>RSEF01000002.1:157113920-157126952 GCA_003993805.1 Himantopus leucocephalus | reverse complement strand
TCCAAACAGCAGGATGGTCTCAATGCATTTGTATTACTGGATTTCTGTTATATTTCTCTCCAGCTTTATAGAGGTATAATATTTTTGCAAAATACAGCTCTGAGAGTACCTGAAGAGATCTGGATATTTGTTATAATGTAACTGTTGAAATGATGAAATATCAGAAATTTGGGATTTCTTTTTTAATACTTTCCTTTGGCCTCCAACCAATTTTGGAGGCAGAAAGTGAAATACTACCATAATAATAAATAAAAATCCTTACTTAAGCAGAAACAGGGAGTTTTCATCACAAACAATCATATGGCTTACAAGTCATTAAAAAGGTTATTACAGTTGAAGGTAAAGGAAATCTCTGTTTCTGTTTTCCTCAAGCATTTCTTCCTTCCAAGGGCAAATATTTCCTGTCAGCATTTTGAAACATATTCACAATACATTATTTAAGTTTATCATTGTTACCCTCGATTCATATTTTACTCACAGAAAAAATGTAAAATGAGGCACATGAAAACTTTTTGCCTTTGAATAAAGTGTTGTTCATTTGAAATGGTTGAAAGACATGGATTTAGAGAAAGAACTGTATCAACATCTAAGTTTAAAAGGCCAAATTAATCCCACTTGTAATTCAGTCAAGGCTTACACTCTGCAACAACTGCTGTATTGCATTTCTCTTGGATGGATGGATAGATGGATGGATGGGAGGATATGACACAGGATTTTTTATTTATGGTACCTCTGTACTGACTTTTAAACATTGCTGTAGAACAACAGAAGTAATTTCAAGCACAGTAGAAAGCAAATATTAGAATCCCTAGGCCTGATTCTCATTAACTTTAATGCCATTTTGCACCACTCTTGCAGTGCATTGGGGCCATAAACTGAATTACATTAAGCGTAAAATGTTTCTAGTGTGAGAACCAGACCTTCTGTATTTACAGCAGTATTACAGGCAACCTCACAAAGATGGTACAATGCTTCCCACAATCACAGAATCATCATAGNCGCTTCCCACAATCACAGAATCTTCATGGAATCACAGAATAGTTTGGGTTGGAAGGGAACTTTAAAGGCCATCTAGTCCAGCCCCCCTGCCATGAACAGGGACATCTTCAACTAGACCAGGTTGCTCAGAGCCCCGTCCAACCTGACCTGGAATGTTTCCAGGGATGGGGCATCTCCTACCTCTCTGGGCAACCTGGGCCAGTGTTTCACCACCCTCATTGTAAAAATTATCTTCCTTATATCTAGTCTAAAACTGCCCTCTCCTCATTTAAAACCGTTACCCCTTGTCCTATTGCAACAAGCCCTGCTAAAAAATTTGTCCCCACCTTTCCTGTAGGCCCCCTTTAAGCAAAAATGCTTGCTTTCCCTATTCTAACAGGTGGTTCATCACAGCTGCTTTCTGTCTCTCAGGTTGAAAATGCTTCTTCCTTTCAGATCATATGATGTTGGACAAGCTAGATAAGATCCATGAAAACAATCCTGCAAGAAAAAAGCAAATTAGTTTCCAAGGCAAAGAAGCAAATGCGTTGCTGGAATTGTGTTATTGGCTCCAACAGCCCCACGCTGGACTTAGGGATGTCCTACCTCTGTGGACGTTGATCCATGACAATTTTTTCTTAATTATTGAATGCAACCTCATCAAAACAGGACTGGCCAGAGGCAATTCAGGGTTATACCCCTCTGCCGTTGCATTCCATGTTGGGGCATAGAAACTAAATCCCACACATGGAAACGACTGAAAGAAGAGTTCATCTTATTTCGTTGGGTAAATTCACAACATAATCTCTTTCTTCATATCATCAATTATTTAGGAAATTCTGGAAGAAGTTTACAGCATGTTATATTGCACTATTTCCTCTTATCTGGAGAATGAAATTATTTTTCCAGCTACTACAAATTCAGATCTCAGGCGAAGTAGTAGATCCAGGGTGAGGTGAAGGAAGGCAAAAAATAGTAGTCAGATGTTCTGTTACATATCAATGCTACCCCTTTCAGAAGCTGGTAGTGTAAGTCAGTCTGATGGAAAATCATTAATGTTTTGGAGAGAAACTCCAGATTAGTCACTGACACAAATAAATAAAATAAAATAAAAAAAAAAAAAAAAAAAAAAAAAACAGCACTGCTTTTGACTGAGGAAAGAACAATCTCTGTNCAAAAATCTTCAAAGTGTTAGGTAAAGGTAATTTTAATATAAGAATTGATAATGATCTAAGGATATAATTTGATAACATCTCCAGCATGAGCTACTGGGCCCATTAAAAGACTTAGGGTCATAAAATCATAGAATCATTTAGGTTAGAAGGGACCTTTAAGATCATCAAATCCAACCTTAAACCTAACACTGCCAAGTCCACCACTAAACCACATCCCTCAGCACCACGTCTACACGTCTTTTAAATATCTCCAGGGGTGGTGACTCCACCACTTCCCTGGGCAGCCTGTTCCAATGCTTGACAACCCTTTCGGTGAAGAACTTTTTCCTAATATCCAATCTAAACTTCTCCTGGTGCAACTTGAGGCAGTTTCCTCTTGTCCTATCGCCTGTTACTTGGCAGAAGAGACCAACGCTTACTTGCAAGCTGACAGCCATGAGTAGACCTAATTTTCCCACACAGGCATGCAAATCTAACATAGATCTACAGGTAGTTTGGGAAATAAAATTTGAAATAAACAGAATCATCTTAATACATTTCCGTTTATTACTTCTTGAAGTTCAAATTCCGTAGAATCTAATATGAAACTTGTGCTTTGTTGGAAACATCCAGCTTTGCCTTTTTAAAATACTGAACTACTGCAGAGAGTAATGAATAATAATGAAAAAAAACCCCTATGTTAATTGTAATTTTCTTCCGAAGGAATGCAGATGAAGGATTAAAAGAACCAGAGAATTTCTCAATAAAGGAATTAATGCTCTGAGAATACATTCACAAGATATTGTCTTTTATGGTACACAGATGGACATCAGAAGTAGAAACAAATAGTAAAAAAATCAATGATTAAGTAAATATTTAATGCATTTTGTGTATTCACAGTTTCTGTAGAACAAGGCATTACACACTGTATTTTATCAAGAGCGCATATAGCATACTTTACGTGTTGTGTATCCTTGCAACAAGGATATCTGAGCTGCTGTAGAGATACAGCCCTGGGTGATACAGTCCCAGAATCCGTACAGTAATGTTAGCAGAGCAAATTATCTAGAGTTCCACGTTGGATGGTACAGCCACGCTGCTGCTAATCCCCAAAGTCCTCCGTTCAATGCAAAACCCAGTGGATCTACCCACTGTGCTTTTGTGTTGCCCTAGAAAGAGGTCCCTATCAATCCCTGGAGGACAAAAGTTTGCCACCACATTCCCACAGGCCTTTCGAGCCAAATTAAACTTACCCTGAGAAGTGAGAAACAAATGCATATGATGAAAGGAATGCTATTTATGGAAGTACTGTAAGGCAAAGACGGGAAGGAGTGACAGGTATCATGTACAATTTTGTCTCAGGCACCAAAGCCATGATCATCATAGACCCTTGACACTTGCTCCAGAAGAGGAAACAGCAGCCATCCAAATGAATTTGGAAAACATTAAATCACGTAGCCACCATAGTGTAAATGGAACCATATTACTTTAGCCCTGTGGTCCCTCTGGCTGTTAGCCTTATTTTGGGAATGCAGCACCTGTCATTAAAACTGCAGTCTTACCAAATCAGGATCTATCTGAAAGTTAGATATTCCAATAAATGGTGTTTTCAAATAAGCCTTTCTTTTCTGACTCTACTTGGAGTCTATAGTTATCATGTTTCCTCTGCAATATGCTCCGGCACTTTCTCTTCTGAGGTCTTCTAGCCATTATTTGATATAGCCCAAGCTTGTTGAGATTGTAATATATGCTGTGAGCATGACCCTGGAGGGGCAAGGTACAGTAGAAGAAACACTATAAAAACTTGAATCCTGCTCCTAAACTCATGCAACTATTGTTTGGGCCAGCAAACTCTGAAATCAGTAGTGGTATTTCTGCTGGAAGGACAAGCCCTCACATAGTTACTCTGCTGTGAGGTTTGTGATCAGTGAGCCTGAGACCAAGGGTCTGGAAACAACAGAAGTTCTTTCTAGGGAAGAAACAAGACCTCCAGCTGTTTTGAGCAGAAATGGAAGAGTTCAATAAGAATTCATGCTTTGAACTTTGTGTTTTGTTCTTGATTCCCTTTCCCTACATTTTCTTTCATTCTCCCCTCTGCTCCAACCCCAGTATCTAGCATGCACCCATCTGTTAAAATATAAAAAAGGGCTCCCTCTGCTACTATCTATTAAAGTGCCATATGGCTGAGGTATAGCCTTAGGTGGTGAACATCACAGTGCAGCTCTGACTGAATAGTGATTTCTGCATTTGAGGTTTAATTAGGTAAGTGTCTTTTAAGTAGCATCACATTTACCCCTTAAATATTTACTATTCCTCGGCAAAGAAAAGAAGATGATGAGGCTGGTCTAAAATATAGCCTGACATGTATCAATGAGCATTCCCATCCTTCTCATGATGATCCACATCTCCTTCATCTTCACTGTTGGGAATAAGACACAAAGTGGTCTCCTGAGGGTGCGTGATCCCTCCCACCCCACTCTGCCCAGCTTTTCTCCTTCATTACTGCTGCTACAGATCTGCCCGGGTACTCCGGGCTACGCAGCACCATCTGTTACAGAGGAGGGAGGAGTTGTTTATTCCAAGGTGCAGCTGCAATATCGGATTATTGAGGGGGTGGGAGAGCTAGAGAAATTGTGTGGTTTTAGATGTCACTTAATGTGATGGACTGGGTTGTCATGCTGCAGAAATCTGCTACCTCCAAACAAGGAATTCCAAACTAGGAATCCAGTGCAGCGAAGGCAAAAGACCTCTAAAGAGAGATTTGGAAAAGTGCAATTTGAGATTATTCTCCCAACTGCTGCCAACTGCAGGTCAAGAACAGAGCAGAGAATTGACAATAAATAATACAGATTCAGTATTTCTTTGCTTGTTTCCTTGTTTTTTCAATGCCACTGTCATTCCTGTCAAGGGTGAATTTCAGAATCCGAGGAGAGAGGATCTCTTCCTGCTTGGTGCCTGTGAGGATGTGTGGGCTTCTGCTCAGTCACATGAAATACGACGTTCAGTAACATCACTCTGAAAAAAAGCAGTGGGCAGTGCCAAAGTTCATTGCTAATTGTTATTGTCTAGGAAATATTGGTTGTGCTGGATGGAGAAGACTGTGCAGTAACTGCCACAATTATCCTGCTTTTCAAATAACTCTGGAGATACAGAGATAACTCAAAAATCTCTTTCCATTCCATGGATTNTGAAATACGACGTTCAGTAACATCACTCTGAAAAAGGCAGTGGGCAGCGCCGAAGTTCATTGCTAATTGTTATTGTTTAGGAAATATTGGTTGTGCTGGATGGAGAAGACCATGCAGTAACTGCCACAATTATCCTGCTTTTCAAATAACTCCAGAGATACAGAGATAACTCAAAAATCTCTTTCCATTCCATGGATTCATAGTAATTCCCTGGAGCTTACTCTCTTGTATTTTGTCTAGACTAGTTTTTCACTTTTATGTTAATCGAGTCGAAGACCTCAGTCACCGTGCTAACCAAGATCTGTTAAAAATACCTAAATAGATATCCATTTTTTCTTCCTCTGCCTTTTGTTTAACAGACTTTAGCTGCAAANTGTGTTGAAGACCTCAGTCACCGTGCTAGCCAAGATCTGTTAAAAATACCTAAATAGACATCCTTTTTTTCTTCCTCTGCCTTTTGTTTAACAGACTTTAGCTGCAAAAAGGCTTCTGTCTCCTGGAGCCCTTAAATACTCCACCTCCCTTCTTTTGTCTGTTAATCCCTTATAGCACTACATGCTAAAGAGTAAGTAAAATTTTAATCATTTCTGTTCACATAAATGGAAAGAGAGGCACAATGCAGAATATGTAATGCATAACTGGCTCTTCAGTGACTACTCATGATTATCTTCCCTCCCCAACAAACTTCTGGTTCTTTTCAAAAGAAAATGAAGACACTTCTGGAAGCGTACATAATCCCTTTGGAGATGCTCTTCACGATAGTGATAATAAACAGAGAGGAGTCAAATAGATGCAGCACTCTGATAAATCTGCCAGAGCTGATTTTGAGGATGTAAGGACACCCACTTGTGCCAGTACAAAACGTTTCACCCATTCACTGCCTCCAGCAGCACCCAAAGCAAGCACCCAGGGAATAATAATAACAGATGATGTACATGGGACATCCCTCAGGCACTGTCCAAGTTGCTGATTGTTTCCTGCTCGGAGACTTCTGACACCATTGTTTGCTTAGTGACTCAAAGATCTTTCTTCGAAACATTTTTCCATTCTTCCCTTCAATCTGTGCATTTAATTTATTTTTTTTTTTTCATTTTTGGTTAGGATTGCAGAAGATTTATTAGGGGAGAGAGTTGCTTTGCTGTGTATGAAGAACATTATGGGGAAAATAAGATAGAAGTTGTATCCATGCAGTAACTATAGAATTTATGATGCTTTCATTAGATGTCTGCCAGTAGGATCTAGCATGAGAGTTGATACGCGTATTTCCAATAGTACTGCCCAAGGAAATAAGGATAACCTGGTTTCCATATGAAAATGGGAACACTTTGTGTGTACATTACAAAAAAAAAAAAAGAAATTGGGGAAAAAAAAAAANGAAAAAAAAAAAAAAGAAAGCAGATGTTATCACTTCCAGGGCACATTTTTATGAAGATAGGCATTTTTCCTTATACTAGTGGTTGCAACACTAGTCTATCTGGTCAATGATGATTTATTTATAGAGGAAATATACAAGCCAAACCATTAAAACTTGTGGACAGAATAAGATAATACAAAAATAGTTATTACAGAAGTAATATATAAAAAAAACCAGGGTGGTATTAATTTCACTGAAGTTTAGACAAATAATCTGAACTAGTCACCCGAGGCTCCCTTCCAGGCTAATGTATAGATACAGACATGTTAAATGGCAATTCTTTTGAGTTGTTGAATAGATTAGTTAAAAGTGAGCTGAGCTGTCCTCCAGAATTACTTGTATCTCTCCAGTCTCTAAAGGGAAATGAGGGTGACTTGTGTTGATCTGGAGCATTTCTATTTGGATGAAAAGAATCTCATCCGTAATGCTGCATAGTTACTTGTAGAAAGGGACAAACCTGCAATAGGTGGGATATTTCACCAGATATTACCTTAGAAGGATGGGGGGAGAGGTCAAAGGGAAAGTCAACTCAGTCATTCTTACCATCATTTATTTTTTTGTTTATATTTATGGCCAACTGAGGATCAAAAGAGGAGGTGGCTTGAAGGTTTATCAGGGTTATCTATAAATACCAGAGTGAATTCCCTGGCATCTCTGCATTCTCCTGCCACAAGCCTTTGCTCTGATGCAGACGCCAACTGCTTTCCTCTTGTTGGTGTCTACTAAAATATCTCCTTTCTGATGGGATTAGTTTTTGCGTTAGTCTAGTACTTATTGCTAGAGTGCAAGTGAAGCAACCATGTGAAGCATATTTCCATTCAGTGCTTCAGCCTTTTTTCAAAGCAAGAAAATGAAGTCAAAACCCTTCTGCACCTTGAGCTATATACCATCTGTATGGATAAAACCAATGTATGTATGTAAAACCAGCATCACCCAGAGTTAACAGCTAGTGTTCAGATGGATGCAAAAAATGCATTATATTAACATCTATGGAATTTATTAGTTCTGATTTTAATTGGTTTTCTGTGCAGCAATTTTTTTCCAGTGCGGTTCTTAATGAAAACATAATAAGTTGAAGTTCTAATTCTAGTACGAGGAGTTTTATCCAGTCTATCTCTATCCTCATTGACTAAAATAATTTCTGTTCCCTTCATACTTAAAGAGTCTTTTTAAAATAAATAAATAAATACATAAATCTGAGGTAGATTAAATGCCATTTATTGCCTTTAAATATGCAGGGGTGCTGCACTGGAATATCCGTTAGTGTGCAAGACAGCATCACTGCCATGCAATGTACTGTGTTTTCCTTTCCTGACAGATGAGCTTTTCAACTCTCGTTTTCTCTAGTTCTCCACAAACTGTGTTATTCTTCTACCAGTTACCTCTGAGCAAAACGTGGTGCGTACAGTTCCTGCTCCCTTGGCTGAAATAGCTGGAGTTTCATACTAACCATGTTGCATGTCTTCTGTGGGCTTTTTTAGGGTTTATCAGCTCTATTTCCGCTAACAGGTGAATGAGAATTTAAGGGTTTCTGTCACCTTTTACAGCTCTGATTTGCTTGCTCTGTAGTTAAACGCTGCTGCAAGGCAAAAGCCCGGTTTTTCCCCATGGCTCTTGGCAGATTCTCAGGGATGGTGAAATAGTAATGATACACTGAATGGGTACCGAGTGATTTGCACGCTAGACAGCCTTGGCTACGTACTCTAGTGTTGAAGCATCCATCTCCTTGAAATTGTCTTTTCCTGCAACCAGACGTATTTTAATTTGAGTCAGCATTTTTCTTCCTGCTAGTTAATCCAAGCTGAAAGTCAAATGCCGGTAATTCTGCATGTTCCCAAAGGAACATAAGATTTGCCACGCTGGTGCAAACTGATGACTCGTCACATCTGCTATCTAATCTCTATTACTCTCCAGCACATGATATCTTATCTGGCCGGTGTTTTATGTCTTTCATTTCGGTGTTATCCTGAGTGCTTCCCAGAATAATTCAGCATATTCATAAAGTTGATTTTCTCTCTCCTTCCTCCCTCCACACAACAGGAGTTGCCAAATGTGAGTCTGGGACCGCTGCCTTTCTAGGGAAGGATAGGCAGTGACTGCACAGACCAAAAGAGATGTGGGCTGTTTCAAGGCAAGTGAGACTCAAGTCACTTGTCTATGAAGTTTAGGGAATGGAGGTGTGTATTGTCTGGCTCAAACGTTAACTTGCACCTGAGGACACAGGGGTTGAAAAATATTAAAAAAAAAAAAAAGAAAAAAAAGAATGTTCAGATTGCTTTGGAGCACCCTGAAGGTGAGGTAAGAAGGAGGAAAATAGGCTGTGTAAGTGGTGGTGCCTCTGTCTTTTAAGATAACATCTTCAAATTGCCCCCATTACTGCAGAAGTCTGATTAAAGAGGTGCAGTGGGAGCACTGTCCACACTGTTCTCTGCTTGCAGGTTTTGCCTGACAACCATTCCGTCTGCAAAAGGGTGAACAAAATCATTCACCTTTTTTGTTCCAAGTGGCAACAGGAAGAAACATCCTGTCCTGAGACGCTGGCAAATCTAGCATCTCTGTGCTATGTTCTCCTTTTCATGGTCCTCACGACAAACAGGATTTCTCACTATTAACCTAACAATGTCTCCACTCCCAAAGCTCTCCAAATTGAGCTTTAAAAATAAAGAGGGAGATGTGAGAAAAAGGCTGCATCTTGTAGCTGAGCAAAGTTAATGCAGCTTAAAGTGCAAAGTGAGCTCATGGATGGAGAAAGACAAATGCTATTTTCTTGGTCATTCACTGCCATCTGTTTAATGTCACTTAGATTTAGATCACGCATTGCTGGCAATTTTAACCTTTTTTCAAGGCAAGAAAATGAAGTCATAACCTTTCCGCACCTTGAGCCTTGCTCTTCCGCATTTCATTCTTCTCAAAAGATGGTTCCAGATAAGTTTCTTTAGTTTTTTATTGGAATGTTATGAAGGAAATCCCAAATGACTGGGATGTTTTTTTGAGAAGTAGGGTGACAATGCTTCTACAAGAAAGATAATATGAAGAGAAAATCAGCATACTTTTTTTTTTGGAGAAAGCATCTTCTGCGACTTGTGAGCTGAAGAAGCAAGGCCTTATATTTAGGTAGTTTTGGTTCCTTCTCTCTCTCCTGACTTGCTCTAGTATAGGCATGAAGCAGTTCTACCTCTAAGCTCACCTTGTTTGCAGAACAGGATTGCTTGTTCACATACTACTATGTGCCAGCTTTAGACACATCTTCACTTTTCCTACCGTTTCTTTTGCAAGTGGTCTGAAAAGCCATAGCACTGTGTGGGTGTCTTGGTGGACCCTAGGTTGGAGCAACCCGCATGGGGATAATCCATCCATAAGGTGGTGAAGCAGGTGCAGTGAGGTCAGCATTAATGGTCAAAAGTAGGTGGTATAGAAAAATGGGTGGAGACATCAAAGCTCTACAGAGCAAAACAACTGGCCAGAGAGAAAGCTAGAAAAATGTCATTGAGTTTTTGTTGCACGTATTCAACACCAGATAATTTAAAAATCCTTATACAGATAGTCTTGCTAATTCTAGAGCAGCCCTTCTTTTTAAGAGGTTGGGCAAAATTACGTTGGCTTGTAAGTTTGTGCTTCAGGTTTGTGCTGGGGATTCCTGGAAGAATTTACTGGAAGAATTTGTCAAAACCCAATTTTTATACTTCACACAACCTCAAAATAATGCATTCAGAGCTTATGTCAACTATATGACTCAAATAGTAAGAAGTTATTGGAGGTTGAAAAGGAACTGTGTCTTGGATTAAACATTGCCATGTTAAAGAGTTATGTAATGACTTTTCAAACATACACAAGTCTTGCCATGCACAGTGTGCTATAAGGGGAGAAGCAATCAGGTCAGTTCATTCATAAACAGAAGATTTTCCTAGTGTTTTATTGTGATAAAACAATGCTGCTGAGATTTGCTATTCACTTGCCATTTAATCGGAGTAGAGCTTGTGTTGTCATTATCTGATATAATTTAAAAATCCTTATACAGGTGGTCTTGCTGCTTCAATAGCAGGCCTTGTTTTTAAGAGGTTGGGCAAAATTACTGCTTCCCCTTCCCTCTTCCCATCTCATTCATTTTGTATTACCTCCCAAGCCCCGGACATTTCACATTTGTGCAATGGATTTTCTCATGGTCTCCAAAGTTCAGCTAGCAATATTCAGTTCTGAAACGTGATAACACCTATTATATTTCTTGCCATAATTATGTCATAATCTGCACTTTTGGCTCCTAGGTGCAGATTCTGACACTGCTACAGACCTTTTTTATAGGTCTACATGACCTTATCAATTGCAGGTTCCATAAAACTTTGCCGTGTACTGTGACACTGATAGGGAATACATTGCTGAGACAACTCTTTACAGCTCAGACATAGAAATGGATAAGGGTAAATTCCTAATAGGTACATGCCAATCTTCTAGCAGGAAGATGGAGAAAGTTTGGGATGTCTTTTAGTGTAATGGATCCCAAGGAGCTGGCTTACAGAGACAACATCTTTCTCAGACCATCAAACAGTGCCTGTAGTATGGGCTTGGGATTTGTTGTTGTTGTGGTGGTTTTTGTTTTGTTTTGGTTTTGGTTTTGTTTTCTTCCTGCNGAAAGTTTGGGATGTCTTTTAGTGTAGTGGATCCCAAGGAGCTGGCTTACAGAGACATCTTTCTCAGACCATCAAACAGTGCCTGCAGTATGGGCTTGGGATTTGTTGTTGTTGTTGTGGTTTTTGTTTTGTTTTGGTTTTGGTTTTGTTTTCTTCCTGCTATCATCTCATTTCTTGATTTAGTTTTGCTTTAGGATCGACCTGATTATCCATAAGATACACCTATGTACGTGTGGTGGTCCCTGAAAGATGCCCATGTACTTGCATTAACATTTGCTTCTGAAACTCCTATATTATCAATGATCTGCAATCTGCCAAATTAGAGATCATTAATGTCATGCCCAGAAGTCCTCTACATTTCCAAGGGATCAGGATTTCTACTGGAGCATATTTCTAAACTGAAAAAGAAATTATTTCAGTGAAGTTGAATCAAAGGTGGTTGCTGGGCCCCATTGATGCAGTTAAGAGAATGCACAGGAGAAATAAATTACTAAGTGAATATGGAGCAATATTGCATGGGGTGTATCATCCCCCTGCTATCTCATTTCTTCTGACAGAAGACTCTTGGGTTATTAGGTCTGTCCTATTTTAAGAAGCTATTGTTAAAATTCCAGTATAAACAGAAATGGCCAGTGTGACAAAGAACAGGGGCTTTTCTGCTGTGGGCAGAAATGTCCTGCTACAGGAATGTCTAAAATTTCTATAATGAAAAGTGGGTATCATTTACTTCCCTAGAAAATTAGTGGGAAGGACTATTTAAGAAGGCATGACTTTAACAGATGAAAAATCAGGCTTTATGGAAGGCAAAATCTGATCACTGTGTAGTACCTTTGAACAAAGGCCCAAATAATGACTTAGGTCTGGAAGGTTCACAATGTCAGGAATGCAATTCTCAGACTAATCTGGTGTCTGATTAGCTTCAGCTTCAAAGAGGCAGGAAACACCACAGATTTTCTTAGTCCTGTAACTTTTGTCTTCTTTTCCTTGTCTTTTTTTTCTTTTTCCTACCCTGAAAATGCATCACTAAGAATTTTTGTATACAATAATGTAATTATATCAGGCCCGGGTTGAAACCAGCAGCAAGGTGATCAGAAAGGGAAGGCATGGGTCCTCAGAGACCATTCTCCACCATCACAGGTGGAAGGGGTTCAGCTCAAATGAGTTAAGTCATTAATTGCACCCCAACTGTAGAGAAAATTTTTCTGACGTAGAGGTAAATTTGATGTTAATGCTCAAAGCTGGTCATCTATTGAATCCTGAACACAGAAGAAAAGTATATCTACCATGATGTATTGAGTGTGCGGGGAAAGGTTTTGGTAGCGGGGGGCTTCAGGGGTCGCTTCTGTGAGAAGACGCCCAAAGCTTCCCCTGTGTTTGATAGAGCCAATGCCAGCTGGCTCCAAGATGGACCTGCCGCTGGCCAAAGCTGAGCCCATCAGCGACGGTGGTAGTGCCTCTGTGATAACATGTTTTAGAAGGNGACGGTGGTAGTGCCTCTGTGATAACATGTTTTAGAAGGGGAAAAAACTGCTGCACAACAGCAGCTGGAAGAGGAGAGTGAGAATATGTGAGAGAACAACTCCGCAAACACCAAGGTCAGTGAAGGAGGAGGGGGGGGAAGGTGCTCCAGGTGCCAGAGCAGAGATTCCCTTACAGCCCGTGGTGAAGACCAC
>RSEF01000002.1:157085211-157097627 GCA_003993805.1 Himantopus leucocephalus | reverse complement strand
AAAACATGAATATCCAGTTGTTTTCAACAAAAAAATTCTCAGTTAATTAGCTGTGGTTTACATTTATTGCAGATTTTGGCTGATGGCTTCTCAGACTCCATTTCTAAAGATGATTATTAAGGATAATATTAAAAAAGCACAGGATATATTGAGATTCAGTTTGTGTTTTGCCGTGTGACAATCTATATGTAAGACATCCTTAAAGGGATATTAACCCTAGTAGAAAATATTCAGGAACTGGCAAACCAAAATAAGTTGAAGAACAGTGGCAAAAGGTAGTAGGAAATATGCCTTGAAGTTTTACAGCAATTCCTTTACTACATACAAGGCCTTTGTGGATTTAAGAAGTCCCATAAATGTACTTTACCATGTTACAAAGAAACTAAAACATAAAGACCCAGTCCAAACTCCGTGTGCTCATGCTAGAGTTTACTAGCTAAGTGAGTGGTTTAGTGAAGATTTACAGTCTCAATCCTATTTAGAATTCATGGGTTCCCCATAGATTTTGTTACCGTATGTTCCTCAGATGCTAAGCTTTCATTTCCAGAATAATGAAAGTCCTCTATTTTTGATTGCTCAAATAGCCTTCTGAAGAACAGATGTATAGAGAGGGAAAGCTGCCTGGGTTTGTAAAGAAAGAATTATGTTAGGCAAAATTTGATTGCTTTTCTTAAATTTTCAGATGAAAAGGATGAAGTGAACACATGCCACAGGGGCTTGTGAAACTTCACCTGAAGAATCAGCCAAGTTCCTTTGGTCAGTGTCCCACATCGTGTGGGCTGCAACCATGGGGGGATAATGCTGAAGAGGAGATACAGTTAAACTTGATCCCTCAGCATCTGCCTCAATATTCATGCATATAAGTGCCAGAAATCAGCATAAATTTCTGAAACCACCAACACCGAACACGGCACTCACTTTCCCATCTCAGGTCAGCCAGGATTTATGCGTTGGCAGCGTAGTGTCATATTCCTTCTTCTGCCCCATGAACACAGGGACAAGGTTACAGGTCAGCAAAAGCTTTAATTTGCCCATCCAACACATTTTTGCATGGAGTTACATGACATATGGCGGGAAGGAGGTAGCAACATCTTGCTGTTCCTCTGGGGTCATGCCTTCTAACCACGTCTTGATGTCCAAGACAGAAGGCCTCTTCTATGACATGACCAGCACAGCACTCTCACTTGTCTCACAGCCAAGGGAATTGCAGAGGTTGATGAAGGTCAAGCTCTCTCAAAAAAGCGACAGACGAAAAGGTGCTGCTTTACTTTATGAGAGTTCATATGGCAAAGAAGTACAAGCCAGCGATAATACAAGGCACATATCTCACCAACAGACAATGGTAACTCATCAGTCCTACTTCTGCCACTCACGTAAAAGAATGGGAACCATTATTCCTAATTACACAGGAGCTGAAACACAGTTTATCAATTTACTTTGAGATAGAGGGTTTGTTCCCGGGCACAGAGAATTAATTTTCTTATAGTAATGCCTGGGAAAGCAGGAGATTGGTTCTGGTTGATTTACGACGTCAGCGGTTTTTTATTATTATTTCATGAACAACCTCCATTTAATCTCAAGGCATCTAGAAATTTAATACAAAAGGAGACCTTTCATTATTCATAGATAGTATCTTCCCCAATGGCAAGCTTGTTTGGTTAATAATAACTATCATAAAAAAAAATCTTTATTCAGGTTAGCCTTGTAGGGTGTCTTATTTATTTCTTACTTACCTTTAATACCTAAAGGGATGCTGAAAATGAGCAAAAGTCTCCCCTGCTGCTCTGAGCTCGAGAATAGAAGTAGGAATTCATTTTTTTCAGATTATCTTTGCTTCGACATGTGATAGTTTGATTCTGCATTTAAAAGTACAGTGTTGCAAGTGTGAAGAGGTCGTCTCTGGCCTCTGCAGTATAACTACTACACAAGGTCTCATTGCTGCTCAGTGAAGTCGTGCACAACCCATACCCGCGCCAAGACTGACCCATATGCTTGACAGAGATAGTTAAGTACTTTATGTCTGAACTTGGACAGCAAATTGAAATATCAATAAAACAGAAGTTTTCACTGTCATAGGTCAATTTATTTTTTTGTAAGTTTTTAATAACTTGTTAGAAACCCCTGAAAATTTTCAAGGAAAAACGTATTTAATTATTCTCTAATTTCTGGCAACAGTGCCTGATAGCTCTAGATTATTTTACACACATACATAAGATTAGTTGAAGTCAAAATTTTCCAGAAAAAATGAAAAAAAAAAAATTATCGCACACATAAATTCTACTTCTAGGGAAATAAGAACTAAATATTTTTTCAGTTTTCACGACTTAGGGAATGATCTTCAAATATGAGTGATGGATCATCAGACAAACAGAAACAAAGGTTCAAAAAGCCTTANGTACATAACATTAGTTGAAGTCAAAATTTTCCAGAAAAAATGAAAAAAAAGAATTATCGCACACATAAATTCTACTTCTAGGGAAATAAAATAAGAACTAAATATTTTTTCAGTTTTTACGACTTAGGGAATGATCTTCAAATATGAGCGATGGATCATCAGACAAACAGAAACAAAGGTTCAAAAAGCCTTATCTGCTTCAGTTCTCTTTACTTTAAGAACTATTGCCAAAACTACCTTCCCAGTAGAGGGAGATTACAGAACAAGTATTATGGCATCTTGATTAGTAACAAAGATAACAATGTTTCAGCTAGGGAGGTGATTGTCCCCCTGTACTCTGCACTGTTGAGACCCCACCTCGAATACTGTGTCCAGTTTTGGGCTCCTCACTACACGAAAGACATGGAAGTGCTGGAGCATGTCCAGAGAAGGGCAACAAAGCTGATGAGGGGTCTGGAGGACAAGTCTGATGAGGAGCAGTTGAGGGAACTGGGGCTGTTTAGCCTGGAGAAGAGGAGGCTGAGAGGACACCTTATTGCTCTCTACAACCACCTGAAAGGAGGTTGTGGCGAGGTGGGGTTTGTTCTCTTCTCCCAAGTAACAAACAATTGGACAAGGGGAAATGTCCTCAAGTTTCACCAGGGGAGGTTTAGGTTGGATATTAGGAAAAGTTTCTTCCCTGAAAGTGTTGTCAAGCATTGGAAGAGGCTGCCCAGGGAAGTGGTGGAGTCACCATCCCTGGGGGTATTAAAAAGACGTGTAGACGTGGTGCTGAGGGACATGGTTTAGTGGTGGACTTGGCAGTGCTAGGTTAACGGTTGGACTTGATGAGCTTAAGGGTCTTTTCCAACCTAAATGATTCTATATATAATGATTTCCATAGGTATATATGGGGCTTTTTGCACAAATAAGAGTTCCAACAAAGAGTCTACAGTCTCTTTCTCCATGTGTATAGTGCAGATAATAAGCCTTAACTTTGTGCCTGGGATGCTGGGAAAGTTAATTTGCTAATGCTTGTAAAGTGCTTTAAAATCTTCAGCTATAAGAAGAGTGAAATGTAACAATTACTTTTTAATGAACTAGAAATAACGAGCACTCCGTTTCAGTGCTTTTTTTCTCCAATAATGTNATCTCAGTGCTTTTTTTCTCCAAGAATGTTTTCTCTTAAATTATGTATTTAATTCCCTCTATATATCTACCTAGATTTTTTTTTTTTCTTAACATGCACATCACCATTTTATCTTGGCANGTTTCAGTGCTTTTTTTCTCCAATAATGTTTTCTCTTAAATTATGTATTTAATTCCCTCTCTATATCTACCTAGATTTTTTTTTTTTTTTCTTAACATGCACATCACCATTTTATCTTGGCAGTGATACAGAAACAGAGTTTGCTTGTTTCTTTTGCGGACAACTTCTTAAGCTCATTACTATCGATCTAGGAAGTACTGAAGATAAATTAAGAAGTGGAGTTAGCAAGCAGTAAGGTGCCTCCAAGGGGTTCATGCCATGGGATAAACTATCTGCTAAGCAGCAGGTAGGAGCAGAGATGTTTCATGAGCTCGTTTTGCAGGAACTCCTGCGTTCCCCCAGAAGCCTTCTGTGAGACCACAGATGTCAAAAGCAGAATTTATCCATTGCAAGTAGAAACAGTGATGTGAGCTTGTCCACTTGAGGTGTACCCCATTTGAACACTGATTTCACAGATCATCGCTCCTCTTACAGGTTCAGCATGACTAGATACTTGTGAATTTTATCATTTCAACGTTAGAGGTGGGCTTGAGCAACAGACAGTGCACAATTCCTGCAACAATAATAAATGCAGAGCATGAAATTATTTCCTTGGACGAATTTTCGGAGCACTATTGGTTCCATGCGTATGCTAAAATCAATTCTTAATTCCTAAGGACCCCTTAATTCTCTTGCTTCATGGCAACTTTCCTACAGAGAGAGCCAGTGCCAGGTTTTGCAGCAATGGAGTGAGGAAATAAAGAATAAACCTGACCAGCATCTCAGAAGACAGCATATTGCTTTACATCAACGACATCTTAGAAATGGCTTAAAATCTAATTTATGTGTGCTGTGTATATCTGTGGTGCTATAACAGGAAAGAATGGTTGTAATAAGAGTAATTAAGAATTGTAAATAATTGATACAACTGCGAGGTCTCCCTTACATTCATTTTTCTGGTAGTAACAGATGCTACTCACTTGAGAAGCTCAGCTACCCAAGCCAATTATGTCTGTGTAACACCAGAATCATGATGGGCAGGAATGTTATTTTGATTAAAATACTATTCTCACCCTCAGATATCCTATGCCTGTAACCTCAAGCAAGCAAATGACCATTGTACAGGATGACCTTGAAGACACAAGTATAGGCCAGGCAAAAAATATATTTGTTGCATTCGTGGATATCAAAATATAGATGTACTAGTCTAAAAGGGTTGCTTTAGATATTTTAAGCATTTAAAAACTTTAGTCCAACTTTACTGAGAGCTCTGCAGTTGTATTTGCCTCATCTGTGTTAGGAAAAAGTTTGTTTTCATCTGTCCAAACACAGCATGAGGAGGAAAGGTTGTTAAATAGACACTTTACTTGGCTGCAGCAAAAATGGGTCTGTAGGGTTACATTAAACAACACGATGTTATGTTCTCAAGCACTGGATCTATAGTTCCTGGAATATTTTTTAATTAGAACAGGCAGGATTTTCCCATACATGATTTGAGACATATCAAGAGGCCGATATCATACGTGGTTTAGATGTGGCCACCCTGTTTTGGAAGATGAAAGGGTTTAATAACATGGACATGTTCCATTCTAGGCCACTTAACCTAAGCACCTGGGAACTGCCCTGGGAGCTTGTACCTTGGTGTCATAGATGCAGCCAGAAACTGCTCGACAGATCTTCTCCTATCCAAGAGTAAGAAAGTTCAAAAGAATTAATTCCACTGCAATTTTAATTTTCTGGCAGCTTGTGAACAGCTCCTCCTACCATAATTACACCCTATGTTTCTCTCCATGTTATCATAACGGTGAAGAAAATGATTCAGTCAGGTACTGAAGCTCTGCGGAACATTTGTTTTTACTCTTTGGATCTGTAAAAACATCCAAATGAAGACAGCAGTACTTGTGGACCTGGTGTAACTTCTTCTGCGGTGAAATCAGGTCCTCTGATTCAACACTATCCTAACCCTTCTTCCAACAGCAGAAAGAGAAGCAACATTATCCAGTCTGGGATAGTAACTGAGCAGCAGAAGGCAGAGGAGCCTGGAGGGACCTTAACTGAAGACACTTAGCACAGGCAGTGATTTTAACAGTTAGCAGACACCAACAAATAGTTTATTCCTCGTTTCAGAGACTTCATCATACAAGATCTTCTTGGTCCATCCCAAGAAAAGATTCCTGTAACTGGAATCTCTAATGAATTTGCCTAATTTACTGCACTGTACCTTTGGTCAGCGCAGTACTTTTTCTATTGTTTCTAGGCATGAACACAGCCTATGAAATTTTGGATTTTGGTTGAACCCGAATGCTACAAAAATGAAGCCAAATTCATTGAAATTTTAAGCTTAGGCTTATTTTCAGTTTACATTCATATATTCTAGTAAATTAAATGGACTTGTTCTAACATTCTTGTCTGGTACTCCAGCCAAAGTCACCTGAGCACAGACAATTACATTGTATTACCCTTCAAAATGGTATGGTAGTAGTCATACTGTCTGTTGGGAGTGGTGCCTAGCCCCATGTTCTCTTGTCTACTACCCTAAGGACTTCTTGGGGGAGTGTTATCTGGCAAGCCCCAAAAGTCTGTCAAGGTTTTTTCTAATAACTTAATCATATGGATGTGCAATTCTAGTGCCTGGAAACATTCCTCAATACAATGGAATGCACAGCTTAGAAGTGAGTTCAGAAATTAAGTCTTCTCAGGGCTGGGCTTGAAGGCATGGAGATATGGAAATGCAAAGTGGGCAGGAGCATTTTCTATAAGAGAGTTTAACATTTTTATCTGTGCTGGTTTTGACTGGGATGGAGTTAATTATTTCCATAATAACTTGTACGGGACTGTGTTTTGGATTTGCGCTGAAAACAGTGTTGGTAATACAGGGGTGTTTCTGTTATTGTTGAGCAGTGCTTACACCGAGTAAAGGCCTTTTCTGCTCCTCACACCACCCCACCAGCGAGTAGGCTGGGGGTGCACAAGAATTTGGGTGGGGACACAGCTGGGACAGCTGACCCAAACTGACTAAAAGAATACTCCATACCACATGATCATGTTCAGCAAAAAAAACAGGAGGAAGAAGAAGGAAAGGGCTACATTCAGAGTTATGCCTTTTTGTCTTCCCAAGTAACCGTTACGCATGATGGAGCCCTGCTTTCCTGAGATGGCTGAGCACTTGCCCGTTGATGGGGAGCGGTGAATGAATTCCTTGTTTTGCTTTGCTTGCATGCACGGTTTTTGCTTTACCTATTAAACTGTCTTTATATCAACCCATGAGTTTTCTCACTTTTACCATTCCTATTCTTTTTCCCGTCCCACCAGGGGGAGTGAGCAAGTGGCTGCATGGTGTTTAGTTGCCAGCCAGGGTTAAACCACAGCATTCTGCAAGGGGCCACCTAAAATCAGAGACCCATTTTGACCATAAACAATTAATCTCATTTGTACCAGAAATAGTGTGGCCAGCAGGACCAGGGAATGATCGTCCCCCTGTACTCGGCGCTGCTGAGGCCCCACCTCAAATACTGTGTTCAGTTTTGGGCTCCTCACTACACGAAAGACATGGAGGTGTTGGAGCGCATCCAAAGAGCAACAAAGTTGGTGAAGGGTCTAGAGAACAAATCTTATGAGGAGCGGCTGAGGGAACTGGGGGTGTTTAGCCTGGAGAAAAGGAGGCTGAGAGGACACCTTATTGCTCTCTACAACTGCCTGAAGGGAGATCAGTCTCAGTCTCTTCTCCCAAGTAACAAGCAATAGGACGAGAGGAAATGGCCTCAAGTTGCACCAGGGAGATTTAGATTCGATGTTAGGAGAAATTTCTTCACCAAAAGGGTTATCAAGCATGGCAAGAGGCTGCCCAGAGAAGTGGTGGAGTCACCAACCCTGGAGGTATTTAAAAGAGGTGTACATGTGGTGCTGAGGGAGATGGTTTAGTGGTGCACTTGATAGGTTAACAGTTGGACTTGATGATCTTAAGGGTCTTTTCCAATCTAAATGATTCTATGATTCTATGATTCTATAATCCTATGAAACAAACCTCTTCCACCTGTTTTCTGTTTTTCCTCTTCCTTTTGCATGTCTTTTTCTTTGTGTGTGTGTGTGTGCGTGTGCATGCACACATGCTCTGTTGAGATGAGTTCAGTGGGCTTACCTATATCTCACAGACTACTCTTCTGTTATTACTGTAGCTGAACTTTGCACACTTAGCGTGTTATGG
This sequence comes from Himantopus leucocephalus, assembly GCA_003993805.1. Lineage (NCBI taxonomy): Eukaryota > Metazoa > Chordata > Aves > Charadriiformes > Recurvirostridae > Himantopus > Himantopus leucocephalus. Next base: position 157,089,800 of record RSEF01000002.1, on the reverse strand, counting down.
ACACCTCCCAGATAAGGCTTGTCACGTGCTGCACAAAAAGTGGACCCAGGTCTTTTAACTGGGTGTGTAGCTGAGCGCCATCTCCTGTGAGGGAGGCACACACCAGGTAGCACAGAACACCGTAGCTTTACACTGGTCCGATCCAGGCATAGAACAGATTCAACATGGCCTTTATGAATGGATGGTGTAGTTACTTTGTCTCCTTTACTTTTAAAATGTGGCTAAATCAGAACTGAAACCTCAGTGTGATAAGCTTCTACACTGTGAAGTCAAATGCTTGCTCCAGGCAACCTTTAGGGAAGGGTAGAAGAAAATTTGGTACCACTCTTGCACTTAAGTGTTCATGGAGAAGCCATGCTGCTTGGGGTACTGTTATCTCCGTGTAGGCCACATGCGTCGGAGGCAATGTCATGCAAGCAGGATGTCTGTCTGAGGAGAGTCATGCAGTCTTTTAATACAAAGAAAGGAGATTTGTAGTTGATTTCATAGAGCGAGTCCCAGCTGATCTGCAGTCACCCCACAGATAATAGGAGTGCAGGACTTGTGTGATACCTGTGCCTGAACCTGGTTCCTCATCTGCCTCCTAAAACCAGTCTAGACAATACAGTCATACCCAGCTTGGGTGAGAGAGAAAGAAAATAACATTTTTCCTTCTCTTTGCGGGGGATTTGGGAGACTGACTACTTAAAGGAGGGAACGGGAACGCAGAAGCTGCCTAAGGGATCTAGTGATTGAGATTGATGGGATGAAAGAGTTGCTAAGATTGTGTATGTTAGATGCATTTTAGTTTTGTACAACAAAACCAGCAAGGTTTAAAAGGCAATATTTGGTGTAATTTCCTTTCCACATAATTTCTTCTTTGACTTTCTTTTTTTCCTTCACCTTGTTGCATTTATTTTTTTAACACTTACTAAACTACCTGATTTGAAACATTAGCAAAAAATTTCAGATGTATTGAATGAGATGTATTTCCATAATAAATGGGATTCTCTTTTCTCATTGGTAATAGACAGAAGATTATAAGACATTTCCTCTCCAGATTTGCCAATGTTTTCTTGGAAAAGGAGAGGGAAAAACAGCACGTGTACCCATAGCCTTAGATTTAATCCCAGGCAGAGCTCTGCTTTCTTTGGGCGTATTAAATAGAATTGTCTGTTTTAAAAAGGGCACGAGATGAATTTTTTAATGCTTCCTTGAGAAAGCTCCATCTATGTTGGCATTGTAATCATGAACCTGCTACAATGGTGATTTCTGCATTAATTGCAATATACAGGTAAAGCAGCTTCACACAGCCACAACAGAAACCACCAAAGAATGAGTGCGTACCATCTGTTATCATGCACATACTATAAATACCTATAGCTTTCTCTTAAATGCTTAGAACAGATGTAAATAATAATTAAAAGAGTTGCTCCACAAGAGTCTTCAACACTCTGTAGGATATGAACCTGTGCTTTCATGGCAAGACATCTCTTCCAGGAATAACAAACTCATTTGAACCATAGGCAAGCAGGAGAGAGGTGACATTGAGTGGATGCTGACTTGTTGCGAGAGAGAATTCAGAGTCTCCTTGCAAAAGAGCAGTTATTTTAAGGAACCGTTCCATGTGCTAATTAAATTTCCTTCTAAAGGTTGTAGGAAGGCTGGCTCAGTGGTTAAAGTGACACATATGTGCTTCAGAGAATGGGAATTTCCTCCGCCACAAACTTCTGTGTCTTTGGGCAAGTGATTCATGAGAAAATTTGCCAACCTGTCTTCACTCCTGGTTGCAGCGGGACTTGGGTCAAGAGCCAAAGAGGGGTTTGGGTACCTAAGCTTATCTTAGGTCCCTTCATTCCACCAAATTTCAAAGTTCCTAAACCCAGAAATTTCTCTTGACATATTCATTCTGCAGAGATGATAGTTTGAGTACTAAGCTTCCCAGATACTTCTCTTCTTCTCTGAATGCCCAGATGTACAGCAGAGGATTCATTTGCTTATCCCATGCCTGTTTTCTAAGACTATAAACTGGACAGCCCTCCAAGCATCAAGTTTGTAGCTCAGTTCAGGAAAAATCCCAATCAGACTGAGTTCTCCCCAGGTGTGGTAATGTCCGCTATATTTTGTTTTCTTTAAGTGTGGGTGAGGAAGCCAGGCCTTTTGCATGGGAAGAGGACATTCAAACAAGATGTGAGAGAACCAGGTGCCTTTAATCTCCTTTACCAAGGTCAGTCAAATGTCTTCAGGTTTGGATTTTCTGCTCCAAAAATCAGGTGCTAGCTATTCTGAGGGATAAGAGGCAGAAATTCTCCATCCTTCCAGCTGAACAGGTATGGGACATAATGGAAGTTTCACTGGAAGATAGATCGCTTTCCATCTTTGTGGGAAGGAAATTTATGTTTTGAAATTGATGAATTAAGGACTTTTGGAATTTAAATCTATTTTATGGATGATTGAACCATTTCTGCCCACCTGATCCAGCCTAGCTCAGGTGAAAGCCTTCATCCAAACAGTTCTTCCCCTGTTTTATTCCTTTTCTTTTTTCTCCATCTGCCCTGATAAACTTTCTCTTCTTTTTTACTGTGCAGGTAATTTTATTTTTTTTTTCTTAAAAGGCTGGAAACACTCCTACTTCAGCTTGCCAGAAGGGAACAGGGAGGTGAGAGATGTGAACTTACTCAATAACAGAATTAACTGTGTTTTTCCAAAGTGAGTTTATGTATTTAAATTGTATCAGTCATGTGAATCATATCAATCAGGTGAACAAATGACATGCCACCATAGGATTTTTAGACAGAAGTGTATGTATTCATTTATTTAATGAAATGGTAGGACTACCTTTTAAGAGACAGATTTGGGCTATGGTTTATAAATTTTGGAGCAACGTCGTCCAGAGAAGAGCAGGATTTAAAGTGTATTCCTCCCTGTTTTCAGTGTTCCCCACTGGCAGCTGCAGTCTCGGTCAACTCTGAGAATCTCATTTGGGGCACCTACCTTCTCCTATGATTTGCGTATGCTTTTGACACAAAGGTTGGATTTCACTCTGGAGTATCAGCACTCTAATGGTTCCGTAAGCTGCATATGTTATGCAGGTTTCCTTCTCATTACACTGTTTGTGTTGCCTCTCTATGCATGAAAGTGTAATCTTAAGTGCCAAATAGGGATAAAAATGCTGTTCTACTTCATATGGCTGCTGTGAGAATAAAGACATTAAAAATATTGAAGTGATCAGGTGCTGTGATGATAAGGCCCTGAGATATCTCTTGGTCAAGCTAACCCAAGTTCCAGTAAAATTTCGCTATTGGCTTTAATTACAGTTCAGCGGGCCTGCACCAACTGGAAGCAGATGTTTCCCTTCAGGTTTTAATTAAAAAAAATAAACAAATAAAAGAGCTTTCTTTTAAGCATTTCATTTCTAAGGTTGAAATAGCCTTTGGAAATCATGAGAAAACTGTTGGACCAATAACATTCAAATGTCCTAAAACACCTGCATGTCTTGTTAAGCTTATAGTAGCTCAAGCCATCCCATGGATTAATAACACAGACTTACAGGAATTGAGGGCATTGAAAAGAGCTTGGCCCACTAATTGCCAAGGGAGCTTTGATAACTGCAGCCTGTTCCGTAAATCCACCAGAGTATTGGCATTACCATCAGGACAAAAGAGCAAGTAACGCATCTCGGCAACAAAATCCACGAGACGGGATATTAAACTGGGAAGTAGCTGGCTGCGTGAAATGCGAAAAGTAAGAGGGGGTAGAACAGCTCCTTCAAACTTTTGAGGACGGGAGTGTGTGAAGCCATCACAGAGGAAAGACGAAGGGACAAAAAGATTAGGCTGATTATTTATTTTTAGATGAAAGATTCTATTAAGAAAATGTAACAAGGGTGTGAAATGGGGATTTCTTTGGTTGTTTTTCTTAGGAGTTTGCTTGTAGTAATATCACAGAAGGAATTTCCTAGGATTTCCTGGGATTTTCTCAGGTGTACATACCCCACTTACCCTGTGCAAAACTGCATCCCAGGAAGAAGGTTTTCTTCCACTTAAGTTTTTCAGTTGTGCATTTTCAAAACAGATTTAACAGGTAAAAACAAGATGAGACATTTTGTAAAGTACACTTGCGGTTCTCATCCATTTAATCCACACAGGGAGAAAAAATGGCTTCTTACAAGGTGCTCTAAAAGTTGGAACACTCAGGGAGAGATAAGAGTTTGATCCAAGAGAGTTTGCTAATCCCCACTTAAAAAAAAATAATAAATTCTTCACTTTGCAGCAAAGAAATGAAAAAGTGTTTGTATGAGAGAGACAGGGAGAAAAACTCTAAGCAGAAGTGTGACTTTGCTCTGTAAGTGGTCACGTTTCTTCTAGAGGGGAATGCTACATCCTAGGCACTGTGCAAGGAGCCTTCCTTTCTTTTTTCTTTTTTTTTTTTTCCCAGTAACTGCTGAATGTAATATCAAGAAACTGTCCTTAGCAAAGAAATAAGAACATACACCACAACCTACTGTCCTTAAAAAGAAGCTCAGTTTTTTTCAAAAGAATAGAAGGTATGTTTTTCAGGGAAGGGCAATAAAGTTTGTGAAGGGTCTAGAGAACAAGTCTTATGAGGAG
>RSEF01000002.1:157068159-157085201 GCA_003993805.1 Himantopus leucocephalus | reverse complement strand
AGTGCTTGCCCTGGTTTGAGGTAAAACAGAGCCAGTTTTCTGACTGGTAATTTTACTTTTCAGTTAAACTTCTTCTAACTTTCCTTCCAAAGGTGTTCATAATATTCCTTTGACTTTCAGGAAGACTCAGCAACAATCTAAAACTAGACAACTGGCACACGGCGAAATTCAAAATTAAGACCCCATGGCATCTGGAGTGCTTTCATGCAGGGTGAGCTATCAGTGAAAAGGAGCATAAGTTTCCCGTGTGCCATGGGTTATACCCTCAGGCCCTGTGATTGTACCCAAAATATCTTTAGGCAGCTACAGAGAGGCTGAAGTATAGCCCTAGTGGGTGCAGCTGCATTAAACCAGTGCACAGGTTTCGTAAGGTGTATGTTGTTTTCTGACAGCAGAAAGCTTAGCCTGGTGGAGGTGAAACCCAAGAGAAGGTTTTTCTTGCTCCTTGTGGTCTTTTTTTTCCCCCCTCTGTATGTGTGTGTATAAACAAGTCACTAAACTACAACTGTAGATGTACACTCATTGATGTCTTTTAGGGTTTTTTGTTAGGTTGTTTTGGGTTTTTTTTGCCCCATTCCTGAACCACAAATTCTGCTCCCAGTCAGTCTTGGAAACCAAAATGACAAATCTGGAGCCTGGCCATAGGGGTGGAAGCTTCCGCTGTGCTGCACTGGAGAGGAAACAGAACACAGGAGCTACTGGGGAAATCTGGCCAGGTGCTGGGATTACCAGCTGAAATGGCACATACAGAGTGAGGCCACACTTTCACACAGTCACTTACGGACGCAGAACTTTCCTTGGCCATGCAGGAGACTAGTTTCACTTTCCTTCCCCCTCAGAGAAAGCTAGCGCTGTCATCTTGCCCCTCTCCCAAATGAATACTCCAAGGCCGTAGCATCACTTTTTCTCTGTGTACTTGTGGAGATCTCAGCTACTCCTCTTGGAACTGTCCTGTTATCATGCCTGCATGAATTTCTCCAGCTGACAGATGCAGAATGCTAATTATCCCATGACTCAGACTCCAAGATGCTAGTGGGCACTGTACTATATGAAATGCTTTTAGTTCTTGCTGGAAACAATGAAGGAGCATTAGTTTATCTTCCTTTCCTTTGCCTTCCCCACACTTTCAATAAAAACCATGAGTCTCTTAGAGAGTTGCAGTAATTTCTTTATCACTTTCATTCAGCGGATCCCTTTTCTGCTGCAAGGAATGGGAATCATACAACAAGGAAAAGAAACGTCAAAGCAACTCACCTACTCACTATCAATTTGTGTCCACTTATCCGAAAAAGTTCACTCTAAAAGCGTATTTCTTAAGTGAGAGGGCAGCTGAACTCCTGCAATGGAAGTGAGAACTTCAAGCCGGAATACCTGAAAAAGGTGTGGGAAGTGAGGTGGGTTTTAGCTGCTCTGTTTTAGAAGAAATGTCTGGTATACGTTTCATAGTCCTAAGGAAGAACTGGAAATTCTAAATAATTTGCTTTGAAGCTAAGAATAAGGCCAAAATATTCTCAGGTATGAAATCCCTGTTTGCTTCTGGTGTTTCCAGTGAGCTAGTAAACCTTACACACACCCCAAAAATAGAAACAATATTTTTAAAACACAGTTCGTAGACAAGAAAAGAGTTATTTCTTCATGTCCTCAGCCCATCATTCTGATTAGTACTTCTTTCACATCTTTATTCCTCAGGCTGTAAATCAGGGGGTTTAACATCGGAGTTATGGCTGTGTGCGTGAGAGGCAGAAATTTCTTTGCGTCTTGAGAGTAACTGGCTTTGGGACGTAAGTAAATCAAGGTCCCACTTCCACAGTACAATATTACAACAATTAGGTGTGAGGAACAGGTGGAGAAGATCTTGTGTCTGCCCTCTGCACAGGAAATTTTCAGGGTGCTGGAGATGATACAGGCATAGGATACCAGAATGAGGCAAAATGGTGTGAAGATGACCAGTGCTGTGGCTGTAATGATCTGCTTTTCATATGAAGAGGTTTCAGTGCAGGAAAGCATGATGAGGGGGGGAATATCACAGAAGAAGCAGTTAATCTTCCTGGGCCCACAAAATGGCAATGAGAACACCCACGCTGTCTGCACCACCGACACAACATTACCACTGCAGCATNCACCCACGCTGTCTGCACCACCGACACAACATTACCACTGCAGCATGACAGCAGAACCAAGGAAACACAAACTCTGCTGTTCATGATGATTGCATATCTAAGGGGGTTGCATATGGCCATGTAACGGTCATAGGCCATGGCTGCCAAAAGGTACCATTCAGTGGCTCCTAAGAAAATCACGGAGTAGAGCTGGGTGGCACAGCCCATGTAGGAAATGCTCCTGTCCTCTGACAGGAAGTTTACCAGCATCTTGGGAACAACAATCGATGCTGTGGAAATATCCAGGATGGACAGGACCCGGAGGAAGAAGTACATGGGTATGCGGAGGGAGGGGTGCACTGTGACCATGAAGATGAGAAGGTTCCCAATGATGGTGATGGCGTAAATTAAGCAGAATGTGAAGAACAGCAAGTGCAGCAGTCCTGGGTGTTTGGAGAATCCAGAGAGGACAAATCCAGTCAGCAGAGTGTGGTTGCCTGGTTCTGGCTTCATCTGGGAGGAATCAAATAGACAGACTGGTCAGAGTCACTGCACCAAGATCACGGTGCTTCCACCAGCTGCTGAAGCGAGGAGTCTCTTGGGAATCCCTGAAAAGCCACTGGATTGAGGGGTGCAACTCTATAGCGGGTTTAGCTGAACAAAGGAAGAAAACAATGGCTGTGTGTGCTGAAAAGTGCGTTATGTTAGTGCTGTCTGAGTTTCGTTGTTTGGGATAGTAACCAAGCATACAACTATAAGGAGGCAGTATTTAAGGACTGGCTCCAATATGGGTGTATGGTTAATTGCTGAGAATATGTGCTCCCCCAAATGTTAGGTTTGTGGTCCCAAGTGGTTCCATAGGTGCTTTCTGCACTGAAGTGAAAGCCCAGATGATGACCTAAAGATGTCCAAAGAAAGCAAAACTGAACGAAAGCAAACCAAAATACCCATTGTCTATAGACAGGCAAAGGAAGAAGGAATAATCAGAGGGAAAGATAGCCATAGAGAACACTAATAAAATGTAGAGGGTGAAGCTCAGTACCGTCTGCTTCATTAGTCACATTACCCCCTTACTCTGATGAGTGTCGCTGTGTGTGTGATGCCAATGGGATATTCATGCAGCGCTGTGCCAGCTGTGGTAGCGTTGTGTTTTCTTTCTGCCCAGAATGGGAAACTGATGCACAGAAAGAGCAAAGAAATTAGCCTGCCACAGAGGAGAAAGTGGTCATTAATTCCGCATTCTTCATACTTCTCATCTCTTCCCAAAGGGGCAACCAGCCACTGTAAATCTCAAGGCACAGAATGCATTTGGGCATCAGAAATGTGTCCATATAGAGGGACAGAGCAGGGAAGCACCTTTTCCACTGTACACACATGGACTTGGTCAGGAGACCACATCACATAGAGAAGGACACATCATCAAAGCAAGAGCAGTGCATACAGCCCTACCATGATTCAATCATTCCTTGTACTGACTCCATCTTTCTCTTTCTGCCACAACTTCACTACCTAATTCTGCTCTTTGATCCATTACAAAACTTTTAGACTCTTAGTCATTAGCTGTTAAGTCAATAAAATTCACAGTAGTCATTGTTTTACTGATAGGTTAGTGTTTTATTCCCTAATGCAGAACACCCCTCAGAAACAACTCTCGCTTGTGTAATTCTTGTTTAGTTCTTCCTTGGATTTGCTTTATGTATTCACAATAAGCATTTTGAAGCAAGTGTCCTACCTTCAGCAGTTCTGCCATCCAGTGCCTCCAAAGTGGATCATGCAAATTTCACCAGAAGAATTTCCTTTGTTTTCTTACATTAGGGGCAGTGCTGGGCTGATTACTCCTACAGTCAGCTTATATTGCAGATTTTAAATAGTATTTTAAATGCTGATGCTTTCCTACCACAGCTTGAAGAATCGGTGACATTAGCACATGGTATATTCCATGGAAGGTCAGGCAAGTTTTCTCCGAAGGACCATAAATTGAATTTATCTACCCTTCAAATAGATATCATAATGCCATGATATGGCATTATGGCATTGGTGACAATAGTCACCAAAGACTAGCCTCATGGACAAGAAGAAGAAAAGGAATTTGTTAAAGTTCTTTCAATTTAGTTGAATTGGGTGCAACTGAAAAGGTAGAGACCTCCATGCATCTTTATTTTTTGTGGCCAAGAAGAGAAGAGCTGAGCTACCTCTGACACCTGACTTATTCCAGGATTAAATAGACTTTCTTGAAATCCCCATTTCCCCTATGGGTGGGATTGATTTCAGCTGATTTTAGCAATGTCATAGTTGGTTGTTCAGAACTTAATACTCTCTCTGTGGACAATGGGAGGTAACAAGCCAATAATATACTTACAACAACAGAGAAAATGCTATTTTGTTTGATGGCTTTCCCTCCATAGTCTGCAAAGTCAGACCATAGTGACTCCTTCAGACTTAAGCATATCATATCTTACCTGTCTAATGCTATGAATTGTGCATCCTGAATCAGCTGATCAATTGTTAACCAAAAATGTCTGAAAAATAGCTGAAAACATCCCTTCCCTTCCCTTCCCTTCCCTTCCCTTCCCTTCCCTTCCCTACTGGAATTAAACGTGTACCTAGTAGTACCCTAAAGAAAAAGTTCTGAGTAGCTATTCCATAGTTATGTTGCACTTAAATTTAGTCAACCTCTCTTTTACAGACGAGACGCAAATTCAGTGAAATTAAAAGATTGGGTCATGGAATACAAAACCATCATTTCTTCTCCATTTGTGTTGCTTTCTTTTCACTTTTTTTTCCCCCCCTTTGTTCCTTAGTTTCACAGTTCAAAGATCCGATTTTCCATTTTTGGCTTGGATCATTTCACATGTTTTTTTCCATGTATTTCCATGAATAATATTTCCGTTTCAACCAATTGTTGATGGCCCCTTTAGAATGGCCTGACAACCAGAAATTTTTAGATATAAACATCTCCATTTTTTCTGTCTGTACACAAGTTTTGCTCTGAAATGTCCCATGCTTGTAATGTGTGTTCTTTCTGAGTAACCCATTTCCCAAGGAAGACCAGCCAAAGTTTGTTATTCTCTAGGTACTCTAAATGCTGTTTCTTCAGCAACATGAGTATGTGCTTCAGTCGTGCTCTTACATATTGTAGAAACACACAATCAACATTATCATCAATACTGACATCCAGTACCTAGAAGACGGAAGAGATCAGAAGGCCACACGCTATTTAGCTTAAACATTTTACTAAGTGTCCAGTATCTGCTTGTCTATGTAGAATAGAAGACAACGACAGCTTTTATCACACTTATTTTGCCATCTCAGTGTTTTTATGTTCCACACTGGAGTGCAAAACACTGGCAGAAATAACTGTGATGACTGAAGATGCCCAATGATCAGCTGCAGCCCATTAGCAAAATGAGGAGAGGTGAAAAACCATGAAAGCATCTAGAACAAGGCAGCAGCAAGGATTTCTATATGATTTTATTTGACACACTTAAATAACCCCTGCTATGGGCTCGTCTTCACCTCAATTTGCATCTGAATCTATTTGCTGTATTACATACCTCAGCCTTCCTCCAACACATCACCACTGTGCATTCTGTTCTCACTGCCTCTTTGCTCCTTAACTATTCTCAGATCCCCAGACACAAGTTTTCTATCAAAAAAAAAGCTTCCACAAAAGATCCTCCCACCACCTACGCTACTTCCACAATTGCTATCTAGGCCTATGGCTGCTCTTGTCAGATCTCTTGAAATCAAATAAACACTCTTTTTTTTTGGTCTTGTTTGTGTTCTCTTGCTGTTGATAATGGCTTGTAAACTGTGTTTGTGTGGGGTGGTGTACTGGTTTTGGTTGGGGTAGAGTTAGTTTTCCTCATAGTGGCTTGGGATATTGCTGGACAGTGCTTTCATAGCATCAAAGCTTTTTATGCTTCTCACACTGCCCCGCCAGCTGGGGGTACACAGGACCTGGGAGGGGACACAGCTGGGGCAGCTGACCCCAACTGACCTAAGGGGTATTCCATACCATATGATGTCCCGCTCAGCAATAAAATCTCAGGGAAAGTAGGAGGAGGGGGGAGCAGATATCCCGAGTTACGGCATTTTTCTTCCTAAGTAACCATTAGGTGTCACAAAGCCCTGCTTTCCTGGAGATGGCCAAACATCTACGTGCCAGTGGGAAGCAATGAATGAATTCCCATTTTTTGCTTTCCTTGCATGCACAGTTTTGCTTTACCTATTAAATTGACTCAACCTAAAAATTTTTACACTTTTACCCTTCCAATTCTCTCCCCCATCCCACTGGGTGGTGGAGAAAGTGAGCAGCTGTGTAGTGCTTAGCTGCTTACCAGGGTTAAACCACAAGAGATGTGTAATTTATTATTAGCAGTAAATCCCCTTCCCTTTGCCTACTTTAAGGAAAGTCAGATGCATCATACCACAGAAAGTTCCATTTTCAGTTCTAATATACATCCAGCATCTTTGTGTTTAAAGCTACCCTATGGTTTTCCATGCTGGAATTCAAATGTCCTTTTTGGAGTTGTCGTTTTACTCTCTGTTTTAGGAAAGACAGGAGTACTTCCAGGGCTCAATTTTTGCTGTTGTCAGGTTGACTTTTAAACAAGGATAAATCACATGCTTTGCAAATCTCTGTTTCTTTCCGCAGAATACAAAAATGAATCCAGAACTTTGGGCCCTCTGAAGGCATATAGCATAGCATAGCATAGCATAGCATAGCATAGCATAGCATAGCATAGCATAGCATAGCATAGAATAGAATAGAATAGAATAGAATAGAATAGAATAGAATAGTTCAGATGGAACACTGATCATCTAGTCCAACTGCCTGACCACTTCAGGGCTGACTAAAGTTAAAGCATAGTATTAAGGACATTGTCCAAATGCTTCTGAAACACTGACAGGCACAGGGCACTGACCATCTCTCTAGGAAGCCTGTTCCAGTGATACAAACAACTACAGTGCAGCAAACGTAAACCTCTCAGACATGTCTGTGTCTGAAATATTTGAAGTAAATGCAGAGAAAGTGATTCAGCTTATCCCAAGCAATATATTGTCAACAGGCCAAACATCTGATCCCTGAAAGAGAAAACATGCAGCCCCCTCTATGCAGGTTACCTAAACGTAGGGAAATTCATCTGGACCTGAATCCCATTTAAAGATCAAAATTCAAATACTCCTATTCAGTTGCTTACTGCCATTTTAGATTCTCTGTCAAGAGGCCACCTGGCCTCACATGTTGCTGTAGAAGGACAGAGGTCACCAGCTGATCTTTTGTCATGTCTGTTGTCTCAGTGTGGGTGTCGTTGATTCCTTGAAGGGATCTGAATTTCATGGCTAGGTTTAGGCACTTCAATCCTACCCTAGGAGCTTTTCTTTTGAGAGGAGAGTGTCCCATTCAGGCAGCTTACTCCTACACCTAGTCTGAGAGTGTTCAATAAGTCTGAGGAAAGTCAGATTGTTTTTACTCTTTAATGCCACTTGACTTGTTTTTCAGTGACATTGTGTCATGGTTTATCCCCAGCTGACAACTAAACACCATGCAGCCACTTGCTCACTCCTCCTCCGCGCCATCCCCAGTGAGATGGGGAGGAGAATTGGAAAAAAGATAAAACTCTTGCTTTGAGATAAAGATGGTTTAATAGGACTGCAAAGGAAAATAAAATAATAATAATAATAATTATTATTATTATTATTATACAAAACAAGTGATGCACAGTGCAATTGCTCACCACCTGCTGACTTATGCTTAGCCCACTCCCGAGCAGCGATCATTTGCCCTCAGTGAAGTCCCCCTACTTTATATACTGAGAACGACATCATATAGTATGGAATATCCCTTTGGCCAGTTTGGGTCAGCTGTCCTGGCTATGCTGCCTCTCACCTTCTTGTGCACCTCCTCACTGGCAGATCATGGGAAGCTAAAAAGTCTTTGACTTAGTATAAGCACTAAGCATCAACTAAAACATCAATGTGTTATCAACATTATTCTCATACTAAATCCAAATCACAGCACTATACCAGCTACTTGGAAGAAAATTAACTCTACCCCAGCTGAAACCAGGACACATTGCTATGGCGTTCTGAGTCTTTTATAGAACTAGTAAGAACTAGAACATCATAATTCCAGATGGGATCCTCCAGGTTTCTCAAGTTTGCCCTAATCCAAAAGAAAGTCTGTCATTACTTGCAGACATAGCTGCTCAAGATCATTAACCCCTCAAATACAAAGTCTTCAGCAAGACTTCCATTATAGCATGGTGGAACCTCTCATTCCAGCTTTTGCTTATTGTCTCTCTTTCACCAGCTGTGTACCACTGTGAACAGCCTGGCTCCATCTTTTTGATAACTTTCTTGTAGATTTTGAAAATCTGCTAGTAGGTGTCCCCAAACCCCTCTCTTCTCCAGCCTGGATAAACCTCAATCTACCATCCTCCTGAACTTGCTCCAGTCGATCAATGTCTTTCTTTTATTGGGAGGTCCAAAACTGGGTGCAGCCGTACAGGTGTGTTTTAATGAATGCTGAGTAGAGGGGGGTAAGCACCTTCCTCCACATACTGGCTATGTGCCCATTCATACAGCTCAGGATAATGACAGGTGAGGTCAGGATAAATCATGGTGATTCTGATTAGTATTTTCTAATTAAGTATGTTACAATTACTCAGTCTGTTAATGGTCACCATTCATTTTTATTATATCATTTTTATTGTTTATTAGTTTCCTCTTCTTCATCATTATTGACATCATCATCATCATCATCATCATCACCTTCATCACCCTAGTATAACAATGGTATATTAGTGTATTATTTTATAACTAATTATTACATTTATTTCCATATATGTCAATTTAATTATTATTACAAGAGATACTGACTACATTTAAAACATAATATTCTGCTAAATATATATATATTTCATTATGGGTGAAAAGTTATAGTGTCTTTTCTCATTTTTGTCTTTTGTTGCCTTGTTGTGATCATACAACAGATTAAAGTTTTTCACAAATAACATAGTTGTGCTTTACTTTGCCCCCCTGCAAAGATTAAAAGTGCTCTCTAATGTTTACTATGTAAGCATCATTATCTACGGCAAGCTGCAGATAATTCTGCACTATTATTACTGCTCTAGGCACACAGTGATACTTGCATTTTTCTCTTGATTCGTTGGAAATACAATATAGTGAACTATAAACATCAAACAGCAAGCCATGCTTGCAGCAGTCTACATCCTCAGTGGGTAGAGTAATTTCTGGAGAAAACAACTTTCTATTTTGCTCCTGTGATTGACTTGGTAAGGCACTACATAACTTTGCTGCAGAAGGAAGCTCATGATGATCTAGCATGTAGATGCTCCTGTAGGTACTTTTGTACCTACAGTAAAAATGCAATAAATAATAGATAAATAAATAAAAAAGAGAAATTAAGGGGGGGAGAAGAAGTTATACTATTATATTCATTTGCTCACAGTAATGTGCCACCCCATGTTATTGGAAACACATTTGCTTAACTACCTGCAAAAAATCTCCCATGATTGTAACTATAAAAATTTATTCCTGTGGTTCACTATCCTTACAATAACAAAGTATTTTCTTAAGATGCAACATAATCTTTTTTGACAATTCATATAGTTTCTCTCTGTTGACTAAGGCCTTGTAAAATAAAGTAGCCACTTCCTCCGATATTTTCCTGGAGGTTATTCTCAAAATTCAGAACTCTGCTATCTAAGTATTCATTTGTTTGGTAGTACACTGTACTTCCTTTGTAAACTTCACGGCAAGATAAAGGTCAAGTGTAAGACAGATGAATTGTTTCTAGCAATGCATATTTTTTTCACAGATTATAAATGGACTCTTGATGACAAGGTGAAATGTTTATAGTACATGTTTATGTTAACAAGATTATGTTAATGAGATGATGGAATACTTTCACCTGAGACCGGCCAAACCTGACTAGATCAGAGGACTGCTTTGCATGCTAAGTGTATTGTAAAGTTCTGTTTTAGGATAGACACAAGTCTAATTTAAATGTATCCCCTACAATTTAATGCACAGGACCACATTTTGAAATACAGTTGTACAAAACTTCTTTGCATTTCCAGCAAATCCGTGCCTGGTCTGGATTACACATACCAGTATGACACCAGTATGTCTGATGAACACAGCCTTGCTGGCATATCCAACTATAGATTGACTGGAATGGCAGAACTGTATTTGTGTAGAATTTCTAACATCAGTAATTCAGCTGAAGTCACCGATATTACACTTCTCTATGTGAAACATATAAGCATCCCCAAATAATAGACCTCAAATTTTTGCCTTTAATTCAGACTCAGAACAATGCACGCAAGGTGTGAATTAATATTTTTGGATTACATCGTTGATGTGTTAACATGATATTAGTAATCTCTTTTGCTAATTACCATAACGCAATTACGAACAATGACACACCTACACAATTGTTAATCTCTCCTAACTATGGACAGCACAGTGAAAATGTTTCAAGCTGAGTTAATCATCAACAGATTCAAAACAATCCTTTTAGAGTAAAAAATGTGAATATGCATTTCTATACTCTTTTGACTCCTCAGGTGGGCTGCATCTAATTTAACATAGGTAGGTCCTAAAATATAGAAGTCATTCAGCTGAGATGCATAGTTGAGGGTGAAATTATTGTTCACTACCCTTCCCTCTTTTTATCATTGACTATAAAACGAAACTATAGTAACAGCCTCCAGGTCTTATAAGGGATTAATCTCCTCTGTATTTAAGTGCCTACAATGCAAGTGTCTGCATGTGAGACAGCTGTTTAAATTCCCACCATGGCTAATATACATCGGTGTAAACAGAGTCAATGGAGTCAACAGAATGATTCATCTAATGTAAAATAGGTGTCCATATAGGGTGAATTGAATCACTCTCTTGACTCCAGAAACTTCATGGACTAGTTCTGCATCAAATATAATGGGGGCTTACATATTTAGATCACACACAGACAACTATGCTACGAATTTCTAAAATACTTAAGTTGAAACCTGCACATAACATTTGGTGAGACAATCCTCATACTTCATGCTTTCAACACTTTTTTTTTTAGTATTAAAAGACAAAGTGAAACAATTCCATTCTTCATGCTCTGCTTGAACACAAATCTCTTGATCAAGCCAAATCACTTTTATGATTAGAAAACAGAAAAAAAACCCTGTTGAGACTGAATCCCAAAGGCATGACTCTAAAACTATCTTACATACTGGAAGAATTTAGTAGCAAGCCTGAAAATGTTCAAAATGTGGAGAGAGAAAATAATATTATTTTCAAGAATTTTCTAAGACAGGGGCATGCTCTAGAGAAAAAAATGTGGAAGATAATCTCAGCAATGACTAACTTTATCAGCTCAAGGTAAGGTTTAAGGTAAGGTTTACTCCCATCATTTTTCCAGAGATATATCCCTGAGCATTATATATAGCTTTTGAATACTAGATTGGTAGCCTTTTGGGGTTGGAAAAAGATCCCTCAACTAGCAATGGATCTGTGTAGAGATAATTTGGCAATATTTATGATTTGTGGATACATCAGTCTGCTTTTCTTTTCTCTTCCTTCCTCTAACTGATTCATTGTAAAATTTAATATGCACATGAGAAAATAATTTATATTATTTCCATGTTGAAATGGTAAATCTCACCACAGTGTAACTTACTGAGGGTCATAAAAAATAATTTAAGAACCAGATTTAGCATAACCCAAGGGGTCAGTTGATACTTTCACAGCTGCAGTGCTAACAAAGATAACCCTTTAACATCTTCCAAACTAAGATGTAACTGTTCAATCCCACCTGGGCGGAATTCATCTTGTTGAATGCTAGCCTTCCCAAACTTAATTTGCTCCCCCTCCTCTGCCCATCCCATGCAGCATTGCTGCAGTCCGCTCCCTAAGATGTCCCTGCCACCCACAAGGGCCCTTTCCCAGGCAGCATCCCCAGCTCGGAGCCCCCAGGACAGTCAACAACCCACAGCTCCACTGACCTCCCAGAGCTGCCCAGAGACCTGGAGCACCCCTACACCCACTGCCTCCCACCCACCAGAGCAGGCAGGGCTGGCAGCGTCTCCAGTGCCCCTAGCTCATCCCAGCAGGCACGGCTGGCAGCACCACTGGTTCCCAACCTTATGTCCCAGAGTACACATTTTGGCAGCATTCCTTTGCCTGGAATCCGGCCAGGCACTGCGGCTGTGACCACAGCTCCTATCTGGCCCTGCTACTTCCTGCAATGACCAGCCCTCCTCCTTCTCCTCCTCCTCCTTCCCCTCCTCCTCCTCCTCCTCCTCCTCCTTCCAGCAACTCTGTGAACATCCTTTCATGCTGCAGCTGACAGGTTTCAGTCCCGGGGCCGTTCCTGTGTCTGTCTGCTCCTTGCTTCTGCTGCAGGCTGCCGTTCCATGGTGAGTGCGTTTGTCTGTGCATCCATCCTTCCTTCCCTCCACGTGGAAGGATTGCAGACCTGTTCTGTGTGCATGTGTGCATTTGTCTGTCTGCGCTTGCCATAGCCTGGCAAAGGCTTGGGGGCTTCTGTGTGTCTGTCCGTGTTTGCTGCCCCACCCTGCCAGGCCACTTCGTTCAAGTGGTACCTCCATATTTGGGATCTCAAAGGTTGAGGACAGCAGGCCAAATTCACAGAGGCACACGCATGGATCATGATATCTGTAATTCAGTCTCTTACCTGACAGAAAACCATGTTTTATAATGATAACATGGTTGTGCAAGCATTCTGTTATTGAGACCCTCAAAAGCGGTTGCCGGTAAACCAGCATTTCTACTATGGACAAAGAATCATACCTTTAGTCTTTTATCAATTTAGCAACTCCCTGTGTCACCAAACAGGAGCTATTTGCCCAGGAATTCCTCTGACAAAAGGGTCCTCCAGAATTTGGAGGATTATCCAAGTACAGTTCAAAGAAACTGACAGCAAGGGTGGATGACTAAAGATAGAAGTCTCTGAGAGCACCAGGGAAAGAGAGCACGTGCTTTCTCATATGACTAAAGCGAAGAGAACTATACCTGTCGTTGTGTTCGGTGATGAGTGAAGCCCCCCAAGTCCCTGGTGTCGGGTTTGGACCTGCTGGCTTTCCTTCCTTTCTTTTTGTCTTTGACTTTTCTCACTCTTTGCTTTTGCTCTGCGCAGATCCCAGACTTACACGAAAAACTTATGTTGACTCTCGTGGAGCCGTTTGAGATTGTTTATGTGTGTTAAGAAAAAGGGGCCATTAACTCAGAAGGTCTGTCTGGGGCAGCGCTGGCACAGAATAAAAGGCTGCTCTTAATGCTGCGCTGAGTCAGGGGGGCGGGAGATGCTTTTTCGCCTGGGAACAAAAGGGCGGTTCCTGAGAGCCATTCCCGTGGAAATCCCACCCAGAGCAGGATCATCAAGAGCTGACAGCTCCCCCCAGCTCTCTTGGCTGCTGTGTTACCATGCTTGGGAGGGCACTGCATCATCACGCACGGCGTCCTCTGGGCTGCAAGGTTAGCAAGACAGTTCTTCCGCCGCGCACCCCGGTTGGGTTAAGAGCCATCACTTTAATCCCCGGGGCAACGGGGCGGCTTTCCGGGAACTGGGGTTCCATCCGCCCCAGCGCTTGCAGAGCCGTCACCCGCTGCGCGCTCTGCCGCCGCCGCGGTGCGACGAGCGGAGCGGAAGGGCCCGTGACCGCCCCCCGGCCCCTCGCCCCCAGCCTCCCCGCTGAGCCGCGCCGGGGAGCGGCCGCCCCTTCCCCGGGCTCGTCTGCAGGGAGGGGGACTCAAGGAGGGAAGGCGCCTCGTCCCCGGGGCCGAGGCGGGGGCGGCCGGGCCCGCTGCCCGGGGGCTCCGCGCTGCCCTTCGCGCCCCCTCCTTCGCCGCCCCCCTCGCCGGCGGCCGCGCAGAGCCGCTCTTGCTGCACTCGTGCCCCGTCCCCGCCGCGGTCCCCGCCGTCCCCCCGCCACCTCCCCCGTGCCCCCTCCCAAGCGGCTCGTAGCCCAGCGGTGCCCGGGAACGGCCGCCCCCGGCCCCGCTGTTGTCCCCAAGTGGGGTCGTCTCCCCGGTGTGCAAGACGCCGACGTGCACCCAGAGCAGAGGTATTTATTTAAATCGTTTCTGCAGAGATGGGGGCTCGGCGGTGATCCACACAGCTAGCGCACCGGCCGACAAACTCTTTGCAGTGTTCATGCGGTTCAAAACACAGAACTACGCACCCTTCATTATAGTTATTGGTTAGTGACTTATCTTAACAATTTCTATTGGTTAGTACAGTCTCTCGCTTTCATTTAAAGCTACAATGTCCTTTAATTGACGTGCACGTGCTCCAGTACAGTGAGGGGGGCAATTCTGTTCGGTCTCTAATGGAGGCGGTGGTCGTGATCTCCCACTGCCGCCTCTGCCTTTCCCCCAGTTACTCCAAATCTTTGTTGACTTTGGGCCTCTTCCAGCAGCTGTCCGTTTTTCAGCCGGTTTCAGTGCTTTCTGCGTAGGGATGTTCCCTTGTTATCAGCCTTCTGTTCTTCTTCAGGGGTACTTTCATTAGCAAGGCATGTATTGGTTACACAAAGTGTCTTGTTTCACAAGGTCTTGTAACCTTTTTACAGCTTTTTGCTCTTGCTTAGTGAGAAATTCTACCTTCTAAAATACATCCTACCTTTAAAAAGTAATTTTTTCCTTTGCAAAGTACATCACCACCCCACAGTTTGCCGCCCGGGCCCCCCTCATGCTGCTGGGCCTGCAGCTACCGCGGGGGCCGCTGCTTCAGCTCCAAACCTCCCCATGTCTGCTCCAAGCCATGTTAGCAACAACCAAACAGACCACACATTTTCCTTGCCCTGCCTGTGTTTCTTGGGACATGTTAACACTTCAGCTGGCCTGGGACATTCAGATAATTCCTCCTCACTTTTCCAATTCACCTGGAAAACCGTCTGGGCCAAGTTCCTTGTGACTGCCAGCCACGGCTCTGTGCGGGTGTTGTCCCATTGTACATCACGGGGCCCAGCCAGGCTCTCAGTCTGTATCTTCCTCGTTATCCTTTTTCCAGAAAATATTTCTCACTAGGACCTGCTGTCTGGGCAAAATATTTTGCCCCAGGAGGCAGGTGCTTGTGCAACAGGGTCCCAGTAAGAAAGACACTCAGATTCTGCTAAGCATCATTTGAAATGTCATTTCTTAGAGCTGGCATGATAAGGAAAGAGATATATAGCACACATAACCTTACGACCCCTCAGATGCTGGGAACCCCAGGTTGTGCAGCATCAAATGGGCTCCAATCAGCACACAGCATATTACAGGGCGCGTGTTCCAGAGCCGGCCCTGTTAGTGTGAGCTGGCTGAGGCTGTCCTGCAGCCATGGGATTTGTGCAGCCCAGCACAGGACTGAAGGCCAAGTTGTGTGTGCAGCACGGCACAGTCCTGCCCTCTGCCACCTCGAGTTAACTGCTACGTGGACCACTAACTCCTCGATGTACAGTGCTCTCCCCAGCAGGATCACTACAGCAGAGAATGCACATCCCTCCTTCCCTTCCTCATTCTGTCTCCCGTCACATCCCCCTGACTCCTTATTCATTCCTTTGCCCCAGTCTCACCTCTTTCTTGCCTCATTCTCTCTCTTTCTGTGCCCTCTGGCAAAACCATAGAATCACAGAATTGTTGAGTTTGGAAGGGACCTTTAAGATCATCAAGTCCAACCATTGGAGGGTTTAGAAATTAGTCTGAATGTGTCTATTTTTAAATACTTACATTTATATATAATAATCTTGAACTGAATCCTACTTTTGTGATAAGTAGTAAGTCCTCTTATTTAATTTTAGGGATGAGATTTAGTTCACAGAATCACAGAATGGTAGGGGTCGGAAGGGACCTGTGGAGATCATCTAGTCCAACCCCCCTGCCAAAGCAGGTTTACCTAGAGCAGCTTGGGCAGGAACGCATGCAGGCAGGTTTTGGATATCTCCAGAGGAGACTCCACAGCCTCTCTGGGCAGCCTCTTCCAGTGCTCTGGCACCCTCACTGTAAAGAAGTTTGTCCTCATGTTAAGGTGGAATTTCCCGTGTTCCAGTTTGTGCCCGTTGCCCCTTGTCCTGTCTCCAGGCACCACTGAAAAGTGTCTAGCCCCATCCTCTTGACACCCGCCCTTTACATATTTATATTCCTGAATAAGATCCTCAGTCTTTTCTTCTCTGGGCTAAACAGACCCAGGTCTCTCGGCCTTTCGTCATAAAAGAGGTGCTCCATTCCCTTGATCATCTTTGTAGCCCTCCACTGGACTCACTCCAGTAGTTCTCTGTCCTTCTTGAACTGGGGGGGCCCAGAACTGGACACAGTACTCCAGATGTGGCCTCACCAGGGCAGAGTAGAGGGCGAGGATGACGTCCTTCGGCCTGCTGGCCATGATCCTTTTAATGCACCCCAGGATGCCATTCTTGGCCACAAGGGCACATTGCTGGCCCATGGTCAACTTCTTGTCTGCCAGGACGCCCACGTCTCTCTCTGCAGAGCTGCTTTCCAGCAGGTCCACCCCCAACCTGTACCGGCGTGTGGGGTTATTCCTCCCCAGGTGCAGGACCCTACACATGCCCTTGTTGAACTTCATTATGTTCCTCTCTGCCCAACTCTCCAGCTTGTCCAGGTCTTGCTGAATGGTGGCACAGCCTTCTGGTGTGTCAGCCACTCCTCCCAATTTTGTGTCATCAGCAAACTTGCTGAGTGTATGCTCTGTCCCCTCATCCAGGTCACTGATGAATATGTTGAATAATAGGGGGGTTGGACTAGATGATCTCCAGAGGTCCCTTCCAACCCTGACCATTCTGTGATTCTGTGATAAGACTGACCCCTGTGGAACACCGCTAGTTAGAGGCTTCCAGCTAGACTCTGAACCGCACAACTCACAACCCTCTGAGCTCTGCCATTCAGCCAGTTCTCAGTCCA
>RSEF01000002.1:157056776-157067159 GCA_003993805.1 Himantopus leucocephalus | reverse complement strand
GTGTTTTCAATTCTTCACTTCTCTGCTGTTCAAGTGTGTTACCCAGCGCTATCAGGAGAATTGTCACGGCACTGGTCATGTCTCTGTCAAAACTGGAGCATGGGCTGTTTTGGCTTTTAAAATCTGACCGGAGGAAGAAATAATGACAACAATTCTGGAGTTAAAGTGCACGATAATTATCACAATGACCATTTACATGTAAACGTACGACTGGTTGTTTCAGAGTAGATGCTAGGAATCGCTCATCCCAGCCGAGTGCTGCATCGACTAGGTTACCCAATCTTGCTTTTACCTATTATTTCTACCAAGGCAAATCAATCATTACTAAACACTGAAAATTCTGCTGAGCACCATGCAGCAGGGTAGCCAATGTGGTCTAGGACACCTTCATAGGAGGTGGAAGGAAGAGTTTCAAACCATGCCTTGCAATTTCATTAACCCACTTACAATTACACGCAGAATGCATTTTGCGGTCCATGACCTCAGCAGAGACACTATGAGGAAAATTCTCTAAGTATGTGTTATCACTTGTGAAATAGGCTTTCTTTCTATGTAAGTGTAAGCATATAATTACTTTTAATACATTAATTTTATGCCCACAGCTCCTACTTTGTGTTATCACTTTTCTTTTTTTTTCCTGCCATGATTATGTTTTTCTCCCACAACTTTCTAGGAGCTTTAAACTATTTTTAAATTGCTGCCTATTTTATTTTAACTGTGATCTCCCATCCCTTTTATAGTTCCTTGCTATATTTCCCTCTGGTTTTCCTTTAGCTTCTAATTTCATTTTCCCTGCGTTCATTATTTTTATGCCAGCACTTTGAATATTGTTTTCCCGCATGTAGCTCTTTTGTTTCTTGTAGCTTTGAATTGTTATTTACACTTTGAAATGGAGGCTCGGATGCCTTCATCTGGCTGGTGGCTCCATCTTGTAGATATTGTGTTGTCACATAGTGGAGAATAGTGCATCTTGGTGGTAAACTTTTTAAACTGTGAATCCTTCTGGGAAGACGCTGAGTGCGCGTAAAGAGTAGGAGCTGAGTTCCCATCAAAGCTGGCAACAGAGCTTGCTGTGGTCTGTTACAAAACCTTTGTGCTTTAACTGGAGCAGTGATAGCCATCATGTCCAGCATAAGGATTTTCTCTGGGATCGTGGCTATACGGGTACTTCAACCGATTCTTGAACTTTAAAAAGTACTTACCACTTGGGTCTCTGCATTGATTAAAACCTGAACCCGACATGTGAGATCTCACCCTCTGGGAATGTGGGAACGGCAGTTAAAACCAGAGATGTGCTGCTTTAAGTAGTGCTAAAACCAGCTGAGATTTATGGGTTAAGCAGAAGTTTTTCCTTTTCTGGCTGTATTTATACGAAAAAAAATCAGGCAAGTAACCTTTGCTGTGTTGTAATGGTTTTCAGGTTGTGGTTTGGGGTTTGGTTTTTTTTACTTCTTTGTGGGTATTTTTCCTAATGACCAGTGAACAGAACTGCTTGTACATAGCACTATGTCATGAAAGCTTAGTATGTGCTCTGCAACAGTGCTGAAAACTAAAATTTCTGCTGTATACCTTCTTTCGGGGAGATTTGGGGAAGCAATTAGGTCAATGGGCGATGTTATATTTCCCTGAAAATGAGTTAAATGTCTGCCCTCTACCTCCCCTTCTTGAAGTAAAGCCTAGACAGTGAAAATACTTACAAATTGCCCATGTTCTAACCCTGTCCTCACCATAGCTATCCTTATAGTAAAGATGATGAGTAACCTTGATTAAAATAGTAATTTCACAACATTTGAACCCATGTTTAACAGTTAACCTGGGGGATCTCTGTGTCTCCTCCCATCCCCTTCTCTTTTCCTCCTTGAAGATGTGTATTATCGGTGTATAGTTCATCAGCAACACCTTTAGAAGACTGTCATGTAGACCCCTCAGCAGCCTGATGCAGACAGAGAAGTGGGGAAGGAGGAGGAGAACAGAGGAAGAAGATACAGATTATTAATTCCTGAAGTTCTTGTGCCATAAAAATGGTTTCATTATACAAAGTCTGGATACAAAGTTTGTGGTTTTGATCTTGGAGACGGAGCATAAACCTCACAGAGGCAGAGACACAACTACAGTCTTGCTTGTGGGGTTGGAAAGCAAAGCCAAATTCAGGAGTGCCAACAGAAGTGAATTCAGATAAAAAAGAAAATTATCTGGAACCAATCCCTGCAACCTGTTTCCTACAGCACGTTAGCAAAGCCCTTTGGCTGCTACAACCTCCTTTTTACTTTGAACTCTCCCTGCCTTTGTCTACATTTGTCTTGTCAGTTAAAGAACTTTTATCTGTAGTTAAAACTGCCTTGGCAGAAGTAAGATCCTTTATATTTAAGACTATTTAGTTCCTCTAAACTCAGGAAATATTTGGGCTTTTGTTTTGAGGAAGGGAAGACAGGGATCAGAGCCGAATTTGTCCTTTTCCTTTATGATCTGCACATGAAAAAAAAAAAAGAAGAAAAGGAAAAAAACCTCCAAAAATAGAGGAAAAGTCCAATAAAAGGATCTTCATCAAAGTGATAGCCCAGACTGTTAGAAATTCATTGCAATCTTCAATATAGAATATTGCTCATATTTTACATGACATCCGAGCTATTCTGTGGGGTAAATCTGGGAATTCATTCTTCAAATTTCATTTGAAGTGACAGAATAAGAATTATAGAATCATAGAATCATTTAGGTTGGAAAAGGCCTTTAAGATCATCGAGTCCAACCATTAACCTAGTACTGACTTACTACTACACCACATCCCTCAACACCACTTCTATGTATCTTTTAAATAACTCCAGCGATCATAGAATCATAGAATCATAGAATTGTTAAGGTTGGAAGGGACCTTTAAGATCATCAAGTCCAACCATTGAACTTGTCTGTCATGACTCAATCACTTCCCTGGGCAGCCTGTTCCAGTGCTTGATAACCATTTCGGTGAAGAATTTTTTCCTAATATCCAATCTAAATCTCCCCTGGTGCAACTTGAGGCCGTTTCCTCTTGTCCTAGGACAATAGGCACAAACTGAAACAGAAAACTTCGTTTAAATATAAAAAATTATTGTGAGGGTGGTTGAACACGTGGATTCTCCACCTTGGCATTTTTCATTGTTGACAAGATTCACTCTTTGATCTCAAAGCAATAAAAAATTCTAATACNGGACAATAGGCACAAACTGAAATACAGAAAACTTCATTTAAATATAAAAAATTATTGTGACGGTGGTTGAACACGTGGATTCTCCACCTTGGCATTTTTCATTGTTGACAAGATTCACTCTTTGATCTCAAAGCAATAAAAAATTCTAATACACGTAGAAGACTTTGCAGGCTGGACAGGTCTGTTGTGCTAGGAACTGCTTCTGCACACTCTCATCTAAGGTCCTCCTGAAATTACAGAGAGGTTTTGCATTGGCAGACTGCAACTTCACCTGGGTATCCTCCCCCTTGGCTTTTGTGCAGTTAAGTGCTTTGCCATAGAGCTGTCAATAAATCAGTGACAGAAAATGAACAGCATTAGAATTCTACATTTAATTCTCCATGTAACTCCTTAATACAGTACGAGAGATATTTAGCTGGAGAAAGCTGTCCTTGCTGAGAATTGCACTCTGTAATGAGACCACAGCTAAAACTGAAGATTTTTTATTATTTTTTATATATTTATTATATGTGTTTCTTTTGGCTTCATTTATGAACTGATGCCCTGAAGCTAGGATGGCTGAGGATTATATTTAGTTATCAGTGATAAAAATCTAAAATTACTTTTATTATAGCCAGTTATCCATGTGTAATGAAGGATGAAGACTTCTCCTGCCATAAGCAATCCCCCACCCCAGTCATAGTAAGTCCCCAGCCACCTTCATTTTACACCGTTTTCTTGAAGTTACAAGATATATCATTAAACCTCCATTTCATACAAAGCAGATGTTAAAATCACCTTTATGACTGCTTCTCATTTTCAGAATGTCTAGAGTTCTGGTGTGGTTACTGTGAAAACAAAATAGTATTTATATTCTTATTCGTATCACAGGTTATCTTCCACCTTCTGTACACTTTTGGAATTCATTAATATGACTCTCTGTGTCACAACTATAATGGAGTTCTCTCTTGTTTTATTCCGCACATTACAATATGAACACATTTCTAAATATTCTCAGCTATGCATGAGTATACCCTCTAGAAGGGAAAAATAAACATAATTTGATGTTAAACTGCTAACTCAACACAGCTCTAGAGACTCTCTAACCAATATCTAGTCATTTGTATGCTTCCTGTCAATTTTTTTTTTTTTTTCATGTAGAAAAGCCTCTTGCTAAGTGTTCGTTCTTTGACAATTTTGAAAACCAATGTTGAAAGCAGCACACGCTCAGGCTCTGAGTGCTGCTTTTAAAACTGTGTTTTCAACGGGCTTGTGTTGCAATGCACAGCTTTCAGGAGTTTCATCAGTACCCACACTTGACATTTTCTATCCTGAGTTAAGTCAGATGTGGAGAGAGAGAGCTTGGTGTCTCAGAAAGTGCAGAAACTCAGGGAGGTGGGAAAGAAAAGAGAAAAAAAAAAAAGCTATTTGAAATAAAAGGGTAGAGATACCTGGTTCTGTCTAAGTATTTGTTACAANATCAGATATGGAGAGGGAGAGCTTGGTGTCTCAGAAAGTGCAGAAACTCAGGGAGGTAGGAAAGAAAAGAGAAAAAAAAAAAGCTATTTGAAATAAAAGGGTAGAGATACCTGGTTCTGTCTAAGTATTTGTTACAACACTGTAGGTTGCAAATCTACAGGGTATCCAGTGAATAGGTCTTTCCTAAACTTGTATGACAGTAACGTACTTTCCTGGACAAAAGAGCAGAAATATATGAGAAAAGTGAACAGTGCTGCCGAGATACGTAGGACAGTATGTATCCTGTAGGACAGGTACAGCACAGTTGCTGTATATGTGCTGTTATCATGAACTCAACAACTTTACCACGTGTGTTCAGATGGGCTGTATGGTGCACACGCAGGTCAGATGTGTTCTTTCACTTCCAGGCTGTGGAAATTGATAGTTTGGGGAAATTAAAGAGAAGGAATACTCCCTACAATCTCTCTTCTCTGGACTTTTCTTCCTTTTTCCTGGCCTCTGTCTTCTCCCGACTTCCCTGACCCCCATGAGCAGGACTTACGATCCAGAGTGAAAGGGTGGAGTGCAAATGTCTCAAGTCACACATAGCTTTTTACAGCTGGTGATGCTTAATTGGGAATATTTTCAAATGTTTAAGTGATTCGGGAGCAGATTTACCTTGATACACTGACTGATATGCAAACCAAGTTATTTTTAAAGTCTCCTGCATCAGAAATATTGTCTCAGATGAAAGAACAACAGAGAAGAAAACATTTTGTCTAATTCTCCCAACTTGTTTGCTGGAACCGCTGATTTAAAAATAGTTCGACAATCAAGATGGCAAATTGCCATTTGTGATTTGTTTGTCTTTTTCTTATAAAGCACTCAAGCAATTTTTCTGTGATTTTTTTTTTTCTTTATCAGAGGACAAAATAATAAAGGTAACTTACACTGCTTTTTGCCTTTAAACTCAGGTTAAAAAAGTCTTGAACCTGCAGGCAGGAATCCCCCTGTTACTAGACCATGGCTTAATTATCTGACTTTAAAATACATTTGGCTGCTCCTTTTGATTTTCTGGTGCTGCCTGATAATTAGCTCTCTTCCTTTCCCCTCGCTGACTTTGTTTGATAAGGCTTTTATAGAG
This sequence comes from Himantopus leucocephalus, assembly GCA_003993805.1. Lineage (NCBI taxonomy): Eukaryota > Metazoa > Chordata > Aves > Charadriiformes > Recurvirostridae > Himantopus > Himantopus leucocephalus. The sequence goes on along the minus strand of RSEF01000002.1, from coordinate 157,061,394 downwards.
TCTTGGCGTGCGTAATTTAGTAAGTCCCATTTGTAATGCAGCACATCTCTCTCTGCTCTCTCTGCTCTGTCCCAGGCTTGGAGCAGAACAGAAGTCTAATTGCCACTGTTTACAAACCATTGCACTTGGGAAGAGCTGTGCCTCCATTTGATAAGTAAAGATGTGAGACATGAGAAGATTATAACTAATTCACACTCTGAGCCATCTATGAGTTAAAATAAAAATAAATAAAAGTAAGACAGGAAAAGAGAATAAAGTAAAAGAGAAGCAGGTACGTTTGGAAGGCAAAGAGATTCCATTGCAAATAAAGCGCGGGGAGTTTTTATAAGAGATGGGTTGTGAACAGCAGATGATTTACAAGCTGCTTTGGCTCAATCAAAAATTGCCATGCTGAGGGGTGGAAAGGTTAAAAACAACAAAAAAAAAAGTGTCTGCAGGAAGCAGAGGCCCATTTTGAATTACTGACAATAATTTCTGTGACAAATCAGAACTTGGCCCACATGGGCTGAATGAAAACTGGATCCCTGCCCCAGAAACCTTGTGTTATTTTTAACACAATTTTTTTTTACTTCACGTAGATGTACTATAGATGAGACAGTCCTTACGTCAGGTGGCTCCATCCTGGGAGGAGGACGCTGTGGGGACAGCACGATTCTGTGCTTTCCCTCTTCCACAATTTCTCTTGAAGTATTTTCTTTTGCCTACCATCAAGGTACACAGAGCTTCCTTCAGACTGATCATGACTCCGCTTATATCTTCACGTACCTTCTGCACGCGCATGAAATGAAAGGAGAGAGAAGATCCAGGCAGGGATAATAGTTACTTGTAGTAAGGTTTACATTTGTTCTTCAGAGCACTGTGTGGAATGTGTGGAAAAAACATTCAGTGGAATGTTTATAGGGGTAAGATGTTTTTGAAAAATTAGGAAATCATTGGTCTACAGAGAAGACAGCAATCATTTTGAACTCTTAGTTCCTCTATGATAGACAATAAAAAATATTTTCTGAAACTAAAAGAGAGCAGAAACTGTTCTGGAGTTTGCTACATAAGCAGAGTGGGCTAAAATACACTTCTTAATTATTTTCTCCAATTTTTCACAGAATTGTGGAATGGTAGGGGCTTAAAGGGACCTCTGGAGATCATCTTTTCTTTACTTCAAGTATCATTTTAAGATATCATACAGGTCTGGTGTCTGTTGATTATTAATTTAACTTCTGAAGTGATCTTTAGATAAAGAAAAAAACACTTTGCAGGAAGCATCTACCTCCTTCATAGCAGAAGCCCTGAGATTAGCTACTGAAGCTAAATGTGAAATGAGCAACTTCAGAGTCCTGCGGCTAACAGCCCCTGACCTGGAGTACTGCTGGATGGAAAACATCTGGCGAGTTTGGAAGTGCCGTACAGATTTAGAAAGGTAACAGCTTGAAAAGGCTGGAGGTGAAGGAGAGAGCAAGGTTGAGAGGAGAGAAGGCGTAGAGTCTGGATGGGGTAAGGAGGTGGAGGAGAGATGTAGAAAAATGTGTTTGTGAAATGTAGGTTCATGAAGGGTTCCCATGAAGGGAAAGAGGAACAGTGCTCCCAGATGGTGATGGCAAGACATGAAATGTCAAGCTTAAGCTGAAGCAAAGAATGTTCTTCCAGGGCGTTTATGAATAAAGGCGGCACAAATAACAATCAGGCGAAACCTAATGAACCTGAAAGTGAGCTGCAGGTCCCCACTCGTGCATTTGCTATGCCAGTGTGTGAAGGCAAACAAACTGCTTTCTCAAAGGCTTCCCTGACAAAATCTAGGGTTGAATTAGTGCAACCAGAGAGAGAAATGTCAACCCACCATGCATTTGTGAGCAGTTACAGTTGCGATCAATGCTGATTCAAGGCTGGAAATTTCCAAGGACCTGCTTCTTAGAAAATGGCAAAGGCATTATTCACTGAGTACTAACCATTTGCTCAGAGTTATCCCCGTAAGTGGGAGTTGTGGCTCCTGACTGACATTCCAGGTCTTGTCACAGAAGTTTAATTGACAATGCATTGGGAATTGATGTGAGCCAACTTTTCCTATGGCCACACAACGCAATAGCGTCAGCAGCACAAGAAGACAGATTTCTTGAGCCTCATGCTCTATTATCTGAGGTGATTTAAAAAAAACCCAAACAAACTAGTTTGCTAGGTGAAAGCAACTGGTTAAAATGGTGTTTGGAAATTATTATCACAAATGACTTAATTAAGAGATATAAGGAACCAGATAAAGAGACAGATGAATGGGTGTTTGGGAGGAAACCTGTTAGAAAGAGAGATATCCCTGCTACAGCTTGACTTGCCACAACTATATAATAATCACAGTAAATACGGAGATCAGTGGATTATTTGCTTAACATTGAATGACTTATGTGGCATGTCAGCAAAACACCCAGGAGAATAAAACGCACCAGTTTCTGCTCTCTAATTACTCTTTTCAGATGGAGTAATGATCTTTAATGCGCAGTGGATCTCATTAATTAACTCTCAGATTTTAATTAACTCTTTGCTTAATTCACCTGCCATAATACATTACCACAAATGTCAGCTCAACAGTTTTTTCCTCATTTGGGGAGGAGAAAGAGGAAATTGTGTGTTCATAAGTGTTTTCTGTTTCCTCTTTTCTAGTACCTCTTCTGGTAATGAGTAACTTTCCTGATACATCTATATGGAGTAAGAATCTATCAAAATATCCAATGTGATTGGTTGCTTAAATCTACTCAACTCACGGGGAGATAGATGTCTGATTATCTTCAAATGTACCTCATACATTTCTTAGGGCACTTTTTAGGCAGATTAAAAAATTGCAAAACAAAGTGGAACTGCTGTCTTCAACGTGAAACAGCAAAACCGTAGGAGTCAGAACCATTTTGTGAGAAATGTACACTAAGTCTTATTTATTGTTAAAAACTACCTCCTTAAGCATTGGATATTCTTCCTGTCCCATAAAAACAAATGTCTGAATCCTCCCTACATGCTTTTAAATTAATTTTTAATCCAGGTAATGTAAAAATATATAAAACCTATCAGTGTAGTCTGTGGCAGTAGTCCCACTGAATGATATTTGTTCATAGTACAAGGTTCTTCCTTGGGTATGTTCTGTTAGTGCTACCATGATCGAGGAGCCAAGACCAAACCTCATTACAGAAACTAATGTATTTGCACGGTGTTTCATTACCTTCAATATGAGTTTATCCCATGCTGAAGTAGATTTATCCTCATTAGGCCTTCATACTGGTTAAGTCAGTGTCTTGTCGCAGTAGATGACATAGACAGCACAAGGCCCTCTGTTAGGAAGTCAAAGTGACAATTCCCTCCAATTTCTTCCTCCCTCACAGCTCCTATAAGATTGGGACCAAATTATCCCGTTCCCTAATGGTGAACACCTGATTTTCATTCCTGCCTTCACCACTAAATTCCTATGAAACTCTTGTTTCTCCCAGGCCCTCCCCAGTCTTCACATGTCTCCCACGTTTAACCCTACTTCGTACCCTCGCCTCTCCAAACAGCAGCTTCCTTGGGACAAAAAAAATTTCTCACTCTGCCTGTATGAGACCCAGCACTGTAGAGTTTCTATTTCATGTAGGTACTTAAGTAGTAGAGGAAGATGAATGTCTTACACTGACATTTTGTTTTTTCAATTTTGTAGAAGATCTATTGCTTTTTCTCCCCTTAGTATTTCACGGCATTTCTAAAGCATACTGATAGATATTTTTTAAGCAAACCTCAATGGAAAGATATTCTGTTTATAGTCAAGCGCTTATGAAGATGAATATGCTGTAAACAATGACTATGCTTGATAGTGATCGTGCCCTGATCTAACATTTATTGATGTATGAAATTAGAGACTTGTGCTAAGCTGAACTAATTGCTATAGCTACTGCTGCAGACAACTGAGGCCCATTAATTACCTAAAAAATAACAACCAAAAAAAAATCTTCTAATTTGTTTCAGGGATATTATATTCTGTCAGATTCCCCTTACTTCACAACTCCAACATACGGGCACCCACAATATATTTTTCTTGATATTTCCTAATTAGGAAAACAAGTTTTTCACCAAATATAACAAATATCAGGAATATAGAGCATGGAAGGAGTCCTGTCAAGAATAACAAGATGACAGGCCATGGACATGGTCACTTATTTTGGGTTTTTTTTTTCATTATTGCTGAGGTGTACAAGTCAGAGAGGTAGAACCTGCTTTCCGTAAGCAGCACTAGAAATCATCCATTTTCTGGGATTTTAAACTGTTTTATTTCTCCTGTTTTCAGGCAAGTTATTTCACCTCAAATAAAAGCATCGGTGAGATTAGAAGTGATGTTGACTTTAGATTAGGCTCTTTCTGGTTCTTCTGAAAATGTTTCCTAAACAATATGATTTTGCAATAACAAAAGCAAAAAAATTAATAATAATAATATTTTCCCTTTCCTCTTCTGTTATAAATTTGATTTAGATGCAAGATTTGAAAAGGAAGCAGCAGGAGGTGAAGAACTAGTGAATGTTTTTCAGTCACAGGGATAAAGAAAGCAGAAATGCTCATGTAGTCTTTAAAATAACATCCAGCCGCGCCTGCTGTGGCTGTCTCCTTCAGAGTGGAGCGT
>RSEF01000002.1:157024057-157038332 GCA_003993805.1 Himantopus leucocephalus | reverse complement strand
TTTTTTTTCCAGAGGTAAGAAATTTAAAGATGTTAAGCCATTCAGCTTTTATGATGCCAAACTAAGTTAAATTTAATTCATAGAGTCCAGTTATAAAAGAGATTGATGTCAAACTGAATTTTCCAATGTGTATGAAAAAGCAGAATCACATTTTCAGGGCATTTCAGGGATTTTGTGCATTTTGTTTAATACAAGAGAAGCAACTGTTTATACTGTGAGTAAGAAGTGTTAATATCACTTTCCTTTTGTCCAACACATCAGTGTGTAGGAATTGATGTAATGGATGACCCAGGCTTAATGACCTCCTCTGACTGGACTGAGTTTTGTCTATTCCCAGTGAATGCTCTAAAATATTATAGTCTTGTTGCAGAATGGATGTTGTGCACTGAACCTCTCTTGTCATAACCATTTGAACTACAGATAAACAAATGTTAAAAACACAGGAGCAAGAGATAGCACCTTTCCAGAACAGGGCTGAAACTAATACAGAATTAAAATTCTCTGCTACTGTGTTCCAATTAATATTTGCTTATGTTGCAAGGTGGAAATGCTCCAACAGTTAAGAATATGGGAAACAGCCTACAGATTTTGTTGCCTGGCATCTGCTCAGAAGTGCAGTATCTTCATTTGAATGCATATTCAGCACCAGGGAGGAAGCAAATATAAATGTAGGATATCTCTCGCCCCTCATATAACTCTTAATCATAACCGACTATTTTTCAGCACACAAACTCTACTCGAACAGCAATTTGCAAGGCCTCAGCAGTGAGGACAAACTTGATTAAGGTCAACAGACAAAAGAGCAGAGGCTTCAGTGCACTCAAAGGTAAGAATTGGCTCTGGCTGCATGTTTTCAGGAAGGAAGAAACAAGGTGCACGAGAGAAACATTAAGACATGCATTTATTGATAAGTTCCGTGAATTTGTCTCATTCCTAGAAGTGGTTGTTGACACAACCTGGAACGCGAAAAGGAGAGAAGAAAAAGACTTCTGAACTGCTACCAGAAAAAGCTAAATAGATGAAGCATAAAGAAGGTCAAGCCCTTGTTCCTAGTTTAGGTATCTATCATCCTCATCAACAGTTCCAGTCCCACAGACAATAATGACCCACCACACCAAGGGTCAGATTGAATTTCTGGATCCTGCACTCTGCAAAAGAGAAAAAGAGCTGACCCAAAATGCCTTTGCCTAGTTGCCTCCTTCCCAGAGCTCTTGCCTAAAGCTTCAATACAGTCAGAAAGCTGAATGAAAGTACGTAAGGGAGACAGAAATAGTTGGCCTACATACTTACTGAAGAAACTGTGTAACCCAGGGTAAACCTAACTGGGCTTTATGAAGTCTGTTAGCTATGCGTGAATAGGTTCCCCACACAATAGACAAGATTTCATGTGTAGCAAAGGTTATGCAAGAGTTTTTCCAGGGTTGTATTTTCATAGCAGTTAACACAAAGCCATCTAGGTTGCCTATCTAAATCAGGATCTTCCTGAACACCCAACTACCCAGTAGGGCTCCAGTAGTAATTAGAGTGTTCATCCTTTCTTACTCAGTAAAACAAGTGACAGTTTCAGAAAAGTACAGGTCAAAGCGTTTTTCCTTCTTTCACGCAGAGAAATCTACCCATGACATTAATTTACTCTCCAAGTCTAATTAGCATATATCTACTTCAAAAGGCTATCAAAATAACTGGTTACCATGTAAACGTAGGATTTCCTTACTCCACAGCAAAACACTGGGTCTCTAGAACAAAGCCTAAGGCACATCTGAACATCTGTGATTTCAAAAACATTGGTATTATTCTGAAAGCCAGAAGGAAAACATTGTACTGAAGACAGCTTCAATGCATACAGAAGGAATTTGATTTACGTGCAAGAAAGGAACAATTCCTGTCTTACCTAATAGAAAGAGATACCATAAAGACATTACACTGTAACAAACCAAGATAGGTTTTAAATAGCAAAAAGTTTATATTTTAGCACGCTTTTTGTCGGTGTCTTTTATATTAAGAGTTACCCATTTAGATTTCAACAGAAGCAGTTATCCACATTATACAAAGAAGTAGGGAAGAAAATGCCATATATCTTCTGCAAGCAATCCTGAAACACCTCAGACTGTCTGCTAAATCAATGCAGGCACAACTGGAATTTGATTATTTTACTATATAATCTCTATCATTTTTGAGCTGGTAGAAAAGTGAGGCAATTTTGGCTACATTCTGCTGATGAATTAACACACTTGAGTATGTTTTGCAAATAGCTTTCCCAGCAATATTGAATAATCAATCTTGAAAACATAGGTTTATATCTTTCATTTTCTTATTTAGTGTTGTTGGGAGGAAATAACAATTTTTAATTTTGAATTAACTGTCCCATAACAATTTAAAATTCCCTTTAGAATTTACTGCAAATTGTTCCCTTTTTAACATTACTTGCAGGATTCAATAAAGTCCTATCCTAAAATAAGACATATTGACAATCATTCTCTCTGGGGAAGAAAAAAACCAAAACAATTAGGTAACCAGACAGCATACTCCATCACCAAACTTTACCAAATGAAACAGGAAAATAATTTGGGAAATGCCATTAATAGAGGCAGATTTAATGAGCTGCAGTCCAAAAATCTCAAAGCTCATTAATCTTTAGACTTCCTAGTTGTATGAATACCTTATCTAAAGATAATTTAAACCAATATAACTTTTCTATATAGATATCTTTGCAACATATATATAAACACACAGAAAATTAATCCAGAACATGCTCTGTCATTACAGTGCAAAGAAACACAGTTTATATTCCTGAGACTTTAAAACATCTATGTTGACTTAGGAGTCTACTACTGCCATTTATTTTGTCCCCCAAGTAACAGCTATACTTTTCAAATTGTATTTCATTTTTATTATTAATGTGCTGGATCCATCAAGCAAAATGGATTAGCAGTTTGTTAATAACAGGGTGATTTAACATTAGGTGCTTGACATTACAGAATTACCAATAAGTAGCCATTCCATATAATTATTTTATTCATAAGAAATACATTCCATTATTTTTTTTTTTTCAGAAGAGAAAGAGGGCACCACTGCTTAAGACCTACTGACATTGGAAAGCAAAATGTAGGCACAGAACAATCTCTTTTACACCAACAATATTTCTCTGATAACTATTTTTCAGAGCAATCTGGAAAAAATATTTCCCCAAGCTAGGAATGTGAGAAAGGAGGCCCATAATCACCAGGTCTCCCTGTATATATAGATGAATTTACTGTGGTATCAGATACTTCCATACGTAAGAGACTGTTTCCCTAATGCACTGGAAGGCTTTCACTTTGTTAGGCATAAAGTCCATTAGCAGTTGCTAACATATAACAAAATCTTGATGTGGCTCAAGCAATGTGCAGTTTCCGCCAATAAAATATTGCTTGTACCCTAAAGTAAAGGCTAGAAAGCCAATATTAAAGGCAAAAGGTCTTGCCCAATTAAGACAGTTCCTCTTCCAGTCATTCCATAACCATCTAACAAGTTGATTTCTCAACATGTTGGCATGTTACAGCAGCTTTCTCCATACACCTGTAATCATCCTTACTTAGAGATGAAGAAACGAAACAGAAGAATATTGCCACTGGTTTCCTCAGGGTTAAAGTCCAAGACCAAAATGCATCTTAGTTACAAGGCAGTCATTTATCTCAGATTTCCTCTACAACGCTTGACAAACTAAATCCTTAGAGACTTACACACGAGTGTTGTTTTGGTTTTTTTTAGTAATGAGCTGCTTCAACACAGCAGTTTAAACTAAATGCATTCTTATAATCATTAAGTTCAGCTAAAAAAAATTTAAATGTAGATTCAGAAATTTAAAAACCATTAAAGACACTGATGTGTAGGGTGAAATGCTTTGGAGTTTGAAGATACCTCTGCGATAGTTCAAACCTCACCCACACCAGTGTCAGGCTAATGCACTTAAAATCCAACCCAACATCTTTAGTGATTTAATCAGTCTACAGAATTTCAGTTATTTACAGACAGAAATGTAGACAAGTGGCAGGTTCACCAAGACTAATCTGTCACTTTTCAAATCACGCTGGCAATGAAACTGAGCAGTGATTAAACATGGAAAAGTTGTTCTTGTTTGCATTTCATAGAAATCTCAAGATAGAAAGATCCAATCAGTTATCTGGATTCTTATGTATTCATATGTACAAACCTGGTAAGAGCTCCGAGGATAAACAATAGGGTTTTCATGAATTGCTAGTTTTCTACCAGTCTGCCATTTTAACAGTTCTGGGCAGGAGATGTTTTGTTAGGATACCTATACATGCATTTCAAAAAACTAGAAGCTTGCTTAGTGTAAAAAAGCTCCAATTAAACAGGATAAAGCGAATTTTTAACTGAAGCCTTTTTCTTTCATGAAAAGAAGTATCATAATACAACCACATAAGAATTTCACTTTTTTGAGATTGTACACAAGATTTTTCTTTTGATTCAGTAAGCAACCTCCTCACAAGCCAAGCAGAGCATCGGGCATAATATTGTGTCTGTAATTTCATTTGTAATAGTAAGATATGTCCTCATTATAATTCTTATTTTATGCATGCAAGATTCTGTATTTGAGAAAATACATGGCTGCCTAGGTTCATTAAAAAAATTCTAGAAAGGCCACCCATATTGAGTACCCCCTGGGCAACAGGAAATCAAGCAAAATCCTCAAACCTTCAATTATTGATTACTTCTAAAAAGCAAGATATCACACTTTGTAAGATGCAATGCTTATTCCTTACAGACAATTATAGTAAATATTACTCAAAACGCTGGCAGTCACATGACTTCTATTGTAAATCAGTACATTTGTGCAAGATTCAGGTTTGCGTTTACCGTCAGCTTACTAGAAGTCACTTTTAATCCTTTAAAAATTCATATGTAGAATGTTTTAGATGCACAGTATTTCCTCAGTGCGAAGAGACAACTGTGAGCACGTTTAGTGTATGAATTATAGACTCGGTGAATTTGAGCTAGACACTAGGTGTCTGACTCGCTTCATGATAGGACACGCTGGTTGCTAAACAGAAAGGAAATCAGAATGACCAGAGAACAATTTACCCCAAAAGAAAACATTATTTTTTTTCATATATATATAAAAACATACACCACGTGGCTTTATCTCTTCGTAACAGCAAAGCCCGCAGTACGTGTGTCTGAATCCTTTTGAGCAACGTGAAGGAGACAGAAAGAAACCGTGCAATTTTGTGGCTCAGCTCTTTATGACACCGGTCAGAGTTGCCCCTCTGCGGAGAGCTTAGTGCCAGCCAAAAGTAAATGTCAGAGGCAGGCCTGGCATTTCAGGGATGTTCTCACAAGTCCCTAAGCGTAGGAATAGCAATTCCATATTAGTCTTTGTTTTTCCGTAACCCTTGTATTGAAAGAGCTATTTCAGTGCCAGCAATTTTGTCTTTTTTGTCCTTTTCTTTCACGCTTCATTACCCCAGCTGTCCCTGCTGTTGATATCCTTCTGTAAATGAAAATATACAAAACAAATGGTACAATGGTTCCCTCAACAGCAGGTTCTCCTTCAGAGAAAGGACTGACTGGTTAATTACCTGAATGTGGTATTATTCAATAATTCCACTAAAACATACCATGCCATGTCAAAAGAAAAGGGCAAACATCTACTTCACATCTCCACAAAACTAACTAGCTGATATCAAGAGAAAGTGATGATTCTAACAAATTTTCTGGCCAGAGCTCTATAATTTCGAAGTTAATCACAATGGGTGATTAATCGTAAGTTTAGCCCTGATAAATATTACTCTGTGTACATACATTCATATTTTTTTCCCCTCACATGACCAACAAAAAACCTCTGTGGTGTACACGACCGGTGTAATTTTTCTTTTGGAGGTGTCTGTTAAAGTCTAGGCAGTTCTAGCATAGGTGAACAGAGTTTAAGGTCAGCTTTTTTAATTGTTTCAAGATCTTAAATCTTCAGAGTTAACATTTATGAGATTTAAATCTTGCTGAGATTCTTTTAAGGAAAAGACTTCTAATAAGGTAATTCGTGCGTTTGGTATAACGGTCAAGTTTAGATATAATTGAACTAATTTTATAAAAGGACAGGTGAGATAGCATCTCAAGAATTACAGTGTTTTCTAATATTCTGTAGATTTCTGCTTTCAAAAGCCATTGCAGGACAAGAGTTTTTTCTGAATTAAACATGTCCTAGATAACTGAGAAAATAAACCCTGAAGTCAAGATATGGTTTTCAGAAGTGCTGGAGCCATAAGTTACAGTAAACAGCTTTATAGCAAATTTATTTTCAAAATTAGTTCGTTTGTAACCCTCACAGACCTGTGGTTCCATGTGTGTTGCCTTCCTGCAGCCCCCTCCCACGTGCACTTGTTCTTCCCCCTGCAAAGCGGGCACAGGCAGGGGCCGGAGAACACCACCGGAGCGGGCATGAACACAGCAGATGGGTCTGGGCAGCACCTCCAGAGCCCACAGCAGATCTGCTACTGCAGAACCAAGTTCCATCTTAAAAAGAGATGGCAGGACCGGCATGTCCCAGAGTTTTCCTAGGCCTGGTGCTGCTTTCCCTTTCTCTCAGCATGAAATGATGCTGTAGCAGCCACTTTGGACAGGCGGATAGAGCTCCGTAGTTTCACGTGAAGGTGTGAGGGAAAGATCAAAAGCCTTAGAACAACTGCCAGTTCTAATCGTCTTTTCTCCTCATGCCCACACGTACCTCTTTTTAAACACTAACCTCAAGGATTACAATAATAGTAAAATTCTTTTGAAGTTAAAATTGATTAGAGTAACACATTTTCAACACCACCCTAGTACCATGTGCTGATGTTCTGAAGTCTGGTCAAAACCCCCTTACTTTGCCCTTGTATTATAGTTCCTATAGTTTTGATGAGCATCCCTTTGACCACAGGCACAGACCCCACGCTGCAAAAAAAATAAGGCCAGATTCCTCCATTCTCACTCATTCAATAGAATATTAGGGGATATTAAAAATTAATTACAGAAGAAAATTGAGCCACCAGTTGAGGATGTGCTCTTATTAAGGAATCACCATCTTGATTGCTCCCTATCATACAATGCTTTTTGCTCTTGTAGGGGAGATAAATTACCTAATCTTAGAAGAAAAGTTATGCGTTGGGTACAATGAAAAAAATCAAACAAGACACAGATTTAGAAGTTCAGTGTACCCAAGGTCTTTATCAAGCAAAGGAGATACAAGATAAATTTTAATGATATACAAGTCTTCAGAAAATGAGAGAGAGGTATGCATTTCAAGAAGCAGAAAGACACCTACAAATAGCGTCAACCCTCATTGTCAATGTTAGCGAAGGGAAAAGAACATTTTTCATGACAGAGACAAAGAGCTATAGAGGAAGAGAAAGTTATGAAGCAAAAAAAGGTATTATGTGCTGAAGTTAGGGTTATTCATTTGCATGAGAAAGGAAAAAGCTTTCAGGAACACAAAACTGAATAGCCTGGGAGGGAAAGAATCAAAACAAACCTAACTGCTATGAATTGTGTCATGTTTATTGAAAACCGCCCAAGGCATTTCGTATATGCTTAGCTAACCTAGCTAACCCCATTCAGTGATAGCAGCCTCCGAGGCAATCACAGACTTGAAGCAGAAAGACTTCAAAAACCTAGCCAATGCCTAAGGAACTTGAGTTTCAGGTTTTGAAACTTAGAGACCTAAGTTGCCTCCCCAGAGGATCATTGCTACTGTTGAAAACTGTTTCAGAGCTACATCTTTATCTCTGCAGCCAAGAGGAAGGAAAGTGGAGTTTGACAGATTAGTGTCAGCAAACAGGGATGTTACGGACCCACCCAAGTCATCAAGTCTAGTCCCCTGTGATCATGGGCAGACATTCAATTCCTGGTTTTCAGAGAAAGGCAGGGTGAAATAATAATTGAAGTACCATATATTAGATCACATATCAAAGGATAAGCCTTTCTTGACCCCTACAGGGCAAAAGATAATCATAGAATTATGTGGTGCGAGCAAGCACAGCCTGATCCTTTCACAGCCTTTTGAAGATATCGGGGAATCATATTCAAATTTAATTTTCTCCAGAAGTTCACCTATTCTGTTCCCCGCCCCCCGCCCCATGAACTTACCTAGCTCCTTCTCTACATAGCTTGTACTCTGCCTTCAGTCCCACCTGAAATATTATTCAGCTACTTGAAAATTTAGAAGACTTCTAAATGGTATGATGAACAATTTCAGAGTATTTACCCTTATGACAATAGTTTTCCATAGCATAAGGAGAGAGAAGAATTACTTAGTATACATATTTTTAATTAGCTTGCAAAACAATCTTCATTTTATTAACCCAAGATAGTCAACTATTTTGATTTTATATTTGTTCCATTTGCTTCTATCAGTAGTTTCAGTTTGCATTCAATTATCTTGAAAAATTTTAACCAGGCTGTACACAGTATTTCAAATCAGATCCTGCATGTCCTCAAACAGCAGCACTAACACTTCCCTCTCTCCAACAGAAATGCCTTGCTTGATGTCCTCTAAAATCACATTAGTGTTTTTCACAGCTCCATCACATTAGCAGCAGAAAGATATCTTTTGGTTAGCTTCACTCCAATTCCTATTAGTCTGGTAACAAATTCACACGATGTGATATGATTAGTTCCTCAGGAGCGCTATAAATATTCCCAACATGTATTTTGTCCACAGATTTCATGTGCACATACCCGCTTCAAACTCTCAGGTCACTAACGAACATTCCGATTCCCAACATTAAGTAGCGAAGAATATAACTGATGATTTCTCTCAAGGTTTTAGCGTAACCTGTTGTAGCTTCCTGTCCAGCCAAAACTTTATTCTCTTTGTATCCCCTTTATCTCCACTTTGAACAATAACTTCCTATAGAGAATGGCATCAAATTTTCTTGAATTGCATAACTGCATTTCTTGTGTATAAGAACAGAGTTTAAAAACCCCAAGGTAGTCACTGTTCCCCTTTTGATAAAACCTGGATATAATTTAATCCCACTTTCTGTTCATTTCCACATGTGTAATGATTCTTTGCTTCAAAGTGTTTTCTGATTTTTCAGGCTTTACTTTTACGTTCAATTTTGGCGCAGTATCTGGGACTTCATAAATTTTGAACGTGTTGTGAAAGATGACAGGCATGATTTCCCTCTGAAAGGGAAAAAAGTCTAATACTAAAGAATTCAAGGAATTTGACTTATTCCTCATCTGTAAAAATCTTTAAATGCATAGATGTATTCAAATATGCATTAGTGTTAGACATATGCTTAAGCATTGCTCTAGTTTCCCTCTAACTGCAATAAAAGGGAAGATATTAGCAACATTTGTACACTTGAAGGCAGAAAAGAAAACTTCATGAACATGCTTGTGAATTAAGAATACTACTCTTTCTCTAAAAAATTCAACTAGACAATATGTTGGTTTATTGTGTCTCTTCTTGCTCTAGAATATGCTACATTCTTGTTTAAGGAGGTTGTGGAGCATATCTGTGGCTGTATTGGCTTAGATAGCAACTTCCAGTGCAGAGAAACACACTGAAGCATCCTCAAAGAAATTTGAGAATTCTATACTGTTTAGGCCTTAAAAGAATGAAAGATGAAATTTTTCCACAAGCAACCATCATCGCTAAAGATACACAAACCACAGGGAAAATTAGTAAGGTAGTTCTTAGTCCAAAGTTAGCCTTGTTATTTTGTCTGGTCATTTAAACAATCGAAACAGATTATCGTGCTGCTGCTCCTTTTTTTTTTTTTTAGTTTCCCTTTTTTCCCTTTTCACTTTTTAGATATTTTTGGTTTAATTCATCTTTATTTTGTCCCCTATTTTAAAGGTTAAATTGTTCATCTTTAATAATTTGTTTTACAAATATCTTTTGCTGTCACCATTATTTGCCATTTTCAGTAAGCATGACATGTTTCACATAGAAAACAGAAGGCATAACAACTCCATTTTCTAAATTTGAACTTAAGAATAATTAATACTGCAGAAACATTTTGAATAACTTGTCACTTGTGACTCATCTGAACCTATAAAACAGCCATGATTTTGCATTAAAATTCTAAGTGTGGCATCTCTAATACCAGTGCAGAAAAAAACCCAACCATCCTGATTCATCCAAGTCATCTTGACTCATCCTAATGGACAATGACTACTTGTATCAAAAATAGTAGGAGTTATTGCTATGCAGCCATTAACATTTACTAACTCATCCCTGTGTCAACACTGATTATAGGCCCAGAATTTTGCCTCTAGTATTTGGTGGGTACATTTTTTCTAAAACTAATCCTTAGGTTACTTAGAAAAAACTTATTATTTCCTCATTAACTATTACATTACTTTTTTGAAGCTATAGAGTTAAGTTTTTACACTGGAGAAATGTATATACTAAAAGAGACAGAATGAATGCATACTTGCACATACTCTTTCTACAAGGGCAGTAGAAAAAATAGACAAATACAAATATTAGGTTTTTCAGATCCCTTATGTTGCTTTAGTAGTTTAACTTGCTCTGAATTCTGGTCATAACTGAATATATCAATTATTCCGACTCTTAAAATTCAACAGTAAGAAACATTGAGGACTGAGACGTGGAGTTTTTTTAATAAACACAATTACTTGTACATTGGGCCAGCCAATAAAAAAAGGTAGGAAATCCATTTTACTTTTTCTTTTCTTTATTTTGTTTATGAGCAACACCAGTTGCAGTGAAATCTAAGTATATGATTGCATTCTGTTCCCCTTCCTTCTAAATCTTTTGTTTCCTTCAAGGCTTGACAGAGTCAATCCATTGCTACCAGTATGTGCCGCGTACTAAGGACGAGTAGATGCTGCAAACTTCCTCTGCAGTTAATGGTCACAGTGTAAATCTGCACTGCATTAAAAGCTTATTTTTCCTGAAGAGTGATTTAAATTAAGGCATTTGATCATACAATGTCAAATCAGAAACCTAAAAGATGAATCAAATCCCGAGGGATGCCTCATTCCTGGCTCCCCATGATGGCTGCATCATTGAAACAAATGGCCACATTTTGACGGGCAAGTATACAAGAGGGGATTGAAGATGCTCTTGGCTACAATTTTAGAAAGTTAAGTAAAAGTGATAAGTGAATGTCTCATGTTGTTTGTTCACTTTGAAATCTATACTCAATGGATACTCACGTGGACATATTTCTTGGAAAGAAAACTGAAACCAGTTTCCACCAGTTTCCATTTCTCTACAGATGGGACAATTTTTCCAACTGAACAATTTCATTGTGCCTGCATCATTTCCCAGTACAATATAATCACAGAAAATTGCAGAATATGTCTTCTACTTTACATTACACATTCTTTAATTTGTACTTGTTTGAAGTTTACTGAGAGAGTATATTTAGTGTACTGATATGCCTAGATTTCATGCCTCGCTCATTCCACACACCAGTTTACAAAATTTAGCATATCCTATTTTTCTCAGTAGTATCCGTCTCAGCATAATTACCTCACACCACAGATCTTTCTTACGTAATGCAATCACTCCATTAAGAGACTTTGACATCCATCTTTAGTAACATTCAAGGAATATTCTCCTTCACACCAGCTGTTAAAATAACACAAAACAACCCAGCATGATAATATCTTCATTTGAACAGGCTTGCTGCTACTTTGGTCTCCACTCTGACATACCTCACTTCTCTCTCATCTTACCTGCTGTCAAAAGTATTCAGCAAAGACTTGTAACGAGGTTCTCGCCCCCGCCTCTCTTACTCACCATGACTTCGTTTTTTCATAACATCCCTTTTAGAATCCCTTTGTCATTATCATCATCATCATGCTCTTGTCATAAAGTCTTATTCACGGTTCTTCTATTAGCAAGTAATTTTACTTTGAAATGCCTTTTTTTTTTCTTCTTCATTAGGCATTCAATGAAAATAAATCCGATACATTTACAAGTATTTCTGGAGGTTCTGTTAGCTCAGAACAATGCATGAGACAACCTTTACTTTGGAGAGCCTGTCAATCACTTTGTATTACACTCATCACCATGGTATCTGAAGGCTTCCTTTTACACACCAACTGTAGACATTATGGATGTACCAAGAGACAAAGATGTATCATTGAAACTGTTTTGACAGACAAATGAATACTGAAGCTCAAAATTTTTTCACCACAAAGACCTTATTTTGTGAAAACACTCCATCAATATTCTCTGACAATGGAATTTTTTTTTTTTTGCAAGTTCTATTTATCAGTCTTAATTCAATGTATTAAAGTTCCTATAATTCTCTTAAGGACAGAGTCCCCATGCAAAATATTTACTTTTTTGTGGAGTAGGGCTTGAGACTCCCATGCAAAGAGAATACTCGTGCACTCCAAGACAAACTAAACACTTGATTCTTACTAGAAAAATAGTAGTTTCAGCAACAACATAGATAAGTACTTTTTAGAGTACTTAGCAAACTGATAGGTCTTAATTATATTCAAAGCTAATACTCCGAGTCCTATAGACCTCCCACGAGATTTGACAATAGATTCCACTGGGAGAATCCAGAGTACAATTGTCAGTAAACTCACTAAGACAAGAAAAGGCTATTTCATAATTCTGGTAGACACATTATCTTGTAAACTATTAATTAGCCTGCATCATGTTTTTCAAATTATGGAAGTGATTGATTCATCAAGAAATCACCACAACTTTTATTGCAATAGTCATCATCTGGTGACATGCTTTTCTCTCCCAAGATAGTCACACAACTGTGTCTTGGGGGACATCCAAATCCTTAGAAGAGCAGGCCCGTGTCACAGGGAAGTCTCTTGGAAGACATATATACGTAAGAATAGAAGTACCTATTTTTCACGTGCCTTTAACCCTCTCTGCTGCTTCAAAGCCTGTAGTATACGTCCTATTTGTCTTAATTATTTTAGAAAATAATGAAAACAGACAACCAAAAAAATCCCAGCTACCCCAGTTAAGACTTCTTACTCTAGATTCAATAAACAAAAGCAATTAAGCATCTCAGATTCAGGACTCTAGACCCAATTCAATGGTCTAGTATTGAATATTCTTTATGAAGTTATATAACTACGTCTTCTTTCAATAACTTTTTTGGGGGGAGTGGACTGGGTGGGTGTCAAACTAAGAGACAACTAGGTGAAGGTTATACCATTTTTCATCTTTTTACCTCCTGGCCTGGAGGGAGGACAAATGTCACCAAGTATTTTGACACAACCAGGCAGCTATGCCTTTTCTATCCCAACAGCTTACGGTGGTGCATAGCAATGGGCTTAGTCTTGGGATACGGTAAAGGATGCTGTTGCTGCACTGAATGCCCAAGCCCCACATCCCACTTATTCTCTCTATGCCCATCTATCAGCTGGGAGAGGGACTGCAACAGAGTCCTGTGCCCTCCTCCCAGCACAAGCTCTCTGGGTAAATCTGTTTAACTCCCTTTGTGCCCCCATTTCAGCCATGCCATGCTGATCCATGTCTGGGGCTTCGAGCAAGCTGGGCTGGGGCTTTGAGCAACCTGGTCTAGTGGGAGGTGTCCCTTCCCATGGCAGGGGGGTTGGAACTAGATGGTCTTTGAGGTCCCTTCCAATCTAAACCATTCTATGATCCAGCTGTACACAAAACAATATCAAGTATTCACTAATTGAGTAAATAAGCTAGGGGCTTGTGAATAATTGCACAACCTTTTTATGGTCTGGTCAAAAGTATGCAATACAAAAAATACATACTACCTTAGATAACAAGTAATCTATGCATGGGACTGCTAAACTGCAACAAAACAAAGTTATTTGAGCTGTGGGAGCAATTTGTTGCTTTATACACTCAAAGCTGAATATAATTATCTCATAAATAACTAAAATAAGCCAAGAAGCAGCGACAAGCCCGACAGCGAGATTTGTGTTGTTCGTAACGTTGGTATTGAATGTAGAACTTAAAGAAATTTGCTTTCTTTTGGCACATTAGTTCAGCCTGGTGGCGCTTTTTTTTTTTGTTTGTTTTTACACACTTCACCGCAAGCACCCTGCCCAGGTACATTCTTCTTTAAAAAAAAAAATATTCTGTGTTGTAACCAGAGAAGATTTCTGGCTTAAGGAAATGATGAGTTCTTTCTGGTTTGCTTTAGAAGTACTCATGTATGCTTTATTAGCTCTAATGTGTTTCGCATGAGGTAGAGTTCATAATGATTGTGAGTGTGTATATTTGCTACAGTACTTATAATTCTTCATAAAGACAGAGACTCTACAGTTTAATTTCTTTACAAAAGGAACAATGCTTTTC
>RSEF01000002.1:156999816-157014884 GCA_003993805.1 Himantopus leucocephalus | reverse complement strand
ACATAGGTCTGATGACTGCCTCTCTGGAGATGCCTTTTCCCTCCTTTGTCTATAAAGTCCAGATGATACCAATTACATGCAAACATTTCAAGGGAAAATGAATACCATGCATATCACCTTTACTGGCAATAAGGGGGGATCTAGACAACCGATGGTCTCCGTACCTGCCTTTGAGACAAGCTTAGGTGGGATCAACATCACAGAGAGGGACTGGCTGCAACGAGATGAGCACTTTTACTTTGCTCAGTTTGTTCATAGCTTCCTGCAGATGGATTGAGGGGAAGAAAAAGAAACAAACACAGACTCCATGGGTACATATTAAACCAGTTACTCTTTTTGATGCGTAGTTTGGCCTAAGTTCAGTTTGGCCGCACTGACTGAAGGACTCTGTGTGCTGACTGCTGAAGCTAATTTGTTTTGGAAGAGCTGCTTGTGTTGCTCTGATTAATGCTGGTTGCTTTCCTTCCCTATATCCTCCGTGGAAGTCAAGCTAATTTGGATTCACTGGCATCGCAAAGGCAAGCAACAGTTCAGTGACCCACTTGTGTAGTCTAAGAACAATGAGTTTTTTTCCTGTAAAGAAGCAATTCCTGGGTCTGGCTTTCAGGGATGCACAGAGGGGCACTTTGAAGGCTGGAGCTTTAAGGAAAAAAGCCTCATAAATCTGTGACATTTGCAGGGAGATCTTATTGCCTGGAGATTGCCAATAAAGGGCTGGCTTCAACTTTTGCACAAATAACTCGTTGGTATTTTAAGAATGAAAGAAAATTTGAATTTCCAAATCACCTTCTCAGAAGGTCTTTGAAATTTCCCGGCATGCTAGCTTCTTGAAGCACTTGCTACTTATAGATATTGTTATAATGAAGATAATTGTCTTCTCCTCTTCCCTGTGGGTATGCCCTAAGATCCTGATTTACATTGCTGTTAAATCATTTTAAAGCTAATAGTTTTACAACTAGGGTGTACCGCCAGTTAGCACCACAATACGAGGGGATTGCAAAGCCACGGTGGACTGGCGCAGCTGGAATATCTCGATGCAAATGCAGCTTCGTAGCTACTTAATGTCTTAGGACAAGATGTGAGATGCTTGTAAGATTCGGGACCGAGATGTACTGACAATCTACTGCTAACTATATGATGCAGCGTATAGAATCGACCTCATGTTGCTGTTGCTTAGCTGTGTCTGCCGCCAGTGTGCGCGTGGCTGAGTTCGCTTCTTCTTTGGGTAATTAGCACTTGGAAGTTTTATTCGGGGGATTATGAAGCTATTCTTTCTTCTGGCAGTTTCTGCCTGTGAAAGTGATGGGAGCTGAATTAAAGCTGCGGTAGGAACTCGGAGCTATGTAAGGACTCCGAGCAAAAGCCATTACTGAAGTGACTGTGTAATTACACGACTGAGCCTTAATCCCCCTCTTCAGCAGCAGAAGGAAACTTTGCCTCCATCCAGAGTCCTCACGATTCCGTGCCGTGATCTTCAGTTACTAAAAGAAGTCCTCCTCAAATTGCCTGAATCTGTCAAAAACCAACCAATTTGCAGTCCCTTTCTAATTTCCGTTTCTCAGTCCATAGCAACACACTCACACCAGCTCAGCTGAGAAACCTCTGCCTGGGCTTCCCACTCAGAACTGATTTCTTCAACTTCAAAGCAATTTCTCCTCCATAGCACTTGTTTTCCTCCCACCCGTTTCCTCTCCCATTAAGCCATATCTTTTCATTTTCGCTCTCAATTCCAATCTCTCAGTCTTCCCTTGTTGACGCATGGCTGACAGCAACACTACTGTTTCAAGCAGTCAGTTCCCTTATAATGATCCCACTAATTTGCTTGCCCCAGGTTGCTCGAAACCTACCACGTGGGGATGTTTGCCTGTATCGCCTGTCAGATGTTCCCCCACATAGTCTGTACCCCTACGGAGCCTTGAAGAAACTCCTTGCTGCATTCCTGCCCTTACTTTCAGGCTCCTTTAGTGTTGGCGGTGCGCTGTGGCCAGCAAGCAAGACCATCTGGGGCAGCGCTTTGAACAATTAAATTGTTTCGCCCTTTACCTTCCCTCAACAAAGAGGCAGCAGCAGCAGGTGGTTGGGATAAAATTTGTGCTTCCTTTTTTCCTTGCTCCATCGGCTCCCTGTGAAAGACAGGCACTGTTTTCAGAATTAAGAGTGTTTTATTTTGAAGCAACTTCTGTTTGTGTGTGGTTTTTTACTGTATTTTAATGCAGACCATTTATGAAACAGCTGCTTACCATAGGAAATGGTGTTCAAGTCAGCGGCGGTCCAAGTGATAAATGGGCTGCGTGAATGCAGCAACTTAACCTCAGTGAGGTCTGAGCCATAACATTTATTTAAACCTATCTTTTTTTTTTTTTTTTTTTTTTTTTNATCAAATATTTATTAGGAAAAGGTTTGTTTAGAGCTTTTGGATGTCATGCAGTTGGGTGCTGTTGCATGTGAAGGTAAAATCTTTCAGGCTATTTGTAATCACAGCTGAATATCTCTTCATTTGTACTATCAAAAAGAGACAATTGACTCAGCCAGGAGGTAGCATCATAGAATCATCAAATGGTTAGAGTTGGAAGGGACCTTAAAGATTATCTAGTTCCAACCCCCCTNGTATCAAAAAGAGACAATTGACTTAGCCAGGAGATAGCATCATAGAATCATCAAATGGTTAGAGCTGGAGGGGACCTTAAAGATTATCTAGTTCCAACCCCCCTGCCATGGGCAGGGACACCTCCCACCAGACCAGGTTGATCAAAGCCCCATCCGACCTGGTCTTGAACACTTCCAGGGATGGGGCATCCGCAACTTCTCTGGGCAACCTAGGCCAGTGTCTCACCACCCTTATAGTGATTTTTTTTCCTAATGTCTATTCTAAATCTACTTTCTTCCAGTTTGAAGCCATTCCCCCTCGTCCTATCACTACATGCCCTCGTAAAAAGTCCCTCTCCAGCTTTCTTGTAAGCGCCCTTCAGATACTGGAAGGGGCTATAAGGTGTCCCCGGAGCTTTCTCTTCTCCAGGCTGAACAGCCCCAATTCTCTCAGCTTGTCTTCATAGGAGAGGTGCTCCAGTGCTCGGATCATCTTTGTGGCCTCCTCTGGTAGCTTAATCTTTCTTTCCTTTATTATAAACCATGGCCAGTAGGATTTACCTCAAACCAGGATAGGAAAAAAAACCACAACAAACAACTAAGAATTGTCTATTTTGAGCTCACTTTTTTTTATTTAAGCACAAATCACTCCTCTCTCAAGAAGGAAATGGAAAGGGCAAGAGTGGAGGAGAAGGGAAGGATAAGATGGAAGTGTTGGGGGAAAATTTAGTGGTGAGGCATTGCTGATGAAGCTCCTTTGGCTGGTGAGAAGGTGAGTGGGTAGCTGTGGTGTTTACTGATAGTTCACCTTGGTGGTATCCAGCACTGGGACTGCATCGAGTCAAGATTTAGGAATATCCATTACATTATACACAGTGGTCTGAATTCAACATTTCAAAGGCAAGGATTTTGCGTGTGAAAGCTGAAAAAGTCTGATCTGTGACAATTCGGAGACAGCAGAAAGAAATCTCATACTGTCTTTTGTTTTTCTGTTTCATTTGTTTAACAAAATCTCTTTCCAGGGTGTAATTTCATTTTGAGGGGTCAGAGATTAAAAAGCAATTTTCCCTCGCTGACAGCAGCATAAACTAGTGAGTTACATTTCTCTTAATGGCCTCATTTAACAGAGGAGTGAATGGGAATCTTTGGTTACTGAGTGGAAAACCACACTTAGAGCCATCCTTGTGCCCAGTGGCAGCGCATATAATCATTTGCATTGCCCAAAGGTCAAAGCGTTGAGAAATGATATAAAACTTTCCTCTTGATGGGTTAGGAATACCAGGAAGTTAGGAATATTAGCACTGGAAATGTACAGCCAACCTGGATCCGATGAAAACCAGGAGCAGAAAATAAGTGTGCCGGTTGGAGTCCCAGCTGTAGAGCCTGAAGCGGTATTGCACTGGGCTGTGAGCTTGTCAGATCTCATCAAGTAGCAAGATGGTCGAGCTTGGTCAGGGTTTCGTACCGGAAACCTCCTCTGAAAATCTTCACATGCAGGCAGCAGTGTGTTCCTGTTCACTTTCTGGGTGACTCCTTTCTGGCACAGGGACACAGTCCAAACAGCGCCACCGTTCCTGAGGTATTTCATCAAGTTTTGGTAATTAGTGTCAGTAAAGATGCCACATTGGTTTTCAAAGCCACGGTGAAATTAATAGTTGTATTCCTGTATGGGGGTTTATATTCTGATTTCTGTCCCTTGATGTTTCACTTGGTTCTCATAAGCATCAGTTTATCAGCTCATCNGTGTTTCACTTGGTTCTCATAAACATCAGTTTATCAGCTCATCTTTTTCATGGGGACAGAGTAGGGGCCTATAGTGAGTACAGTGTCATCTCATCTGACTTGGTACCTAAAATTTAGGCAGCTAGTCCNATGTTTCACTTGGTTCTCATAAGCATCAGTTTATCAGCTCATCTTTTTCATGGGGACGGAGTAGGGGCCTCTAGTGAATACAGCGTCATCTCATCTGACTTGGTACCTAAAATTTAGGCAGCTAGTCCAAGAAAAGCTAAGCTGCTTTGCTAAGCTTTCCTGGTTTAACCCTAAACCCCACGCAGCCGCTCGCTCACGCCCCACCCCCACCCCCCCCTGCAGTGGGACCGGGGAGAGAANAATTCAATGCTTCCCATCAGCAGGCAGGTGCTCAGCCATCTCCAGGGAAGCAGGGCTCCATCACGCGTAAGAGTTACTTGGGAAGACAAAACACCATAACTCTGAATGTCCTTCCCCCTTCCTTCTTCTTCCCCCAGCTTTACACACTAAGCAGGATGTCATATGATACGGAATAACCCTTTGGTCAGTTGGGGTCAGCTGTCCCAGCTGTGTCCCCTCCCAGCTTCTTGTGCCCCTCCAACCTACTCTCTGGTGGGACGGTTGAGGAGCAGAAGAGGCCTTGACTCTGTGCAAGCCCTACTCAGCAATAACAAAAACATGCTGTGTTGTCAACACTGTTTTCAGCACAAATCCAGAACATAGTCNAGACGGTTGAGGAGCAGAAGAGGCCTTGACTCTGTGCAAGCACTACTCAGCAATAACAAAAACATCTCTGTGTTGTCAACACTGTTTTCAGCACAAATCCAGAACATAGTCCCATACAAGCTACTATGAAGAAAATTAACTCTATCCCAGCCAAAACCAGCACAACATACCTCTGGAAGACAGTTCATTCTGCTTCTTTTGGATATTGTACCTTAATCTGTGATGAATAGTGCCCTAGAGGTGAATATCTTGCCTTCATGCTGATAGACAAGTAGCTTCAAAAAAGCACTTAACTACTAGGCAGCTAGGGTTTGATTTCTTTGCCTAAAAATAAGTATTTTAGTATCCTTTTGTGCTGAGTAGAGAATCCTGCTGTGTTTCTGACTTCCACTATGGAAGCGTGTTGTTCCCAGCAAAATCACAAGTCACCTCTGCCAGCTGTGTTTAAATGTTACAAAGAACCCGGGGCATCTCAAACGGTCAGAAGTAGCTGAGAAAGTAAATACTTATTCCCCTATTGTGGTTTAATAACTATATTGATCATGAAGGGAAGATTATAAGTAAGGAAAGAGAAGTTATAGAAAATGAAATTGCTTTTATTTCCATTTTGACAAAACCTGGAAGCACTTTAATCAAACATCTTTTCCATATTCCTGAGAGTAATCGCAGGCCCGGTAGGATGTATTTGTAGTACAGCTATCAGGTCATGGCCTGGTGCTATCAGAATTGGAGAAAAGGAATTGTTAAGTACAACTTATGTTCAAGAGGAGAAAAGAGAGTGAATCATAGTCTCGCTAAATCTGACTTCAGCAGCACACAAAGCTCTTGAAGGCATTTTGAAATTAAGAAGTAAAAGCATGGAGTTTAGTGGAGAGTGGGACAAAATGGGATTTCATTTTACTTTGAAAAAGTAATTGCGTATTTTTCTGTGTGAGGATAAAGGATTTCTTTAGACAAAGGTGATGAGAAAGACTTGACTTCTTGGTCTTCAGAGAAATATTTTCTACAATTATAACATGTAAAGATTGTCACTTAGAAGATTTGTAGGAAAAGAGGTGATGCTGCTAGGCCATATCTTGTTCTTGCATGGTCATCTCTGATGTCTCTTCTATTTGTTCTACATCCCACACTGCTATGAGTTCAGGCTGGGCAGCTTAACCCAGTCTTTGACAGCATTCAGTCACTCCTATATTCCCTACTGGGCTGATGCATATGTGCATACCTGCAAGAGTTTGGGGATGATAGGCTTCCTCGTCATTTCCTCACGTGGAATATGGTGACTAAGCACAGCTCTCACTGGCTTTTCATGTCAGAGGGCACAATGTAAATGGATGTAGGCTGCAGAAAATATGTTTTCAATGATCCACAATGACATGACATGTATCAGTGCTTCCCTAAATAGAAGGACGAGTAAGGTTGGTTGGGGTTTAACTTGAATTGAAGACACTTGACTTCATCTGTCTGCTCTCTAGGGACCTACATCTGATTTGAGTGTCTAAATTCCCTTTGTATTTGATGGGGATGGATAGTACAATTCAGTTGCCCAACACAGGCATCTAGTGCCACTTAAGATGCACTGGGGAATTCCAAACAGCCAAGTAAGGCTGACAGATGTCAGACAGGAACTACAGGAAACCCACAGCCTTCTGGGCTGGCAACTGGAGGTCACCTCAAAAGATACTGGATGCTTGCGTGTGGGCAACTGAATTGCCAACTCAGTGCAGTCAATAGAGACTGGAAAAAGATTCAGCTGACTCCACCTGGAGTACAGTGTCCAGCTCTGGGGCCCCCAATATAAGAAGGACATGGACCTGTTGGAGTGAGTTCAGAGGAGGCCACGAAGATGATCACAGGGATAGAGCACCTCTCCTATGAGAACAGGCTGAGAGAGTTGGGGTTGTTCAGCCTGGAGAAGAGAAGGCTTCAGGGTGACCTTATTGTGGCCTTTCAGTACTTAAAGGGGGCCTACAGGAAATACGGGGACAAACTTCTTAGGAGGGCCTGTTGTGATAGGACAATGGGTAATGACTTTAAACTAAAAAAAGGTAGATTCAGACTACATATAAGGAAGAAATTGTTTACACTGACGGTGGTGAAACACTGGCTGAGGTTGCCCATAGAAGTGGTTGATGCCCCATCCCTGGAAACATTCCAGGTCAGGTTGGACAGGGGTCTGTGAAGATGTAAGACGGGGCATCTAGTTGAAGATATCCCTGCTCATGGCAGGGGGGTTGGACTAGATGGCCTTTAAAGGTCTCTTCCAACCCAAACTATTCTATGATTCTGTGATTCTGTATCAGTTCTGTCTTAGTAGGCCCTCCAGTAGTTTCTTTATCATTACTTTTGTTTGTATTTCTTAATAGACAAATCACTAGCTAACAAGTTCTGCAGGCTTAGTTCCTACATTACAATTAACACTGGTGTAATGAAAAATTACATCAGTGATCTCAGTGAATTAAACTAATCTCAAAATTTAGGAGATTGAGGTTGCACTTGAAAAGTCTCGTTATCATTCTTGGTAAGCGGGGATGAATGTTCTTTCAGACATTCATCCAAATGAGATTCTTCTGCCAGTAGTTTTTGGTTTCCTTAGGAGTATATGAAAAGCTGAATCTGGAAAGTACACTTTGCCTGCTCAGACTTCCAGCGACATGAGTCTTTTGATTTCTATTTGAATTGTTTCAGTGTAAGTAGAAAATCTAACCCTGTGCTGGTTTTAACCTCTAAAGTTGATCCTCAGTGTAAATGTCTGCAGTTGTCTGGAATTAAGACTTTTTTACACTTTTTTACACTTTTTTCTGCTGCAGTTACAATGTAGTAGTATCAGTTGTCATGGCTTGTCTTCTTATTCATGGTCTATGGAGGCCATCAGTAATTAACATCAGCATCAGCTTATCTTTTTCTCTATTCCTGTGTACTTTATCTAAGTAATCTTTTGTCAACATCAGGAAACCACACATATATAATTACATTATTTTTAGGTTCTGGTGAAAATCCATCATCAAACTCTCTTGAAGTAGGTGCTCCAAAGGCAAAGCAAGCCCTTTAATGCATAGTATAAAACATGAAGAGACGTTTGCAGCCACCAAAAGCCCAAGGAGAAACAAAGCTCCCAAATGCTTTTCCGATGTTCACAAGTACGGTGGCAAAGAAAGCACTGCTCCTTGAGTGCTCTACTGCCAGCAGCTTCTTTTTATGATGCTAAAACATAAAGAATTTGTGTTCTGATACTGTCATCACCCCCAACGGGCAAGAAGAAAGTGCGTTGTGGCACACAAATGCCTTTGAAGACGACTGTGATGTCTGTGCCAGCTGGGATGGAAGTGTTAGGAGCTAGGGGTGCCACAGACTAGTTTTGTCTTCCTCCTCTCTTCCTCCTCATAAACTCAGTCTTTGAGAGGTGGTCATGCTAAACTACCCAGCACCCCAAACATGATGCCTCCCAGTTTGAGAAGCAAGTGCTAGATACCCACCTCCAGTTGAGCACTCTCATACCCTCCTGATACCAACATCAGAGCTCTCCTTGGTCCAACAGAAGCTCACCCTGGATGACTCAGTGGAACAGAAAAGGCCACAAATAATGTGGAGTCCCTTGAGTAGACATCGTGGATGCTGGTGAGTTCCTGGCCCTTGTGCGGGGAGACAGTTTCAGTGTAAGGCCACACTACTGCTGTCCAGAAGCCTTCCTGGATAGGAATGGGAGAGGCTGTGGAGCAGACTAGGATTAAGGTCTTCTGTGGAATGATTTTAGAAGACTAGGAAACACCTAAGGGAATCATGCCCTCTTCATAAACTACAACTTCATTATTATATTTTTTTAAGGTGACTCTTCAGGAAAAACAATTTATACAGTGGGTCAAAAACTCATTATATTTTTTATGTCACAATAAATACTGCAGTAGCTTCATTTTTAGTGGACCCATCTTGTGTATATTCTCCATAGCTTGCTTTTTGTGCCTAGTGAGCGACAATGTATCATTCTTTTTTTATAGACAACAGTGCTGTCCATTTATGAGAAACAATTCTTGCATCAGTTCTTTTTACTGTAGAAGACATTTTTCTTACATAGATCTGAAACATATAAAAAAAACCCAAAAAACCCTTTGTTCACCTTTATCTTTACTCTTTAGGGTCTGTCCCTGTGGATATTACTCTTTTCCTGAGACAATTTTTTAAAGAGTTTAAAGAAAAGGAAATAATCTGTAACTTCAGGCTTTCACTGATGTCAAAGGCATACTTCTCATTGCCATTAATGGAAGTAGAATAGAGCTCTATCCACTATACAGGTCATACTGGCTGATTTAATAGTACTGGGGAGAATTCATGAACATGCAGGTAAGTTTATTTTTTTTTGAAGCAGAGAAGTCTCAAATCCTACTCATTCTCCAAGCTTTCCCTGACCATCTCCCTAGTTATGTCTTTAAAAGGTAAACGATATATTATTGACTACTTAGGAGTATAAGGATGTAATAACTACTCTTTTCGTCTATCACCAATGTAATAAAAAATGCCATTATCACATTTTTCTTTAAGGTCCAGTTTCTTTGACCTAAAAGGAATATGAATGCCATGTATTCATATAACTGAATATTACCTTGCTGGCTTCCTTATTCCTTATTACTGGGAAAGCGCACAATGCATATATCCCCAAGACTCAGAAACCACAGACCAAATGGGACCCTCCTGCCTTTATTTTTAAGTCCCATGTTTCCAAGACATTCTGTCGCCTTGATGTTATGTGGGATGAACCATTGTCTGGAGGTGCCTGTTTCTCTTTGTTGCTTTTGGAGGGAGTGTAGGACCCCTGGCTTCCTATTCTGAGCTCCTGAATTAGACATCTGAAGTTCAGTAGGATAAGTCTGAACACAAATGCTTCAGAGAAAGATGTAAGAAACCTTCAACTAGACAGAAGTGTAGTACCATGAAGTTCCTTCTAGTTACTTTCATTTCATGTTCAGAGACTCAGGTTTCTCTTTTCTTCCAGCTCTTCCTCAGTAATATTGATGGGCATGCAACCATGCAGGCACAGACATAAAACAAAGCTCTGCTCACTTCTTGTTTGAAATCAACTCAAAAATATCCTACCCAATAACACGATGCGTAACAAGTATTTTTTTTGTTATTTTTTTTCCTCTTAATACATCAACTTTCTGCTTCAGCATACCCTTTTATTTTGTGTTAAACCTATTTTTTTCCTATTTTATTTTATTGTGTTATCTGCACGATCTAATCTGAGGGACTGAGAGCCTGCTGATACTCAGCAATGTTTCTCCCTGTCCATGCCAGATGTAAATAGATCTAAAACTAGTGAAGAAATGATTGAAGTTAATTTTTGGTGACGTAGCATGGCTCAATTACGCATGTTATATTTGTGAAGGGTCAAGACTGAAAATCAAAACTGGTCTATTGCTGCTTGGCAAACAGCTGTATGTCAGCTCTGAGCAGAATCACCAGGCGTGCACTCAGCTTTCAGCAATGCAGGATCACACGTCTTAACCATGTTTCTTTGCATCTTAAGCAAAAGAAAATCCAAGTACTGTGTGTCTTTGCCACAAGCAAAGAACATGAAGATAGAATTCATTATAGCTCAGCTGATGCACGGAACGGGAGACATCTCAACTGATTCTGGGTGTATCCAAAGCAGGAATGCATCACTGAGTGCGTTCTCTGGGTACCTGACATAGTCACTAGAGTTCTAAGAAGTGTTATGTGTCATGTACATGTCTACTCAAAGACATGATGCCATAGACTCCCACTGACTGTGAGGTCTGTTACTGTCTCAAATGCGGCCTGTGCTGTATCACTGAGGTCCGTGTGGATGCATCAGATACCACAGAGCGTCTCGTACCCAGATGCTTGTGTTTAGGTAACTGGATTATGAGCCACACTTAGTGGGACAGATGTCATTGCAGGGCAGTTTATTATGCCACGTTATTGTATGAGTCTGAGTTCTTACTTCAGTGATAGGTGGTGCCTGGGTTGAGACTGTATGCTTTAGATGCCTTAAAAATCATTTTTAATGTGGCTTTAGTGCAAGTCTTCATCACATTAGTCTAGGAGAATTTAATCATCTGTTTCGCATTATGCTCTCTGGTGTTCGGCACTCATTTTGAGACACAGGTTTGTTACTGAGAGTTTACAGGAAAGCAGAAGGAGTGATCTGAGGGCTTGCAAGCCTGACTGCAGAGGAGAGATTACAAAAAGAGAGTTGGTTAAGCTAAAAAAGAGAAGACGGAGGAGAAGATAACAGTCTCTTGGTACCTAAAAGTCTGTTGCAAAGAGTAAAAGAATAATCATTGCTTTTTTTTTTTTTTTTTGTTTATTACAGCTGGGAAGAGCAAGAAGTAATGGACTTAAATTGCAGCAAGAAAGAATCAGGGTAGATATTAAGAAAAGCTGTCTAATGATAAGGAGCTTGAAACACTTTCTGGGGAGATTTTAGAGTCTCCAGCACCGCATATCTGTAACAGTATCTAGTGAAACATATTTCAGGAATGGTGTTTGTATAATTGCTTTTACTGTTGCCTGTCAGATCACGCTGCAAGGTGCAATGTAAACAGGACATGTTCATATTGTATCACAAACTATCATTATTTGATCAGAAAACATTGCAGCCATGAATCATTCTTTGATTTTCATTCTCATCCTCTCCTTCTTCCCTGCCTCCTTCCTTCAAAAAAAAAAAAGTGTGTTCCTATTAGGCACCTGCTTAAGGGACCAAAATCACTGATTTAATTTGACAGAGGCGATGAGACTCAGCATTTTCTGTCAGCTTTGGTTAGAGCAGCGGTTGGGTACAAATCCCATAAATCACTTTGCTTTATCCAAATATTTTCTACCTGGCTTTCAGGTGTCCTGGAGTTGGTTTGCAATCACTATTTGTTCTCCAAATTATTTCCACAAAAGAGGAGTCAATAAAATTATAGTGTGTGTCCTGGGTAGTGCTTTGGCTGAGGTAGTTGAGCCCCACAGGCCTTGAAGGTGAGGTATGTGGGAGCTGGGTTGGCGTCCTTCAAGTGTGACAGATAATCATCACATTTCACTTTAACAAGCTGTTGGATTTCTGGCTCCTGGTTACGTTTGATTAGCATCAGAGCTGGAAATAAGGAGGATTTGTAGGAAGAGGGAAAATTAACGTACTTGTAGAATCCAGGAGGGAATGCATCTATACTACTGAATAAAATAAGGCCAGGGGCTGCCCTGTGGATCCAAGGCCTGGTCATATCCCTATGGTTAAATTGTCTCCCATGCAGAAAGAAGGTGACAACATCCATTAGGAATGGTCGGTGGCATGGGCTGTGCTGAACCTGGGTCATTCTTTGGGAGAATAGGACAAAGCAGCATCAAAAAACATGCATGGGTGATGGAGAGCCAGCTTTCATCCCTATGACTTGTCGCGCTTTGAGTTGTGAGTCTAGAGGTAGCTGCTTTGTGCCAAAGTTTGTTCAGGGGCCTGAGTACACTGACACAATCTGCCTGTCTTCCCCTTGCCCCAGGGCTTTGGCTGACCATGTTCAAGGCTAGCTGTGAAACACACCACTCTGTATCCTTGGATCACACTGCTGTGAGAAAGGCCTATGAGATGCCTCCACGGGAGCAGCACCCCTTTGTTTGGGAGATGCATTGAAGCTCAGTCCCCTGGTCTCGGTCCCTTCCTGAGCTATGCTGTAGGTCTGCGCTGCCTGGCCATGAACCATTCTGAACCTGACCCAACCCATTGAGTTGAATTTCTGACTTGGCCTTGAACCTGCCTCATTTCTACAGATGTGTCTGGAGGTCACTGCCCCTTTGGCTGACCCTGATTACTGTCTCCAGACCTGCTCTTGCTCAGGTGCTGTGGGACTGAGACCTTGTTGGTGAGGGTGCTGTCCCAGCTCACCTTGCTGTCACCTTCTCTCCTGGCTTGCCCTCCCCAGGACAGCAGCTTGCTCTTGCAGCTCCCTGACAACTAAAAGTTTTCTAATAAAATAAAAATTATCCTAGAGATGCATAAACTTCATTAGCACTTGGAATGATTTTTAAGAAATCTGAGCCCAGTGTTCACAGGGATGCAAATATATCAGTGTGGTTCACCAGCTCCGGCAGTTGTGCTGTGAGTCACACAATACCCAAATTTAATTCTTGATGGTCCAGTCAGAGATGAACTTCATGTGCTCCTTGGGGTCTTGTTTGATTCAGTGCATTTTTTATTTCCTGGTTTGCTTTTTGAGATGTATTTATAAACAGAAGGAACATTTTTTGACCCATAGGTTTTGAAATAGTTGCAGTGTGGTCAGCAAGAATATTGCATAGTTGGTTTACTACTTATGTTACTTTTTCATGGCATTAAAGGAATTCTTGATTTGATAAGACAGGATTTTTTTTTTTCAGTGCTAAAAGAGATAATAGAGTCAGCATGAAGAGGTGACTGAGGCATTACTTGGACCCTTAGGCTCTGATAGAGACTAATCCCAAATAACACATGGAAACAAATCTTTTCCACCACGATCATAAAGGTGATGGTCATTAATTGGCTGTAAGCCCCTAGAAACGGCAACTAGAATTCACAGTTTTTAGGAGTAGATATGCTGGAGGACAGAGGAGAGATGGCATATTTCTGTCATATTCTGGAAATTCATTTTAGAGAGAAAAAGAATGCTGAATATTGGTACTACGTGCATAAAGCCAAATTGTGTTGGCAGGGAGGACAGTAAATTCTGGGTATAGCACTTAGAGAGGGTTTAAGCATAGCAGAGGATCAGCAGCACGCAATAAAGTAAGAGCTGAAAGTCCAAGGATTTGGAAATGAGAGCAGCATGCCCAAGACCAGGCAGTGGATTGATCTGTGCAGTAGAAAAAGAGACCACCGAGCAATACAAAGCAGCAGAAGGAGGTGAGAGGCAAAGTCTAGCAGATCAGAGCCTACTTTTTTTTTGTTTTTGTTAATTCACATTGTCTTTAATTACTTCGAGTACTTTCCAGCATGAGGTGGAAGAACCACAAAGTCAGATTCTGCTCTTGGTGTCATTGTCATGAATCTGGAGGATCATCTTGGAATTAGGCCAGAAATAATATGGTATAAGGAGAGCAGAACACGTCTCACCCTCTGACAATGCTGCTTCTGGACCAAGTGAGGGATGCTTTCTTCTTTGTCACCCCCCAAGCTCTTGCCTTGCTGAACAAAGCTGCGGTGAAACGCCCGCAGTGCCTGCTGGCTACGGCACACTGTATTGCACAGCCGCCTGCTGCATCAATAACCATTACCATATACATCCAGTAGCCACCAGGAATTAGATTACTTCTGCAACATGTATCCCCAGTCTTCTTCAGCGGCGTTGCTTTAAGTGACAGGCAGCATGGGTATTGTTTTATTGCTTTACTCCGGCTTCCCCTGTATTTTAGCATCCAAAGCTAATTAGGATTGAACAATAGAAAGAGGTTGTTGAATGGCTGTCCTCAAACAGATTATGAAATTCTGGCGTACGTGCTGTGTTTGCAGAAATGGATAAAATGTTGTCCACCACGTAGACATCCACAGATGGCTTTTCAGTGAGAAACAAGCATAGGAGTGGCTGACACACCAGAAGGCTGTGCCACCATACAGCGAGACCTGGACAGGCTGGAGAGTTGGATGTAGAGGAACCTTATGAAGTTCAACAAAGGCAAGTGTAGGGTACTGCACCTGGGGAGAAATAACTCCATGCACCAGTACAGGTTAGGGGTTGACATGCTGGAAAGCAGCTCTGCAGAGACAGACCTGGGAGTCCTGGTGGACAACAGGATGACCATGAGCCAGTAATGTGCCCTTGTGGCCAAGACGACCAATGGTATCCTGGGATGCATCAAGAAGAGTGTGGCCAGCAGGTCAAGGGAAGTCATCCTCCCCCTCTACTCTTCCCTGGTGAGGCCACACCTGGAGTATTGTGTCCAGTTGTGGACCACCCAGTCAAAGATTATTAAGGGACTGGAACTCCTGTTATGAGGAAAGGCTGGGAGACCTGGGGCTGTTTAGCCTGGAGAAGAGA
>RSEF01000002.1:156977043-156991361 GCA_003993805.1 Himantopus leucocephalus | reverse complement strand
TTGTCAGGCATTTGTGGCTTCTACAATAACCTGCTCTGTAAAGAGAAGAGCAGCTTTTGTACCAACTGCTGCTTCAGTTTCTGTGCAGGGCCCAGGGTGCTAATGCCTGTAGATGTCTTCTCACCCAGAGACAACCCGAGGTTGCTTGGTGTGTCTCGCACTTCTTTTAGCAACAAACGTGGCAATATGTGCAGCTGATATTACTGGCATGAGGTTTTCAGGTCTAAGGATGTCCCTCAGGCATATTCTGGGATCGAATCCCTCTCCCAGGGAGGGGCACAATGTGATGCCTCCAAGAGGTAGGACGTTTGGAAAACAAGCGATGGTCCATGGAGAGTTAGAAGTGCATGGACTGAAGCCACATTACATGGTGCATCTTGCTGAAAAAAAAAACGAGGCATACCTGTGTTTAATCTGGAGGTGGTGAGAAATCTGCCCCCTGTCAATGTAGACTATTGATTGGGGCACTTTATGTGTCTTACTGAGCCCTGCTGAGCTAGCTGGGACTCGGTTTCTCACCAGTTCCAATGTCTATTGGAAACTGGGGGAGAAAACCACGTGTCTGAAAGCAGAGGTCCATGTTGCTGAAAAAAAATAATCACTCTTAATGGATTTCCTTGGCAATGACAGAAATCAAACTGTCATTTTATCCTTGGACCTCATCCCTCTGTGTGACACCGTAGGCGTGTTC
Organism: Himantopus leucocephalus; assembly: GCA_003993805.1. Classification (NCBI taxonomy): domain Eukaryota; kingdom Metazoa; phylum Chordata; class Aves; order Charadriiformes; family Recurvirostridae; genus Himantopus; species Himantopus leucocephalus. The sequence goes on along the minus strand of RSEF01000002.1, from coordinate 156,990,670 downwards.
CGGAAAAGTGTGTTTGCGGGAGCTTGTACTGCCCCTGACCACTCTGCTGGTTCTGGGCCTACTTTCATTAACTGCTTTTTTATTAAAAGAGGCAAATTCTCCACTCAACCATAAAAAAGCCTTATGACAAGGGTCAGCTGTGAGTTTGGGCTTGTGATTAGAGAGTAATCTTGGGTTTATTATGGCCTTCTAGATAGTCTAAAACCTCTAAACTTCCACGCCTTCCCTCTCGCTTTGTGTTGCTAAGCCACATTAGATACACACCATTTTTCCAGCGAAGATAGGCCTCTCAGAAGTTTTGTCTCCAGTGCTGTCAGCTGGTCACCTTTTGCTAGCACTGAATGCAATTTGAGGTGAATAAATTCAGTAAGATGTTTTGCCAAGAATTACTCAGCTCTTCGTGTCAAAATATTAATCGATAATGCCTCTTTAAAATTTCTCTTCACTCCAATCATTTTTATGGCCTTGCAATTTACTGCGAGGAAGCAGGCTAGTTAAAGATAAAAAACATCTGTTAAGTTGCATTATTATTAATATTTATCTGTCATTTACAGACCTCCAAAAGGTGTGCACAGCACTTTCCTGTTCGTTGGCATGCCGAGCAACACAGCCGCTTTCCCAAGGACTGCAGTTGTGAATAGGTACAGGACAAAGAGATACAAAAAGTTAGAGAAATGTCCTCAAACAGTCCCATGGAGCTTTCTGCCCAGGACGTCCTGATTAGCCTTTGGGGGCTTTTAAAATGGAAAGGGGAAAAGTGTGCCTGAATTTGTAGGAAGACAGCATTAGATCTCAGACCGTGAGCAAAAGAAGATTAATTTACAAATAAAAAAGGAAATAAAGTGATGTAGAGGTATGTGCAGGACAGAGAGCTCTGAATTTGAGCTGGGCAATATTTTTTTCTGATTTGTTTTCTTTTGCTTTTCTCATAGAAACTTTCCAACATTTAATTTATTATTCCCAATTTGCTCTGGAGCAAATTGCTCTGGAGTTTTGTTTTTTTGTTTTCCTGTAATGAATATAACTAATTTGCAAAAACACGTTTCTCAACCCCAAAATGCTCAAGTGGCTCATGCCTGGGACACTCTTACATGTTTGCAGGTGATCCAGGGTCTTGTCACTACTTCCCATTCCTGTGTATCCCAAGGGAAGAGCCTAATCAACAGAGCTGGTGGTTACACCAGGGAGGGGTTTTGGTAAATAATTAAATATTCATTTTTCATGGACAAAATCTCCCATAGCCTGAGTGCTACACTGCTGCAAAGTATCAAATGAGAAGACAAAATACCTCTCCCAGAGTAGCTGCAAGTCTGCTGGTGAGAAATTCATGGGGAGCCATCGGTTCAAGGCTTGGGTCTGGACTGAGGACAGGGATATTCTCATGGCCTGTTCGGTGACAGCATATTCCTCATGGATTTCTATCAGCATCTGACACAGGGCATCAGCCACGTGCTTGAGCTGTGGAGCAATTCACCAGAGATTGAATCATTACAGATACTTCAAGAGGGTATTAAATCTAATGATGAAGACGCACTGACTGAGGATGAAGAGGAGAGACAGAAGCTGTATTTGTGCAGGAAAATGTCTAAAGAGTGGTGATATTTTTTGGTAGGTCACCCTGAGGAAGATCCTCTTCATTGGCCCATATGTGGAGTCAATGTGTGACTGTGCTCCTCAACGCCATTCCCTAGTGAAACTGAACTTAATGAATGAGGAAACTGCACACAATATTTGCTCCTGCATCCTGCTCTGTAATTGAGGTAATTGTACTCAGTCATGAAAGAAGCATGTGATTCAGCATGTAGGCAATTCCAATAAGGGAGGGAGTTTGGAGAAAGAGCGCTGTTCAGGCTTCAGTGGTTTTCAGGCAGTGAAAATAGCACAAATATGTTTTTATAATGGAGGTTCCAAATACTGGTAACTACACTGATGATGCAGTGGATGTCTTGTTTTCATCTTTTATAAATCCTTTATTCCCTTACCATTGTAAGTGGACTAAAGGTTTTGCTTTTCTTTGATAAAAATACAGGAATAGAATCTCATTAGTTACTATCTATGAGCAGCAGGAGGAAAGCAGTGTCAGTGCCGTTGTGCTTGACTGGGGAAATCACAGCATCATGTGCTGAAAGAACGTACAGTAGTACCCGGTGTCCAGACATTGGAAATGAAGGCATGATAGACAGGTACCACCTTGGAAATGCCAGTCAGTCTTGGTCTTCCCAGGCTGCGTTTTATGAGCTTGTCAGCGGTCTAGTGACATCCCCCCTTCCCCAAGCACACAGATGGTGTTGTGAGCCTTGACAGATATTTCAGTCACAGAGATTTTAGACAAGATAATTTCTCACTTTCCATCTCTGTATTATCTCTCTATCCTTTGTAACTTGTTTAAGAGAAGATTCTTTTTCTTTTGGTTTTCTTTTATTAAATCCAAAGATGTGATAAGCCCTACTTGTGTTTGAGAAGTATTTGGAAGAACTTTGTTTACATCCGTGTTGTTCTGAATTTATGCTTTTGCAAACCACACTACATCACAAAAAAGCTCTGAAAACTGCAAGGAAAGAGTCCAATAGTCTTCTTTGGTCACTCTGGATCAGTTACTCTCCCACAGAGAGCAATATGAGGAACATTTGCAGGACACTGTTTAGTCACAGTTGCAGCTGGGTTTAAAATGAGAAGGAACAACATAGTACTTGAACCCTTCTCCAGTTTCAGAGTTCTCATGGCTTCTGCTTGCACAGCTCATTTGTGCTAATGCTGGAATAAAAGCTGATTTCTCCTGGGATGAGTCAAATACATGAACAGCAGGTCCATATCTCTTGGGAAGAGCATTGGAAGGATGAACACTTGAATGCCAGAGTCTGAAGGAAAAGTATTTAAACCTTAAATCACGTTCCTGGGTTATATGACACCAGCTGAGCATAGTGAGATTTACTGTGGCCATACGGGGCTCATAGGACATTTCAGGTGCAAATTGAAAACATCAGGACCATCTCAGATGAGGAGAACATGAGATAAGGACAAGTGGATAAAGATAAATGGTGAGTGCACACTCTTAAAAAAAAACCCAAAACATAAAGAGGAGGATGCAGGCAGAGCCGGAAACCCCTGAACAGAAGAAGGTTTATTTCTTTCTGCCCATGTGAGTGTAGGGTATGGACCTCTCCCTTCAGGCACAAGTGGATCATCACTTCTTGGCCTTACCTCTCACCAGCTTCTTTGCGAGTAGCCGCTGAAGCAGCTGCCATTTGCCTTTGCATTTTGGAGGACCTTAAATTACTTTGTATGGAGCCTTGAAGTGCAGTGAGCTTCTGTGGCTCTGAAATCCTGAAGAGAATCTAAGAAAGTGGATTTCTGTGAGTGAATTGTGAATGAGTAGTTTTCTCTGAACGGTTGTTTAATTGAGCTGCAGCTGGAGCTGATTATGTTTGTTTTTCCTTCAGTGTCTCTCATTTCCTTTCGTTTCCGTTAATTCCTGCTTTCATTGGGTAACTGTTGCTGTACAAAATTTAAAGAGCGGTAAAAAAAATAAAAAAGAAAACAAGAAAAAAAAAGTGCATATTTTGGGAGCTTTTTATGACAGTTGTTCCTGAAGACACCTGTAAACTGTTGAGCTGAATTGGGCTGCAGCTGCTGCTGACTGTATGGGGTGTGAAGGAGAAGGGGGGTGACTCATTCTTCTGGTTGTTCCATCACCCACTTCTTTGGTTGGGCCTGCTGAGATGGCTGTCAGGCCGCGCAAGCTGTGATGTCTTTTCAGTTGAGTCTCTGGATCAAGAAAATCCTAGACTGCCGGAGGCTGAAACCAGGGGGTGAATGAAGGGAAGCATACTCCCACCTTGGCTTGGGCAGGGACAGGGCACTGGTATAGATGGGGGTTATGCATTGTGGCATCTAAGGAGGCGTCTATGGCATTGCTGCACTACATGAGAAATCAAGCTGCTATGTGTCCTGAGCAGACAGTGAACTGGGAGAAAAGAATTCATTATCTATCTTATTTCCTAATCTACATGAAGATGGTCAAGGCAGACCGAAAGCAACCTTGTGAAGTTCAACAAGGAGAAGGGCGAAATCCTGCACCTGGGGAGGAACAACCCCATGCTCCAATATACGTTGGGGGCCACCCAGTTGGAAAGCAATTTGGCAGAAAAGGATCTGGGATCCTGGTGGGCACTAAGTTGAACATGAGCCAGCAATGTGCCCTTGAAGCAAAGGTGGCAAGTAGTGTCCTCAGCTGCACTAGACAAAGTATTGCCAGAATGTCAAGGGAGGTGATCCTTCCTCTCCACTTTGCACTGGTGAGTCCATGCCTGGATTATTTTTTCAGCTCTGGGCTCCTCAGTACAAGAGAGATATGGGCATACTGGAGAGAGACTGACAAAGAGAGTCTGGAGCACCTCATAAATGAGGAAAGGCTGAGCGAGCGGGAGCTTTTCAGCCTGGAGAAGAGAAGACTCAGGGGGAATCTTATTAATATATAAATACCTGAAAGGAGGGTGCAAAGAGGACAGAGCCAGGCTCTTTTCAGTGGTGCCCGGTGCCAGGACCAGAGGCAATGGGCACAAACTGAAACACAGCAAGTTCCCTCTGAACATCAGGAAACACTTTTTTACTGTGAGGGTGATTGAGCACTGGCACAGGCTGCCCAGGGAGGTTGTGGAGTCTCTATCCTTGGAGACGTTCAAACAACATCTGGATATGGACCTGTGCAAGTGGCTGTAGGTGGCCCTGTTTGGCCAGGGGGGTTGGACCAGGTGACCTCCAGCAGTCCCTTCCAACCTCAACAATTCTGTGACTTTGTGAGATGTGTCTGTCAATGGGGACGATCTTTTTATTTTCTTTCTTGTCCTATGAACTGTCTCTTCTGCTTTGCTTATGTTACAAAACAGATGCTGTGGAAAGAAATCATGTTACATCGGAACTGCTGGAGCTCCTGGGTGAAATTTGTCGTACAGTGCTCTCCAAGGAAAGCTTAATATGAGCAAAACAGAGGTCATCTTGTGGTTTTCTACAGGACATTGTCTTATCTTTGAAGGTTAAGTTAATTTGCTTTTTCAACCCTTTTTTGGTTCCATGCCATACCCGAGGGAATAGTCTATGACGTTCAAGGCTATGTGACCAATTGAAGCCTCCATCTTCCATGAGTGTAGCTGGTTCTGTAAAGAAAGAGAGAGAAAAATTCTCACGAGAACTGGAGGCATGACAAGATGAAGATCCTGGCTGGTCTGAAATAAATAAAAATTGATACTCACATGCTCCCAATCATAGATTCCCATTTAGACTGCTCAAGAGTTTTATGTGGAGAAGAAAATCCCTTGTTTATTCATTCCGCATCACCTCACTTCTCCACTAAAACCACTTCTTCTTGGTGTCTGCCAACTTTGGAGGGCCACAGTAAGTTGGCAATCTGCTTCTCGTGCTGTTTAACCGTTATTATGCAGAGAGACAAATATGGTGGTCTCTGCTACTTTCTGCTGTGTAGCGTGGTTCATTTTCCATTCTAAAAGTGCTTTTTCATCTCCTCGGCTTGCAATATCCTAGGTGTCTTGATCTGTTCTGAATCCCTTGCCTCTGAACATCGCTTTGTCAGTCTGTGGCATTCCTTTTAACATTACGAAAATACCCCGCAGCTGACGTCCCAAGATCACCTCTATGCAAGACAGTCAGCCAGCCAAGTCTTCTCTCTATCAGCAGCTGTTTCTTAACAACTTCAGGGTCACTGAACGTACCTGAACACATAAAACAAAAATGAGCTCAGTTTTCCCTCAGGATTTTGTCAATCCTGCTTTTCTCAGTCATGCAATGCTAAACAGACAACCAGGGTTTATGGTATATCACCATGCCACACTACCACATAGTAGCACGACAGCCTTTTGAAAAGATGTCCTGTTTCAGCATTGCAGCTGGGACTGTATGCCATGTGTTTTAACCAGCCTTTGATAGCACACACATTCACTAAAAAGCGTCTGTGCAAGTAGATGATAGGCGTTAAAAGCTTTTGGTCACATTTCTAGGCAGAAACTAGAGGAGAAGCAATTGAGGAGCAAGTCATAAATTGCCCGTGGTCAAATTTCTCTTCTTTGGAACTGTATTTCTAGCTTTCCTACATCGCTCTTCTGAAGCATTTACAAACTGAACTTGCCCTCGGTGGCTGATGTTTTTAAAAAAACAAGTTCCTTGTGACAGAGTCCCTTTCTTTCCTCTAATTTGTAGTTGCACAAATTGTGCTGTCTTTTAATAGCAGTGGACCTGTATCAAAATATTTTTCCCCAGTAACTTTCCCTGAGCACTCCTATGTGGAATAAGAGAATGTTTCCTTACTTCTGGGCTTAAAAAAAAGTTTCACCTTAATGACAGACTTCCTGTCGTTCTGCAGTTATTTCCCTGTGGAGTATCACCGACTCTTTGCATGGAATTAAAAAGTCAAGGCAGAGTTAGCTCTCAATTTGAAGCAACCGGACATGCAGAAAATGGACTTGCCAGCCTGTGCCTTTGGTTGTTGATCACCTCATCTACATGGGGAAGGCATGGGAGAGCAAGAGGGACCATGTTTTGGAGCAACCACCTGTTTAAACATCACCTATCACCTGTCACACCAGTGCAAAGTCTCAACTAATTGGCAACTCCAAGGCAAAAAGCTTTATAATGCTCCTCAGGGACCCAGAAATGGACAGGGTTAATTTGTGCATTCTGTCTGGGCTAGAGCAAAATCTTGTTTAGCTTTCTTTATGAGAGAGAAGCCAGTGCATCAATCCATAGCACCTCCTAGTCTGCTTGACATCCTGCTTTTTGTAATGAATACATTTCCTGCATTGCTGCATGCTTCTCCCAGCGTAGATATCTATGATTAATATGCCTTGTCTTTTATAAACAAACCTAATGCAAAGCCAATAATGTGAGACTCATTTCTTTACTGCCAGCCCACAGCTCAGCTTTGTTTGGGTGTATACGTAAAGGAAGAAAGATGAATGTTCACTCAAGCTTGGGAGCTGGAGCCATAACAAATTTATGGGATGAAAAACGTACATCAGTGTGAGGCAAATACAGCCTGGGAAGGTGTGCTTTGCTCCCTCCCTTAATTTTACATTTTAATAGCAAGAATACTGTGCTGTGCACCCAGCCAAGAGATGTCATACTACGCAAGCACATTGCAAGGGGAGCAAACATGTTGAAGTACCTGGGAAGCTTTTATCACTGACTAGAATCAATCATGGTACAGTAAATGATGAAAGCAGAAAGAACTGCTGTGATCACATAAACTGACCATTAGCCAGGGAATTTCCCCCAAATCAGGTTTCACTAGAATTAGTTTACCTCAGAGAGAAAAGAAGAGGTAGAGGGAGGACTTAGTTTGAAATTTTGAATGATGAGAGGGCCGACCATAACCTGCATCTTGCTTCTCCGACGGTAATTCCCTTTAGTGCTCAAAATCCGCACTGGATTTCCGAAGTGAGTTTGTCCATCTCACAGCTCCAACCATGGGATAATACCTTCCCATTACAAGCGAGATCAAAGTCATATTCCCCAAGCAACTATGTCCTGGGACCGTGAAAGACTTCGATTTCTCTTTGGTAAGGATGAATGATATGGTTTCCAGAGCCCCAGTCTCTTCCCCAAAGAGACTCTATGTGTGACTTTGAGGTGGTGTTTGTTTGTGGGTTGTTTTGTTTGTTTGTTTGTTTTTTGTTTAGTTTGGTTGAGTTTTTTTACCTCAGTCTTTAAGTTACTGAATTTTTCTGGAGTTTTTCCTATTTGTCAAAATCTTTCATNGTTTGTCAAAATCTTTCATGGCATGTGGAGCCCAGCCATAGATCTCAGCACTTCAGTAATGAGCGCTGAAAACCAACTCTTCTCATTCCTCCGTGGGAATCCCACATTCCTTCTGGCAGCTCCGGTTGACCTGATCATCCATGCTACTCCCCAAGCCTTTTTAGAGTCACCCAGGCAAGAATCCCCATCACGATCCATCCTATCAGTACGGCCTGAATTCTTTGTTCACCTATGTCTGGATTTATGTTTGGCCCCATTGACTGCTTTCATCTTATGAAGGACTCCTGATCCTTTTCTAACAAGGACCCACAAGGAGATTTGTCATGTTGCTCATAGAAATACTCAGTGGGGCAGTTTGTCTGTAAGATACTCTCTGGTGGGGTATCTTCCTAGTTACTGGAACAGCCAGCGACCAGAGTTCTTGGCCATCCTTTGATTCATATCATATGTGTCATGGGGATGAGTTGCACCACTCCAGACACTAATTTTACATAATTAGCCTCGTCACACAAACTAGTACTGCATCCTCACCAAAAGGGACATAACATTCAGTTCATGAGATCTATTCTCCAAAAGCCAGTCATGATTGACGCTGGTTTATATTCATTTTCTATAATTCTTTATTAGTCGAGTCCTATATCAGTTGCTTCATTATTTTGACTAAGATCAATGCGAGATTGGCAGCCCTGTAATTACTTGGGTCATCCCTTTTATGATCTAACTACATCATCTGGCTTCTTCCCAAATAGTGGACAAAACTTTCATTGAATACAATCGCCTTTATTTTTCCCCCAGCTTTATTACTGATATTCTTTCATTTTACCTGCAATAATGGTTTCTAGTTTAGGATGCATTTTTATTTTATCATACCTAGAAAATATTTCTTTATTGTCCCCACTATTGCCAGTCACAGGTTTTTACTATGTGCCCTGTAGCTGACATGATGAATTTTCTTCAGTTCTTATCCTCTGATTTATATCACATTCTTTTTCTCCTGTTTTCAAAATACCTGAGGATTTTTGCTGATCAAACCCTACCAGGCATGGAAAATCTGTCCTTTTAAAGCAAGGCGTCCAAATAACAAATTGGTATAAAAATGTAATATAGTTACAATTTATGTTCCTACATTCAAGAATAATGTTTANTGAGGATTTTTGCTGATCAAACCCTACAGAAAAGACAGGCATGGAAAATCTGTCCTTTTAAACCAAGGCGTCCAAATAACAAATTGGTATAAAAATGCAATATAGTTACAATTTATGTTCCTACATTCAAGAATAATGTTTAGGAAAATCTACGTTACATGTTTAGGTACTGCTGTCTGTTTTCTTTTCAGAACATTTCTGTTTCTTGTATTGCCACAATTTGATTTCAGAATCAGATTTTTACATTCCAGTGCTGAATTTACCGATTTAAAGCTCAGGGAAGAATTATCATTAATTCTGGTGGCCTTTGTACTGGTATCTAATTCCGATCTAGACAATAATAGTTTAAACACAAAACTGGGGGGGGGGGTAGTGCCAGTGTGGAAATAATAATTCCTTTACCATGGAGAACTTTCCACCCCTGATGAGATTTTTAAGTTCATATCCCTTCTGATTTACACAGCAGGAAATAAGCAGAGACTATAACTAAGTTACGCAAGTGACTGGACAGTAAATCATTTGCCGAGTTGTGGTGGAAACCTGACTTCTCCATGTCCAGAATGCTACATTGCTTGTTGAGGAGGAAAAAATTGCAGATGAAGAGGTGTTTACACACAGTTAATGTCGTTCTACTGCACTCATCAAAAATTTTGGGTAGGAAATATATTTTTTTAAATATAAGCATGTGATGCTTTTGGAAAGTCATTTCTGAATTAGAGAAGCTCATGATCAGTGAGCAAGGGACTATCTTAAAGGGTTGGGTAATACTTTGAGTTTACAGTAACTCAGAGTGGTTATTCTGAAATTGTTAGAAACATATGTCGAATCACCTGTAATCTGGGTTTGTAAAGGAAAATAAGTCTTTATAAGGAGGAATAATGGAAATAGAAGACAGTTTATATATAACGTGGACAAGAATGCTGAAGATAAGGGAGAAACTGGAATTTCTGAAATTTATTGCTTATTACATGCTTCTGTAATACATCTGAGGTGCCAGTTTTTTAAAGCTCCCTATCTTGAGGAGCTCTTATTTAAATGAAAGGTCTGTTACATGGATGCTGGGACAGGAAAGTATATTATATATTAATCATTTTTGCCAAAGGAGTTGGGAACATGCTGATTTGTGTGATGATGTTCTAGATTTCTTGCAAGCATTCTTGCAAGCATCCTTGCAAAAAAATGAACTTTTCTGAAGGTTTTGCTGAAGGAGAAAGGCCACTGTGCATGACTTAAGGAAGGGCATTTTGGGGTGAAGTTACAGCACTTGACTTTAGGCATTTAGTTGAGGTACCCAAATTAGGGCTCAGACCTTTGTAGTTTTAAATCATCTACTGCAGCAATTACTCTTTCTTTCGACTGAGAGGGAGTCTCAGTAAATGTAGGTCTAAGATGTTTGAGTCTGATTTCTCAAGTTAAGAGGTGTGATTCACTCCTCACTCTAGTCAAGCCTAATAAGAAACATGGAAGAGTGCACAGAGATTAGGTTAGCAGCTGGCAGAAGGGACCTTCATCTTATAAAGAGCAAAGCAGAGGGCATCCAAAATTAAATGAGACACCAGCAGGTGAGTGCGGAGAGGCAGTGAATGCAGACCTCCTTAGAAAACAAGAAGGAATTTTGCCCAGGTTTTCTGAGGAAAGTCTTTAAGGAAGAAGTCGGGATTGTCAAAACATCAAGGAAGGGATCTGAGCATTGGTTTGCGTGTGGGAATCGGAGAATTGTCTGAGAGGTGGAGAAGTGGTTGCAGTAGTCAAGACAGAAGAAGATGATTATTTGTCCAACCTCTCCTGATATATCATGTTCAAACCCTTTTGTTATTCTTTTTGCTCTAACAGCACCATTACCAGTTTATATCTACAATTTGTGAAGTGTAGTGTCCAAAACTGGCTACAGCACTTTACCTTGCTGGCACTGAGTTCGCTTCGAAAGTCTGCTCTGTCTTACTGATAATACTGCCGTCTGCTAATACTGATACTGATAATACTCCCATCAAGACAGTCTAAAATAAGATTTATTTTTCTTGTACAACCTTACATCATTGGTTTCTATGGAGTTTGAGGTCCCCTTTCAGCACCAGAATTTTGACTGCTACCCTGCAGACCAGCCAAATATTTTTGTATTTGTGCATTTCCCTTCTTCATCCCTGGCATAGCATACTGCATGACTGGGTATTAAATTTCTTTCTCCTAATTTCACAAGTCTCTCAATTTTTTTTTTCAAGATCATTTTAGATTCCATATTTGTTCTCCAAAGTGCTTGTACATTTACTCAAGCCTGCTGTCATTCACAAGCATTTAGTTGTACTTTTCATTAAAACAAGTCAGTGCTTGTATTTTGAATAGAACCAGACCTGAGAAACATCACTGAGATATCTAACCTTACTGTTAAAAAACTTTTTCTAGCATCTTATAGCATTTTCTTTTACCTTCTTTCTTACCTGGCTTTTTAGTAAGTCAGAAATTAAATTAGGTTATTTGGAATTATTTCCTATATTACACTTACATTTTATTTATTTCTCTTTAAGAAGGTGATTATCTTCTGGGTATTTGCAAATGCTTACTTAATAATTTCTTCTAGTATCTGCCCACAAGTTAAAGTTATGCCTTCCAATCTGTAACTTCCCAGACATCAACTCTGTTTTTCATAGGCGGGTTCTATATTTGTCCCTCTTCAGTCCTCTGGTACTTCTGAATCCTCCACAAACTCTTGAAGATAATCACTAATGAGTCAGTTTGATTCAGCTAGTTTCCTGCAAAATCTTCAATACCCAACTGACAAACATTTCTGCCATCACGGAATACTTTAAACCCATTCTTCCTGTGACGCAAACCTAATCCAATCTCCTGTGTTAAGATTAACTCCGTCAGCATCTAGTCACAGGTTACCTTCTTTGCCAAGACAAGAAAAACATCCCTGGGATCATAGAATCATAGAATGGTTTGGGTTGGAAGGGACCTTAAAGATCATCTAGTTCCAACCCCCCTGCCATGGGCAGGGACACCTCCCACTAGACCAGGTTGCTCCATCCAGCCCTATCCAACCTGGCCTTGAGCACCTCCAGGGATGGGGCAGCCACAACTAATACTTCAGCCCTCTCTGCATCTTTCTTTATTAATTGTCCTTCCTCAGGTTTTTTATTTCTGATTTATAAAACCATTGTTTTCCTTTTGATGGTAAAGCTGAAGCGCAGGAGTTGCTGCCCCTTCCCTCTCTCTTTGCAATACAGTGGGCTTCACTGGGGCTCCTGTGTAGTGCTTACTGCATAACTCATTGCAATAAGCAATGCAGCAGCAAAGTGGCCTCATCCCTGTTGTTTTGCTGCTGCAGTTGCTCTTTGATCACACTGCAAACCATGCCGGTGAAATAATCCAGGCGGTTTTAAACAAAGAAAGAAAAAAATAACAGGAGAAAAAAAATGGTTTCCCCCACTGCCCATGGATAATTTCATAGATTCTTTCAGAACACGTGTGCAGGCACAGCAGGGTGATGCTGCATGTGATGAAGTGCCTCGAGGTGACATGACCGTGTTACTATCTCTATAAGGGGGACGACACGCTACCCGTTTCCCCAAATCTCATACTTCATCTCTTTTTGCACTGGCTCTGGTGTTGGCCGAGCACTGTAGCGAGCCAGTTCAGCTTACTATCCTAGCAGNTGTTGGCCGAGCACTGTAGCGAGCCAGTTCAGCTTACTATCCTAACAGAGAAATAACTCGAAAAGCAAGAAAGGAGTTGCAATTCTTCAGCTCTAGTGAATTCAGATAGCTCCAGGAAGAGTCAATCCAACACTAGAACTGGCACACAAGAGCACATTGGGTGGGTAAGGAGAGACCAACTGGGGCTAAGGAGCAAGACACCTCTCTCGAGTGATGTGTTTTTACATCAGCTCAACCAAGGTACACAGCTTCACCTTGAGGGGACAGTGAACTCCAGTGCCTTGGTGGAGGTGGACCACTGGGAGCGTCTTACAGCAGCTTTGCAGCCAGATAAAACCTATCTTCCAACCCTCACTCCAGTGGGTGTCTTCTTTTAGACTTTACCAGGCTTTAGATCAGCCCTGGGGAATACAGCAGACAGAGTTTGCCTAACCTGCAATCTTCATTTCCACGTAATGCTCCAGCTGTAGTTTTCCCTTCACATAATGCGTGGAAGCAGTAATAATAATGATACAAAGGGCTATGCAAACCATCTGAGGAGGAAGCTCATTCACTTGTCTGCACGCCTGTTCCTCCAGCCCCTTTTATTCCTTTAAATGTTAAAGATTACATTCAATGCTAAGAAGCAAGTGTCTGATTTTCAGAAGTGCTGAGCTCCCATTGTCTTCAGTGGGCGTCGTGGCTGCTCAGCATTTCTGAAAACCAGACTCATAATGATCAGCATGTTGCGAAAATATTTAACAGCTAAATCTTTCCTGTCCCCTCCTTTCCATCCTCAAGCCTACAGAAAGCATCTCCCTATCCTACATCCTGCTCCTTGTAGAAGGACCACCTTTGTCCCTCTATCCCACCACTCTTGTATCCCCTTCACCTAATGTCTTACAGGTCATGCTCTTCACTTGGAGCACAACTGGTGGGATTCATCTGATTAACTGTGGATATCTGCAATGTGGGTGTCTGCAACTGGGCAAGTTGCCCTAGACTCTGTTCCTAGTCAATGGAGAGTGAGTCAGCAGAATCAATGGAGCTTAGGGCATGATTTCACATCCTAAAATAGGCATC
>RSEF01000002.1:156966405-156976943 GCA_003993805.1 Himantopus leucocephalus | reverse complement strand
GTACTATTTGTAAGCTAAGGCTAAGCTGCAGGCCATCGTTTTCTCTGAAACCTGAGAAGTTTTCACTGTTCTCTCAGCTTCCCTGTCAGCTCGCTTTTGGCAAAGTTAGAGTGCATGAAGAAGAAAAAGATCTGCCAATTATATCCTCACTGTCTGCTGCTCAGGGGGCAAACACATGTCTTATGCATTATGATTCAGAAACCTGCTTGCAGATTTTTCTTTTACCAGCTTCTGAATTCTCTGTATTTATCTGTCAGTTTAAAGAAAAACAAAAAGACCTGAATGAGGATTATGGTCCGATGCAAAATGTGTTTGGGCAGTACTTCAGGGTAAAAGCTTCCTCCCACCAGCAAACTTACTAGCAGCCCCAGTTTTGTCCTCATGAAGAAAAATCTGTCAATGATTTAATGGAAAGAATATTGATGACTAAAAGGGGTCTGTAGTCCAAAATTAGATTTTGTTTAGATGTAGCTTATTCTTGAATCAGAATCAAAAGAAAAAAAAAATCCAGTTTCATTTGATTTAACTTCATTGTTTGCTTTTGGCATCCAAAAATAGTATGCTGAATCCATGATGTTCTCAGTATTGAAGGAAGGTGACATCCAGGAATCTGCCAGGAGCTCCTGAGTCAACATGACCTTTCTCTGATATCAGAGCCTCCAAAAAAACTTGTCCCTTTTTCTGACCTGCTTTAGGAAGCATCCCCCGATGCAATCCACATCCTTACTGTCTGTACAGAGCAGACAAGTTCAAATGATCATTTTCCATCTGAANAGCACTGGCACAGGCTGCCCGGAGAGGTTGTGGAGTCTCCTTTTCTGGAGATATTCAAAACCCGCCTGGACGTGTTCCTGTCCAACCTGCTCTAGGTGGGGGATGAACCCTGAAGGGATAGTTGCTGTACGTATAGTGAGATGCTGACACTGCTGCAACAACACAACAGAGCCATATTTTGTCACACCTCTATTCGTCCTTTCCTTAGCAGATTTCTTACGTCAAGCTAGAAGCAGTCATCTGGCACGAGAGCTGTATAAATGGCAGAGAAATTCCCCATCAGCTATTTTTGGGAAAAATCAATTCTCTCTGTATTCAAGAAGTTCTGAGCTTGCTAAGCTCCCTACCTTTTAACTGCAAATTGCTCTAAATATTTTTTCCCTTATCATCAATACAGCACAGGGAAGCAAATCCAGTTTGAGGCTGAGCTGGTATATTTTCAGACCAGTTTAAGCCAGCTGGTTTATTCATTGATTTTTACCTATATGTGCAAAACCTTGCCTGTCTTGAAAGCCGTGGAAGTCCTGCTTTGATGCTGTGAAGAACAGCCCAGCCCTGAAAGGCCCAAACCCAACCGACTGGTGTGTGTTCACGGGGAGGGATGGATGCTGGCACTCCTGCCAGATGCTCTGTTGCTCATAACCTAAAACCAGGCAGCTGTGAAGTCGGCTGCTGTGAAGTGAGCACAGAGGAGGCAGGGTCAGGAACAACAGGTTTTAGATCCAAACCTCAGCAAGTTGGGAGGAATGAGAGCGAAGAGTGAGCCGAAGGTTCTTTGTAATCAGTGGATATGATTTTAACATCCACTTCCTTCAAACGGGGCCAAATTTGTCCCAGCAGGGGTGCGTCTCCTGGGGAATTGTTGTGGGAGAGTAAAACATCAGTAATTGCTGTTGCCAAGTCCATCGAGCAGGCTTTGTATGGACTTCTTGGCGTTGTGCAAGACACGAAACGACTTGCCTTCAAACTGCTATTGTAATTTTCATCAAAACTGTGCTTCTGACTCAACACACTGTACTTAACACAATTTATGACGATATTTCTCCCTCAATAGCTTTTTGTAGAGTGTGTGCAACCTATTCTGCAGACTGCTGGTTTTCTTACTTAGCATCTATTTTATGGTCTGCATTTTAAATTCCTTTAAGTGCAGGCAGTTGAGGAACAACTTTCAGAGAGAGAGAGAGAGAGAGAGTGATCACTACTCAATCCCAATTCCCTCATGCAGTGTCTGTATACTCTTTATAGGCCAGTACCTTCTCCTCCAGAGACTGCGGCATTTCAGGAGCAGACAGAACAATCCCAGCCTATGTAAATCACTTAAAATTATAATGTTCTGTGAGATACTTCCATATATAAGATGAAGTGTTGGTATTGATATGACAGTAACTTTTAGCTGAGATCACAGACCTCTCATACTAGGCATTACCCAAATCCATAGGGAGAATTTGTTCCTGCTTCAGAAAGCTTGCATTGTAAATAGCTGTACGAGATAAAGGATGGAGGAATAAACAAAGTCATCCACAGAAGGTACATCTGCATTGTCAAATAACTCCCACATCTTGATCCCCTGATCAACCATGTTGCATAAATATTAATTCTCTGTTTTTTTTTTTTTTTCTTTTTTGAGTGAACCAACTAGTCCACTCTTTCTGGAGTGAACCAACTGGTCCACTCCAAAATGAAACCTCAATGTTTGTGGGATGAATCACCTCTCTCTGAATGGAAATGCACCAGGTTTAGCTCCTTGCCCCATCCAGAGCCCTCCAACACTCCACTAGACTTACACTGTCAGCCTCGAATGTCAAAGCACATAATCCATCCTCATACAATATTGCCATGAAACCCCACTCTGAAACCCCATGGTTTTCAGGCTGCTTTGATGCGAAAAAAAAAGAAAAAAAAAAAAAAACACAAAAAACCTTGATAATTATATCTTAGAGCTACAGAGGCACTTTGGTAATTCCAGAGCCGTACGCTATGACCCATGGACCCTGCTGATCCATTTCAAAAAAAGCCAGTCCAGGACAGGGTAGATATGGCTACTCTGTACCACGTAGTCAAAATCCCAGAGCAGAGATTTTTTAGCAATGTATATATAACCATAATATAGTCCTGTGGCAGAAAAGTTTATTAAACTCCCAGCGTCCTCCTCCGAGCTCCAGCTTTCTTGCCACTAAGCCTATCTCGGGGAAAGGGGGATGGAGGGAAGACATAAGTTTAACGTCTTCCCAAGGGGTGATCACAACATGAAAAGCCTGAACTGCCACCCGGGAGCAGGATTAACGCTGTGGTAGAAAGCCAGCCACACTGATGACGTCTGGCAATATAACATACAGCTACAGTCAAATAAGTCAAAGCACACCTTCAGACATTTGAAGTACTCTAACTTGTGCATAATAGATTACTTTCAGGGCTGAAAAATTGTATTATGGTTATGACAGTAACACAGGTCCAAGTTCATAAGTCAATGGATGACTGTTGTGCAGGTTCATAAGTCAGTGGATGACTGTTGCGCAGGTGAACTCCAGAGATCATACAACAGAAACAAGCCTGAACCCTTTGGTTGAAGAATCAGCCATGTCCTCAGTATGACCCATACAATCACAGCATGTTGATTAGCAGAGGTGACAGGAGCAGTAGCAATGTGAAAACACCGGATTAAAAAGGAGTCTGTCACAAAGATTTGGTTGTGCTTTTCCGCATCACATGTATGCTCCCAGTCCCAAGGCTTTATTATTCTGTGTGGGTTAAGGGTGTGGCATTCACTTCTGACCAGATGGTCTTCTGCCAAGCCTCGGAATCCCTTAAGTCCCCCCAAACTCCTCTGTGATGCATTGGCTTTTCCTAGCCCTCTATACCCAGCAGCTTGTTGTAGATCTTGGCTGAAGACATAAAAGGCTTTAGGGGGTGTTCTGTGATGTGCTGATCTGTATTGTGTGAAGTCTTTCCTTAAACTCCTGAAATGCTGTAACAAGCTGCACCAGCAAAAGATAAAACTTAGTTGGATGGCCTAGGAAGACAGCTTTTTTCTGATACTTACAAAAGCCCAGTAGGAAAACTGGGAGCTCTTGTGGCCAGAAGTCTTCGGGTTAATCGTGTATCTCATGATGCTATGTTATTACTGGTAATAAAATTTTATTTCAGCCATTGATGTATGTGAACAATGTAGCCATTATATAGACGCTTCTCTTCCTTACTATTAATTTCGTTTCACTAATTTCATTTGGCTTTTCTTACAAGAAGAATTCGCACTTGTAAAGCATCTTCCATCTGTCTCACCTGCTTATTTAAGATGCAGAGACAAGAGGTTTTCAAACCTTTGCAAAACAAAAGCATAAGCTGTAATTTAGGAAATATGCTCAGTGGTCTATGACAAAAAAATGCTCATCTCTCCTTTTCTGTCCTTTGTCCTTCTCTTGCAGTGCTGTGCTGTCTTAGCTCTCCCAGCTTCCCTTCCCCGTGTCCTTCCCCTCTTTCTGTCACTTGCCTGACTTTCCCTATCCCAATCAAAATTCTATTGTCCTCTCGCTCAAAACAAAATAGCTTGTTCTTCTCTTCTCTCCTGCTTTGCTCACAAGTCCTCCCAGGCTTCTGATGATTTTCTTTGCCTGTTCCTGCCTCCTCCTCACCTTCTACCTACTTTATTTTATTTCATTGCCCTTCATTTGGTTTCATTTCATTTTTGAGGCAATACAGCCAAACTTGAACACAATATTCAAGGTGAGGGCATCTCGTTAAATGATATAACTGCATTGTGCTACTTTCAGCATTACTCTCAGTTCCATGCTTTCTGAACAATATGATTTTCTTTCCTTTTGCAACTGCCATTGTAGATGTGGCAGATATATTCATGGAAACGTCCACATTTGGACTCTGAATGGAAGAATTTGAGATTATCGAAGATGCTACTGCAGGCAGCTGTACTACAAACTCAGAGATGCAGTTCAGCAGGCAAACTCTTCACACTTATTTTCCATGGTAACATTGGTAGAATGGCTGTCGAGCTGTATAGAAATCTTAGGCTGAATAGTTTTGTTTTGTTTTGTTTCATTTTTCATTGAAGGGGAGTTGGAGGTCTAGGGAAGAAAGATTCCTCATCGCTACAAAAATAATCGGGATCTGAGTTCAGGTCAGTTCCTGGCACAGAAAGATATTGAATAGGACACTTTGCTTCACTGTGCTTTTATTCTCTATCAACAAAATTACACTTCCTAACCTAACTTCTTACTCACTGGGATGGAAGCTGTCTTGAGCTTGGAGGAGGTGTTCCTTGAGCACTAACCAGGTTTCTTGAACCCCTCTCCCTCTAGGGTCTTGTCTGATGAGACTCTCCCCAGTATATCATAGAATGGTTAGAGTTGGAAGGGCCCTTAAAGATCACCTTCCAACCCCCCTGCCATGGGCAGGGATACCTCCCACTAGACCAGGTTGCTCAGAGCCCCATCCAGCCTGTCCTTGAACACCTTCGGGGATGGGGCATCCACAGCTTCCCTGGGCAACCTGGGCCAGTGTCTCACCACCCTCAAAGTGAGAAATTTCTTCCTGATATCTAATCTAAACCTACACTCTTCCAATTTGAAGCCATTACCCCTTGTCTTATCACTACACCCCCTGATAAAGAGTCCCTCCTCATCTTTCCTATAGGTCCCCAGTAAGACCTTTGGCCTCTTCACTTCACTCTTCAGTTCCATGGGATATCTGTCCTGCATGGTAGGATGCTGTGGGATGTATACTGTAGATGTGGTGTGGACACAGTGGAGGCAACTTGGGGGCCAGGAGTGTGAACATGGACAGGACATTACCAAAGGGACCTTCTCTAGGGGTGGCCTAAGGAGCAACTACTCTGTGAGCAAAGATATGTTAATCGCTTCTCCTGGGCTAGGGAAGTAAGAGGCAGGAACAGGTTACACAGTCAAGTCTAAATTAATCTCAATGAATTTCTAACGACTGTCAGTGGGTAAAAGATGTTATTTGTGAAGATCAGCAGGACCATGTTGAGATCTGCTGAGCAAGGCAGAAAGCAGCATGGCTTGGGCTGCTTCAAAAAAAACCCCAAGGTTTCCAGGAAATTGTAATGATGCGGTCCAGTGGAAGCAGAGATGAAAATCTGAACATACTGGGGCAGAAAAGTCTAGAATTACTGTATGCAAAGCCTTCCCTATATTGTTTTTTCCCCCCTTTTTTTTTTAATTTTAGAAATTAGATCCTACAGCACTGTATCCAGGTTGACTTTATCAACATGTAAAGGCAAATTTCTGCCAACTACACATCTGGCAGGGACATCAAGTCTTCTCAGAGGAGCTATGGTTTATATTTACACCTTGAACGTGACATAGGGAGACACTGTGGCACCATCTCAACATGGACATTTTCATACAGCTCTTAAACTCATTTCCCTTGTCAAGCCTGCTCTACACTCTTACTCTTATGGTCTCTTACTGTGTGTTAAACCTGTTCCCATGGCAAGCATCTACCATCAGTCTCACGCCGGCTGGTGTGTGCAATTAAAGCCTAAGCACAGCCAATCAATTCTGTCTTCACAAAGCTTTCCTGGCTACTTCAAACAGTTTGAGAACAAAGTTTATATAAAAAGGTTCTTTTCATCCCTCCTATTCCTTGCTACATATGTTAAGCTAATTTTTTATATTGTGTTCATGAAAAAACACTGGTGATACAAAAATGCAGTAGACTTGTGCATCCTCAAGACAGTTAGAGCAGTGAATTTATTGTTTTCCAGTATTAGTGGAATTAAGTGTGCTGATATTATGAAAATATCTATCAACAGTTCTTGTATGGGTCCATGAATGGAGGGGAAGTTTTGAATGGAACAACCTTAACATTTCCACGTTCCCCTGTAAATCAGTAGAGTAAGAGAAAATAGTTATCCATCTCTATAAATGTAGAGGGTTTTTTTAACCATGGAAAATGCCCCTGTGCAACTGCTGGCATCTCCTACACCTTTTTACTCCATTCACCAAAGAAGCACTTGTTAAGTCTATAATATCCACTGGGAAGAATATGTGGCTTATTCATCTAGCACTGTGACTTGGAAGTTTTCTCCTGAGTGCCTCTCTCTTTGTAATCCACTATCCCAATTGCAGAAATTCATATCCTTCTCTACAGGATAAAGCTGGGGTTTGATTGCCATCTTTCTGTGAACAGGACAGTCAGATTAAGCGGGGGAAAAAATGCATTTCAGCAACAGCTGGAGCTACCACCATTAGAGGCAAAGTCAAGCATGTGTTTACCCCAGAGACCTCCCTTCCCAAGCAGCCCTTGGCCTCTGATCCTCCCTCATCTGCACCTATTATTCCAGTATCTTCCCTATTCCTGATTCCTCCCTACCTTTGCACCTCTTTTTGTCACTGTTATGTAAAAGTGGAAGTTGTCTGACGATTCATTTGTCAAGTAACCCTATTTTTAGAGTAGTGTGGGCTATCGGGTACAAGTTAAGCCTGTGAAAATACAGCAAATGGAGTGTATAAGGCAAAACAAAAATGATACAACATCATCCAGTTTATCCAGTTCCTGCTGAAATAGGTAAAGGACATCTTTAGCTGCCATTGGAAGTTCCCTGTTAATATAGGAAATAGAATACTAGAAAGAAAGAGGTTGTTAAACCACAGGTTGCTTCACTTACTGATTTCTTGTCTTAATCTTCATTTAGCTCTGAAAAACATGCAATTTTTCTAACTTCTTAGAGATCTTGCTTTAATACTCAAATGCCTCAGCCCAGACCCTTAATTTTTACAAGATATAAAAGTTGGTTTATACCCAACTGCTTACACATTTAAACCTCTGAATCCCTCAGCTGGTTTTAGTGCCACTCTGACAATGAAAAGGGCTAATTCAAGATCTATTCTTACATTTATAGCATCATAAAGAATGTTCGGAGTAAAGACTTCATTTGCATACATCATAAAAATAAACAAAATAATTTGCATAAAAGGCCGCATGTAGCAGTGCTTTGATTGAATGAGGAATCTTGGAAAATATGTTTGTAAGATAAGAAAGAGAAAGGGGGAGAAGAAGATGGCTTAGTAAACGTAGGAGGGTTTCAAGGGGTGGGATGTTCTTCTTCTTTATATTGCTAAATCCTTTGATGTTTTGCAGTTTTGAGGAAGACATGAGCCATAAAGACCCCCGGGAATCCCTCAAGAGGTGCTAGGTGATGTGTGGCAGCTGAAGGGTCGAAAGTGGAAATCAGTGCTTTTTGCGGGGAAAGTCTAGGATTGTACTGGTCTGGCCAAAGCTTGAGAGAAATCTCAGTGGTTGGTTATGGCTAATTAGCATGCACCATTAGTCATCTGTGTCTGCATCCCAGTTTTCTCTCTGNGATGTTTTGCAGTTTTGAGGAAGACATGAGCCATAAAGACCCCTGGGAATCCCTCAAGAGGTGCTAGGTGATGTGTGGCAGCTGCAGGGTCGGAAGTGGAAATCAGTGCTTTTTGCGGGGAAAGTCTAGGATTGTACTGGTCTGGCCAAAGCTTGAGAGAAATCCCAGTGGTTGGTTATGGCTAATTAGCATGCACTAGTAGTCATCTGTGTCTGCATCCCAGATTTCTCTCTAGTGTGATCCAGTATTGCTGAAGTCAGTAGCCGGCACTGGAAGCACACTGATTTATTGCGCAAGGGGAGAATCTCAGTTGGTGGCATACCTTTATGGCATGATGTGGTGCCCATTTAGGATCTTCTGGAATTCTGCATCAAGAACATGGAAAATTACCCTGCGAGCCTACCCCGGTGGTGTTCATCTCAGCCATGGTTGCATCACTTTTTACTGCCACATCTACCTTTTTTTTTTTTAGAAAATATTTTTGCTTTATGTTTTGATTACTTCTGTTTGCAAGTATCGTCCTCCATGGGGCTTGACTTGAAGCAAATTTGAAGCCAGAGGAGCACAAATTTAAAAGATAGTAACAAGAACCGGCTTCCTACAGCTTTTAAAAGTGCTTGACCACTTCCCTGCTTTGGGGCTTTGAATATACCACTCCAGATCTTCCCAGTTGCCTGAGATAGGGTTTAGGTTTCCATGACTCAGTTCTTTCTCCTGTAAAATGAGGGCTGCCAGAGACTATGCTGCACTCAGAATCAGTGTAAAAGGTGCTGCGTAAATAGTACAGAAAGACAGGTCTCGAAAGCTAAGCAAAGCAGCCTAAGGAATTATGTGACAGGTTGTGGCTGTCCTATGGTCTCCTCTCATCCAGCTAACGAGCATAAAGCAAAATTGCTATTGGGGTGGAAGAGCCTCAGGAAATGTTTGAGTCCTATGCTTGAGTAGTTATGTCTAAAGCCGGGGTGATTAGCTGGTGCTGTGGGGAAAATCACTCAATACACATCAGGATTTCACAGCACACTCTGATCCTGCCCTCATGTAAAGGTTAATGGATCCATGAATTGCTGGAGCAAATAGACCTTCCCCACGGACCCTGTTGATAAGGCAGCCCACGAGGATGGCAGGTATAGTGCCTATCTTTGTCCACCAGACCCCTGACACTCTGGGGTGGATCTCACTGTGGATTCAAGGGAGGGAAGACTGCTGTCTGCATCACCATTAGCTGAAAATTTTCACCTATAATTCATAGGTTTCATTCATAATAAAGGCGCTGATTGTGTCTTCCTATGTCAGTAGTTTCCGAAGGCTGTGTGTTATTAGGCATTAGAAATCCCACAGAAAGCAATTTGCAAGGTTCGGCGTTTCGACTTGTCGTGCCCCAAATCTTCATGTAGAGACCCCCTCCTCCCCACCCTTCGCCTTGCAATTTAAAGGACAAGAAATGTGCCGTGCTTCTCACGCTGGGGCCATGCAATGTTAGCTTCACACACACACACACACACCCCTCCTCCCTCAGTGGCAGTTGCATTTCAAAAGAGAAATAAAACATATATGGCTTGGCATTCAGTTTTAACCCGTTGCTATAAAACAGCTCGTTGTGTATTGTAGCGTGATTGCAGTGCGATTGCGGCCGCAAAGGCTGAGACTGGCATCCTTTGAAGCTGAGCTGCTGAGACTAAAGGAGTGTAGAGAAACGATGGGATGTTGTCACCTCCATCTGCCCCCCCATCGTCCAACAGATCTGGGTCCCAGGTCCCCCTAACGGCACACCTCCCAGTTCTGGGTCTCAGATTCTTGCAAACTAACGAGCATCTTGCCTGACCGGTCGTTTCTCCCTGTTCTGAGTGCCTGCGATCTCGGTGCTGTCGAGAGGAATCTCCACGAAGAAAATGAACAAAAACAAAAGGGATGAAGGGAAGGGGACAGCAAAGGGCGGTGGTGTTGTGTGAGCTCTGCTGATTCATAAGGCTTGTGAAAAATTTCATGCCATGCATAGCAAGTTTAGTTTGTTCTCCGGTACATACCACTCTTTTTTTATATAAGCCAGCAAATTTACTCCTGGAAACTGAAATGTTGCACACTTTTAGGATGTTTTTTGCTGGGTGGGGTGTCTTTGTCAGCTTTGAAACGGAATCCCCTTTAACTGATCACCAGCAGTGTGGTAAAATGAATGTCCCGTTTTCGGCTGTGCTGGAGTTAATTTTCTTCCTAGTAGCTGGTACAGCGCTATGTTTTGGATTTAGTATGACAGTAATGCTGATAACACACTGATTTTTTAGCTGTTGCTAAGTAGTGCTTATACTAAGTCAAGGACTTTTCAGCTTCCCGTGCTCTGCCAGTGAGGAGGTGCACAAGAAGCTGGGAGGGAGCTGACCCAAAATGGCCAAAGGGATATTCCATACCATATGATGTCATGCTCAGTTGTTAT
>RSEF01000002.1:156938812-156949065 GCA_003993805.1 Himantopus leucocephalus | reverse complement strand
TTTTTTTTTTTTTTTTTTTCTCCTCCCCCACTGAACATTAGGTTTGAGAAAGAAGGGTAAGCAGTTTGCTGTCTACAGCTTTTTGCTTAAGTGGATAAATGAAGTTCAGTCTTTAAATAGGGTTTGAAAGATCACAGAGGGAATAGCAGAGCTGTTAAACTTCTGTTAAGAGTCTGTTGTTGCTCGTTGCTTCAGTGAGTTTTACTGTGCCCCATAGCTGAGATGCAAAGGGATCATGAGGACTTCTTTGATGTGTTCAAACTGAGATATGATGCTGCTATGCATTAATGATTTCTCTGCCTTTTAAAGTACATATAGTGAACAGCAGGAAGTCTGGTAATGGTGAGGGGTGGATTTATTTATCTTTAGAAACAGAAACTTGAGTCAGAGGTGCCTGGTTGTTACTCGTGGTGTGATATCTGACTGGTGTTTAGAGATTAATCCACATTCTCAGATGTCTTGTGCAAAGACAGTCTTGCATGTCAAATAATTAGAGTATTAAGAAATGAGTTATGACCAATTTTAGGAATGACTCATTAAAGAAAAGGGTCTGTTGGTGGTTCTTCCAGTTGAAACACATTACATTAGCTATTACAATCTTTGCCATATCCATTTTAATTCCTGTAGCTCTCTGCTGTTCAACTTTCAACAGCCACAATGCATTAAAAAAAAAAAAAAAAAANCTCCATTCATAAAGGGCAATACAAGAAACAGAGAAGTGCAACAAAATGACTGTAGGCCGAAGT
This sequence comes from Himantopus leucocephalus, assembly GCA_003993805.1. Classification (NCBI taxonomy): domain Eukaryota; kingdom Metazoa; phylum Chordata; class Aves; order Charadriiformes; family Recurvirostridae; genus Himantopus; species Himantopus leucocephalus. The sequence continues at coordinate 156,948,319 of RSEF01000002.1, read as the reverse complement.
GTTACACCAAACCACTGACTAATAATAAGCTAAAGTTTGTGAAGTAGATCAAGAGAAAACTTGCCTTGATCTCCACCAGAAACTTTAAAATATTCTTAAAAAATACAGACAGAATCAGACTGATTACCAAATAAGAGGATTATAATGAAAAAAGGAGCTCTAATGACTTAAAGGAGCTAGCATTAAAAAGTTAAACTCAGTAAATTAATATGTTAAGCACCGAGGCTTTGACAAGCAGAAAGGGGGAAATACATACACACCCCCATAGAGATATCTATATGGCTTTTTTTCCCATGTGAAGCTCAACTATTTAAGCTCTTGTCATATATGCCGGGAGAAAAGGCATGGAGAGTCAAAAGCTTTGATCAGCTGCATGTAAAAAAAGCTGGGACACTTAACAAGTTCAGAGGTTCCCTTCATTTCTCCGGAGTCTTCAAAAATATCTGGTTTCTTGAATGCTGACCTCAAAAAATTCCACAAGCGGGACCTCTCTGGAGATGTCTGCCTTTGAGTTGTTCTCCAAATAGCACCAGCGTATAATCTCCCATGGAGGCTTCAGTTTAGGTGGAAGTACTCAGAGCTACTTTCAAAACTTTCTCAGACCTTCAAACCAGTAATTTGGTTCAGTTTTCAGGAGTTTGGGAGGATTTGCAGATAAGCTTTATCCTGGAAACTTATTAATGTCCTCATCTTCTCAGCAGCCTAGGAGAACCACCCAGCATGGTTTTAAGAAAACCATCTCACAACAAATTGAACTGTGTAAAAACTTTATAAACTTAGCCTAGTTGACAGTGTACTAATTTATTGGCTGTGCATCTCTGCAAAGATTTCTTTACATGGCTTGTAACGGAAATTTCTTTTTCTTGAGTGACATGTTGTCTTTTGGCTAAATGCCCGTTTCTACCATGCTGGAGAATCACATCTCTCTGCTGTCTTGTTCGTTGGAAGAAATGTTTACAGATTGCTTTCTCCGTACACAGCATAAATGGATGGAGGAGACATGCTTTCTAATGTCACTCTTGCAAACTGGCTACAAATTGGCACCATGACAAAAATCATACACACATGTACAAAGACATGCTGGATTTAGTGCATATCATTGCTTTCTGCCCCCTTCCATCCTTGCGATGAGGTAAAACTCAAACATGAAAGCTATTTTCACTTTTGCCCTTAAAGACTCTTAATTTCATTTAATTCTTTCTTTCGCAGATCGTCCTCTCATTGCTGCTAGTAATGGATGTGCTCTGTAGGAGAGACTGTTGGCACTATGCTTTGTGACATTCACAATTATTGTGTTGTCTATCACAGTCAAATTACTACTACACACTTCATATAAAAAGTCCTCTGTGTTGGCAGTGCTGACTAAGCTGTGCCTAGACCTGGGATTACAATTTTGACCAACGGGGTCAGGCTCCAAGGCCGTTTGTGAAGCATTGCTGGTATTCCATTGTTTGTAACAAACTGATCTCTTTTATCCAGAATCCATTACAATTTGTAAATACACAAGGATTTTGACATAGATGCAGGAAACACACAGCTTTGATGGCAGTGAATAATGGAGCATGTTTCTGAATACTGTCTTCTTGCCAGGAACTGGTGAACAGTAAAACGTTCAGACCTGTGATTGTTTTCAACTTTCGTATCAGACATTGTTTGCCTTAGCTTAATGCAAAGTAAAATACAGTTTAGGATATGTTCTTAAGGATAATGCTGCAGAGAGCTCCAAATGGTTGTTCAAGAAATCAAGGAAGGGGTTACATATTATTCCTCTGCAATATGGGCTCCAGTGCCATACCCATAACTCTATTGTGTGACTACGTAATTAATGAGAAGTGCTATCATTTAGAAAGATGTTAAAGCTTCTAATCTCAGAAATGACTGAACGTATTTACCTAAAACAAAAAAGAAAGCAAAACCCATCCACATACAAAGTGGATATTAAAAAAAAAAAAAAAGTGTTTGTGTGTGGATCTTAGCAACACACAATGAGGTCCATCATTACAGATGTACCTACTTACGCTCTGTTTATTTAATGAAGTAACATTCCCTAATCTTATAAATGGGGAAACTAAGAAAGGAAGAAGTTAAATGGCTTATGAAAGATCACATAACAATTTAATGAGAAAAGTAGGCACAGGTGCTATATCCGCCTGTACAGTTGTCTGCATTGCCCGCTATTTTGAGATTTTTTTTATTTTTTTTGTCTTTCTATTTGAATGCTCTTCTTACAAGTCCTGAACTCTGCTCTTGGTTTGACTTTCCCTGCATCTCCATCTGCAAAACTGAGCAGAAAGCCTCAGGCGAATACTATCTCACACAAAATTTTTCCAATACTTTATGCTTTCTCATAGAGGCAGAAGTGCAGTATCAAGTCAGGCTACCTCCTGGCATTTGTGCATTTAATCCATCAGAAAACTGAAAGCTCATAGGCCGATGTGAAAATGAAAGAATAACAGAGATAAAAATACTATTCAAACCTTGAAGAGCTTGTTTGGGTTTAAACAAAAGCTTAGATCAGGAATTCTGATAGTCTAACCAATTCTCCATGGCTTCTACAGAAAATCATGCTGCCTTAAATTTAATTCTGTCCCACCCAATAAAAAGTTATAGAGGCACTACTATTTTTTCTTAGTTTCACTGTTGTTACACTATATGTGACTTTATCCACTTCTTGTGATAGCTATTAGTAGGTAGTAGAAAGGAAATATCCTTTTGTCCTATAATGAAGCTCATTTGGCAATTATTTAAGACTCTTACCTTGTCTCTGTGGGATCTACTTTGAATAGGTGAAGACCCACATATAGGTATTTGTGGGGGAAAGAAGCTGTAAAATAGCTTTGAGTCCGCCTGTAGATCTATGCTGTGTTAGGCAAAGTGTGGAGGTGTGGATTCCTTGAGTTCCTAGCACGCAATTTGTTGCTTTTCCCAAGTAAGATTGTCATGCCTGGTCTCAATTTAATTTACTCACTGTTACTTAGCACTTTGCTCCCAAGTAGTCTGCATACTGCAAAGGAGCAGCAGTGACACGGTGAATACTTGTAAACTGGTGAAAAATAGCATGCCTGGGAGGAAAAATCAGTCTTCAGCTTTAATAATATTCTTGGTTGCAAAACCTGGTGGTTCTCTTGGGGTTTCTTTTTTAAGGAACATTCTTTTAGTCTTGTTATTGAAACATTTTTTTTTCTCTGCAATCTTTGGACTTAAGTACCAAAAACACCCTATTTACCATGTTTAGAGATCTATTTAAGGTTTAGTGCAGCAGAAGTCAGCTCTGTTCTACAACACTATGAAGTAATGCATGATAGTTTGTGCCTGTCAACCGCTGCTTGACATGCTAATGATGGCAGGGTTTTAGTAGAGATACTACTAGAATAAGAATGATGTTGATGGTCATCTAGAGATGGTGGTGAGCAAAGTTTGTAAGAAATAATCTCCTATATAAAATCAACGGACAGAGTAAAGAAAAAACAGGCAGACTTTGAAACAAGTAACATAACTCTTTTCTGCTTTTTTGTTTTGTTTTTGTTGTTTGTTTGGTTTGGGTTTTTTTTTTCAATCATATCGATTGGTCTAATGAAAACACAAACACAGAATACTGCTCATTATGTTTCTGTGACGTTCTCACTCTGGAGATTCATCAGCTTCTAACACTGACCCTCTGAGGCGTTGATGGCACAGTGCTTCCTGGAACCCGTTCCACCTTCCGAAATTTGGTTTTACTTATGGTTCGTAGAGCTGAAGGAGCTTTTTCGTGGATCAATTACTGTAGTGTACTGACTGTTTACATGTACAGCTGCCTTCTGGTGACAGAATCAGACCAGCTTAAATCTTTGGTTTGTTCTTTGATGCCTGAAGACTTAGACTGAGGGTAATTTGTCTTAATTACTGCTGAGATTTGAAGTCTTAGTTCAAGAACACTGTGCTTTGAAGACAATCCTTTCTTTCAGTCCCAATGTGAAGAATATTGTTAAATATTTTTTTCCTCTACTCCCATAAATGACTTTGTTTTCTTTATCTGACACTCACATTTGTTTGAAGATGGTCTGAAGATCGTTCATGGCTGATGCTCCACCCTTTACCGAGCGTTTTATTTTCATTAAAATTTTCAAATAAAAAAGTTGCATGTAGCAATATGCGTGGTACTAAGGAGAAATGATTCACTTCTTTGGACCAGAATCTCCTACGGGTACACTGGAGTAGTTCCATTAATATCAATGGTGTTGAGCCAGACCATATACCTTCTTTGGCTTTGGTCCTTATAAACTTGTGCAAATTTTGATCTCGTTGTTATTGGCATAAGGAGCCAACTTGGGGAGGCCAAGCATTTTTTGGGACAGAGAGTGAGCCAAGTCATTCCTCAGTTGGCTCTGCAATTAAGACATTCTGCACTGGCCCCTGTAACTCCCTTGTAGAAAAACTGATGATGTACAGACTCTATAAGTGAGGTGGGTTGAGAAGTGGCCGAGGTGCTGGTCTCTAAAGGTCTCTCTGATCAGCAGCCCAGTGACCCAAAGATCGCCATTTCCAGTCCAGCCAAGTAGTCCTATTCATACGATAATATAATCTAACTAATAAACACGGTTCAGCAAGGCGGCTTTCTCTGAGCACAACACTGCTTTAACACGGTCGAATCGTTCTCTCTGCTCCCCTGCAACTGTGTTTCTGGGTTTGAAATGTTGGGGGAATTCAGGTCTCTGGGAGTCTGCCTGTGTGGAGCTGTTAAGCACCTCAAGGTGTTTTCTGTGAAAGTATTAAGGGCATTTGCTTTGCTATCTTGGGCAAATTCTGTTTTGGGAAAATGCAGGCTCTCCGATGTTTCGGCTACACACAATAGTCATTACCTGCTTTAAACTGCTGGCTAGATTTGCTACGTAGAATTTAAACAGCTGCCAGAGGTAGGTGGCTTCATTCCAGTGCTGGGAAAAAAAAAATAATCCTCTTTATAGTGAATTTGTAAATCACATTGGAGGCCTGCTGCCTTGAAAGACATGATAGAAATGTAAGCCATTATCATGTGTTATTGCAAATGATGTCCCAGCCATTAAAAAAAAAAAAAAGAAAAAAAAAACAAAAAACAAGTATATTAAGGGAATATTAAGATTGCTAATTCAAGCATTCAGAAGTTGGAAGATGCAGCAATTAAATCTGTGCATACAGGCTCAACATCAGCCGCTGTCTGCTCTGAGGCAAACCGATGCAGAAAACTCTGTGCTCCTATCCTCATCTGTTGCAGATGGTGAAATTTATCTCAGATTTTGCATTAGTCATAAGTGCACATAATCTAGGGTTTGAGAGAAGTCATACCTTTCCCAAATTGAGCCAAATTTCCTAGAAACACTAAAAAGTGCACCCTCGCTGATGGGGTGAACTCTTTCTCCCTATTCCTCCTCACATTCCCCATCTTTCTTGAAAGCGCGGGGGCACTAGAGGAAAGGTTTGCGTTATCTTTTTCAGGGTGGGAGACTTGGACATTTTTCAATAGTTTTCATCTTTGGTTCGGCTGCAACATTTTCATTTAAATGAAATAGCTTGAGGTCGATTGCAGGCATGGAAAATGTAATCCTGAATGGTTATCACTGGCTAAATAGCCATGCGGCAGAAAAAACATTCTCACAATAGGATATGCTGAGGAACCATACCTATAGATGGCCGTTGGGTTCACCTGGGGTATATGCAAAGAAGAAAAATGAATAAGAAGGGAATCATGAAGAGACTTACGGGGAATGGGAAGACTGCACAGAATTAGTGGCAAGTGGCAAATACGTAGGTACGGCGTCATAAGGGAAGGTTTGAAATCGGTCCAAATGATGTGGAAGTAATGGCACAATAACAACGTGTCAAAGCAAAGTGATATTTCCTTGTGGGTGTGGGCTGTCCTTTTCCTGTTGCTCTCATATCTTGTGGGTTTTACTCATATGCAACTTGTCTGCTTCGTTCTCATTTAAAAACACCGAAAGTGCTTAATAATATTACTGGCCTTTTCTAGCCCGTCTGCAGAAGCAGTGATATTTAATAGCAAATTCATTGTTGCTCTATAAGGAAGCTTTACCATAAAGGTCATCAAATTTGGTCAGTGCATTTTAATTTGTACACACGTTAAAGGTCATATTCCTCACTTCCATTGCAATAACACGGTGTGTTTACTCTCTTATCAGAATGATTGTGTATGACTTAGCTAAGGGATCTTATCAATGTAAATGGAATATAAACCAAAAATAATAATGATTAAAACACTGGTGCAAGTGTAAGGGGATTTTTTCCCTCTGTGTGTTTACATAATGCTTGGAGGTAAACACACATCTACAAGGTCTGATTTTCTGCTGTCTTACTCCAATATTTCCTTTTTTCCCTCCTGAGGACTCCACAGCCTTCAGCTGAGTTTCTGCTGGTGTATATTGGAATGACAGTAGTTTCAGATTCATAATATGATCTCTGTATAAACACATCCAAACATAATTAAGGACCAGGGCTCTCAATCCAGCAGACCTCAAATTAGCTTTCAAAATGCATATTAAGGGCATAGACAAATGCTTCTGTGCAATTCCAAATGACCTCCGAGGGCAGGGTGAACAAAATTGTATGAACCTCTTTAATGTCACAAAACTCTCTCTACAGAGATTTGCATATAAAGTGTACCACTTTATGTCAAACAGATTTGTTAATCTTACAAAGAAGGAAACAGTGCTTGAAAATTAATCAAGGTGGGTTTTCATTGCCCCACAGAGGCCCTTAAAAGGACCTGACCTGATAACTGGAGGATGGTACTGTATGGTTTCTAAATTCAATCATTTGGGGGTTTTATTTGCTGGATGGGTTTGCAGGAAATAGATCTCCATAGCAGGTGGTTCTTCAGTGGTTTCTTTGCTTAAGTAGTGGAATTGTACTTTCAGAAGTTCTTGTAATTCTGGATCTGTTGCAAATGCTTCATTATTGGTTTGATGTTTTTCAAATTGATTTAAAATTGTGTTTAAAATCCGCATAAGCCTTTCTGTAGGTAAAAAACAAGTAGTATTTTGGTATTGAGTACAAGGTAGCTTTTTGTTCGCTTACCATAATAACCTGTCTAAGAAACAATGACTTAAAAATGGACCTCCTCCCCTAGGAGACAGGTTCTTGCCCATACAACCTAAGAGAAAAAACTAGGGTATTTCAGATGCTTTTATTATTTGGCATTGCAGGAGGGAGGGACAGGGACGTATGGTCTTGGGTTAACCATCTTGGGCGATTCTCTTTCTCTGCTATCATCATCAGTATTCTAGTTGAAGGGCTAAGAAGAGGGAGAGATGGCATAAGAAGGTAGGATATTGGAGAGATTAATATAGCCAATGATAGCAACCTGCCCAATGCTTTTGTCCTGCAGGAGACCTAGAAAATGCCACAACCATGGGGTTGTAGGGTATGTCTTTATTCTGAAGCAGTGTCGTATGCTCAGAGGTTCCCAGAATAGAGCAGCTGTCCTTGTACAGATCCCTGCCTGAAGCAAAACGCCTGTTTCTAGGGCTTTTCACCACCTTAGTAAAGGCAGTTGTGAAATCTTGATTTTCCTCCCTTTCGGTGTATGGTGTAACCAATCCACAGAGGGTAGAGAAGCGCAATGCTGCTTTGCCATACCTGAATCAAAGGCTTACTGTTTTGACTAATTTTTTTCTGTTCTATATAAATACAGGAAAAACAGTTTCCTCTGACCTCTCCTATTATTTGTGCTTTGTCCCAGATGATAGCTTTTGCATCCTTAGCAAGAAAACATTTCTTTCCTCCTTGTAACTGCATTTGCTTAGGAAATTCCAAGATGAAACTTGCTTTTCTGGGCCTGGGGCCCTAATGGTCTTTAATAGTTTTTAATTACTTAACTATCTGTTGTGACATAATTAAAATGTCTTTCGACATTTCACATTTCACCCCCAAGAAAGAAATGTCTTCTAGGCTGTAAAATCTGACTTACAGCTTATTTTTATGAAACAATGAAGGAAAGGCCTCTTCCAGGCTCAGTCACATCCAGTTCGCTTGTCAATATAAAGTGCTTCTCAGCTGTGTCCCTAAATAGCCTTGTTCACTCCTTCCCTGCTTTTCACTCCTATTTCACATGTGTGTTTAAAGAGCCTCTGTCAGGATTAAAATATATCTTTACCTATACCGTTTTAGTAAAAAACCCTGAGAGCCTAGCAAAAATAACTGTAAAAAGCCATTATGTCTTACTACAGGATTAGGGGTTTTTTTTTGTCCCATGCTGCATTCTTTTCATCTTGGGAAAATGTGTACAATGAAAATAGATTAGCTCCAATTTAATCAACAAATTCTAGGTGTTATGGGAAATGGACTCAGGTTGGGACAGAGCTATAAAACGAGAGCAATGCAACAGCATACCATTCAAGGTTCAGAAAAAACTCATATAATTAAAAAAAAAACCCAACCAGATAGTACTTCTTATAATTACTTCTCATACATTTTCTGGCAGAAAATAATACTTCCTGGTAGCTTTAAGCTTTTCCCAAACTCAGCCTGAAATTTTGTTTGTTGCGTTGATTTCTATATCTCTATTTAGATATGCTTTTTAAATGATGGTTAAAGCGAGTCAGTGTTTTGCAAAGTGGAGTTTTGGGAAACGTGTTTCCCTGGGAGGAACATGTTTTTCAGGAGGTTTTGCTAAATTCTAATGCGTTCTGTATATGGAGAGACCTCTGCAATTTAGCAGGAAAAAAAAATAAATGGAGAAAGCAGCTGTACCTTTTTGTCACCTGTAGGAGTGTTTGGTGAAACCTTCAAGTCTCTGGAAAAAAACCAAACTATTCCCCCAGTTTTGCTTGATGCTTCTTTGAAGCTGGGGGGAACATCCTCAAGATTCAGTTTGTACCAGGACTGTATTTCAGCTTTTGATACCTCTGCTGTGCCAATAGTCCTAGGTATGCTTTTTCTTTGGTAAGTATGCTTCAAGTGCAAGTGGAAGATGCTGGACAAAATTATCTTACAGTTGCTCCTGCAGGCAATCATGGGTGCAGGTTGCAGGAACCGAGAGGAGGTCACATTGCCCATGCTCTTGGAGCTTCCCGTGCTGGACCCCAGGAAAAAGGAAAATAAGGAATAGCATTAATGCACAGCGTGAAAGAAAGATCTTCAGCATTTGAGGGGAGAAAGAGCTGGAAAAAGATGAGTGAAATCAACTGCAGATTAGTCGTATGCGTGGGAAATGTTATAAAAATGCAAAGCTCCCTGAAGAATTATGTCATAAAAAAAAATGATTCATTTTACAGGTGGTTTGGTTTTTTTGTCGCTTTTTTTTTTCTCCTTAAACTTTCTGTGGCTGTGGCTCTGCTGTTCTGAGACTACTAATTTTGAGGCAGAAACCTAGTAATATCTGTTTCAGGGCAGCAAGGAACCTGCCCTCGGGACAAATGATCTCGTTACAGGTTTGGAAATGGTTTATAATTTCTATGTAAGTGTAGATCAACCTTGATTCAATGGATGGCATCATGAATCACTTTTTTTTTTTTTTTTTTTTTTTTTTTTTTT
>RSEF01000002.1:156921669-156938712 GCA_003993805.1 Himantopus leucocephalus | reverse complement strand
GGATGGAAGGGTTTCATTATATGCCTCTCCTGTCACAAAACTCCCATTGGAAAATTAGGATCTTGATGTTAAGTGAAAGGTTTGCCCAGTCTCATGTGAGCATGGCTTTGCGTGGACATCCCAAGAAAACTTGACTAGATAAGTAAAATTTATAAACATATATGATGTACGTAGGATAATAATTACCCATTTACTGATTAAGGCAGGGATCCTGCTTGAGAGGGAGCTGAAAAAAATGCTACCTGTATATGCATACATGGGAAACTTAAACCCTAGCATTTCTTAGCTGCTGAGTGCTTCCATTTCTGATGTTGATGCACTTACAGTGTGCGTCGGTGCCTTGGGGTCATTAAAGTTATAGGGATGTGTTTCTTTTTGTCTCCCAACTTCCCTCAAGAATGACAGTGGTGGCATTAAGATACCATTTATAATCTCAGTTTGGTGATCAGATTCTGTTAACTTAAACTAGGGATAGCAACCGGAGTTTGTTATATGTAAGATCATTATGTATGTTTTTTATTAGTGTATATTTATGTGATATTCAGGTGAGGGTGCTCATACCATGGTCTGCAGATTCTATCTGGTGAACAGAACGACCTGTCCAACCTGCTCTGTGCTAACATCTTTCTTCTCTAATAAGGGCAGGGAATGGGTCGCAAGAGCTCACCAATACGTAGGCTTGTCCTCTTCACAGGACAGGGTTGGCGAACTCCATGGGGAGTCAGATCAGATGTGAAGGGATGCTCGCACAGCTGTTCCTGAAGCAGTGGGTGCATCTGTACCTTGAAGGGAACCGCTGCCTTTTGCTCACATATCAGTATTTTTCCACCTAAGTGGGCTTTGAGCAACCTGGTCTAGTGGAAGGTGTCTCTGCCCACGGCAGGAGGGCTGGAACTAGATCATTTTTAAGATCGCTTCCAACCCAAACCATTCTGTGATTCTATGAAAAAGAAGCTGGGGTATATGGCCACTTCCTCAGTGTGTGTAGAAAAGGTTGTGTGATCAGGCAGGGTTCAGAAGCTGAGTTTCTACTGCTCCTCCTGCATGTACAAATTTATGACTGGGGACTAAAGGGACACGAAGAACTGAACATTTTCCGTATTGAAATATAAAGTAAAGAAAGAACCAGGAATTAACAGGAGAATCCTGCAACAAATTATATAGCTGTGAAGGACAGTAATAGTAAATCCACTAAAAGATGTTGTAAACAGAGCAAGAATCATTATCCTGACTTACCAGCCAGGACAAGGTCATAAAATGTGAACCAAATACCAGAATACAGGCTTGGCTGCATCTCTCCTACCCTCTGATTAGTCTGTTAGTCTGTTTATGCTTGAGTTTTATGCTTGCTTTATGTTTGCTAAAAAGGAGAAAAAAAGGGGAGGGGGGAGGGAGACTACGTAAAATGCAAAATAAGAGTGAATAGAACTTTGCAATGCTAGAAGGAGCAAAACAAGGGAATCTCTCTGCAACAGAACTGATGGAAAAGCCATATGAATTGATAACTGTACGGCCTCTGAAACTCATGTTAGGAATATTTGAGAAGGCAGCTTGAAGCTAGATGACCCATTAGCATCCTCTGGTGACCAAAGGCTCTGGAGTTTTAGAAGTGGACAAGGACATCTAGGTGCGTTAAGGGAGTCTGCAGTTTGAAGCAGAGGTTTTCTGTTTTGACTTGGAATTAATCAAGGTTAAAAGAAAAGACGATGCCGTAGCAGGCCTGTTGTCTCATGCACTCAGCTTTCAGAATGCATTTGAGTTACCCCTCCAGAAATGAAGGCTGCAAGTGCAGAGCCACTTTGAAGAAACATCACTTCATGGGTGAAAAAATTCCTTAAAGAGAGAGGCATAGCCCTGGTCCATCTGTATTTTCTTCCAGGAGTCATAGTAAACTGATTAAAAAAGTGGGAGCAAATGGGTACGCCCAAGTAGAGTTTTTGGGGAGGGGGAAAATAGTGTCCCACACACACACTCCTTCCTCGCACACAGGACAAAAAGATCCTTCTTAACATATGCACATGGAATTATATATTTAGAGCACCTTTTTTTTTTTTTTTTTTCCAAACCCCAAGAAAACATTTCTGGATGAGTAATTGAAAAGCAAATAGAGAGCCAAGATGAATCACTGATTATCTGCAGTGGAGGTAGGACAGCACAGTGGTTGAATTTGTTAAAAAAAATAATAATCTGGAAATCCACACTTCAATAAAAAAACCCCACTGGTTTGGTTGGTGATTAATGCTGGAGGAGAGGACAGGTCATGCATCGTAGTTCCCTGCTGGAAGCACCTTCTCCAGCTCTGCACAGGAGAACGGGTGGTCCCTGGGAGGGTTGCAAGGGAATGAAGCACTGGGCTTTGGAGCACCGATGGAAGAGATAAGGCTCCTGTCACTTGCAGTGTAAGGGGCCAAAACATCTGTAGAACAAAACAGCTGGGGAACTTTGTCTCTATGGGAAACGCAATGCAGTGCAGCGTGGCGTAAATCAGTTAGCAAAGGACCTGAGGCAGACTGGGAGGGCTGATGACAGGAGTTAGGGGAGGAAAGGAAGGAAAAGTGGATAACCACAGTAATATTAACGTAATCTCTCCTGTGAGAGTGCTGCTTCAGTTGTAAGAAAGGTAAAAAACTCTGGACAAAAGCAATTGGTTTACCATGTCCAGATGGTGTTATCAAGTCTGCTGGCTGGAAAACTACTTGATCTGATCTCAAGGAAAATGTCTGAGTTGCCTCTGTGTCCCATTGAAGTTACTTTTTTATGTGTTGGATAAGAGGATTACTGACACTGTGGGGATGGTGGAAACACCCTCCTTCTAATCCAAGGGAGGAAGAGGAATTGAACTATCTGCAAAAGATTTTAAATGGGAACAAACAACATTACGTCCATGAAGGTCACTGGGAAGGCTGATGGGTTTAAGTAGAAACAGACATAAAAATTAAAACCCTGTAGAATCTCTTTTACCACATCTTAATTTGAATGAGATCAGGGTGGTTAATGCTGGAGACACATTTGCCTGCCCTGTAAACAGCCTGCCTTATTGCTTGGCTAGATTTCATTGCACAGCAGGGTGGAGAGAGACCTCTTTATCTTACAGGAGACAGTCTTCTGGCAGCCAGAAAGCAGATTTGACACCCCCAGACCAAAACCAAACTGAATAGCCTTACCCAAGTCCAGCCCTCCAAGCAAAGTCTTGAAATTTAGCGTGACACAAACCACGATTTTAAGCAGGAATAAAGTAGTGTAGAGAAGGTGATTGGATTTAAGGGGGATTTTCACTGAAAAAGAAGAATCTGGACTGTCCAAAAGGATGAGTCAGTCTGAAAAGAGAGACAAATTTTCCATCTTGCACTGACCTGTTTCAAATAGTCCTACCAATGGAAAAATAGCAACATTTCTTCATGGATTTACCCTCCATCTTCCCCTTAAATGTTCATGCATTTACTTCTTTGTCTTTCTCACCTTTTAGCTACGAGCCAGGAAGATGAAGTGCTGCCTCCTCTCTGTCGCATTGGCCATTCTGCTGTTCATTGTCATAATCATCGCGGTCTCTGTCAAGCACTGATCTGGCTACAGTTTCCACAGGTAAAACCCTTTCACTGAGTCTTTTGTCATACTCTGTGAAGTGATTGGGAGACAGTTTAGGAAGTTGATAACGGTAAGAAAAATTTATCTTAGCTTGCACATTCAGGTGTGGCCCATGAAAATAATTTCCTTTAAAGGGTATTTGAGCTGAGAAATAGCATCCTTAGTGGATCCTTAAGTATAAGCCAAGGTGGCATTCAATCAAAACATCTTATTACCCTTTTCTCTGCTGTTGGTGTTGTGTTTGATTTTATATGGATCTCATAGCAACGCTAATTAATGAATCCTAAATCCACATGAATTAGAGATGCAGAAGTGATGGTAAAGACCCCAGACTGAAGCAGGGTCAGGGGCAATCCAGCATCCCACAGACATGCTGAGATGTTCCAAAGTGCACCTACTTGCTGAGATATTCCAAAGACACCCTGGAGCCAAAGCCTCCTGAGGAGCAGGAAGACAAACAACTGGAGATTGTACTGTGGAAAAAAATAAAAATGGGTTTCTGATGATCTTTGTCCTGGATCCACCCCTAAAAGGAGTATTGGTCTACGGTAGGGAGACTGGGCTGTAACCTTACCAAGATAGGTGAGACATCAAACCAACTTCATCCTGCTACTGAAGTTTAAGCTGCACTGTGTTTGTAAAGAACGTGCTTTAAATGTAAAGCATAAGACACAAAAAAAGTTTTCTTTTCCTTTCTTTTTTGCCTTATTAGCCTAGGAGAATGACTCATAAGTTATTTCTGATAATCTCTGTCTGATACAAAACATTTCTGAGTGTCTGCTTCTTTAGAAGGTCACTAGGCCATTATATTTACAGAATTTCTACCACCCCAAGGGCTCTGGTGTTCCAGGTCTGCGTGCCTGCTGCCGTGGCAGGGTTTCCGACTGGTAAAGCCAGAACCCAAGAGTATCAATGGGACTTTTCCCACAGACAGCCAGTAGGAGGCCTGAGGCAGAAAGCAATGGAGGGTAGGGACAACTTTTGGTCTAGAGACGTCTCAGGTCCCACAGAGACTTGCATAAAGCATGTGTGCTATCACTCCTGTGCTTAATAGGTACTGCATTATACTGAGGCCCACTGGGACCTTTTACAATAATTTAAGCAGAGATTTCTTTGCCTGAACTATCCTCTGGAACACCCAGAGAGAAACCACAAAGATAGATTTTGTTTAGTGTTTTGTTTTACAAGAGTTCAGTGTTACTTGACAATGCTATCCTTCCACCTGAGGATGAAGTGCCCTCTAATGTGTCTTCTTTCTACATCACGCTCTCAACTGAAACTAACAAAACGATCACAGAAAGATGATTCTTCACACACGGTGTACTTAAGCTTTGGAACTCTTTCTGGCATGACATTGTGGATGCCAAAGTTTGGGTACAAGAAGAAATTGAGCAAATCCATGAAAGAAAAAAAATTATTGAAGTCTGTAGAATACCGTGTCACTGGTTTTGAATTAGGATGATCATGGGCCCTACACTACTGAATGCCAGGAGAAATAGCTGCAAACACCTTTCTACACTTGTGTGCTTACTTAGGTGTTTGTCCAGCACTGAAGTGAGGATGATATCAGTGAGATGAACCTTTAGATTGATCAAATATGGATGTTTTTTTATACATATATATTTCTACATACATTTTTATCCTTCTTTTACATAAGAGACACTGCTTATGGGTGCAAATAGTAATCCATCTTGCTGATTTAAATCTAGAGCAACTAAAATAATTTTAATTGCATTAATCTTGTTTAACTCTGCATTAGTCTGGTTTGAAAATGTGATCCATCATGGTAATCTATAATATAACAAAATTTCTTTTATACATAGTTAAATATTCCTATCTACTGCGAATCACAAATTTTGTCAAGAGTTAACGCAACCTAGACACATTTTTACATAAATTCCTTTAGTGGACAAAGCCTTACAATAAAACTCCATTGGAAAATGAGGGTTAATCTTCTGTTAAGAGATCCATGTCTGGAGGGAAGTGAACCTAGAGATACTAATGAAAGCCCTAGGAAAAATATAATGCTCTACTTTTCATCATCAGTTGTGAAACTAATTATTAACCTTCTAAAATGTGAGTTACTCTCCAGCAGTACAAATGTTGGCAAAACCTACATTGAGTTATATTGGAACTGATCTTTCTGCTTTTGCTTTTGCTTTTGCTTTTGCTTTCTGATCACTGCAAACTGTTCTTAATCTAGATTGGCCCTAAATGGTGTGCAGCATATTTCACATTTATAGATTAAGATTTCCAGAATAAAACATTGTCAAAATTTCCATGTCCATAGTAAATATTTTTTTCTGTTCTGAATTCCAATGCAAATGTTTTTTTTTAAATATTGGTGGATTTAAAGTTTTGGCTATCTCAACAAATGGTTTCAGATACAACTGTCTTACATGCTTTGAGGAGATAGAGAACAGCTGGGTTTTAACATATAACAACTCTACATGACTCTTCAGAGAAAATAAAAGGAAGAAAGCAAGCTAGGGAATGAGTTACAAAATACTCTTATTGGCACAGGATACACAACTGAATAAAATCCCAAGTTTAGTAACGACTGACCAGAACTTCCATTTAACATGTCATCAAAGAGTCTGCTCTGTGTTGGATCAGTAAGGAGCCAAAAAAAGCACCACCAGCCACCCCATTTAAGTAGTTTAAGTCCCATTTGCATGATATTCAAGGTAGGCTTCTTTAGCTTTCTTGAGTGGGGCCACGATGAGAAATCTGAAGGTCACTATTCAGTGAGTTAAATGATGCTGTTAGCATCTATGATCACTAGTGATCGTTACGATCATTAACATACACAGTCTTTTTCCACTGGTTTGGGTTTTTTTGTTCCTGTTTCTACTTTTGCAGTAATGATACTGAATCAACGGTTCTTCTCAAAAAGGTCAAAGAGACCACTTCTTTTTCCCCACCACAAATCAGACATGACTTTGGCAGACAAGCCCATTCCTTCCATAGGAAAGACCACTTTATGAATCTTGAAAAGTAAAAAGCACTTTTTTCCCATGAGTTTCTCAAGCAGCGGTGGCATTGTCAGCCACTGGCTCCGTGCGTGCAGAGAGACCAGCTGTTCAGGAGAGCTCTGAGCCCTGACTTCTTCCTGTTGAGGCCCCTGACATAAGTATGTCACTGCTCCCTTGGGGCAGTTTTGTCTGGCAGAGAGAGAGATGAGCATCTACGGAGGACGCAGAGAACCTCCTGGGGACTTATGTCCGTACGTTTGTTTGCTGACACCTCAGGAAAATAGCCCAGGAACTTTTGGGTCACATTGCTCATAGTGTAGCAACACTGCAGCTGCTCTTTTTGCTGTAATGGTACAACATCAGTAAGCATCTTAAAAGGACAGCATGGCAGCAGAAGTCTGAAAGAAATCCCTGATTTCACAATGTCTTTGTCTCGTGTCAGGATTTCTTAGCCTCGATAGACCTTCTGCATCCTCCTTCTTTTGACTCATTTGGATGAGTGCACAGTTACACAGAGTGACAATCAAGACTGTTGGAATCCAAAGTCTTAAGCATTCTTTATAGGAAAAAAGAGGTGACAAACTTTGACAAAGATGCTACATGTATTTGACAGTTGGAAAATGTGCTCTCCAACAACTACTTAATCATCTTGATCTATTCAGCCACAGAAAAAGAGAATGAAAGATGATTTGACTACTCTGTGCCCTTTTCGTGGAAGATATCATTGCAGCAGAAGGTGCCTTCCCCCTTTACAAGACACACTTTAGTCAGACAAAGGTTACTGGATGGAGTACATGGACTTTGTTGTATAGGTCTTTAAACCCTGTGGACATAATGTTCTTTCTGGCCATAGCATCTGTCAGTGAATAAAGAAGCAAGAGCCCAGAGGAGTAAAACAGTGTTTCCCTTCTTGATAGTTGATGCAACGGTGACAGCGATACTCAGCTGTGGAAGAGCAGAAGAACAGAGAAGTGTACAAGGGGTCATTCAGCAGAATATTCTCCCAGCCTTCAGCAACTAGAAGCTCAAAGGTTTCCTGGTCCTGGAAGCAGTTATTTAATCTTTAACATCCATTGATGCATTCCTTTCTTGTTAATTTGACCAGTTGCATTTTGAACCATCATAAACATTTAAAATGTGAAATATCCTGAGCAAGGAATTCCACTCTAATTACAATCAGCATGTAATCTTTAATGTGCAGCTAAAAATCCATCTTGGCCAGCATCTCCAGAGCAGGGCTGTAGTCTGTATAGAAAAGCAATAATCAGGCTCCAGCTATCTGTTTCCCAAATATGAAACTGTCTTCTTTTGAATTTAAATTGAATTAATTGTTATAGAAAACTAGAAAATATTGTTTTAATTTGGATTTTTTTCTCCCTCCTTTGCAATCACAATCTTCCTTGCTTAATTCATTTACGGGCTTATTATGTGGTTAAATGTTTTCTGTAACCTGACTAATGAGGATGAGGTTCAGACAGATGATTTTATAGAGTCGATCTTTGGTGTTTGTTTTTTTCCTTACTTTCAGACTTCAATTTTTTTGGGTTTGTTTTTGTTGTTGTTGTTTGTTTGTTTGTTTAGTACCTCATGCACTACAGTGTCCCTGCATGCTGTACCTCTGGTTTCTTGCAATGCAGTGGGAATCATAAAACCTGCATTTGTGGTCACTGCATGTATTTGGAGGAGCAGAGGAATGCTCCTTCATGAAATTTGGCTGAGGGAAGTAAAGAGCATCTTCATCTCAGAGTTTTAAATCTCGGAGTTTGAAACCAGGACAACAGAATAGCTTTCTGCAAAAGGGGAATTTGCTAGGTCAGCCTCAGCCCCTTCTGATGTCATTAATGCTGCACCTTTCCCTCATAGCAGCAGACATCCAAGTAGGGCATAAAGTACCACGTGGGGCCAAGAGGAAGTTCTTCCGAGTCAGGGCACATCAATAACCCCCCAACAAATGCAATCGGAGCCCGTATCTGTCGGGGTCAGGAGGGCTGTAAGTGGCAGAGAGGGAAAGATTGACAAGTGGCTTTGCGGTACTTGGCATTTACAGTTTTGTCGTTCCTTCCCAGTAGGAGACAAGTCTGGGCATCTTCTTCTGACACATGAGATAGAAATTCTGACATTTGCCCGGTGCGTCTCTTGCATGGCAATGTCAGGTTGTAAGAGCACAGCAGTTCCTACTCAGTGTTGAACAGAGCAATAATTCAACCTAATGAACACTGTAAATAAGGGCAAAACATAGACAGGTTTGCTTCATGGTATTGCTTTCGCCTTTTAAATTGATATCACAGGGTTGGCTTTACTTAGTGTTTGTGCTTTTACCACACGTCTATACATGCCTTAATAACTATGTGAGTGGCTCAGTTTTCAAGCTTGTTTCAACCTCTCAAGCCCTGAAAGGGTCATAATATTTTTGACAGCTGTCATTCAAATTCTAAAATAATTCACCCCTCTGCCCTGGCTATGGCATTGCTGCCATATTTGCTCTGCAGCACAATCAGGAATCAATAACTCTGCATATTTATTTTTTTTCCGTTTCCCATTATTTTGAAAAGGTTCCTGCATTTATAGTCAGGTGTCAATTCTTATCAATTTGATTCTTGACTTTTAGTCTAGAATTAATTTCTCCGATCCTGGCATCATTGCTCAGTTTTTGCTCTGGCAGGAAGACTGAGGTAGAATCACAGAATCATAGAATTGCTGAGGTTGGAAGGGACCTTTAAGATCATCAAGTCCAACCATTATCTTAACCTGACAAAAAACACTTCTAAACCATATCCCCAAGTACCACGTCTACCCTTTTTTTAAACACCTCCAGGGATGGCGAATCCACCACCTCCCTGGGCAGCCTATTCCAATGTTGGATAACTGTTTCAGTGAAGAAATCTTTCCTAATATCCAATCTAGACCTCACCTGGCATAACTTGGTTATCACAGAACCAGATGAGACTGAAAAGGTGATGAAACATAGAATTCGTGGCTTTTGTTGTATCAGTATGTGGTAGTGCAGAACCGTCCACTCAGGGTCTCCTAGGTACACCCTCACTCTGCAGTAAGTCCTGTGCTTCAAATTTANTCCTAATATCCAATCTAGACCTCACCTGGCATAACTTGAATATCACAGAACTAGATGAGACTGAAAAGGTGATGAAACATATAGAATTCGTGGCTTTTGTTGTATCAATATGTGGTAGTGCAGAACTGTCCACTCAGGGTCTCGTAGGTACACCCTCACTCTGCAGTAAGTCCTGTGCTTCAAATTTAAATGAGTCAAACCTGAGATCTGAATTTTCAGTTATTATATATATAATGGGTCCTGTTTTAAGATTTCACCCAATTTCTTTAATTAAGCTAGCATTTACACTCTTGAAGACTTTCCTGATTCCAATGGCCATGTCTGCACTTCTCTTAGCTAAATTATTTCCCTGACAGCCCGTTAAAATCTGAAACACAGACAGGTAGAAGAGAGAAATTATTACCAGTAGAAAATGAAGCAGACAAGAGTCTGCTCTATGCAAAAAAAATCTTCAAAGTAGCAAGGCAAGAAAGGCAGAAGTGCCAGTAAAAAGGTTGATTTATTTCTAAGAAGTTCTCTGAGTTTTCACCAATTATACACACATCTTCCAAACCTTCAAGCAGATGAATGTTTTGATGGGACATCACATGATCAGGTTAAATGTCCTTCAGGTTGACCTTGATATCCATCTGTGTGCTATTTGGTCTTTACCAAAGTATCACATATTGCCAGGTCATTCATTCTACTGTGAAAGAGAGCTAAGAGAGGATTTATTATGTTGCCTTTGCCTTAGCTTGAGCGTCCATATGTAGACAGTTCCTGTTGCTCAATTAACGAGTAGTAACTTGAATTCAATGATTTGAATTCAAAGTGAGTAGGACTTTTGAGCAATCGGCAGCTTTCTTCATCCCATCTCAGGTTTCTACTCTGTTTCTTTGCAATGGGTAGGAAAATGGAGTACTCCACTGAGTGGCTGTGCACAGCACTGACCCTTCAGATGGTTGGCAAGTCTTTGGTCTGAGCTTCCCAAAGCAATCTGCAGACATTATTTATGCTACGCAATGCCTTTAAACTTTAGCCATGATGACACACCTCTAAGGACCTGACGGAAGAGGCTGTTCTTCAGCGCATTCAATTTCAACTGCTAGAAACAACAAAAACGTGGCTGTAGTGATTCAGACCAGTGATCTCTCTGGCCTCATATACTCTGTCATTCACAGGTACTTAAGGAAAGACCATGCTAAAAGAAGAAGAAACATCAGCTAGAACTGCGGTCAGCACTGGTCGTTACTTTAACTGCCTAAATATGGCTTTAGGTGCCTAAAATTTAGGTTCCTACTTGGAAAAAGACTGTCATAAGTGTATGTCTAAAACCTTTGAATGAGTTAGCGGCAAGTGTCCTCTTCCCTATTGATAGCCTCATTTCCTCAGGAGCAGCGATGTCCAGTGGAGGGAGCAGTTGGTGATTTTAGTACAATTAATGGATCAGGAGGGTCCTCTGAGGCATAAATCAGTAGCCCCCAGGAGAAGGGAGGATTAGGCTCTTTGTAAAAGTGACACAGATTTCTAAACTGCTGTCATGTCACTCCACTATTAGCTGACATTTTCAGTTGGCAATGCTTGAAATATCTGTCTCGTCGAGCCCGCAAGATCAGTGAGTTCTTGGCAATGTGAGAGGGACAAGAGCAGAGAAGAGCAGAGTCCAGGGGAGTGTATTGTTCACCCTGGTGCCCCTTGGCCCTGAGGTGAGTGGATTTTCTGTGAAGTCAGTTTGGGAAGGTGTGTGGTTCTCTATGATAAGGTAAAAACACCTTATTCATCTCTGGAGAGCAATTCCTCTTGACCTGGGGATGATGGGAAGATGGGCAAGGTTGCTGCTGCTGAGTGCAGAGCTTGGTCTGTAGGGCACCAGGAGACCCTGAGTGGACAGTTCTGCACTACCACATATTGATACAATAAAAGCCACAAATTCTATATGTTTCATCACCTTTTCGGTCTCATATGGTTCTGTGATATTTTAAAGCTTTTGTATGTGAAAGAGGAAGTTTGAAAAAGAGGTCTCTGATGCTGGCAAATAATAAACAGACCTTCACTTTCCCTACTCGTAATATGAAAGTGCTGTTATTGTTCTTTGTCTTTTCTCCTTAAGTAACTTAGAAATCCAATCTTAACAAACTTGTTTCTCTATTGAAAATACACAGGCATTGGAATCATGGCAATGTTGTGTCTCCAAAATCAGCAGCAAAGACAGAATCTATATGTTGCTTTTCCCCTTCTGTGGACAAGCACGCAGTAGTACGGCATAGGAGCTCTGAGGACATCAGGTTCTGATACACTTAAGTACTCTACCTATCTGTGTTCTTGAGATATAAATGTGAAAAAATTGTCAACTAAGATGAAAGGCATCTCACAGGTTTTCTTGGGAATAGGGCAGCAAATAGTTAATTCGCGCCGTTTCCTAAATGGCAGGATACGATTCTCATTGGTATACAAGCTGCTTGAAAGTGTTACATGACTATTATCCTTGATGGTGGTGTCAAAGTAAAGTCATTTTTGATCAGTATTCTCTGGCAGAAAAGCTAAAAACCATCACAGGAGGTTTTCTTTGGTAACTGTGTTAAAGAAGAAACATTTTGGCAGTTTAGCTAGAGAAACTAGTGTCCTAGAGGGAAGGACTCATAGAAGAGCAGTACATTGGTGGTTATAACTTCATGAAGAGAGATGTGTTTAAAGAGGAGAGTGTGTTTGCTGTCAGTGTGTTCATAGTGCCTCTCTGAGGGGTCACGTGCAGTGATGTAGACAGGAAGATTGCTCTGTCTCTTCAGTGCCAAGAACGCAAGTTCTGTCTTGGGGAACTGCAGCCGAAACAACTTGATGTTCAACAGGTTGGTTAGCATTTCAGTGTCATAGGAAAATCATGATAAGTAATAAAATGTACTCACTGAAGTACTGTGCTTTATCCCAGCAACTTCCACTGAAGCCCTGGTGGTGGTCAACCTCACTGGAAGATGGCTTCTTTGCCCGATGTGCTGTTATCTTGTTATGTTCTCCTTTGAAACCAGATTACTCTCCCCAAGCAGCTGTAACGATCTGGGAGGTATTCTTTAAACCTGAGAGTGAAATCAGACAAAGGGTAGAGGGCTGATTCAAGGCTGTTTCTGTGGCCTCCTTTTCTTCTCAGGCCTTCATTAACATGGAAATAAAAAATAAAAAATCTAAAAATCCCACAGAACTTCATTCCTGACTGAGTTATAAAGTAATGGTTGCCGTGTTTTTATTAGCTATCCACCTCCTTGGGTAGATCTTAGAAATATCCATATTTTGATAATATACAGTCTGCTTAAGATATAAATAATAAACTCCTAATTGCCTTTATCTCTCTGATGTGAGATTCTCAAACCGTCTTTAAAAAGAGAATTATAATTCCACTGTACTCCGTGAATTTTCTGAAATGTCCCTTGTAGTTTCATTAGGCTTTAATAGGAGTTGGAATCTGCTTCACAACAGTGTTTCATTTACAGGATATGTTTCAGCTCTCAAAATAGGCTTTTTAAATGTATCTGGAAAAGGAGCCTTTTGACTTTAGTAGTCATTAAAGAAATAACTTTATTTCCTAAAAACTGCCGGAGAGATGGCTTTTTTTACTTCTGAATTTTGTAAGGAAGTTTCTTAAGCTTTGACAGATTATTAATTCCCCAATTAATAGCCATATTTTAACACAGAAATGGGCTTTTTACATTACAGTGTTGAATGACTTTGCTATATAGTGCAGAAACCATTTAATTTCTCTCACAAGTAGGTCATCAGGAATTACTATGTTGAGGGCTCGTACAAAGAGACACCATATTTACAACTGTGCATCCCAAATGAATCTCATCATCCCAACTCCGAAGGCGAGCAAAGGTTCTTGCCACTGAAATGATGCATAAGGTGGAGCGGAGGTAGATCGTTTCAATTTTCACATTACTGCGGTTGATTAAATTACCTCGTTAGCTGAACTGCTCTAGCTGCCCATGTACAGCCTGCTGAGAGCGCAGAGTACAATGCATTAGTTTTGATGTCATGTCATCAAAACATGCCAAGAATAACATTCCATCCATTTCTGCCAGTTACTGACAAGCAGTAACTCATTAAACAGCAGTAATTTGATCCCGTTTGATTGTCTGTCTAGTCTTTAGATAAAAAAAAAATATCATCTTTGGAATATTTTCAAGGCATCTGCTTTTGCTTAAAGTTTGAGAGTTCTAGAGTACTTACAGAAGAAGAGGCACGCAGCAGCAGTGTCTTGAGCAGCCTCTGCACAGCTTTGGACTGGAGGGGTTTTTGAAATGGGGGTAGAAGAAATCCCACCTGCTTTTAGGCTCTGATGATAACTGTCCACGTTGCACTTAGCTTCTTGGTTGTACATCTCCTTACCTAAATAAAAGGCAAACTTCTAAATCGCAAACGAGTGCCTTACAGAATCACAGAATGGTTGAGGTTGGCAGGGACCTCCAGAGGTCGGCTGGTGCAAGCAGAGCCACCTAAAGCAGATGCTCAGGGCAGGGTCTCGTCAGGTCTTGAGCACCTCTGAGGATGGAGACTCCACAAAATCTCTGAGCAACCGATTCCGGTGTTTGACCACCCTCACAGTGAAAAAGAGTTTATTTTTTATACAAAAGTGGAATTTCCTCTATTTCAATTTCTGCAAGGGTTGGTTTTTTTTTTTGAAGTCTAGTGTTGTGCCTTGTAAAAGAGTTTGCTATATGAAGAGGCATTCTTGTTGATTATTTTGAACAAAATTGTTCTTGGTTTTACAACTACCATTTGTATTATGTTTACAATGTGCAATTAAGGATTCCTATTCAATGTTCTGTGTACAAGGTAGATCTCAATGACCAATATTTATTTACTTTTTTTCCAGAACACAGCATTAAAAAGACTATAGACGAAAAATTTAATGCAAGAGAGAAGCTATAAAAACTGAATTTCAGCTTGTATGAACAATTTTGGGTATTTACTGGCTTAGGAAATTTTCTCTTTGGATACTCAAATGTAGCTGTGGGGTGACAGACACCCCATAAACTTCCTGGAATCCCTTTAATTTATAGCAACTTCTACTTTCTTAAATTATATGTTCCAAAGGATATGTTGTTAATGACCAGTATATGGAAAATATATTCTCCAAGCTTATTAGTACAGAAATAATTGTAAGTGGTTACTATAGTTCATTAAGGCTTATTTATTTTATAGTTCATTAAGGCTAATTTTATAAGTATAAAATATATTTTAATAGCCATTTTTGCCTCTTTTTTTATGTTTCTCTGCCATCTACCGCTAGCAATAGTTTCTGATTTTCTTCTTTGGTCCTAAATAATTTGCCGCTGTGTTTACTGTGAATTACTCAGTGATGGCTTTTAATCAACAGTTTTGCTGGGCAGCAGCAGATGTTAATCTTCAGTCAGACACATATTCAGTTACATATGTTTTTCCTGGTTCCAGAGGGCCGGTTGGTATGATCTCTGTTCTCTCTATCCAGCACACTGGAAGTTCACTTTGCTTCACGGACAGAAATTTCTCTTACCGTATACGTGTGATCAAAAATTTCAGTAACTTGATCCAGTGAGTGCCTTGAAGCCCAGGATAGGTTTGATTTTACACATAAAAAGGTGTACTATGGGAGTAAAATGGAATGTGGGTAGTTTTATTTTTGGTTTGGGTTTTGTTGTTTTATTTTTATTGATACCATAATCATATTAGTAAAATTCTTTAAAATAAATTCTTGAAATGTTAATATATATTGTTTAATATAATCAAAGCGTATCACGGTAGTTTAAGATCTGGTTAAACTCACCACTCTGGACAGCCAATTTTCCAGGCTGGATTTGAGCTCTGTATTGGGTTTTTTTTGCTGTTTGTAAGCTGTTATAATACTGATTTTTCTCCTGCCTTTTGCTCAGCATCTCACTAAGCCAGCAGGTACCTGGCTTATCCATGGCAGATAAAGGCTCCGTAGGTACTGCATTGCCACAGATAGTCAGATTTTTCATAGGTCAGGTTTTCCAACAGATCACAAGGGAACATTCTCCATGTCTAATGCATTGTTGGTTTTGATGTCAAGAGAAACTAAAGAGCCGCTTTACCTTAAATCTAATCAAATTATCTCGGAGAGATACACAACTTGGTAACAGGAATACCCACATCAGCTCAGAGATGGGGAGGGAGGAATCTATTTCTTATGCCTTTTCCACTTTCAATGAATACTTAAGTATTCAGGAAAAGACCAGAATTGGAGCATACTGCCTTTCATTCCTGTGTCTTTGCTATCAAGCAATGGGACAACGCCTATTTAATGTCCATCTCAGCACTCATTTACCCATTTGAAACAGTGAATCAGCTACAAAACAGATTAAATGGTGGCCCGTTCTGTATGTCTCATACCCTCCTGATTTATGACAGAAATCCATGGTTCAAATCCTTACTCTGGGTTCAGGGCAAGGTCTGGGTTTGGATTCCCATCTAACCATGTAAGGCTAAAGCCAGAAGAAATACTGTGAGGAGTACTAAACTGTTTTCCTCTCTTCTTCTGGGATTAGAGAAACCAATGTGACAGTATTCAGGAGTACTCAAAGGCACAGTCATTTCTGTCATTCATTTGCACAGGGACACAGCACAATTTGAGTCTCATTCAACTGTTGACAAATGTAGGCGAGGAAAGGCAGTCATCTTAGGACACTTTTTTTTGTGGATATACTAAATCTGCTGACATCTTTGGTTTTTCATGTCATGTTCAAGTGGTAATTTCAATATAATTTTCTGCTGTGAGAATTTCATTTTGGTAAAGTCAACACCTTCATCCTTTACTAAAGCACACGTAGACACCTATGTGCACACACATGCACCCAAAACCTGGGGTATTTAGCAAAAGGAAAAAAAAAAAAACAAACCTGAACTTGGGTGGGTGGAACAGGCTCACAAGGATGATCGCAGTCAGGGATATAAGTAGTTTAGTTATGAAAAGGAATGAAAGAGCACGAGGCTAATCAGCAGCCAACTTTCTCTTCCATTTTCTCTGAGCTGAAGGACAAAGTACTGACAGCCTTAAGCATTCTGTGCATGTGTTTGTGTGTATATATGGCGTATGTTTTTTTCTGTTCGTATGTGCATCAGTACCTCTGTTGAAAACAGCCTAGTTTCGCTATGAAATACCTTGCAAATTGAAGACCGTTGGTTTCAATTGCTTAATACAAAACAGGGGGCTTTAAGATTACTTTCTGTTGTTGTGATGAAGCCCTGAATACTTTCCCTTTTCATTGGAAACATTTTTGTCGGTCAAAGAGATGGCCATTCTTTTTGTTTGTATTTGTATTTGTAATGAGTGGTCATGAGGGCTGCTTTTGTCCAAACACCCAGGAAGTTAATGAGCTTAGTTCCATAGGAACAGAAAATCTCACTGTGAGCGCATATCATCCTTTTTTTTTTTTTTTTCTG
>RSEF01000002.1:156904808-156914926 GCA_003993805.1 Himantopus leucocephalus | reverse complement strand
AGAGCAGGACAAATTGATCTTGGGTGTAGGCTGGAGAACTGTTAAATATCGAATAACAAAGAGAACTCCCTAGTTTATTAATATTTGCAGGCTATTGGTCATTTTCCTTAGCCCTAGTGTTATGGTCAGGATAGCAGGTAAACAAAAATTAATACTTACTTTAAAATAGCCCTAAAAAACCTGTAGCACGCCAGTGTGAAGTTCAGATTTGTGGTATGCTTTGTTACAACTCTTCCAGTGCTTTGTGTTCATTTCTTTTTGGGTTTGCTGAAACACAAGAGTAGGAACAATATTCTAGTACCTACTAAACTGGCTTCAAGATATCTTAACTAAATGCTTAATATGGTACAGAATCCAGCTGCATATTCAGGGAGTCTGTACTTGAAACTAGGACTGCTGCCTTTTTCACTGTGATGGGATTCACAGCTGCAAACAATCTGCTCAATATAATGAACAGGAGTCCAGTCCTCACAAGAAGCAAATGGCACTTCTGCAGAAAAATGTTTTTATTTTCTCTCTTATATTAGAAATAGAAAAATAAGGCAAATATTAGAATAAGGTGTCTAAAAATAAATTCTTATTTATCATTCAGACCTCTCTCTGAACTTTAGCTTGAAAATGCAGCTCAAATGACATCATATATAACTTGTTTTCAGCTACTGGAAGCAGAGTATGGTGTGTTACAATAATTCTTTCTTTTTTACTCATCTAAATTTCAAAATAATTCTGATATTCATGTAAGGTGCTAGTTATGCTATTTGTTTTATACCTTGCATGATTCCAGAAATGGCTTTCTATATTCCTTTGTAGATGATACTGGAATCTGCAGAGAAGGAAACAATCCTGGTTCTGTCCTTTTTCTTCCTACAATAATAATCAACAGGAGTAGCATTCTGTTTACCTCTGTAGCACGATTTATCATCTGGAGATCTCCAAATGCTTTTGCAAGCACATGGTATTAACTGTGCTTTAGTGAATGAAGAAACCGTAGCACACGGTTAAGTGATTTTCCCAGTATCACAGTGAAAAACCACACGAAAGTTAAGCACAGGACCACATCTCCTCCCCGGCAGTTAGCTCTTCTGTAACCTCTCCACCATTTCTATCGCATATTTGCTGAATTTCCTGCACCCAGTTGCGCTTGGTTAGATGTGATTTGATGATGAATCCATGTTTTAGTTTTACCATGATGACAAGAGAGAATGAATACTTTCTCTTTCAAATTGAACATAGTTTTAGGATGCAGTTTGGCCACCGAGGGGAAAAACTGCCTGAGACTCAGGGATGAGGCTCAATTGAACAAGAAGTATTTTTTTATTTCTGATGGGGTTCCTGTGCTGTGCTCATCACTGCGGTATCTCAGCACAGGCAGTGTCACAGTAGAGTTGCTTGCTGGAAGGCCAGTGAGCATTTGAGGGGCTGTAAATGATATATGGCAAGGTTGTACTCACTAAAATGCTTACAATAATGAGACCAGTAGTAATGGAGGATACACAACTCCACAGTGAATGTGCCACCCTATTCTCTCATGTCTCTCACAGCATTGTAGGGCCCACACACAGAGGAGTATCCTAACCTGCTGCACACTGAGAATTGAAACCAAACCAAAACAAAACTCACCAGTGCTTCAGTTTTAAAGTGATATCACGAAAACTGCATCACGTTCATTGAGATAGCCCAATTTTCATAATATTAGCCTGTACGGTCCATTCCCGAGAAAGCCTGAAGACCTCACGTGGAAGTCCAGCCACCCACTTTGGCAGCTTTCAAGTGTCATAAGATTAAGTTCTTGGCTCCACCTTCCCCAGAGTAGTGTGTTATTTAACTGATGTACCTCTTTAATCGTTTTGGTTGCACAAAACCCTTGCAGGAAGAAATTGTGTGTTAATATCACTGGAAAACAGGCCTGAAGAATTAGCTCTAATACCAATGAAGAGGGTTTTTTTTTTTCTTCTAATTCTTGGTGGCCAGCCTTATAAATCCCTTATTATTCATTCATGGAAGTGTCACATTTAAAATGCAAATTCCTTCCCATCCTCCTCCTCCATCTCAATGTGTTCCCTTTGAAGTATCCCTGGAGTTCTTGAGCGGCCATCCGCAATGGCTTCACTGGGATCAGCCAGCTTGCAAAATGAGTGCCCTGCACTAGCTCAGGTGAATTCAGCTGAGTCCTACTTAGCAGTCCCAGCTTGCAAAAGGCATCTTGACTTTATGGTAGTGGAAGGAAAAGGTAATTTTTTTTTTTAAAAAAAGGGTAGCAGGTATGCTGGTCTCAATGCAAACGTACATATTTCTTTCTTTTTTTAGCATTAATACTACTATTAAGACTGATATTTTTATTAAGCCAGTTGCCTCTCCTGAGAGACATCACAGACCCATATCTACCATCAGCAGTATCTGTCACATGACAGTGAAGTCAATAATATAAATAATCTCTGTTTTACTTTGCACATATTCTCCTCTTTTTGTCCCCTAGATTAGGAAGAGCAAAGCTCTTCTATGGCATCCATTTTAGCAGACAATGTCAAGGCTTAACTGACATGGAGTTTCTATACCCACATGGGGAATGGGCCGTTGCCCTTGGTCCTTGCTACCATCCAGCCATAGTTACGAGTTCTTCTAGGAAGTACTAGTCGGCCCAGGCCAATATTGCACTAAGAATAGTTTTAGGAGCTGAGGAAGCCTACTGTGTTCCACTGCAGCACCTGCGGTCCCAGGGAGCTTGGGGAATATATTGGAGGAAAAGATTGTGGTTTCAGGTAGAGTGCAGCTCAGTGGATGTATAGTCCATGATTCGAACTTCTAGAAACGTCATAAATACTGATAATAATGAGTGTAATAGCATGGTAAATCACATTATCAGTAATGGCTAAATAGTTTAATAATCTTCATCAAATGACTGAGTACCTTAGCCAGCAGCTAGACTTGCTGTCTCCTGTGTGCTAATGCAGCCAGTACTTAAAACCAGGAGCAATGTAATTTTGAGTATAGACTGCATTACTTGAGTTAAAAACAAATTTTTATCAGTTTAATATGATTTGTGGGGACAGCTCATGCACACTAATGAACCCCTGAAACTTGTGGCCACAAAGTGATAGTTTAAAACTTATCAAAGTTCATGTAATAGTACTGGGGTCCCTGTAAGAATAATCTTAAATACAATGTCATTTTCCACTATGAGTGCAAGAAGATGTCATATTCTTAGTGAAATGTATTTTCCTAAACTGGTAAATCAAAAGTGTACGTACACTGCTGGAGATTCAGAAGTCATGAATATGTGTTCACTTTATGGAGTGGTAATAGTCCATGTCCATAAACCAACCATCCTGTTCACTGTCGCACAGTTCTCTTCCACTTTGGTTTAAGAATCATCGGATGCATTCCACACATCTTGACGTCCTCACATGGTTGTACACTTTGGCTGTCTTACTGTCCTTTTCCAATCTGGAACTCAAGTATTGCATCTTTCCTACTTTTTTAACCAAGCTCTGGATGCCCTTGAGGGAAATGTTGGCCTTGTCAGAAAAAGAACAGTCCTTTTACTTATGAAATGAAAAAGCTATCTGAAAAGCAGCTTGGTGGAAAAGGGGCTGTGGGTCCTGGTGGACATCAAGCTGAACATGAGCCCGCAATGGGACCTTGCTGCAAAGGCAGCCAGTGATATCTTCAGCTGCATTAGACAAAGCATTACCAGCAGGTCGAGGGAGGTGATCCTTCCCCTCTGCTCAGCACTGGTGAGGCCACACCTGGAGTGCTGTGTCCAGTTCTGGACTCTCCAGTACAAGAGAGACATGGACGTACTGGAGAGAGTCCAGCAAAAGGCCACAAAGATGATGAAGGGACTGGAGGATCTCTGCTATGAGGAAAGGCTGGGAGAGCTGGGTCTGTTCAGCCTGGAGAAGAGAAGGCTCAGGGGGGATCTTATTAATGTATATAAATAACTGAAAGGAGGGAGTAAAGAAGATGGACCTCTTTTCAGTCGTTCCCAGTGACAGGACGAGAGGCAATGGGCACAAACTGGAACACAAGAGGTTCCCTCTGAACATCAGGAAACACTTTTTTACTGTGAAGGTGATGGACCACTGGCACAGGTTGCTGAGGGAGGTGGTGGAGTCTCCATCCTTGGACATATTCAAAAGCCATCTGGATGTGGTCCTGGGCAGCCAGCTGTAGGTGGCCTTGCTTGAGCAAGGGGGTTGGACCAGTTGACCTCATAGAATCATAGAATGGTTTGGGTTGGAAAAGATCTTTAAAGGCCCTCTAGTCCAAACCCCCTGCCATTGGCAGGGAGATCCTTCACTAGATCAGGTCGCTCAAAACCCTGTCCAACCTGACCTCCAGTAGTCCCTTTCAACCTCAACCATTCCATGATTCTATGATTCCAAATACCAATAATTAGAGAGAGAAAACTGGACACATGGTTGCCTAGAAAAGCCAAACATCCTCAAACAGCAGTGTGATCAAGTTTGCAGCTTCTCACAAATTTCATTAGCAAGTAGGCAGTGAGCAACATGGACTTCCTTTACCAAATTCCCTTAGCTGTGTTTGGCTTTTGTGCTTTGTATTTGGCTCCATGGGCATCTGGGAGACCTACTGCTGCTTTTAAAAGTGATTTGTGATTTTATTAAATGGATTTTGGAGTTAATTGTGTTGGGATGGTTCTGCCTGCCAACAGGAAACCAGGACAGCATTTTCAATGCCCTTCAGCCTGCATAATCTAAATAAATTAATGAATGCACAAAAATGATTCTACCTCATTCCTCTTGCCCAGCAACATGTGTTGGCTCAAAGAGCTCAGATTTGCTGTAATCGCCTTTTCCCCTCCAGTAAGTCCTTAGAAGTCAGCCATCTCCTTCATATAACTCTACAACTTCCACCAATTCTAATTATCACAGATTTTCTTTCTTTTTATGAACTTTTGGATTTGGGATATTTTGTGTAGCTTGAAAAAGTAATCAGTAGTTTGGGAGTGAGGGAGTCACACCAGCACAAGTATTGGGAGGATACACTCCTCAATTATATATCTGTTGAAGTCAGGATTGCTTTTAAATTCAGTCATTAATTTTTAGTACTCCAAGAAATGAATCTCTTAAACAGGGTTATCAAAGAAATAGGAATTTAGGGGTCAGAAATAAAACTCTAAAGGGATAAAAATTTGGTTTGGTACAGGATAAGGACAGAGTCTTTTGTGTATTTCTGAAATGTCACACTTTTTTTTTTTTTACTAAGAAACAGTGATAACTATGTAAACTGAAATACCTTTTTAATCCTACTATATACTGTGTTCTTCTTGAAAATGCATCTCCATATAAGACATTTGTACTGTACTAGATGTTCCATTACTTACAAGTTATCTTTACACAACCCTGTTTTGAAAAGGCATCAGAGATGAAAAAAGAACATCTGTTCAATTAGGCTTTAAAATATTTTTTTTACAAATATATTTTTTTACTATCTATTTAGTCCCTTTTTATAGGAACAAAGCAAAGAGGGTTGCACTGTTTCTGTTAAGAGATAATTTCTTGCTCCTACATCACTAAGCGTTTAGCATTTGTTCAGATGTATTACCCAGTCTTTTCTTTTGGTCCTCGCCATTCTGTCAAACAGAGCGATCAGGACAGGACCGCCATCTCCTGCGGAAGAAGCTATGGATTTTGGTCTTGGAACATTAAAGATCAATTTTGATTACATTTGCAAAAGTATTTTAATTTTTTTTTCTTTATGTTTGGCCAGGAAAATTCAGCAGTACTTTTTTATTAAGAGCCTTGTAAATATCTCTAGTGCTATTGGGAAAAAAGACACCAGTTTCTGACTTGCTTCCGATTTAGTGAGATCTTACTGCTGTCTCTTGGAATGTAAGAGAATGGATTTGCACTTTGTTATTATCTTCCCTCTTACTTTTGGGATCTCAAACAGCCATTTGTTTACATTGTGATCATCTGTGTATTCTAAAATAGTTGCAACTGTGCAACACATGCATTCTATAGTGCCTTTTATCTCCCCTACCTTTACAAAATACTTACCAATCTCTCCCTCTTCACATAAAGTCAGAGGACGCTACTGGAACAGCGAGACAACAGGTTTTTACTCACATTCAATCCCACTTTACTATTTAAGTGTTAAAGGGGTTTATTTAGAATAGAGAGATAAAAATATTCCTCTTAATTAAAATTTGATCAGAACATCAAGGTTAATGGTCATTTAGCATTTTTCCTTGCCATTCCTGCTCATAAGAGCAGTTGCTTCTTCAGTACTACAATGAGTTTAACATCACGTTGCAGTGAAATCCAAAGATAGCAAATCTCCATTGGAAAGAGAAAGAGAGAAAGGCAAATCACTCCTACAAAATGAACTGACATTTCTGCCTGTCAGTTGAAAGTTTTGTTATTCGATACAGACCGGATCATGCCTGGTGTGTGACAATCCACCTATTCTTTCTGAATCATGTATCATTACTAATAGTACATCCTGTCATAGGTACTCAGACAAAATATATAGTACGTTATATAGGAGGCAGAGTAGAATCCATCTTATTTCCTTTACAGTTATACTTAAGAGAAATGAAGTTTATTTTTGCCAGTAAAATGCAAAGATACTCAGAGAAATGATACCACTCCTTCCATTACCCAGTGACTCAACGGATCAGAGGGTAGCTGTGAGGCACTGATGCGGTGTGCTCATGAGGGGTTTATCAACTAATTCATTTCCTGTTGAGATACACTAACAATAGTGAGATTGCACAGGCGATGACAGGATTTCCCTCTGGAATACAGCACGTACTTATGGTTAAGACAAAGGGAGGGTGGAGCAGAGCTAGAAACAGATTACTAAGAGGGTTAAGAGAGTAGAGATCTTGTCTTACAAAAGGAGACTAATGAGGTTCTTCTACCACACAGCTGGAGCTCTAGAGGAACCCAAGTTAGCTCAACTTGACCATGAACAGTGATATATTTCATTCCTGGGCTGGGGCACTTGATCTGACTTAAGAGATAATGTAGATCACTCTTACAATAATTTACCCAAATGACTGTGTCATCTCTTTCAACACTTCCATGTTCCTGTGTGCAAAGGAATGGGCCAAAACCCACAAAGCACTTGTGTTGTTTCATTTTGCAAAAGGGAGTCTGGGAGTGGGTACAACTCCTCTCTGTAAACCCATCAAGAAGATGGATTCCTTTCCAAGGGAGGTTTCAGCTGATAAGGATTTGCAGATTCAGTTCCTATAACTGTGGATAAATAAATGCGTTGGCCCAAGTGCAAGTTCTCCTTTGTGTATAGTTTCTCCTCCTTTCCCTTTCATGTACTTGTTACAGACAAGTTACAGACATTAGTCCATGAATTGGGCTCTGTGTTCAAACAGAGTCTGTCATCTTCTTTTTTTTTTTTTTTTTTTCNAAGCTGAATGAGACTAGCAAAGGGTTAAACCAGCTTGTAGTGGACAGTGAGACACACACAGATTGCGAGGGATTAAATTTCTAAATGTCAAAGGGAGAGAAAGGAAGAGTCTGCCCGGCAATCTTGACTAGGCATCCCATCATTCCTCGACGTTAATGCTGGTGAAACACAGATTAGGAAATCTGCTGTTGAGCTAAGTGGAGACTGCAGCGGGGAGATAAGTGAACCAGAATGTCTGTTCAGGGCTCATTTGTTCAACTTCACTCATTCAGAACCTTTCTGATGGAGAAACACAGGTCTGAATACAAAATTCACAGCTTGTTCAGCTCTTCCATCCCTTTCCAAACCATTCTCATGAGCGAAGATCTATTCACTGTCATGTAGAAGGCTTTGGAGGATGGTTTCTTAGGTTCAAGCATGCAGCTGTGGCGTTACCCAGTGCTGCCTCAGGTTAGATCTTATTTTTTTGTCCCTTGCTTTTGTTGACCACAAAGCCTTGAGGAGAATGAACAGAACAGTATTGTTTTTGATTCAAAATATGGTCTTCTTCCTTCTGAAGGAATATTAACTGAATGTTCTCAGGAAACATGGGTGTTGGGGACTGAATTGTCAAACTGTTAATCATTAAGGGATCCCAGTGTATTCTGCTAGGGATCAAATTTGAGGACAGATAATTATATTCTACTTTTTTTTTTTCATTCAGAGCTTTTTAAATTTTCTTTTAACTTCTGTGATATGATCCAAGCCCCTGAGTAACAGAAAATCTACTGGCAATTCAAATCTGGCCTGACAAATTGAAGAGCAGCAGTGCCTGTGCACAGAAGAGTATAAAAAATATCTGATACAACTTCTTATATGGGAAGAAGACTGGAGATGAAGTTAAAGGAGAACAAATAAGTTATCACAGAGATAGTAAAATATTCTGCTTTATTCCTCTAAATGTGTTCTCTGTTCCACTGGGAAAGGGCTTGCATTTTAGCAATGAGCATAGTGACATTCTGTACAGAGTGTGTCACTAAGATGACAGTGATGATTAATTGATAGCATGGGGTTTTAAAACACTGAGAAAAATACTTGAGGGCATGAAGTACCAGCTTCTCTCCCGTCTAGCAACTCCCAAAGTTGCTTTGCAGATGCTTTGCAGTTGAGACGCTGTCTGCACAGAATCAAATAATTCAATTTGAAAGAGTAAGGTGAGGGGCAATTTGCTTTCATTTTGGTATTTTTCAGTGTCATCCTGGCTCCTGGTATTTTTGTGTTTTCCAGCATAAGAATGTGGGCACTGCTGGGTTAGTGCCTTCAGCATACTGGTTTCAAGGGTGATGGCAGGCTAGGAAAAACTATTTAGGGGTTGTTGTAAAAGTGAAACAGCAGTCAACCATCAAGAAGCCAAAACCCTTGGGTTTCAAGGATGATTTCAAAAAACAAAAAAATGTTTCTAGGCCTTAGGAAATGCAATTTGCTAATAGACTGTAGTATAACGATTAAGGGGAAGCGATTGTAATTGTAAATTACCATGAGCCACGTGGAAGGGACTAATACACTTAAAATACAATAGCGCATACATCTATGACTAGTAATGAAGGTGATAATCACCTTATATTCACAAAGGAAATGATGTAATAAATCCTATATAATGCAGTTTACAGGTTACCTTGGCAAGGGCACTTGAATCAACAAGCAAGAACAGCCAGTCCAATAGCTGCAGTATATATTATAATTAGGAGCATAAAATTCTAATGAAATGTTGTCCTAAGTAATATTGATTCCAATTTGGTGGGGCAGGAGTACGATGATGTAATGGCATTCAGCTAGGCTGGTTCACTAAGGAACTGGAGAAACACCTGTACTATCCATGATGGGGCCCTTTCAGCAAGACTTCCACCTCTCCTTTTAGTAAAACTTATTACTTTCTGACTTCAAAAAAAAAAAGGAAACAGTAGCAAAAGGATCCTGCAAACACTCAATCTGCAGCAGAAGCAATTTTTCAGCTTTAATTAGCATAAATTTAACATCCCATGCAAAAATATGGGGTTGCAGAGCGTACAAGCTGAACAAACCCTCCCCAAAGTGTTCTTAATTTCACATCTCACTTAGTATGGGGGGCTGGAGATGTTTGGAAGGAGAATTTCATTGTAAGCTAGCCCTGTAAGGTGAGGAAGCGATGCCCATGGTGTGTGAAATTGTGGCAGTGAATTAACAGCAGCTTTTCAGGATCAGGATGGAACTTTGGCTAAAAAACAGCAAGACAGACTGCATTTATAACTCTACAATGGTGATGGCAGATTTATAGAGGTGTCAATAAAAGCAGCATAATATCAAATATAGGCTTACTTTTATTAGTACCCTAAAAACAGCAGAAAAAATAATAATGAGGAAAATAACTAGGAAAGACTGAAAGAGTTACGTCTTCTCTTCCTGGAGAAGAGAAGGCTCAGGAGGCACACCTTAACAGTATTCCAGTACTTAAAGGGCAGCTACAAAGAGGACGGAAGCTATTCACAAGGAGCCACATGGAGAAGACAAGGGCAATGGCTACAAGTTGCACCAGGCGAAGTTTTATCTCTATATAATAAAGAATTTTTTTACAGTGAGAGTAATCAATCACTGGAAGAACCTCCCCAGGGATGTGGTACAGTCCCCATCACTGGAGGTTTTCAAGCTGCCCTTGGACACGGTGCTAGATCACAGAATCACAGAATGGTCAGGGTTGGAAGGGACCT
>RSEF01000002.1:156878528-156904708 GCA_003993805.1 Himantopus leucocephalus | reverse complement strand
GCAGGGATGTGTTTGAAGCTCAAATCTTAAAGCAAATCAAAAGAGGGACAAGCCAAACGTTATCACGTAATTTGAAAAGGATTCACAGACACCTCCCCACTGTGTTCTGTCATGGCAAATTAAGGTGTGACAAATGGTTGTGAGAAAGCAGAAGAGGCTGTGTCAGGAAGGATGGATGTACCCACAATGGGATTATACAGTATCACAGACTAGCTTTGTGTGTGCTTAGCAGGGGAAAAAATCAAAGGTCTTTTTAGAAGTAAAAATTCGGTAATAATCTGGGCTGTGTAATTAGTCAAAGATAATTAAACAGTCTTCAAATTTGCAAAAGATGCCATGGAGAGAAAGAGAATAAACTGTTCTGTTTTCACGATAGGTAGAAATCAGTGCACACACTTTCCAGGAAGGAAGTTTTACACCTTATTTTACGTTAGAGAAACTTGATAGGAAGGACAACAAGGCTTTGGAAGGCAGGAATGTAAAGGCAGCCCCTATCCTTGGGTGATTTCAAGAGTAGCAAGCATTGATAAACGTCTGTCAGAAAGACCGGTATCTGGTGGACCTTGCAAGGGACCAACCGATTGACCCTCTGGATCTCTGCAAAGCTTTGTTCTATGGCTCCGCAGTCCTCTGAGACCTATCAAAACCAACCACATCTTCTCGGGTTTCACAATATCCTACAGCAAGTGAGAAAAGGCATTTCCTTACATTCCCTCCTGCTGTTGCACTAAATACAGCTCCAGGACTGATTCCTCTGACAAAACTNCTGACAAAACTGAGACTGACAGATTTGTCAGAAAGATTTTAAGCATGAGATGGAGAAGCAGAAAACAGTACTGAAAACTGCATGTAATGGAAACACCTATGTACAGGGATTTCCAGTGATGCTTTCAGCAGTTTAATGTCATATGAGGGAAACTTCACAATTTCAGAAATAGTCCTGAGTGATGTTTTCTTCCTCGGAGCCTGAGGGAGATTTCAGCAAGCCAATGGCATTGTCCATGAGACATAAGTGTGAAGGCTTTCTTCATTCAGCACAATCCGGCTTCAATTCAACCTCAATTTAAAATTGGTTGTGTTAGTTGAGAGAGTTCACTGAACGTACCCGTGCCCAAGGGCACATAAGCACTGAAACCCATGTCTTTCTGCCCAACAGATGGAAATGTTTAATTTCTGGTGGAAAAGTTTGAGACACCTCCATGACTCTGTCCACTCCCACATCTCTCTCTGCACCTCCAGATTGCTGGAAGCTTTTGAGAGGATGTCTGTATGGTTGCACCTCAGTGGTCTTCTGAAATCGAAAGGCAAAGGAAAGCAACAGGTCCCAATTCTTACTGCATTTATATGCTTCATCCTGTCCCTGGATGTCCAAATTTTTCAAAACATAAGATGATTATTAGGATAAAAAGATTAAATCTTAAAGCGCCCACTTATCCACTACATATTTCCCTTCCCCTTCTAAGAAGAAACTACTTAATCTAGTCACTAGCTAAATAAACGTGTATACATCCAACTGTTCTACGTGAGCACGGGTCAAGAAATTCATGCACATCTCAGGAAAAAAGAGGGAAGAAGACTTTTTGACCACAAATACTCCCCTACTTTCCCAAAACACCCTTACCTTTATTAATTAAATTCTATTAACCTGCCTTGGTCCCCACTCTTCTACAGAAACTTTCGTAGTTATCTCTCTCTCTCTTTCCATCACATGGACAGGAAATTTTGACAAATTGCTCAGACTCATTTGTACATCACTTGAGGCAGATGAGATAAATAATTTTAAAAGTACCTAGTGTCCCGCAACAAAAGCTCATCAAACTTGTGAAGGGGAGATATGCAATAGCAGAACTGACTTCATTGCCATGCCAGGTACTGCGTACCCCCGTACCTTCCAGCTGCCAGTACTGGGCCAGCGCAAAATGACAATTGCTAGCCTGAAAGATTTGCCAGACAAGGACAGGGGACGATGAGATCCGAGTGCGTGCTATTTGCTCTGGGTGACAAGATTCAGAGAATTCCCTAAGCTCACACAGAAACCTTTGGCAAAGCTGACGCTCTGTTCCATGTTTATTGCATTCCTCCTCCCACTGCTAACCAACTACTGTAGCAGCCAACGCTCTTGCTAGGCTGTGAGACACGTACCATGCGGGCCACAATCCCGGCCCTATGATTTTGCTGATTGCAAAATATTTTACTGTAAGCTGCAGCTTTCCTATGGTCTACATATTTTGGCTTCCTTTGCATGAAAATCAGAGCAAGATGGAGATTACTGCCTGCTCAGAAACCGTCCCGGCACAGGCATGAAGCGTGGCAATGGTAAGCCCCCGAAAAACAGCCTCACACTGCAAACATACCCTTAGACAGCCAGTCTGGAAATTTTAACAGATGGCTCTTTGAATCAGACTGGATTCCTAGTTCTATTCCCATCTAACCAAATGCAAAGTCAATAAAATTTCTAGTGGGTTAAGGAACCTACAGCCTAAACTCTATCTGTACCTGGAAGTACTTGTGAGTTGGTACAACCCTCTTAGGTATCCACTGACACAGACTGTGTGGCTATTTGAGGCTGTCATCAATGAATGGAAAAAATACGATCTGCAGCACTCCCTCAAGGACCGGTTCATTTGCTTTCTCATTTTTTGGCTCAACATTATGTATGAACGCTTAACGTGGATCTGAAGGGGTACAATTCCCTGAATGCACCANTACTCCCTCAAGGACCAGTTCATTTGCTTTCTCATTTTTTGGCTCAACATTATGTATGAGCGCTTAACGTGGATCTGAAGGGGTACAATTCCCTGAATGCACCAAACAAAGCAGCAGCCTCTAATTTTGAATTTCCCTGGAGCTGGGGAGAAAAAGGGTTTGTCAGAACTAATAATGGGTGAATCCCAAAATGGGCTGTGAAGAGAAATTGTCTAATCCTAGTCATTTCCCTTGACAACCAGCTCCACTTTTGCTGGGAGATTCTGCCTGGAAATATTTTATTCAATAACATATCTTGTCTATATGGACCTATTTCAATGAAGTTCCACTCTTGGAGACCCATCTGAAGAATTGCAGCTCCACATGTCAACCATTAGACAGTCAAGTATGGAAATGTTAATTTTGGCTTTGATGTATTTTCTATTTTTACTTTAATTTGAGGAAATCCCCAAATCAATCAGTTAGAAAGCACTTAACTGCAGTGGAAGCTGGAGGTTTTTAATGGAAAGGGCTTTAGTAACAAACAATAAATCGTCACAATAATAAAGAACCAAATAGCAACATCAGGGAACAAGTACGCAGCGAGATTCTTCCCAAAGCAGATCACTTCTCATTGCTGTGCAAGATGCATTAGCATCTTTAATATAACTTTAAGAAACAGAGTTTATTTCTTTTAGGGAGGAGACCTAATTCATCAGAGAAAACATATGCCTTCCCACATGATTTAGCATCTGGGTCCCCACGGTGTAAGACACCGTTGGAGTTATCAGTTAATGTCTTAGTTCCACCCCGCTAAGAGCTATTACTTATTGCGCTGTATTCCCACGGTGCCTTCTCTTTCCTGGAAGGTGTATACATCCACTGCTGTTCAAGAAGTGCCTATGCAGAGTCCTTCAGTTTTAGACAGAAGCTCTCTTTGGGCCAAGGAAAATAGCTCCTTAATTGAGTAGCTGGGACTGCCTAGCTGTTTCAGTAATTAAGTCTCAGAGCACATGGTTGGCAGGACCTTTCCGAAACTGTGTTTATGCTGTAAAACAACTCATGTGAGGCGAAATCTTCCATATTTGAGCATTTTGCCTTCAGGCTAATACCGTAATTATGTGAAAACCACAGTCTGTCCCTGAGGATGGATTTTTTCATTCACGGAGCAATTTTATTTATTTCACTTGAAACAAAAATAAAACATTGCTCTCTATTTAATGTATATTCAGTAATATGCTCAAGGCACATTGTTTGGATGAAGTATGTGTAAGGATACTTCCCCATGAAATGTAAAGAAGTACTGATATTATAAACACTGAAATAGTCAGTTCTCTTCTTTACTGAATTTCAGATGTGCTGAATGTGGTGATAATCTGTTCTATTGTTTCTTAAATATATGTATTAGATTTGTGCCCATTAAAAGTACATTAACTGCAGATGAAGTGGTTCAACTAAACAGTCAAATCCAGCTCCAACCTGAAGGTTAGATTTGCAGTTTAAACAGTGAGACATACAAAGAGTAGAAGTAATTCCTTAATGTCATGAAAGACACATTTGCTGTGCCTTAATTCCCTTTTCTTTAAGACTAAGGTCATTCCTGCAGACTGTAGAGAATGAATGTATCAGTGGTGGCAAGGTCATTAAGCAGCCAGATAATTGGAAACAAATAATTATTTTGAAGCATTAAATATTTGGTAGAGATAAAGGTAGGCCAGGTAAATAATTGCTTTTGAAGTAATTTGATCTTTTTAAACAGTCACATGGAATATGAAAATCTGTTTTAGGAAATATTTCATTTTCATAGAGTAAAACAAGAGAAATGTTACTTTATGAAATTAATAAACACTATTTAAGCTCCTTAAGAAGATAAGACATTAGCTATTCTTACCTCAACCTCTCTCAAGCAAAGGAGAAACAAGACCAAAGGCAGATGCCAGAATTTTTTCCAGGGAAAACAACTTTTCTCTCTATTTTATCTAGAAANTGTACTTTATGAAATTAATAAACACTATTTAAGTTCCTTAAGAAGACAAGACATTAGCTGTTCTTACCTCAACCTCTCTCAAGCAAAGGAGAAAAAAGACCAAAGGCAGATGCCAGATTTTTTTCCAGGGAAAACAACTTTTCTCTCTATTTTATCTAGAAATCTATTTTTTTATATATGGTTTTATTTATAAGACTTTTAACTACATAATTTGTTGTTTGTTTGGTTGGTTTTTTTTTACTGTGCCTTTTTGCTGGGTACTTCATTTAACTTTAAACAGTAATATTTTGTATTCATGGATATCATACTGTAAAAACATTGTTTGAATATACCCGAGAACATACCTTGATTTCTCATATATAAAAGATACTTGATGTGAAAAGATCTTCATGGCCTTATAAAAAAAATAATCAAAGGCATGAGAATGTGGTACAAGGTTACCTGCTCTTGTTAGTGCATTTATAGGAATCACATGACCTTTCCCCAACAAAAGCAAACTGCTATATGCTCCTTTCAGTCCTGTGTCCAAGGTCAACACGTTATCCCATCTGTTATAAAAACTAAGTTTGTCCGGTGAACAGTCAATTTCCATTTGCATTAAAGTTTGTTGTAAAAACCCTTGGTGTAAAGAATAAGTCTTTTAATATATCTACTGTTGCTTAAATGGTTTCTGGATTTCATGTAATTGCTGATACTTTCCATAGGTAGAGACAAGGCAAGGCGTCTCAGGGCAGGTAAGAAGTTTCAAGCTTGGAAGGAAAAACACCCACCTGAAATTGCACTCAGTTAGCCTACTCTGGCTGTTAGGATTCAAGGCACGTTGCATATTAACATCATCACCAGATACCTTTTAACAGAGGACATGATTTGAGGACAAAAATAGGGGAATTCTAAAGCTAAGAACTATACCTTGTGGTGTAGCTTAGCTTTAATTTGTTTTTTTTCCCCCCCTTTTGATCTGAGCTGTTTTATCTGAAAGGGCTCTACCATGTACAGCAACATGCAGACGTGTTGTTTTTTTCCTACTGAAAACCACTCTGGTTTATCCTCTTTCATCGAGATTTCCTTTCTGATCTCTTTGTCAGAGATAGAGACTTCAAACAGTGATGGTGTGAGAGATACATTATGTGTTTCAAGAGCACGGTCTGATCCATAAACATATTTCCCTGCCAAGCATGCCAGCTTTCCTACTCACCAAACACTAGGATGCTGAACACTTGACTTCCTTAGGCATTGGTTATTGTTTCTCCTTTTATGTGCCAGGACTGGATGCCTAAAGTGTGATAACTGGAAACACGAAGGCAGTTAGTAGCTGTGCATAGCTTCCTTTCCCAACCTTTTACTCCATCTCTGCTGCCGGGTCTGCAGAAGCGAAGTATCGCAAACGGGTCATTCTGCAGCAGGCAGTTGTAATGTTTCAGGAGCTATAGATGGCAAGAAACCTGAATGCTTTCATTTTCTGATTTGGGGTCTCTGCAAAATATGGGACAAAACAACCTCTTTCTCTTATGTATCTTCTCTCCTTCTTCTCCCCATTCCCCACCTGCCACTCCCACAGAGAAAGTAAAAGGGCATAAAACTGTCAAGTGACCTGAGAACTTGGGGTGGGAGGGAGATTTCTAAATGAGGAAGGTGAAATCACCGAGTTTCTCCATAAAATCAAAAAAAACAGCTGAACACATACAATGAAGTCACTGAAGCTCATATGGATGAAAATGCTAAGGTCTTCTGTAGAGTGTCAAGCTTCTGTAGAGCTTGGTCCCACATAAAAGAACTAAAAATGAGTTCTGCTCTGTTTTGGAGGTGCACAATTCAGCCATCTCCATATGAGCTGAGCATTTAGGTTCTCATTATAGTTAACAGGCAATAGACTCTATAGTCAGCAGAGTCAACTGAAATAAGGATGTGACTCATTCCAACAAACAAAAGCATCTTCTTTTGAGATGAATTTCACTCACTATGTGGACTCTCTCTCCATGTGTACCTGGGAGCACAGGCTGACATATACATTTGGGGTGAGACAAACCTGCACTGCAGACACCTACATTTGAACACTGAGGATTTACCTGCTGTGATGGGTACAGATTTTATCTGCCCGGGGCCTAAGGAATTGCCTCTTGTCTGTTACTATGGCTTCGCATTCATCTGCATTGCTACTGACACTCTTTTAAAATTACATTAAAACCAGGAAACGCACAGGATGTGAAGGTTTATCAGGCTGCATGCAGGGTTCGACAGCAAGAACCTTGGGTTTGATTCTCAGTGCAGATGGGCTGAGGATTATGTCCAATTCACCTGCCCTCCCATGATCACTTTTGCATCCATCCTTCCTTGCTGTATTTGCACAGGACAGTCCTTAGGGCTGAAGTTGCCTTTTAGAAAGTGCAACCACAACCCATAGCACAACAGGTCTCTAATATCAGTGGAGAGTGCCAGCTGCTATCATCATAATAGCAAAAAGCTGTAGAGGGAAACAGGGGAGCTCTTATGTGTCTGCTACCAGGAATATAAAAATAGAGGGAAACAAGCAGAGAGACAGATGGTGGAAACAACAGACAGGATAAGTAGCATTAATCTAATACACTCTGAAAGTATAAAAGTTGGGTTTCTAACCTAAACGAGTTCTTCAGTAGACAACTGAAACAGACTGGCGCCTCCAGAAGGTGAATCTTTTCGCTGTAATACAGATAACTAAAACAGGGT
Source organism: Himantopus leucocephalus (assembly GCA_003993805.1). NCBI lineage: Eukaryota > Metazoa > Chordata > Aves > Charadriiformes > Recurvirostridae > Himantopus > Himantopus leucocephalus. The sequence goes on along the minus strand of RSEF01000002.1, from coordinate 156,897,333 downwards.
ATGGATTGCACGTGCTCCAGTAACAACTTGCCTAAAATTCAGCCTGTATTCTTATCCCCCTTCAGTGCACCTTGGTCCTTTTTACAAATGGAAGGGCTAAAATCTGTGTGGGTTTAGACTGTTCTACAGGACCGCTGCAAACCTCAAAAATTTCACTTGAAATTAAGACTGCTTTTGAATTCAGGAATTTTCTAACATGATAAGCTGGCACGTTAGACATCATGACTATGTTGTTAGATACAAAAGAGTTTATAATCCAAGTTTTCTTCCTTGATAAAAATACAGTATTTCCCTACTGTTCATTTAAGAAAAAGCTTTTAAAATTTTCATTATGAAAAACCTCAAAAAGTTGCCACTGATTTTCCCCTTCTCTACCTTTATACTGCCTGTAAATCAGATGCAATAATAACTTCTGAGAAGCTGGAAAGAGCATATTTATCTCCCTGGGAAAGTTATGAGGATGGCAGCTCAGTGCTTCAGCAGCGTCAGAGCTGTTACATTTCCATTCATTAACTTTCCCTTTTCCTATATAAAACCACATAATTGGGACTTCCCTTAGTGGAAACATTTAGTGCATCTTTAATGGGCAACTCAGGATCACAGCACTTTAAGCTTGAATCTAAGAGTTATTGAGAGCTTCCTGAGAGCTGCCAAATGCTGCATGTTCCCATAGACTCAGCATCTTGCAGGATTAGATTCTCGTAATATTTTTAGTGTTAATAATGCCAAATCCTCTGTAGTACTTTTTGTAATCTATTTACAAAAATGTCACATGCAGACCTTCTCCAAAATTATCTGACTATTCTTTTTTTCAAGTACAGTTTCTCCAAGCCTAAAGTTTTTATAATAATGTCATTTTCCAGATGAAGTTTATGGTTAAAATACATGAGAGAATGAAGTGCTAATTCCATACTGCTTCTGGTGAGGTCGAGAGTAAAAACTGTAATCTGAAGCAAAGTTTTCATCACGGTGGTCTTGATCCACCAGTACCCACTTAGTTAGAAATTTAGTAAGGATCTCTGGATTTGTCAGATTTTTGGTTTCACATCTATGAGATAATTTGTTATTTTGTTTGAGGTTCACCTGACTATACAGCCTTCAGAAGAATAGANGTGAGGTCGAGAGTAAAAACTGTAATCTGAAGCAGACAAAGTTTTCATCACGGTGGTCTTGATGCACCAGTACCCACTTAGTTAGAAATTTAGTAAGGAGCTCTGGGTTTGTCAGATTTTTGGTTTCACATCTATGAGATAATTTGTTAATTTGTTTGAGGTTCACCTGACTATACAGCCTTCAGAAGAATAGATCAGAGTTAGAGCACAACCCAATGGGACTCTGAGCTTTCTTAAGTCATTCTGCCACGGTGTTGTGATTTGGGCCAGACTGGCCACTGAGATGAATGACAGATGATCACCCCCACCTCTCTCTCCAAGGAGAGGAGTGAANGTTAAGTCATTCTGCCACAGTGTTGTGATTTGGGCCAGTCTGGCCACTGAGATGAACGACAGATGATCACCCCCACCTCTCTCTCCAAGGAGAGGAGTGAAAGAGAGAAAGAGACTTACGAGTTTAGAAGGAACTGAACTGCTTTAATGAAATATTAATAATAGAATAAAAAGGAAATAATGGGATATATACAAAACCATATGGGGCTCCCAAGATGACAATCATGTCACCAGCTGGATCTGGTGAAGTCCCAGACTGGATTCAGTGATGGACAGCAACTGGATTCCAGATCTGGATCAAAGGCAGACGAACAGACAGAGTCCTCTTCGAACGCCGGCCATTGAAGAAAAAGAGCTTTCCCTTTGATCCCTCAGCTTTTATACTGAGCATGAGGAGGATGGGATGGAATAGCCTGTTGGTCAGTTTTGGGTCACCCATCCTGTCCGCTGCTCCCTGCAGGTGTGACCCCTCTAAGCTTTTCTGCTTCCGACCCTCCAACGGGGCAAATAATGAAGTTGGCTGCCCTTGGGTGTTATAGCAATAAGTATAAGCAGGAGCCTCTCTGCATACCGTTCCTTGGTATCAACTATAAACACAGGTCTTATCACTCTGAGAGTGAACTGTGTCTGCACAATATGCTGTTAATTTCAGTAGTTAGAAGAGGCTTAGCTGCAAAGTAAATTTACTGAACAGAATATTGGTTCTGTTTTACCTCAAAGCAGGACACATGGGTTTCATGCACATCTCAGGGTCTCAAAGTTCATCATCCATAAAATGAAGAACACATCAGGAATAAAATAAAGAAGATATAAGGAACAGGTATCACAGAAGAATCAACTTGCCATGATTACAAGTGAAAAAGAACCTTACCAGAAAAAAACAATCAGACACAATTTGTCTTAGAGAGGAAGACACTCTCTGATTTCCCATGGTTCCTTTTCTGATATACTTTAACTCCTTGAAAGGCTGCAGTGAATCCCAGAGACACAGCCTCCTCCTTATGTGATCCTGCTACAACCCCAGAACAAGCTGTGAATTTTTCACATAGTAAAATGTGATATCATGATGCTTGAGAAATGTTGCTCTGTGTTCTTGACACTGTAGCCCTAAAAAATATTTAAATTTGCTCCTCCTACAATAAAACAGGTAGAACTGAAACAAATCCCTCAACGTGCCTGTTACTAAAAACTTCTATTCCAGATTGATTTTTCCTTAACTTGAGAAAATTGTTTCTTTGAAACTATATTCTCAGCCACCGCATGAGCACTGAGCCAAGCAAGACTGAAAATATGTCTGTTCTCTGCTTCTAAAAGCAATCAAACAAATTCAAAACTCAATCACTTTAATATGACATTTCATTTTATTTATGTTTTCCATAGCTCCTGGTAGTCAGACCCATCCCACATCTCCAGATACACCTTGTAAACCACCACGTACAACAGGCCAACACTAGGGTCTTAAGCAAAGGACTATCACTATGGACAGCTCAAGTTCCTGTTACCTGAACTGAGGAAGCTCTCTTAATTAGGGCATGTGGTACATCTTTAACCATTTAAATACCAAAGAAAGGGATGGAGACAAAGGAAGCCCCTTGCCACACCCATGGAAAACACAAATACGTTATTTTCCTTCCATATTTAGTTATTTTATTCCCTTAGCTGCTTGGCTTCACGTATCCCTACTCTTTTTCTCTTTCTACCTGCAGCTCCAGAGGCGGGTAGGAGAAGGCATCAGATATTCCTGGAGAGGACACAGCTTGACTTGAAAGAAGTTCCTTTTATTTTAACTCCCCCTCTCTCACTATACGGAACAGTCACCAAAAGTGGTTGTCTTTATGAGAGTCTGGACCATGTTTTCTTTCAAGTTTTCTGACACACTATTCAGCATCTCCCAGGGGCTGACACACTGAACTTGGTGTTTGCCGCTGTTCATGGAGTGCCTGAAAATTACTATGGAGAGCGCGTTAGAAACATCTGGTCACATATTCCACAGGATCTTCAAAGGACCGGGGATCTGCTTCGGCAAAGAAAGACAAGTAAGGGAGTAGTAAATCCAGAAGCAGAATCATATCAGAATTGTATGTCAGGAGAGACCTTGTTGCGCTCAGCTCATGTGACATTTAGGGTAACACAGTCCGTATTAATTCAACTCCAGCTGTTCTGATGTTTAGCTGACTACCCCATCTAACTCAGGGTACACAGTCCTCGAGTTATAGGACAGTGCAGACCTAGGAATATCAGCATGAGAATAAATGAAATTCAGGGAAAGTTTCTAAACTCTGGAGCAGTAAAATTCTAGGATAGCCTCTGATCAGAGGCATGCCAGAAAAAGATCTGACTGCCTTGAGACAGAATGTGAAGAGCTGTCAACAGGGTCATACGAGGTAGTTGTCTGCAATAATTGGGTCTGGATTTGATGACACTGGCAATTTCTCCAGCCTTATGCTCCTCATTAAGGCTGAGTCCCATGAAGGGCACATGATGAAGAAGACTGGAAATGTTTTATATGAGAAATTCATCATTTTATGATCAGGCTCGATTCCACATTTTGACATGACTGAGGTACTGGTGACATTTGAGATAGTTCAGGAAAAAAAAAGATGGTTATTAATAGCTGTTTCTTTAGTCTACATACACCAAGAAGCAATACTATTTTTGAAATGATGTGTGCTTCAAAGACCAGATGTCTTCTGTTGCATTAGTGCAGTAAATTTAAGTTTGTTTGTTTATAAAGGTCAATCTATCTTTAGACACATAATGGAGGAACCTCAAATGGGAAGTAAATCATCCTGTCCTCCCTTTCTAGTTTGTGGAAAGAGGAAGGTACAGCAACAGGGTGAATCTGTTCACTCCAAAATTGGGTTTATCCTCCAGAGATACCCCTCTTGACCCACTAAAACTCAAGAGAAAATATTAACTGAAACATAGTCATCCCAAACTACCTAAAAGAACCATGTCCAAAATATTGCTTTTTTTTTTTCTTTTCCAAATAAATAAGAGTTGTGTTAATTAATAATTTTAATATTGGGACTACTAGGTTTTATCTCCTAACTTTCTGAGCCAAATTCTTTGCTCTAATAAGCGTTGCACTGGCCTTACAGGTTCAGAGTCCTGAGGACCCAGGAAAGCACAGCTCTTGGGATTCCTTTTTACCATTAAAAACAGGAGTGCATCACTGTTGGAGTTTGCAGAAAGAGACACTGCTTGGAGCATGGGAAGCCTCAAATTAGAAATAATTTCTAATTTCTTGGTTTAGAATCTGTGAAAAAGGGTATTTTGTTTATGAGACATCAGAAAACAACCACCGAACTCACTTTGGTTAATCAGTGACTTTTATCATTGTCCAAGAGAAAAGTGACCAAGAAAAGAAAATTGTTACATGATGTTTCCAGGAATAATGTCATAGAACCCATGCTTCTTGCTTCTCTAAGAGGACCCACAGTCCTGGCTGATAAATCTTCATGGGGCTGAAAACTAAAATACTTTGAAACTCTGGCATAGTAGGTCACATTTTAATTCATATTTCCCCTTACCTTGTCTGTGCCACATATCAGTCTCAAATACAGATTGTCACCTTGTTACCACACTTATTTTCTTTTTTACTGCACTCTGACTTCACTTAAATTACTGCTGGATAAAATATTTTGTGCTGCTCTCAGCCTCATACTGGTAAGTACCACTCCTGAAAATGTTCTGTCTTATTTTGCCTTTTATGGTTCCAGACAAGGTGAAAGATGAGCTTATTTCCTCAGGTTTAATATTAATATTAGTAATAAGAATACTTTGCTGAGTTTTGATTTGAGATTTTTCAAAGCTATTTACAGTTATTCATTACACTTCCTACAAACCTTGCAAGTAAGATTAGCTTTATTTTGGAGATGGGGAGATTGAAAAGCAGAGAAGTTCAGTGTTTGACCAAGGGTCTCCCTCACAAAAAGAGGTTAGCATATCTAATTCCCAAATTGCTACTCTAGACACAGAGATGTTTGTCTGGTGATTTGTTCACGTGGTAGTATGAACAACTTTGATCACCAGAAGCTATGGTGAACTTTCAGTCAGAAGATATTAGAAATTTCTTGCCTTGTTTTCTACAAGAAAGATAAAATACGGATAATGCAGGATGTCAGGTTTCTGACCTCATCCACATTTTTTTGAAGTTGAGCTATATGAATCTGGTGAAAGATTTTCTGAGAAGCTTTGCATTTGGGTTTTCATTTCCATTTGATGCTACTCTTTGGTTCTTAAGCTGATTATTTTTGGCATCAAAAGCATGCACTAGACTCCATTCTCCATGGCAAGTTTAGGGCTGCCTAACACTCCTATTTTCAGGGCAAATATTGGCAGAGTAAAGACAATAGTTTGGAAAAATATGGGAATACTTACCAATACATAGCAGAAGAGAAAAATATTGATCACATTATGGTGGCTCTTCTAGTCTCTTTATTTAAACAGTGTGTCATTCCACATTGTCAAGTAATAAATGTTCACAAAAGGGAGAAAAATAAAACATATAAAAATGTTGAAGACAGGTACGAATGAGGTAATTTTAATAACCACTTATATGTTTTAAATGAAAAAAAAAAACCTCTTTACGAAAGTAGAGTATTTAGTATAAGGATCAGGTCAATAAATTTTCCTTTTGTAGGTGTCCAAGCTACAGCTACCCTAAATTAAACAGTTATTTTCCACTTTAGCGCTAGTTTGGGTTTTTTGTTTGTAACTCAGAGATTTTCTGTGGGCCGTGGAGGGAATTCTGCCAGGTAACAGCTAATCATGCATCTACTATATTAAAGGAAGGCAGCTTAAAGATTTCTGCTCCAGATCTACAGTCCAGATATGAGAGTGATANCCTAAATTAAACAGTTATTTTCCACTTTAGGGCTAGTTTGGGTTTTTCGTTTGCAACTCAGAGATTTTCTGTGGGCCGTGGAGGGAATTCTGCCAGCTGTCCAGGTAATCATGCATCTCCTATATTAAAGGCAGGCAGCTCAAAGATTTCTGCTCCAGATCTACAGTCCAGATATGAGAGTGATATGAGGTCACCGTTTCACCTGTGACCTTAGCGTGTGGAATCTCATGGCTCTTTGTTGGTGTACTGCGATATTTCTCAATAGCCCAAGACTGAAGAATATAATATCCATTTGACATTTCGAGGAGAATTTAAGCAGGGTAAACTGCAAATACCTCTGTTTGGCTAGGAGACCACGTTCACTGATGTTGTATTTGCAAAGACTGCAGGAAATTTTTCTTTGCATGGGGAAAAAAAAAAAAATCCTAATGTCTCATTTATGTCTGCTGACCAGAACAATCTTAGTGTTGCAATTCTACATTGCTCTCAGTCAGACACCTGACTTGATTAACTTCCTGATCTGTAAAACTGCCACTTACCTCTGTATCCACCTAAGAAGGTTTTCCATCCAAACACAACCCCACTGCAAGTCCTCCTAGGTCTGCCAACGTCACAAATGCATGAAAAAAAAAAGAAGAAACCCCTCCTGAATCCTAAGAAGCATTTTATCTTGTTCTGATTCACTTAGTCAATGTTACTGCATTAAAACTCCCTCTGCTCTCTCTGCTTGCTACAGTGAGCAAAGGGGTTAAGAAGCTAAGCAAAATGAATATGTAGTTTTTTCACAGAGTTGTAATGGAAATTTCAAAGTAATGTGATCAGATGTGTTTCAATATACCCTAAAACCACTACTGCCATAACCCTGATGAGTCAACACATTGAAATTTGAGGCTAAATTGTGTGACTAATTCTGAGTTTATTGAAATGAACAAGGACAAACGAGGTGCTACTTTCTCTCCCAGATACACAATCAATTTTAGAAGGGCTGCAGCACCTTTATGGTCAGCTTTTAGGCAGTAAATTACAACAGAGATTAGACTTTTCACTTTGGCTATGGCTACTGGTAGACACCTTGACTGCTTGTATAGATAATAAAAAAAAAAAAAGAAAAATTTTGCATTTTAACATGGTCCGCTATTCTATAAAAAACAGAAACAGTCTGAGGTTTTGGAACCAGGGCACCTTTTGGCACATTTCTAGATATGTTTCCTATCTTTTTATATCAAAGTTTGCTTTTTATTTGCCTGTTCCTGACCTCGCATAACTAGCTTGCATAACCTGGCTAAAACGTTGGGAAATGCTTTAGACAAGAATATTCTTTAGCCTGGAGGGCAAGCTACTTTTGTAGGGTGTTAGAGAGATGGCTTTAAACACTCAAAGTTAAGGAGGTCCTAAAATTCATGCCTCCCACTTCCTGAGTGAGTATGCAACACACGCTGGTGGGTTATTATGATAAAGGTATGCATTACCACTTACTTCTGAAGAGAGCCAGTCTTGCACCAGTAGGTTCTCATTTAACAAGCAGTTCAAGGTGGGCTCAATCCTACAGGAATTTAAGTCATCAGTAGGTCTCTTTACTCTCACTGGCAAGGTACAAGCTTAAAAAGATTGAATCTACAGATGGAGGTCTTCTATCTATTTCTTGAAATTATGGGGAGCTTGCTTTAAAATAATTCCCCTCCCCCCAACTTTATTCAGAGGATTTTCATTTAAAATACATGCAAAATTATGTTTAAATAAGGAAGGCTAGAAATTCTCAGATATTCCTGACTTCCGTATTTAAAGGCTAGTGACCTAAATGATCTCTTCGATTACTGGCTCCCTTTCCTGCATGCAAATCCAACTATCAGAATTAAGCCCACTTAGTTTCACGAAGACTCTTGGTGTTGCTGTACCTCCAATAATAACAGCAAAAGTCAGTAATACTGAGAGGGACAAAATTTGCTTCTCCAGATTCAGAAGGAGACTTTTTAAAATCTGCTTTATGCAGTGAGTATAGCAGTAAAGAGAAGTATTATTAATGTGAAAGTTAAGGCTTAGGAAAAGGATTGGAAGGGAACGGTTGAGACCTGGTGAGTCTTTCATATATCTCACTTGTAAATGTCTACTGCAGGCTTAGTGGAAATGCTCCCTAGGCTCATTTAATGCTACTCTAGAGCTCTGCTGACTGTAAATAGGAGCTTAGACCCATAGGCCGCATGTGGACACCTCCATAGAGGCACATACCTTTATCCGTCTCAATCAAAAGCAGAATCTCAGTATCACATACCTCCCATGGCAATGGGACTCCATGGTGTTTCTTATCAACTGGGTGTTGTCAGCAAATATAAACATCCTGGTGGGTTACTTAAAGATTTCAGCTTTGATGCCTTTTGTCTGATGTCTCAACAACAGGTCATTCTTATTACGTCAGGTTATATATGTCACGGAAAACTGAAATTCCTTAAAAGCTAATTTATTTGAAATATATAGGACCAGGACCATGCAAGAATCAGACTCAGGAACTGTTCGGAGCATCTCTTCATGTTGTAGTTCATTAAGATTAGTTTTGTCCGGAAAAGCTTGTGGTTACAAACCCTGAAGCAGCAAGAATCTTTTGGCACAAACACCTTTTGGTACCTCCATATCCAGAAAAAACAGAAGTCATGCACTTTTGAAGGCCCTGGTAAAAAAAAAAAAAAAAAAANACAACCTAGTAGCAGACTCGAACAATGAAAACCCTTATTAGACATTGGTTTGGAGGAAACATTGAAAGGACCTGCTCTTCTCCCTTGTCTGAAGCTGGAACGTTTTGAATATGTCTGTTCTAGAGCAGTATGTCATAATTTTCATTTGATAATCATTCTCAGAAAAGAAATAATTGTCAGGTTCCAATTAGAGATGACAAGAAAAACACACAGGGTTTTTTAACCTAATAAATTGAAAGCTGAAAGAAACAAAAAGAAAAAAATGAAAAGCTAATAATTTCAAAAATTAATATAATTCTTTCAGTTGGCTCCATATATTTTTCTTTCCTTCTGAACTTCACAGAATACAGGGATTGAATGGTTTTTAAGAGCTCATCTGCTTCATCAGGAGTAAATTCATTTAATTATCCTGGTAAAACGGAATTCCTTTCAAAAGCAAAAATTGAATAAAAATAGTAACACTTTTATGATTCATTTTAGAATCAAAATTTTGATTTAAATTTTACTGAATATACTGGTATTGTTACATTACTGTTGCTATCATAGAATAGTTTGGGTTGGAAGGGACCTTTAAAGGTCATCTAGTCCAACCCCCCTGCAATGACCAGGGACATCTTCAAATAGATCAGGTTGCTCAGAGCCCCGTCCAACCTGACCTGGAATGTTTCCAGGGATGGGGCATCCACCACCTCCCTGGGCAACCTGTTCAACTGTGTCACCACCCTTACTGTAAAAAATTTCTTCCTTATATGTAGTCTGAATCTACCCTTTTTAAGTTTAAAGTCATTACCCCTTGTCCTATTGCAACAGGCCCTGCTAAGAAGTTTGTCCCCATCTTTCTTATAAGCCCCCTTTAAGTACTAAAATGTTGCCTTGAGGTCTCCACGAAGCCTTCTCTTCTCCAGGTTGAACACCCTCAACTCTCTCAGCCTTTCTTCATAGAATTGCCATGCTTTACTGAATATAGAAATATAGAAATAGTATATAGAAAAATCAGCATAAGTTTTAGATAACAAAACTGTAATATTTAATTGAGAAAGAAAGGGATTGGCCAGGAGTTTTTTGTTCATTTTTTAATTTATTTTTATTGCATCAGCCTTAAACAAATATTCTGGCACATTTAAATGTAGGCCTGCCCTTATCAACCTTTAACTGAAAGTAGTGTTAAATAATATTCTCAGAAAAGGACTTTTCATGTTGTCTTCTGTTTGTTAACCCCGTGACATTTCAGCAACATACAAGTAGTAATGGACTTAGTTTAACGCTCTCCTACTGAGGTACTACCTTCATTTTATAGCTGAGTAATTGAGATGCAGAGATTAATTGAGCTGCTTAAAGTCAGGCGGGCAGTCTCCAGCACAGCTAAGAACTTGTCCCAGATCTTTGTATTTTCATCCAATAGAACAGTGATTTTGACTGTGATGGTAATTTTTTTTAATTTGGTGCTAAAAATTTCTTTCATTTTACATTTTTCGTATAATCCATAAAATCCATAAATATGAGTTTTTATACGGTAAACTTTCTTCAGTTTTACAGCATCAAAGCATATGTGTTCAACATATGTACAATATGAAGAAGTGGAGTGATTAATAATAAACACAACTAACAGCTCATGAATGTATAGTTTACAAAGAAATAAATATTGATAAAGTAGGAAATTAGTTGAGATTCCATTTCTAAAATATTTAATTCCTTTACTATATTGTCCACGGTACTGAATGGGATGCTCCCAGAAGAGCTGGATGAGCTGGCTGATATGATGGCAAGGTCACTCACAGTTATCTATAAACAGTCATCATGATTGAGAAAGGCCCCTCATGTTTGGAAAAAGATTAATATTATGCACTTCTTGATTACAATGACGATAGAGGACCCAGGTAACTGAAGACATCTACAACAATTCAGGAACTGGAAGAATCATGGAGAAATCCTCCTGCAAGCCATTTCCAAACGTGCAAAGGAAAAGGTAATCAGGAACACTGAATATGGATATTTTAGCCTGGTGAGGAGGAAGCTCGGATGGGATTTGGTTACAGTCTTTATCTTCTTAAGTGACTTATAAAGACAAAGCCACCAAATCCTTCTCAGCAGAGTTTGACAGCAAAAACAAGAGGTAATAGCCACAAATTGAGGTTCAAGAGATTCAGGTTGTACATTGGGAAAAAAGACAAAGCCCTTAACTAGGAGGGTAGTGTAGTACTGGAACAGATCATCCAGCGAGACAGATATATCTTACCCATGGAGGATTTTAGGATTTGGTAAGGCAAAATGATAGCTGATCTGACCTACAGATCAGATATTGGCCACAGTACTGTGACGTGCAGGAGGTTGGACTGGAGACCTCTAGAGAAAAGAGAGTTTTGATCTCTTCACTATGCTGTGTTATTGCTATTAGTATTACTGGACCATTAGGGAAACGCAGATAGGGATAAGGATAGACAACGACAGGGCTGGTCACTGCTTTTGTTTAAGTTATAACACCAAGGACAATTACTCATTATAGACAGAAAATAAGGAATGTGCTGGTGACACTAGAAAATGATGAGATGATACCAATGTGTGGCACGCCAACAACATAAATTTTGTTTTCTTTCTGAATGGTCATCACTGGGGATTAAGCAAAAATAAGACCTGAAGGTAAATAAGGAAGCAGGTTTTCATAGATCCCTCCTCCATGATGTCGGACAGCTCTGGTGAGCACGTGAAATATCTAAATCTGCTAAGGGAGGCTGAGATTGCATCCCAGGACAGCAAAAAATGGTGGAAATAGCCTCTGAGAGCCTTTCAANACAAAAGCTGCTAAGGGAGGCTGAGATTGCATCCCAGGATAGCAAAAAATGGTGGAAATAGCCTCTGGGAGCCTTTCAAAATAGCAGATAAGGAGCCTCTTACCCTCAGAAAATACAGAGAACAGGGAGCCAGAATAGGCTTGACAAATGATAGTCAAAATGACAGGCTGGGGCAATGACATTCACAGGAAAGAGGTGAGATTTGATGCCTCAAGCCCACCAACAGAGCACTTGCAGGGAAAAAGTAAAGGGACTAAATTAAATTGGGACGAATAGGTATGATCTTTTTTGCTATCTCCTGCTATGGAGTAGGAGAAGCTGCAAAACCAAAGAGATGGGATGTACCCAAAGATGAACTTGAGGAAGCGCGAGAATTGGGGACAAAATGTGTGCTGACTTCAAAAATGTCATATTACAGCCCCAGCCACCATCATATGGGTAGCACGTAGGCTGAGGATAGTGAAAGAAGCTTACACTGTTGCTGCTTGCTGTGTATCTGTTTTTAGATAGAGAAATTCAATTTCTGCACTTGTCAATCCAGTGTTGTTCACCAGCTTCTAACAACATACACATAAATGCAGTGTAACCATTTTTCAAAAGAAGTTACATGTAAACCTGTCAGAAGGAGTTTTGATATCTCTGGTTTTTAAGCACACTTTGCATTTTTTAACGCAGTAAGTAAATACAACAAAGCTGACTGCAAAAACCGTAATTGAGAGAAAAACTTCAATAAGGCTTGATAAAAAGAATGAATATAAAAGATGCCTGGAAATGTCTGTCATGTGTATATCGTAGCCAGGTTCTTCCAGAAATACAACAGAAGATAACAGCAGCTTAATTCTCAATTGCTAGCACATACATTACGCTTCTGAGATGAGATGTCCTCCTTAGCTGGTGTGTCTGAGCGCACAATATATCCTCAAAGAGGACAGGAGTTTCTTACACTTATCCCAAGCCTGTCCTGTGTGTGTGAAAGAAGGTGGAAAACTGGACAGTCAAATCTATCCCCATCTTTAACTTGCAGCAAAAGAGGTATCAGATTTTAGAGTGAAGCGTTGGCGTATTTAACGCAGGGAGCGTGTTGAATAGACAATACTGAACTCAGTTGCAGCAACCGTTGTCAGAAAAGACTCATGGCATGCTCATCTCGCCTTGGCTGCTGGGTGAACTTCATGCCTTTTGAGCCCTGGTTTCGACAATGTTCTGGTTATCTTTGGTGGGCTAAAGGTTCTAATTGTTGAAACAAAAAGAGGAGTCGTTACATTATGACTGCTTTATTTGGGGCTACCATTCTAATCAAAGGCATAATTAAGCAAATTCATTCAAATGGGAATTACTGTTCATGAGAACTGAATACTTTCCACTCTCAATAAATCCATATGCGTGCCTAAAATCCCAGTATGATATGCAGCCTCGGTTACCAATTGCAGAAACAACAAACTTTATACTGGGCTGTTGCTCTGAACTCTTTCCATCTGGCCAAAATGCCAGACTTTTTCCACAGATGTACTCCTAACGTCTGACAGAGACAGTTCATTTTAGGAACATCTACGTCCTTCCCAACCAAGATGTACAGAGATAACCCGATAGGAGTAATATTGTCGATGTACTGATCACATTCACATGGACGTGATACAGTCAGGAGCGGCTCACAGTGACATCAAGTGTAATCATGCAAGTCCCTATGTTCTTAGATCTTAAGGACTGGAGACTGTTTCAGTCTAAATGATCTACATCTGTTCATTTTACTCCATGGAAAATGAACAATATGCCAGGGATACATGGAGAAATCTCTCATACAATTTGCAAATTGCGGTAAGGTTTTCCAGGTTTCATGGCCTTTCTGAAAGTTGAGCCTGAACTATATATGTGCTTGAAAGTTGTGTAGCACTGGCCTGGTGTCCCTGACAGTGTTTGTACCTTGAAAGTAATAAGAGGTATTTATTTCAAGCAGTTTGTGGCAGGGTAATGAGAGGCCAGGGAGCACAAAATTCAATTATGTGAAGTGTGTTATGTATGTGTGTTTTCATGATTTGTATTGATTCACGTGCATGACAGATTGGTTATAAATTGGGTAATATATTGGCTTGTAAATGAAATATATTGGATTGCAGGACCGTATTAGGTGGTGTATTGAATTCTCAGGGCCACTATGACATTTTATTTGTGGGTGTAAAGAATCTCTGTTATTGTGTGTGTGTGGCTGGTATAATTGCTTTACAGGGGGGATACCTGGGTCATTTATGGAAATATATTGGCACCACAATATGTCAGGTCACTGAGTGCCCTTGCCATCGTTGAAGTGAAAGGATGAGTCTGTCTCTCAGAGAGTGAAGAGTCTCCTCCCAAGCCCACGGTCTCATCTAGCACAGCCTTGTCCACATCACAAGGAAAATGTCCGCTGGTGTATAGGTTGACATATCAAGTTCCCTTTGGGTCTAAAACTGGATCATGTTCTTTTTAGATAGTGTCAAAACCACCACAGCAAAAACAAGCAAAAAAACAAATAAAAACAAGGAAACAAGAAACAGATGCCCCAAAAAAGCCCCAAAACCCAAAAAACTTTCTTATGTAGTCACTAAGTGTAGTACTACTCGGACATCCCTCTGAAAAGAAAATGCAAAGAAACAAATTCTAATAAGGAATGAGTAGGAAGTGGAGAATTTTGAAGGCACAAATGTGGAAAAAAATGTTATTTTCCTTTTACAAAAATATCTCTTATGATCTGCAGATAGATTAAGACAATTTGTCTCCTTGTACTGATGTTTTTGGCTGGCAAAAAATGCGAAGGCAAATGCTAAAAATTTTGCTTCTTCTAAAGTGGGAAGTGGAAAGAAGATTTATTTCACCTTATTATTTGTCCTACTTCTTATAGTTTCAAAAGTATTTCAATAATCTTTATAGAGCTCAATTATGCCATAGCCAATTGATATGGGTAATTTCAATACTTTTTAATATGCTGTTTAAAATCTCCAGTGTAAAATATTCTTAGTGTATGGCATAAAATATATAGCAATCTCTTTTAATGTAACTAAGTTCTGGCTTCATTTTGTGGCTAAAATGTAGAATGGATAAAGATTGAGTTTGCATTAGTCTATAGAGATGTTTACCTCGTTTCAGCTGAAGTTCTGTCAGTAGTTCCACTTCTAATTTGACAATGAGGTATTGCACTGATCTGTGTTTACCTGTGTTTCAGGGAGTAATTATTTCTCCTGTTCTCAGGTTTTGGCTGTTCTTGGCTGTGTGAAATTCTGTGCTTTGTGCTGTACTGGAGGTTAGGTATATTCATCAAAGTACCTCCTCTTAGCTTTAGCTTCTGAGGATCAGGTGTTCAGTTAACTGACAGCACAGCTACAGTAGTGTGCAAGTGGTAATTATGAGTCTACTTTCCTTATGGGATGTACTCGAGCTGGAGATTTACCACCGCTAAATTGTTCTGTGGGACTCAAATCTTGGCATCAGTATTTACCTACCTGATATCTCCTTTGGCATTTCATCTTTTAGGCAAGCTTCTGTGGAAGAATGTGAGTGGAGGCAACATGTCGTGCTAGAAGATGTTTCTTGTACTAACCAGATGTATTCGTGAATTTCTAAATATGTGATGATGAACGCTTTACAACATTTTTTTTCATGTAACAGTTGGGAAACAGTCACAATGTAAGGTGATGGAGTATAATTTTTCCTCTGTGGAGGAAGTACTGAATCTAGGTCTCAAGAGATGAAGGCTTCCAAAAATGAAGGGCAAGTCTCCAAAAAATTACAAGGTAATTAAGGGGTTGGGTGTAAAGATGTTTGGGTAAAATAGTACGTCCATACTGCACTGAATAGTACCTTGTAAAGGTGTTAGTTTCCAAAACTATTCAAAAACTGCAGGTCTGCTGGAACACTTATGATTAGCCATGATTACATGACTATGGAGTCTTGGAGTCCTACTACCCAGGTCTTCTGCATACCACAGTCTGAGGTGCTGGATGCTCTTTGCATTGGTTTCCCCTGCTGTGTAGATCTACCACCAGGCACTGTGCCTACCAAGTCTCTAAAGATGAAAGAAGCTTTGAAATTTGTGAGCATGGAGTGGTAATTCATGTCTCCTGTCTTCAGTACTGTCACTCTTCTGAACTTTCATCCACATGTGTTATGAACCTGCAGTATACAACCCCTGAGAAAGACAACCTGTCAACATACGATTCTTGTGGCTGCACCACAAGCTGATGCCAGACCCTGAAGATATGTGCTTCTCTCCTGAGTCATCTGGACAAAAGAAAGCAACAATCGTAATTAAATAGCAACCTGCAGCCATGGTGTGTAACTTGAGCAGCAGGCTGAAGCATGCTTAGCAGTCTAATGCTTTCTGAAACAAGGTTTCTTTAGACTAAGAATATTTTCACAGACAGGCAGGAGGAAGATGAACATCCTGACGTTTCACAGCAAGTTAGAAGCCAAGTAGTATTTAAGGTGGGAATATTCACCTGCATCAACATGGTGAAATGAAATGTTCTTAGTACTGTTATTTTATCTGAGAGTACTGGCTAAGGTAATACACATTTTATATAAGATATTCCCAGAGATTTTCCTGCCAGGCCACCAGGACTTGGTATGGAAATAATAGGAAAAACCACAAGGCGGGAGGATGATGGTATCATTGATAAGATAAATCTTGTCACCATATCTTCCCTTTGCACCTGCCTTGGCTCTCTGATCTGCCTGCTTTGCATCTGGTCAAGGTGCACTATAGCATGAGATCTTCCAGCTGACAACTCTTCTCTTTTCACTCGTGTTTTTCAGCGTTCATTATAGTAATATTTGACATTTTTCCATGATAAAAGTACCTGTCCCATCATTGAGCCCTACAGCCACACTGTGAGCTGTAGGATGTTGAGTGCCTTTGTGGGTGGAGGTGGATAATTTGCTTACATTGCTAAATACATACTTTAAAATTTCCTAATTTATGAAATTCTTCTCCCAGAATTTAAATAACAAGCACATTTCCAAAAAGGCTTGAGGAATTAAAAAATTACCATTTTTCTAATGTACTCCCAAAGGCAAACATTCATTTCTGGGGTTTTTTTACTCTGTATTTTTATCATAAATAATTTCTGAGTTCCTGCTTACCTGCAGTGTTCAGTTGCCTGCATTCTCTGTGAAAGCATGTTCTTTAAAAGTGAAAACTAGACTTCATACCCTAGATAAAAATGAATCTGGTAGATGTAAGATATTAGGAAATTTTGACATGTTGGTGTCATTGAGTGTTAGTGTGAAAGTGTTGCTGTATCCTCGTAATATATTTCTAAATGTTTCAGGCTAGGAACTGAGAAATGTCATAAGTTAAAAGCAGCATCATAGCTTGTGACTCACACACTACAAAAGATAAGCCAGTATCAGTGTACTTTACTCAAGTGATTCCTAACTGTTTGTGAAGGGGGTGGATAATGCTGGGAGTAAAAAGCTGTTTTATCTCTCCATCACCATTTGCTAGAGTGAACCGAACTGCGTGTTTTAATTTGCGGGTTACTTTGGTGGAGAAGCAGCTTTTCAATTTAGCTCTAACCCTGCAGCAGGGACTTTCATTGAACAACGTCTCTCCGACATCTCTTATATCTCGTAGGAATGAAGAAGATTATTATTATGGAGGTGGCCACTGTGTTGGACTGGTGTCCTGTGGAAGCACAGCTGAAGAGCCATGTGTTGCAAATGGCTATAATCTCAACCTGCATCTTTATGGACCTCTTTTCTGGGGACCTGCTGTCCGTGGACTCTCATTGGACTACACGTTCTATATCTGAGCAATAGAAGAGAACTGCAGTGAGTGAAGTAATGTCAAAGCATTTGTCTGGTTTCCCGGTCCTATCCCTTTTCTTTCACTTCTTAATCCTTTCCCCCAAGCCCAAACATTTAATGAGGACAAAAAAATAAAGGTGATAGGCTTGTTAAAGTAACAACATCAAGGGCAGCTTGGATTCCTCTTGTCCAATTGAGCTGAGAAGTAGATATCTGTCTAGACTGCCCTTATAGATGATGGGGCAAACTGGACTTCTTTAGGAAGTGATGCATACCCTAATTTAGACTCTTTTTTTGGGGTCTGGAGATGGTGTCCTCTAGAGGTGAATTACTCTGTCACCATTAACAAGACAGGAAGACAACATAATTAGCACAAAACAGCTGCCGGAGTTCAACCTGAGTTAAAGTTAGGCAAAAATCTCATGACCATCCCATGCACTCATTCAATAATGTCCTGAAAGACAATATGATATGAAACATCTAACAAATAAGGCTAAGAGGAAACTGGTATGTTTTCTGTCATTTTCTGCTCCATCAAGGGTTAACCTGTTAAAAAAACCCCCAAAACAACAACAAATAAACAGAAAAAACATAAAGGCAGTTGGATATTTTAAATAGTTTAACTACATTTTACATCAAAGTTTTGCTTTGGTGACTTTTTCTTTCTAAATTTGCTGGTGAAGTACAAAATAAATGTTAATAATGACAGTGAAAATGGCTGCATAGGGATGCATATACTGTCATTTCTGTCTTTTTATGCAGAATTCTCCTTCTGTAAGACTTCAGGCAAACCTTTTTCTCACTTCCCTGTGATTTTAAGTCTCTTATGTTTGGGGTCCTTCCTGAGACAAAGAATGGATCCAGTTTTTCAAAGGGACAAATCTGACTCTGGGCAACCCAATGCAAATCAGAGATCATCTTTGAAAAGATCCAGATATATTACTTTCATAGTGCAGTTGACATACTGAGAAGTGTACTGTCATCATAACTTCTCCTGCAGACTCAGGGTCATCCTGCAGAAGCTCATCTGCTCTAACTCAGTGGAGAGGTATTCATGAATCCTGGCCTTCTAGATTGCTTGTGCAGAACATCAAGACTGAAAGGAATGCTGTTTCAGAGAGGAATCTCAAATATGAGCAAAGGTACAGTTGCGTGTTTGTTGTGGTTTAGGCTGAATCGGCCACTGGGGACGTGGGGCACGCCAGATGGGACCAACAGATGCTCCCCAACACCACTCTTCAAAGAGAGAGGTGGAGG
>RSEF01000002.1:156864308-156878428 GCA_003993805.1 Himantopus leucocephalus | reverse complement strand
AACGTGAAAAAAGTATATTGTTACAACTTCGGTCCCTGTGTAAATTTTACACAGTTGCGACTTTATTGACTGAAGGGGGGTTAGTACTGGCTTAATGTGTGATCAGAAACAGGTCGTTTTTAACACAGCTGCTTTACAAAGCAATCTTATAGGACCGATGCCTGCACTGGCCACAAGATGCATATGCTGAGTAATAATGTTCGATACTGAGACATTTTGCTTGATGCAGGCGCAAATGGATGCAACTACATTGACTTCTCCAACATATATTTTACAGACCAAACTTTACTATGCCTACTGAAGGGTAATTACCCATTAACGTCTTGTGCATGGAATAGCTGCGAGCTACTATCTGAAACCTGGATGCGTCTTGTAACTGCTTAGAGTGGAAGAAAGAGCTTTAATGAGAAATCAGTATGACTATAAAATATACTAAATTAGGATTTTCAGGAGTTAGTATCTACAGTGTACATCCGAGAAAATCACCCTGGGTTCCTGTCATAGATAACAGAGGGCTTGTTTGTGTAGTCAATGACTTCAGGATGTGATTCATCTCCTTAAATAGGCACCTACATTTGGTTCAATATAAATTCTGTTGACCAGTTCTTCATTGACTTAATAAGAGCCTGGAGAACAAGCTCTGATACAGACACCCCATTGCAGATGTCTGGAGTTGGGTGAGGTGAATTCATCATCGTTATAAGTCTTTCATTTGAGGATACAAACCTGACACTACTGCTGTGTGCATGTTTGGCTCAAATTTGGGGGTGCATACGTCACTAAAGATGCCTAAGAAAAATAACTACCTTCTATTACAGAAAAAAAAGTGCTGTTCAACATGTGAAGTACGGCATTCCAGCTTTTATTTCTTTTGTATTTAGCCCATCCAGGGTATGCTGCTTCTGTTTGAAGGCTGCTGTGCCTTTCTGCACCTCAAGCTCTACTGTAGCCTATATGGAGCTAAGAGGGCCACATTTGTTTATGCATTTATGCTTGGTCAGTTCTGCTTTTGGCACACCTTTGGCATAATTTCTTGAGCAACCATGCCTTCTTTTCTCACACTCCATCAGACTGTAAGATCTGCTCAGGCATTTGTGTGCTCTACATTCAAATACTGTTACCTCCAGTCTACTACAACCAGACCTTCAGCAATAACGTCTCTTTGAAAATGCAGCAAACTTGCTTTATGACCTTATCACTGCTTAGCTTGTGATGGACTAGTGTGTGAAACTGTCCCTGGTGAAAATCCACCATAAAAAAGTTCCTTTTTAAAATATCTAAATCACACCTTGGTAAATCAATGGAATACAAACAACAGCTTTATATACCTTTATATATGCTGGAGATCCTGGATCATGCTCATTCAATAAACTTTCCACAGTTCATGGTATTTTTTTAGATGAGAATCAATATCTCTTCATCAATGCTGGCTTGATACTGCAGAAGAACAGGGAAGGCAAGTGAGTTTATAGATAACTAAAAGTTAAGTATAAGTTGTATTAAAGAATATCCTACAGAGTCTGCTTGACATTTAATGTTAGATTTTTCTTAAAGTTACTCTAAAGTAAACTATGGAAAGAAAAAGTTTTTTTGATCAACTGCTGAATATTTTGCTTGGAATGGCAAACCAATGGGCAATTATCGACATGGAAAACTTCCCATGTAAATTGTATGGCAAAAGACCATTGCACTGTAGGAAAGGGAATTCCTTTACTTTAAGCTGCAGGTGACCCTGTTCAGAGTTGCTGAGTAAGACAGCTAAAACTGATGAGGTTCCAAAACATAGCTTAGTCTGACATTGACTGCACAGGAAAGAAGATGTCAGGCAGGACTTTGATGTTATTTAATCTGCCAGGCAGTCCAGCATCAAAACAAGCAAGAATGGTTTGGGACATACATCTCCTATTTTCTGGCTTGAAAATTCGTATAACCTTTTCCAAGTCCTATCAGTAAGTAGACATGAAATGCCAGGAAAGATTCCTTATTTACCTCTGTGACTCCGGATTATCGTCAAATACCTCGATCCTTCTGCTATCTATATATTAGAGGACAACAGGTTTCTTCTATCCTTTTCCTTCTCTAGCTTACTTGTGGATTATTTCTTTTGTTGATTCACTCATGCAGCTCCTAGCACAGCTTGCTGGCTGGGGACTCTAAATTGTCAGTATTACAGAAGCACCAATAACCTCAATTTACTTGAATGACCGCTGAATCAAACTCTGCAGTTGCAATTACACCTGTGTGTATATGCCCGTGCCATGAAAGAGGACTTTATTTCCTTGTAGATGAAAGGCCCCTCTATATGTGAAATACTATTATTACTTCAAACCGCAATCCTTAATTTAGAGATCTGAAGTTATTACAGCAACAAGACACATTTGTCATCCACTGTGGATATTACTTTAAAAATTTATGCTTTGCTGTTTTAAATATGCATTCAAAACACTAAAGGCTTTTTGTTCAAACATTAAGATTGGAGTATTACACTGAAATTCCTAAGTAATAATTAATTTTATGATTCCAGCAGTTAAGCTTCTTGGACCAAGTGCTGAGGGAGGCACAGGAGATGCAGAATTTGGCTCGCAGTTAGTTGATTGATATTTTGTGGGTTTCTGTCTTTTTTTTGCCAGTTCATTCAGGCGCTTGTCAGACTTACAGTTTCAATGGGACCTGATCTGCTTCCAAACGATCTGGATTGCCACATTAATGGGACAGAGAAGGTCAGTACCAAATCTATTGGCTCTTTACAGGGGCAGGTTTGATCACCTCTTGCTTTGTGTAGTTATTACTGCTTGTGTGATGTGGATCTTGGCTTGTTTTCTGGTAGGGTTCTTCTCATGACTGTAGTCACGACTTCTCTCCTTAGTGAAGAAAGTGAGTGGGATTGGCAGACTGAAGGACACTGTGGGGAAGGAGGGACAACACTTAGACTGTTACCACTTCTCTATTTCCTGAGAAAAAAAGAAACTGTTCAGATTTCAAGATTTATTAATTTTTCATGAGCGATACATGCAATGCAAGGGAAGCAAAGACACCAGAGAAGGCTTTTTGAGCTGAAATTGTCTGTTCTATGTTACTGGTGAAACCTGATGGTGTAATGGGAATTCGACTAAGCCAAAGCACAGCACCTCAACTGGAGAGAGAGATGTCCCTCCCTTCTTGTAGCCCATGTATTTTTTTAAAAATCATTTTTTTACATTTTAGGGATTAAGAAATGACTAATTGTTGAGAAATGAACTTTTAAATCTTCCATGCTATTGGCTAATGCACAAACAGCATTGTCTAAGCCCATCAGATAGAAAAGCAGCCACAACTTTCCATAGCACTGATGTTTTGACTTATGAAATCAGGACTCCGGGACCTTTATTGTAACCTGTCTCCAATAACCCTAGCCTTGCCTGATGCAATTACCTGAAGATTCAGCCAAGGTTTCACATACATAATTTCTTCTTATCTGATACATCTTCTGGAATACAGTCAAGAGGCAAATAACAGCAAAAAGCCAACAATGGTTCATCTATAACTCTCAGGATCTTTGCCTTTGAAATTTAGCTCCCATTCCTGTTTGTCACTATTCACCCACTAAGGCAAATTTTGCTCACAGACCTGCCCTGAAAGTTTTGCTATATGCACAAATATGATTAAATTTAAGAGCCAGCTCATATGGCACACCTTAGAGGAATGGGATGAACGTTGCTTGGGTGGAGAAACATCAAGCAGATTGAGCATCAAAACCTTTGCTGACCCATCCACACTTCTTGGGAGGAGCCCTGGTATCTGTAGATGGAGCTGCTGAACTCAGTGGACATGTCAGGAGGAAATTAAACACATGGGCTGGTATTCAGGATATCTGATGAAGATACTTGGTAGTTGGGCCTGATAGTGAAGGAGCCTGCTGCATCTCTCAGGAAAGATCTAATAGATAAACCTCTCTGTCCCCACCCCTGCTCCTGCAGCTGTGTGTATGGCTTCCCCGGTCCATTCGTACTCTGCATCATACTGATGAATAAAGCTCAGCCCAGCTGCTTATGTCCAGGAGCTTACTGTAAGGAGGAGGAAAGTCAATAAAAAAGACAACTGGAAGAGCAGATATTAAGTGACTGTAACTCCAGTGTAGCTGGTGTAAACCAGCATCAACAGTCGCTGCATTGAAACACAGACATACAGCAGCATTGGGTGCAACTCAAAGTGAGTTCTGCAGCTCAAAGAAATCCCTATTTGTTTATTAAAAAGATGAAATGATAAATAGGTCTATAGACATTGAAACACTTGAGCTACTTCTGATAATTTCCTCAGATAAAGAAATCAATTATGTAAGCGATTAGAGAGTTCAAAAAAGAGAATTACTTTGTAAGTAAACTCTGGAGATGGGGGAAATATTAAAGAAATACTTAAGACTTTCATGTAGTATACATCTGCTAAACTCTGCACAGCCAACCATTTCTTAAATTAACTCAGCAGAAACTTTTCTGAGTCTCTGGTAAGAGCATAAAAATCAGCAAAGAAATAAGCACAGTACTCTGAAATTTTTGAATAGGCTATATTTTGTCTTTGTGAAATACAAGGTCAAGTCAAGTTTGGAAAAGGGTATTTTTTTAGTTCTGAAGGTAAACAGAATTGAAAAGAAATTACACCATGCCTCTTGTTTGAAGAAAGAAAAAAACCACCATAGATATCTTTGCAAATTAAATTGAGAGCAAGCAAAGGAAAAAAAACCCAGAAGTTATCACAGTTAGAAAACAGTTTTCTAATCTTTTGGGTCTCATGAATTTCATGACAGCGTACTTAGGCTGAAAGCTGAAGTAACTGCAGATTTCTTAGCAGATATTTTTAAGAACTTATGAAATGCAAATCAGTTCCTAGAGAACTGGAAGAAGAAAATCTGAAAATTTCTCTTTAAAAGTCAGAGAGAAGAGAAATCCCAAGGAAGTCTAGACCAGTTAGTTTAATTTCAGTTCCTGGAACAGTACAGGAACAAATAATCCATCAAACTATCTGTAAGCACTTAGAAGATAACAAAAGGATGAGTTGCAGCCAAAATAGATTTGTCAAGACAAAATTGTGCCAAGCCCTCTAAAATCGTACTATGACAGTGTAAAAGCCTTGCAGATATGGAAAAGCAATAGACGTCATCTGTATTAGATTTAGGAAGGCGTTTGACACTATTTCTCATTATACACTTTTTTTGGGAATATGTTCTAAACAGAACTACTGTGATGTAGGTGCATAACTGGTTGAAATACCATGTTCGTAGTGTGATTATCAATAGATCAGTCATAGGAATCCCCCACTGAACTGTCAGGGATTTACCAGCCTTCAGAGTACAGTGAGTTAGAATATAAAGTAGAAGATATGCTTATCTGATTTTTAGATGTCACTGTGCTGGGTGAGGCTACCAGAAGGACATGGTGGAAGACATGATAAGCATGAACTTGACAAAATTATCTTGACACACTAGAGTGACAGTTTCAAAAAAATTACATTGCAGTTCAGTAAGGGCAAATGTATCATTTTATTCTTAAGTGCAAATAACCACTTTTTTTTAGGTACAAATGAGAAATGGTAGACTAGACATTCTGTAGAAGAGGATCTAGACTTCTATTGGTTCACAAGCCAAATACGAGTTTAGACTCACAAAGTTAAAAGAAAAGACAAACACTATGCAGATACATGTCAAGAAGCATGATATGCTTTGTTAGACATGTGAAACAATCCTTCAGTTTTGGCCACAACTGACAGAAAGAAGCGGGTTTCTTGTAGGGGGGATTTTGTCTAATATTAAGCCATTTAGATTCTACGCAGAGATGTCTTCATGTTCACTTAATTTCTGTTTCTATTCTATTCAAAAGACAGATAGTCCACACAGTTGAGGGAGCATGGAGAGCCCGTCATGTCAGCCGAAAGTAGGTCCTTACTCTCTGATCATCTGAAGGACAGTCTAGAATCCCTCAACCACCTGATCTAGATCTCTGATGACTGTAATGGAAGCCATGAATATTGTTCATCTGATGTAGCACTTCCAGTCTTCAGAATGGCCAAGACCTGCGTCCGTATCAGCCGTGGATAAGACAAGGTGGCTCAAACACTGGCAAGGGAGATTTTGGTTAGACATTAGAGTTACAGCTCGGTGACACTTGTAAGGCATTTAGCACCCCTCATACCATTTGAGATTTCCTATGGTGTTTTGCCTGGCCTCCACACCCTTTACAGAAGGGTGTGAGCCTTCTGTGGCTTCTGTGTCGCATCTGTCAGCCCATGTGTGTATCTTGGACACCTCAAGGTATCTCAAACAGTGCTAAATGCCTCTACTGCAGTAACGGAGTTGACATCCCCAGACTGTTAATTTTTAGCAAGCCCCAAGGAAAAAATAAAGTCTCGTGGGGAAGGCGAAGGTGCATGGAAGAAGATTTCGCAGAAATAACATATGGATTTCATGGCTGGATGTTCCTGGGGAAGTGGTTAGGCAGCCATTCAGTTATAAGAAGATGCAGCAGGGCTTATGCTGCCTTGTGGCAGAAAGAAGGGCTAGTCGACACTTGAGGTTTCTTACAGCCTTGCTGTCTGTGCTGTTGTGTACAGTACTGAAGATGTTTGTTGCTTCCTCTGTTGTTTTGGAAATGAGCTATAGAACGTCTGATTGCTCACTTACCAGCTCAAATGTAGTGTAAGCCGACTGCTTGCGAAATCTGTGCGCTGCCATTCATACTTGTTCTTTTTTATTTTCTCCTCAGTAGTGTCTCATTGTGCTAGTCTGTATTTGGGCTGTCTGAGTATGTGTGAACTCTTTTTAAAAAAAGGCAATGGATTGTTAAGAGAAAGTATGTACACTTTGCCTGTCATCTGCATACTTCCCTGCGTATCCGCCTTTTACTTGCCAGCTCTGTGGCTCCTGTTCTCTCTCTCTACATGCCTGTATATATCTCTCTGATCTTCTTGGTCCACCTAACAAACTATTTATCATTTCCTACAGTGGTCATCCTTTGTTCTTTCCATCTATCAAAATTGTCTTCACCGTTGTGGCATCCCCCCTTTCACTAAAACTAAATTCTCAATCCCAAGGCTAAGCAAGACGTTGATACCTGCTCTGTTTCCCTGTTACAGGTATCTTCCTCACCTCTCTGCTGCTTTACACGCTCCTTTGACATACTTCGAGTATGAGGGATGCTATGAAAACCCAAACTGTCTTCTGTATTTGTTTATAGTCTTATTTTTCAGGGTGGCTGACGCGATCTAGAGTTGACTCCAGTCACATGGATACCTGATAGTTACTCCTATAAACAATGAGAAACCTTTGATTTCTACAACAGTCGCAACTTACAGATGCCTAATGAGGCAGTTCCTTTGCTGTGATTGAAGAGTTCTGGAGATTTCTGTGTTCAAAAAAATGTTATACAACTTCTCGCTAGAGCTCTAATTATAAAGCAGGTTGAAAGCATGCCAAAAATACAATCTTTTAAAACCCTCTGTCTCATTTAAATTCTTATTTGACATTTTTAAGACACTGATACTGCATTAAAAAAAGGAAACATAAACAAATTACAAAATCCAAACAAACTAAAAATGAGATAAATAGTTTGCAGAATATGTACCAGTGCTTCAAGTAGATCACTGAAATGACTGTTGAGTCAGCAAACTTTTTCTGAAACCCATGTCAAAGAAATATATGTAGCATACTAGAAAGCATTTTTATTTTATCAGATTTTCGTGGAATCATAGAATGGTTAATGTTGGAAGGGACCTTAAAGATCATCTAGTTCCAACCACCCTGCCATGGGCAGGGACACCTCCCACCAGACCAGGTTGCTCCAAGCCCCATCCAGCCTGGTCTTGAACACCTCCAGGGATGGGGCAGCCACAGCTTCCCTGGGCATCCTGTTCCAGTGTCTCACCACCCTCAGAGTAAAGAATTTCTTCCTAATGTCTATCCTAAATCTCCCCTCTTTCAGTGTAAAATGATTGCCCCTCATCCTATGGCTCCACTCCATGATCAAGAGTCCCTCCCCAGCTTTCCCATAGCTCCTTTAGGGACTGCAAGGGGCTATAAGGTGTCCCCGGAGCCTTCTCTTCTCCAGGCTGAACAACCCCAGCTCTTTCAGCCTATATTCATAGCAGAGGTGCTCCAGCCCGCAGTCAATTTCAGAATGTTTCACTGGCAAATTTTGCATGCTTATGGCTTCTTATTCTTATATCTGACTCCTTATTCATGTTAAAAAAACCCCAAACATCCTAACAATCCTGTGCACCAGGGAAATGTGAATTACTTGTTTGCAAAACAGAATTAAGGCACAAAATATATCAACTGAATGGGCCAAAGTCACACAGGAAGGATGTTGCCAGGGATGGACTCGATCTCAAGTATTCCTTAGAAAATGTGTCTGCTATACCATTTCCCCAACTACCATTTCTACTGTTTCTATGGGTTCAAATCACTGTAATTAGGATACAGCAAAGGAAGAAACAAAAATATCATTTTGTGATGCCCATCATACATTTCGAGGATAGCTGGATTTCTGGGGGAAGAACCTCTCCAGCCAAACCACGGCCTGCAAACTTCCTTAGGAGTGTGCTAATGACCAGGGTGAAATTTGTTTACAAATGATTGAGTGATATTGTGGAGACTACAGCTGTAATTTTCCACTGCCATGGGTACAGGGTGTCTAATGAGTTGCTAAAAAGAATTGCAATCTTGCGAGTGGAAGCCAGGCACGTAAAACGTGCAAGTATCCAGCCTTGTCTGACACAGCATCATTAATAAGATGCACAATCCCTTCCTCAGGAATGTAGGCAGAGCACGTGTGAGTTGTAGTGTGAACAGTGGGTTATTAAATCAAGAGGGTTTGGCAGAGGAGATAAGTATAAGAATGTAGATTTGTGTGCACAGGGATATTCCTATATTAATAAAACTTTAATTTTTAATTGAATTCTCTCTGCCAATTTAATTTCCTTTTTCCTCTCCTCTCACTTGATTCCTGCTTTTTCAAAAAAATTCTATCTTGTTTCAAAGCATCAAAAATGATGATGACCAGTGGAATCCTTTCCAGATTTACAACCTTTTGGAGGAAAGCTACGAATAATGTCTGACAAAACAAAGTGCAAGTGAGGAACTGTGTGCATTTCCTAGGAGCACACACAGAGATTGCCTAGTGGTGGACTCCGGGAAGAACTTTAAACAAAAGAACTAGAGGGAGAATGAACAATAGAAAGCTATTATAATGCCAAAGGATGAATTTTCAAAGATTCTTCTGGGAATTTGTTGCTGAATTTCCATTAAAGTTAAATATTGTACTGGTGCAAACCCTGTCTGAGGATCACTTAGTTTAAGGAGAAAGAATCAGTGGGCTATACAGAAAGTCAGAGAAGGGCAATATTTTCCCATAAAACACAAGGAAAAGGGCCATTTGAAGAAATGAGTATGTATGAAGTACAGGGATGTATGGGAATAGCTTCTCAGGTGAGCGGAATTGTATATTATATTTGTGGCAGTTATACGCATGAAGTGAAACAGTTGAAACAGTAAAGCAAGCAATAAAAGCATTTTAACATTTATAAAAACAAGGATATATTACAACAGTAATATCATCAGGTAGTATAAATCAGCATACATCCATTCAAGTTAAATTGATATCTATCAGCAGGAGTATCTGCCTTACCTTAACAAAATAGTTAGTTTTCACATTTATTCTGATCATCCTTTTCAGGAGGCAACGACACTGCCTTACCATGGAGTGCACTATTCCAAGAAATCCACAATATTTACAAATTTTGTAGGTGGTGGCATGTTTTATAACCAGTTTGGGATGAAGAAAAATCTCTACTAGCTTTATGAATTGACTTCTTGGTAAAACACAGCAGAAAACCTCTGATCACACCCAAAAAGCAAGAACAGCATAAAATAGTAGGGATGTAAACATATATACAAGGCTACCTAAGGTGTTTGTTATTGTTTAGGGTGCCAAGCCAAAGCAGGAATTAGCACAAGTGGTTTGGGCACTTCCCTTAACAATTCTGCAAATACCGAAATAATTGACAGTGTTGTGACATTTTCCCTGATTTTTAGACCTAGTGATTTCCCGGCCACCTTGGAGCACTGAAGACCATTTCAAAGGCCCTCTCCGTCTTTGTGCAACTATTGTAAGCCCATCAAAATGGATGCACTGCTTTGGATGAAGCCTTGGCCCAACTGAAATCAGACGAAAAACTTCCATTGACTTCAGCAGGGTCAAAATTTCATCTTCAGCATTCATCTTCCCTTCCCTTAGACGAAAGCTATTTTTAAAGCCTCCCTGCCATGCTTTGTACCTATTTATAAAGCGAAGATGTCAAAGTGTACCTCTTCACTCCTTTCACACATGTAGCCATTGGGTTATTTTGCCTGGCAAAGGTCTTCTCAGTCAGGACACTCAAGGTAGCGGTTTCATTAGTAAGGGTGAACCAGCAATCAAGAGGTCAGCACCCAGTGGGTTTTGATAACCCTCAATCCTCCAAAGCAGAACATATCTCAGTAGGATAGGAGGGAGTACCGCCTTCAACTCCCCTGTATGTTTTATAGCTCTTTTGTACAGAACGACTTTATTTTAAGAGGCTGGGGAACGAGAGTAGGTATCAGCAGGTCTCCAGCTGGTTTATCCAAGGTCTCAGGCCCATTCTGATGATCACTGGTTGTAAAAGAGGATGTTGGTGGGCTTCGTTAGAATTGCCCCCCACCTATCAATAGCCAATTAGGAAACATAACTCAGTTTGATCCACTGAATACAGGGAAAGAGTAAATGGCTTTGTATGAATAAATCAGTTAAAGAGAATTATTTCTCCCTCTTAAGAAATTATAAATGGTTCTATCAAGTACCATTATCGGCTGTAGCGGAAATAAAATCTGACATTTGTCTCTAGAGCCTTTTACATTAAAGAATGATTTTTACAATTACATTCTCCAAACATTTAGTTCACTAATGGCAGAGAAGGAGGCATAAGGGCAGCAGTCAGCAAAGAAATGAGGCTCATTGTCATGCATGAGAAAATTAAAGGGATACTTAGGAAAAATCAGGAACTAGGAAAGGTTGTATCCTAATCTTCAAGACTCTGGATGTAGACAATATTTTTAAAGTAAATACTCACTTTTCTGTAGTTAATAAAAGCATGTGATTATATTTGTAAAAAAGAGGAGAAAGCGTCTGGAAATGGTTTGATTTACAAGTCATAGGAACTTAAAAATGCTTTATTGTACACAAGATACCATAATATGGCCACTTTTAGATGTCTTTTTACACTTTCATGTAAACTATGTGAAACTGGCCATGCTTCAAAAAAGAGTCCTGCACCAAGTGGGCTATCACTCTGATTCACTCTGATGGTTCTGAGGCTTTTTATTAATGTTTATTTACAGCAAAATAAAGGTTACAGTCTGTTTTATTTGTATTCAAAAGATGAAATTGCTTTTAAAATATAGCCTTCTTATTCCACCTCAGTCAATCTCACCTACCTTTGGAGTTGACCAAGACAGTGCAATCCTCTACCAGGTTATAAAACGTATCAGTCAGAAGCTTTGTAGCACATCGGTCTTCCTTCAGGCCCACAGGACAGAAATACCACCTTCCCAGGAGTGGTCTGGGAATAATCGTGAATTTCTGGTGTAGCTTATCCCATAGTCTTTGTAGTGCAGGTTGGGCTTTCTTGATGAGCATATGGAGAAAGAGCAGTCAGGGTCTCCACAGATTGGTGATTCGGCAGTAGAATGGCTGTTGGCATCCATGATCTTCAACACCACTGTCAGCTTCTCTGACAACAGAGGTTGTTCAAGTAGGGTTCATTTGAATGCGTTCAAAGAATCTTCTTGCTTCCTGTCTCATGGATGGACTGTCAAAACATATTAAAACCTTGGTTAGTGTCTTTAGTTTTTTCCTTTCTTGGGCTTTTTAATAAATACCTTTTTTTTTTCTATGTTTTCTTAAAATATGGATCTTATTATTTCAGAAATATATTTTTTCTATGCTGCAACTAAACACTTACAGACACTCCTATTGGAACAAGAAGCTTCTGCAAGTGTCATCCTTACAGTTACTTGGGACAAACCCAAAACGTCCACATCTTAAACGCATTTGCTAATACCAGCAGCTCTACAAGTGCATCTCCAGGAATAAGCACAAGGGGTCAGCAGACCTTGTAATGACGGCTCATCATTGGATAACACTTCATCTTCGCTTCTCTCTAATTAACACTAAAATAGTACTCAGAACAGATCGGTTTTACATAAAAAAGAATTCCAGATAGAGATTGGCATTTATAATTAATAGCTAGCTAGCTCAAGTGCTAGCTCTTTACTTTTAAGTGCTCCATTATTATAATTTCTCCTGAAATTCATTGCAATAACACTGATCACAAAGAGACCATTCATCTTTGATTTAAAGAGATGTTGTCAATGGCGGCAAGGCAAAGATTTGACCTACATAAGAACATAAGGGCAAGGCCATGCTTCAGTACTTGGGACATAATGGAGTTATGGGAGACTTGTTCATTGTGATGACAGCACTCAGATACACAGCTGACAATAAGATACTCAAACTTTCCCTCCTACAGAAGCCTCTCCTATCTTAATAGTGTTGTGTTGGAACCATCTCAGGGCCTGTGTATCTCTTTTGTACCTCTGCATTTTAGTTTAAAACAACACTGAGGCATTTTGTATGAAGAAAAGCCCGGAAGCACTGGGCTCATCTTTGATCTCTAAATCATTTGACAGCAATGGGGGAATTAGTCCCCCATCCTGCTAATGACCATCCACCCAGTTCTACAGATTGCTTACAACTGGTGTGAGGGTTGATTTTCGTCTCCTCAAACTGGGAGATGTTGCGTTTGGACCACCCATTTTTATCCGTTTCTTTGGCACTGTGGCCACACAGCCTCAGACTACTGATGGAGAGTGTCAGCAGTTGTCCCTGAAGTGTGTGATCTACTCTCTTCAAGATAAACAGTCATGGCAGCTTTCAGCACTGAAAGGTAAGTCTCTGTGGTATTCTGCAACCCATAAGAGGCTTGCCTTGCCTGCTCTCTACACTGCTAATGTGAGCCACCTCTTCCGCGTATGTCACTGTTTACAGACTAGTGAGATAGAGCTAATAAACTCTTCTGGGAGAAAGTGTTGCTGATATGTGCATTTAGGTTTCTGCCTTACGCTCATGATTCACTAGAGCTAGGAAACCATAACACGTAAAATGTATAAACTATTAAATGTACAAAGCAGTTAAATATTGGCTGGGACATTCTTTTCATTCTATAATCTTTGATTAGGAGCCATGGACAATAAAGTTAAAGGTTAATTAAAGAGCAAACCAGCCTCACATTCATAAAATAAAATTGCCTGTTCAAAAATCCTCTCATTAAGAAAATCATCTAATAATGGTTCCTGGCCAGAAGAGGAAGCAGATTTTTGAGCTAAACTCAATTTTCAACCTAAGGGGAATATCTGACCTAACTCACATACCTAAGTGGTGACAGGTTTCAAACAATAGTGTGCTCCCAAAGTGAAAAGAATTTCCAATCTCTTTTAGTGCCACTACAGACCTCTCAGAGGTGTCTGCTACCAAAATAAAACCAACCTCACAAAACCAATGTCCAATTTACTTAGAATTCCTGAGGGAACTCCCTCAGAGCTTCAGTGTATGTATGTTATATGTTCCTCCATCAGTCCAGTCTAGGTGTATTACAAATTATGAGCAGTCAAGAGTTGAAAAGCCCTCAGATTATTTTTTTTTTCCCCTAAAGATCCCATTCAAAATAAAAATAAGTAGAAAGGGGAAGAAAAATGTTGGTCTGGAGTAAGTTTCTTGCTGCTGGTTTCCTTAGAGCTGAAAAGATTAACTCAAGTAATATGTGTTATCCATATAAACTGTTTACAAACCAATCCATGGGCTTTTATATGTTCTGATCAACTGTTCCACCACAAATAATTGTCATTTTGTGCCCAGTAAAATTGGACTGAATCTTGTCATAAAATATACACAAATGTTTCCAAATTCCTCTGCCTTAGAAATAATTTAAAATCCCTAGTACAAACTGTATTTTGCATTTGTGTAGCAACTTCCACCTGAAGATCTCAAAGTATATTCCTAAATAAGATTCAAAATTCATGA
>RSEF01000002.1:156846221-156864208 GCA_003993805.1 Himantopus leucocephalus | reverse complement strand
GGCTGAGAGAGTTGGGGTTGTTCAGCCTGGAGAAGAGAAGCCTATGGGAAGACTTTATTGCAGCCTTTCAGCACTTATAGTGGGCTTATAAGAAAGATTGGGACAGACTTTTTAGCAGGGCCTGTTGCGGTAGGACAAGGGGTAATGGTTTTAAACTAAAAGAGGGGAGACTCAGACTAAATATAAGGAAGAATTTTTTCATGCTTAGGGTGGTGAAACACTGACCCAGGTTGCCCCGAGAGGTGGTGGATGCCCCAATCAATGGAAACATTCCAGGTCAGGTTAGACGGGGCTCTGAGCAACCTGCTCTAGTTGAAGATGTCCCTGCTCATTGCAGGGGGGTTGGACTAGATGGCCTTTAAAGGTCCCTCCCAATCCAAACTATTCTATGATTCTGTTCTATGAATCCTTAGGAGCCTGAAAGCTGCTGTTGCTTGGGTTTTCTTTTGCCAACACTTTGCAGAGTATATTGAGATTTAGTGTGGTTTTGAAAATTATATCTGAACTCCAGTATGGTTTCTGTAGGTTCTCATCTTTGACCGATTTTCTTCTTCACCTAAATGTGTGAAGTCATTGGTCTCAGTGAGTGATCATTTTTTATGATGAAGCTAGTGAGGTTTAAACAAAAGTCTTTAATTTCCCGAACAACTTATTTATTTTCCATCTGCTTCTAAAAATTTCACCACAAGCATATAGTTTTTGTTAATACTTATGCGTGCATAAAAGTCACATTCCACCCCATTGTCTTTACAACGATTTTGTTCTTATTTTATATGCATTTAATTTTGCTTTTGCTTAAGCCATCCCAGAGGATATGGGATGTGTTTAAGTTCTGTATATGATCTAAAAAGCAAGAGGCTAATTTTCTTCTGAACTGACCTTAACAAACATGCCTCTTTGGTACTGTGCAACAGTTAGACTTCTGTGGGTAAGCATGCATTTTCTGCAACATAAATTAATTTAACATAATGAGCACAAATTTTCACAATAATTAATACATCAACATATTCCAAAGAATAGCACTAAACTTAACTCATTCTGATTTTTAAACAAGGAGTCTATATTTAGCTGGGAATAAGATATTACAGTCAGTGGTGATGATCTCATCTTAGCTGGGCAGTAAGTGGACTTTTAAATGATTTACAAATAGCAGAAAACCTACGAGGCCTGGCTGGTAAGAGAGAGGAAAGGGATGATGAAAGCTTTAGGGTTCAATTCTCCATGGTCTCTGAGATATGATGCTAATTTAATATAGTACAAATTACTATTCACATTCATTAGCATCAAACTAAGCAATATGCAATCACAGCCAAGTTCACAATTAGCATTAATGATATTCTCAAAGTGGGGAGAAAAAATAGAGGATTGAGTTTTACACTACAGACAAGATAATACAAGGAAAATAATGCCAGGGATTAGTGTCTAAGATAGGAATTTATTTCCAGCGTGTTTACAAGTCCCAGAGCTCGAGGAGCCTGAAGTTAACACACAGATGGGACATTTCTATCTGCAGATTTTCATATCCATCTTCTCCCAGTTTCACTTGGTTCTCAGTAGATACAGTCTAAGTAGAAGTGAGGACAAAGCTGGCGTTCCTCTAAATTAGCTTTGCCTTGTCCTACAGTCCAGCTCCTCACCACATCTTTGTTAGGAGCTTTTTGGAGAATGAAATATTCAGGTTCTGGATGTACCTGTATGTCTGCTCTGACTACACAGAGAGTCTGACACAATTACTTATAAACAGTGAAATTTAGATAGCTGCAGCTGGTGAAAAATATTCCTCTTTTGGAGTCAGTGTTCATTAAAACTTCATTCACAGATTCTTGAGATGCAACAGATTGTTGCAACCACGTGGTTTAGCTTCCTCCATTACAGGAAAAATGTTACCCTTCAAAATGGGTAACATTTGGTTTGAAACATCACCCTTATGAGGACAGGCTGAAGGAGTTGGGGTTGTTCAGATTGGAGAAGAGAAGGCACCAGGGAGACTTTATAACGGCCTTCCAGTATGTAAAGGGGCTACAGGAAAGCTGGGGAGGGACTCTTGATCAGGGAGGGGAGCCATAGGATGAGACAGAATGGTTTGAAACTGAAAGAGGGAAGATTTAGATTAGATATTAGGAAGAAATTCTTTACTCTGAGGGTAGTGAGGCACTGGAACAGGTAGCCCAGAGAAGCTGTGGCTGCCCCATCCCTGGAGGTGTTCAAGGCCAGGTTGGATGGGACTTTGAGCAACCTGGTCTGGTGGGAGGTGTCCCTGCCCATGGCAGGGTGGTTGGAACTGGGTGATCTTTAAGGTCCTTTTCAACCCATTCTAGGATTCTATGAAAATCAGCTTCATTAATATGAGGGTTGATGAGTTTTTAAACAACGTGCTATGCAGTTCAGTCCTCATTTAAAGACATTTAAGAAGTTAAGGTCTTATTATATCCCATGACATATTATTTCAATGACTGATTGCTCACCCTCTTACAAGTGGGGGCTTCCGTTTAATTTTAATTGGTTTTCACCTTCACTTTCAAAGTATTTTTTATATTATTACTTTGAGGGCCTTTCTTTTTGTCTGGTCTGATTTTATTATCTTATGTCATTTGGTGACTCAGATCCTGAACTGGACTGTATAGTCCAGAAATTAGTTCTGTCATGCCATATACTCAGATGGCATAAACTCATAAACTTCCCTTTCCCCATTCCATATTGCTGTGGTATTGGCTGGTGAGGTGATACCTTAAGTGGGGGATTAGGAGTTGCGCGTCTGTAGTGATATATTGAAGAATCTTGGTCCTTTTTGTCAAAGCATTACATGGGAGATCAGTTGTGTATAATTAAAAATTTTGACCACAAGGCTTTGTATTTAGTGATGTTAATGGCTTAGAATCACTGCTTTTCAGTCTGCCAGCACCTATGCATAATTTATATACTCTTCCTTAGGTAAAGCCGTTCATCTTTTCTGACCACTTCTAGCTAACGGGCTGGTAAAGCCTATGATTGCACAGAAAACACAAAGAGCACAGATTTGCTGACGACACTTTGATCTGAGCTCTGCATGATCAGATATTTACAGTGGCGCTGGGATTGACCTAACATTACTCAGACTTCCAGCAAGTATTATTGTCTTGGGCACAGCACCACGTAATGCAGCTGTATGGCACCCGGAAAGGCAGTAGCTGGATTTACAGGCAAAGATTCTTACAAGATTTTTGCAACTTGTCACAAGTTGTAATTCTTTTTACATGATCAGTAAGAGAGAAATTGCTATTCAAATTAGCTTTGTGCACCCCAAACAACCTGCCTTGAGAGCTGCGAAGCTCAAAACTGAGGCGGTCTCATCTTTTAATTTGAAATTTACTTTTACATGAATTAATGTAAGACTTCAGTCTGAAAAGAGAATCTTCTGAGAATATTATGCTTTCTAAAGCAATGCAAATCTTACTTCCGCTGCTGAAGAGAGTAGAAATTTTTACAGAAATTTTTATAACATTTGATGTGCGTCCTGGATGCAGTCAAGACAGTAGCTATACATTTCCTACTCTGACATATAACCTCTCTTTTATGGTGTCAAAATATGACTTTCATTTTCATTGCAAAAAAAAACCAAACCCAAAAAACAGAACACACTGTGGCACACAACGGGATGTGTGTATCTCACACACCTTTTTTTTTCTACTTTAAATAATTATTAGATGACTTAAATGATTTAAAGCATTAAAAAGAGTAAAAAGAAGAATTCCTGGGTGAACAGCTATCTCAATGAACAGCTATCACAAATGTAGAATTACTATGGGCATCTGCAATCAACTACTAGGAAAATTGTCAAGACTTGTGGTATAGAATATTTGTTTCTGACAAATCCACGCTAATATGTAATTTTAATTTCATAAACCTACTATTTTGTAATTTTGAAAATGCAAACCACTTTTTTGCTGTGCTCTCACCTTCCCTGCTGTCTGAGAATTCATTGCTTTTGGAAAAGTTTCTTAGTTACAAGGCACCTTTGTTATCTCCAGTACAACAAAACACTTGTGATGGTAAAACAAATAACTTATCCCAATGATTCAATCCATCTTCATGGCTTCTTCCTAAGAAGATGAACTGAGAAATCAATTTTCTGGGGCATCTTTTTCAGATCTATTCACCCTCACCCACTTCCTTTAGTAAAATGCTCACCTCTGTTCAGGATGGACTGAATCATCCTCCAGGAATGTCATTTTTTATCTCAATATGCCTTGGACCTAGACAGCAGTTTAATATTCATAGAAAATCATAGAAATCCAATAGTAGAAATTTAGATTCATAGATGCAGCTCTCTGGAGAAGAACTCAAAAGACCATCTCTTCCATATTTCTGACCTAAGGGAGGGTCAAACTTTATCTAAATCATTCTTGACACATGATTGACTGTCCCATTCTTAAAACCTGCAGCGAGGGCAGAAGGAGATTTCACGCTCACAAAAGCATGCGTAGTGCAGTGGGTAACTACCCTTGCTGGTTGACAGGTTTTTTTTTCCTGATGTCTAACCTAACAAGGATTCATTGAACCAAATAAATGTCTGCTGAAATGGCGACGAGAATTCCAGGTGCAATGACAATCTTTGTTATGCAGATAGAAGAGAAACTTGACTGAACCCACTATGTCCTGAGATGTGCCCTGGATTTTCAAGCTTAACACTGTGCTTCCATTCAGGACAGTTTACTGAAGAGGAAGCAGGAAAAAGGTGGATATATTCTTTTATTTGTCTGAAATGTTTACTTGTCTAGTTTTCTTAGCTACTATGCAACACAGCTATCAATCTACCATTCCTATAGAATCATGACAACATAGACTACATTCACTGGATGTCTTCCTGCTTTTCAATATTGAATTGGTGCCATCACTAACACCAGCAGCACTTGAAAAGCAAAAAGCATCTCTCATTTTCCTAGAAATTCCTAGCTGTGGACCTGTGGAGGTCTCTAGTGTAATGGTCGACTTGAAGTGCCAGCATTGCCAGCAACAGGTAGAGACAGAAATGATTAGGCTGTTATTTCCTCTCATGCCCATTGGTCCAGCCAACTTGCAACCTATCTTACAGTCTTCCTTTCCCAGCCCCATTTCCAAATGAGAATATCTGGGGAGATGGCATTAGAAGCCTTAGTAAATCAAAGTATGTACAACCATCATTAACAGAAATACTTGCATGTTTGCAGAAGGAAATTGGATTCTTCAAGAACGATCTGTCCTTGGGAAATCCATTTTTCGCTGCTCCTGGTTACCATTTTCTCCTTCATGTACTTGGACATGAATTCAAGGAGTATTTGCTTTATCATATTTCCAGTGATGGTGGTGACACAGACCAGCTTCCAATGACCTGGTTACTCCATCTTCATTTCCTTAAAGATGGGTGCAATGTTTGCTTTTTTCCAGTGGTGAAGGACTTCCTCCAATTATGGCAATACTCCATAAATTACAGAGAATAACTTCACACTCACATTGGCAACATTTCTGCACTCTTGGGTCTATCCCATCCAGCCCCACAGATCTGTATGCATCCAGTTTCTCTGTGTAGTTTCTAAACTATTGCTCACCAGTGGTGGCTCCTTCCCAAACTTCATCTAGCCTTTGGCCTTCTCATATTGTACTTAAAATCCTAAACTCTGCTCCGATATTTCTTTTTTACCACCTGTCCTTGTTTTCACTTCCATACTATCTCTCTGTTTAAAGAAGAGTCTTGCTTAGACATGGGGATCTTCTGATTAGGGGACTGGAATGTCTTTCTTACGAAGAAAGGCTGAGGGACTTCGGTCTTTTTAGTCTGAAGAAAAGAAGACTGAGGGGGGATCTTATCAATACTTATAAATACTTAAAGGGAGAGTACCAGGGGAATGGGAACAGTCTTTTTTCAGTGGTGCCCAGTGATAGGACAAGAGGTAATGGGCACAAACTTGAACATAGGAAGTTCCATCTGAACACGAGGAGGAACTTCTTTCCTTTGAGGGTGGCAGAGCACTGGCACAGGCTGCCCAGAGAGGTGGTGGAGTCTCCAACTCTGGAGACATTCCAAACCCACCTGGACGCTGTCCTGTGCAACCTGCTGTAGGTGACCCTGCTCTGGCAGGAGGGTTGGACTAGATGATCTCCAGAGGTCCCTTCCAACCCCCACCATTCTGTGATTCTGCTGAAGTTCCCAGACTTCATGCATAAT
The DNA here is from genome assembly GCA_003993805.1 of Himantopus leucocephalus. NCBI lineage: Eukaryota > Metazoa > Chordata > Aves > Charadriiformes > Recurvirostridae > Himantopus > Himantopus leucocephalus. Next base: position 156,858,027 of record RSEF01000002.1, on the reverse strand, counting down.
GGGACATTTGTTCCTCAGTTTTCTTTGTAAATCAGCTAACTTTCTCGGCTTTTTCCCCTGTTGAAATTTCTTAGGGAATTCTTCCCCGGAATTCCCTAAGCCAATTGTAATCTGCTGTCCCAAATCCCTTCCAGGCTCTTCTGCTTACCTTCCCAGCCTTCCCCTACATCACCTCAATCATCTCATGTTCACTGTTGTGGCCACGTTTGCCACCATTTCTTCCCTGTTTGTGAGCAGAAGCTGAAAGACAGCATTACCCCTGGCTGGCCTCTCTGACATTTGGGTTAATAAGCTCTGACCAAGACCATCTAGAACCTCCCATCTAGAACCTCCTTGCAGTGTTCTCACAATGCTACACCACCTTTCTATCAGGTCACTGGGTGGGTGAAAAAACCCTCATTGAAGGCAGGGAGCAGCGTGTCAGTTTTTGAAACAAAGCTCTTCCAGTCCAGACAGCTGCTTGTGTCTCACAGCTGTTTTCTATAGAAATGAAAGTCTTTGTGCTTAAAGTATTCCAGCCTCTGCTTGCTTCAAGCGTCTCAGTAAATTTGAGATTGACAAAATAACTATATCAGTAAAATGATTCTTTCCTTCTGACTTTACCTCATTTGCCTTCTTATACTTTTCTTAAAGGAAAAAATACAGTATTTCAGCATTACTCTTTACCCATAGGTACAGAGACTGTGAATCAATGGGTGTGAGAAGGGCTGTTCACACACACACAGTTCATTTTTTCCTCTTCTGCCTTTCTTGATTTTTCTTTTTAAGAGTATGAATTTGCTTTTCTTAAATCTAATGTCCTTGTTTCAATGTATTTTTGTTATCTTTGGAATAATCTATATCCACCTGGTACTTAAATGAAGAAAAACAACAAAATGAGAATAGTCATTGGGAACTTCACATATATATATAAAGTAATATATGATATATATGCAAACTGTGCTGCATATAAACCATAATGTAACACTGTTGTGTCTCTGTTGACTTCACTGAAGATCTGATTTATTCAGAAGAACATAGAAGGGGCTTCAAAACTCTGACTACTGCATTAAGTCCACAGGAACTCTTGTCTCCCTAATGGACGTTGTTTTAATCTCAAGAACGACAATAAAATTATTTCATTGACCTCTCAAAGAGCCATCCACCAAGGAGAAGAATCTTCAGTCTTTGTACACCTGAGGTCAGAAGTCATGAAATCAAGCCTTTCTGATTTCCAAAATGACAAGTAGCAATAAAACCACATTCGTTATCACATAAATTATTTTTAAGAAAAAAAATAATCATGATATGCTCTAATTACTACCCTTTTATCTGTCCTTACTTGTACTTTTGCTTGAGGCTTTTGGCAGATGAAATCAAGTGAATGGAGAAGTATATTTTAGCTAACAAGCTTCCTAGTCTAAAAATTCCTCTTGAGTGCACGATTCAAGCAAATCAGAAAACAGAGAGAGAGAAAGAAGGAGAAAAAGCAAATGGAAGAAGATTGCCTTGCTAATTTAATATTTTTGGTACACAATTAGCACACATCAGGCTAGTCGATAGGGGACTGCCCTGCAGGTCAGGCTTTCGCAGAGCGGTGTGCTTTGAATGGCTCGTTGAACCGTCGGTAGGGTCTGCTCACATGCTGGGGAAGCACTCCGCGCAGTTTGCACCTGACAGCTTGCCAGGGATTAGCTGTCAGGAAAGTGCCACTCGGAATTTCCGCTTTCTGTGATGGCTCCTATTATCTGGTAAACAGGCGCCAAATTGTGTTATTCTATGACCCGCTCTCACCGTCAAAACGATCTTCCAGGTTAGTGGGTTGGTGGGCTGGATGCTGAACAAAGCTTGTTTGCTCTCTCTATTTTGGGTAGGTATGGAATGAAAAAAAAAATTGACAACTCCAGCATTTTGTGCATCTTTGTAGTAGAGTAGAAAAAAGGATGAATGGCTGCTGGGAACACATCCTCACATCTTTCTGGCTAGAGACAGTAGGCTGGACAGTGAAATCCTGCGTGGAATTGAAAACAGCTGGTTGATGTGACTTGCTGCTGTGCTCAAAGTTCAACTGCTACTTAGATTTGGGGTCAGAAGAGAATGCAAGTGTTCCCTCCAGGCTAAATTGGCAGGCATGATTGTTTGTTTGCTTTTATGTCTTCCTCTGCAGGCAGCACATTGTCAGCTTTCAGTAATCACCTTTTTCTCTTGAATTGTCTAATTGATTAACAGAATTAAGTTGTCACAGCAATTTACCCTTAGCCCGAAGTTTGCTGCTTCTGCTTCATGCCTAAAAAAGGGAACAAGCAGAAAGTCTTGTCTTTTCCATATCTGGTGTTATAATAAAAGATATTTCCTTGCCCTACATATTCATCTTTACTCTGATAGGGTACTGTAGACCCCTAACATGCTCAAAGATATATAGATGTCTTCATCTCAAAATGGATTACACTGTTGAAATTAGTTGAAATAAATTCTGCAGTGCAGAATTTTACATCTGAACCAGTCAACTTCAGTTCCTTTTATGGAGCCAGTGGGCAGGAAGAGACATGGCACATCTGATCTATTTTAGATGTCTACTTTAGTCAGATATATCACATCCCAGAAATGCCTGTTTCTTTCTGTCGATTCCTTTAATTCTGGGGAAAAAAAATAATCTGTTTTTGTAGTTCAGAAGTACGCAATTTTATTTAAGCAGAAAAAAAATTTGCTAAAAAGTAAATGAAAGAAAACTGACTTTATTGCAACAGCAAAGATGCAGAGTTAAAAAAAAAAAACAACCAAACCACCTCTCATTTAGAAGAAAACATTGAAAGTAATATGAAACTAATTACTTTGGGGATTCAGTTATCAGAAAATATCGATAGATTCATTTTCCTTAAATCACTTAGTAACCAGAGGACATCTTGAAAACGTAAACTGGGAATAATCTCATGATAAGAAAATCACCTAATTTAAGCACAAGTGTAGTGAAAAGCAGAATAACCACGACAGAGATCTGCCCGATTTTTACCTTTAGAATTAAAAATATTCTCCTCTTGCTTTTTGGGCATGTCAGACAGGTAAGATATGCGATGTCATGGAACAGTAACAATTATTTCTAGAAGCACCTGGGAGTTAATCGTACATGCCACCTACCCTATCAGTACCTCAGTCTGTAAAAGGAAAATAAAGAAATAAATTACTGCTCTAGAAGTTGATCCTCATATATTGTATTTCCCAAAACATTAGAGTAAAAAAATCCACTACCAACAGCAACAACAAAAAAAAAAGTCCTTACTATTTCCCATCATAGGAACAAATTTTTTCCAGGTTCAAGGCATACTAGTCACTTTCTAATCTCTAACTGGAAGCACAGAAAAAAAGCAAGATATATAACATAACCTTATGTAACTAAACAAACCTAACTGGTTCCCAAATATCGGAGTCTAGAAGAAGTTACTTGTCTGTATGATGGATATAGCTGCAGAAAACTCATCTTGTTTTTTTCTGTACATTATTCTTATTATTATTTCCTGGTGTGAAACAGTAATCCTGAAAGCATTTTCTTGGATAAGAAATTATCTTCAGTCGGAGATATTATCTGAAATTCCAGGCAAAAGATCTTAAATTGGAACAGAAACACTCTTCAGAGTGACTGAATGCTGTACTTCCTCAGTCAATGGGTAACATGAAAAACTCTTTCAGTGCCTTTTTGCTATGCTAGTCCCATCAGGGACACCAGCAAGATAATAGTGCTGGTACCTAAATTGAAGAGATGGGTGGATTTCACACTCTTTCTGAAAATCAGACCTCTCTAAATTGCTTCACATTACACATTAAAAAAAAATAAAATAAAATCAGAAGCACAACAAATCCACAGTCCTTTGAAAATCCTTGATGTGACCTTCACACAACCAGTTGGTAGATTGCTATTTTTGTCAAAGATGCATTCTGTCACTACAATGAACTCTGTTTAAGCACCTAAAAAAATTTCTCAGTATATTAGTATATTTTTGGGGTGTGATAATTATCCAAAAAATGTACTAGACAGTGTAATTGGAATGGTAGGTTTAAACTTGCCCATTTCCAAAGTGAGATTTACAATACAGACTTAAATAAGTACAGTAATGATTTGGAAAAACAAACAAATAAAAAAGCAATTAGACAGAAATAATATAAGAAATCCATAAAAGTGTTCCAGAAATTACCACAAAAACTCATTGATGTCAACAACTTGCATGGAACCAGAGCACTTTTGATAAATTCATTAAATATAAAACCACCAGTTCGGAATCATGAACAGCTGATGCCGTAAGGCCATTGGGTGATCCTTCTGGGAAGTATCACCATACATTTCTCCTGTCCTCACAGTTTTTATGGGTATTTATTATTGACTACTGTCAGCAACAGAAAAAGTGTCTACACAGACTTCGGCTCTAACTTACTAGGGATGTCGCTAAATTTGAGAATGAAGGGTCGGGCACAGTGATGAGCAGAGAGGAATCAAGTTTCTTTCTCTCCTAGAGACTCTGTGTGAGGTTCAGTTTGTCTGTGCATGGCTGTGGTATAAAAGTCCACAGTGATTTAAGGTTCAATGCAATGGGTCACACATATGTGTCTAAAACCATTACAGAGTACCTGAGACTTCAATATCGGTCTAGCAGATGTGGCAAAGGAACTGCAGTGAATGAATGTCCAGCTTGAGCATGGCTGGAGGCCAGGTAAGGTACTCCAAAGGATATCGCGTTGCTTGGTACTCATGAGTTGGAATTAAGCCACTAGTAAAAATAGTCAAGACTAAAGAAAATTGTACTTACCATTAAATAAATCCCTACTGGTTTGTCAGCTGAATTAGTAAAGACTAATGTTGTGTTATGTTGGCTGTACTGACTAGTCTCCACCTGCTGTAATGGGAGGCTGGAGACCTCATGTAAATGGAGGTAACTTCACATATACACCTACATTCAGATGCCTTAAAGTGGAATTGCATCCCACCACAGGGCCTCCATTCCTCTTCCTAATCATAGGTGTCTAGTGCTATTCTAGACAGCAAACTGTCCACGGTGTCTCCACGGGGCTAGGAAACATGACAGTGGACCCACAAGAGAGCTGCTCCTTTCTGGACCGTGGCTGGAGGTCAGGTGGGAAACCTTAACATGCTTCAAATAGCACCAGGTTATCTGTGAGTCTTCCATGGTCCATGGCACTTGGAAATGCTTGTCCTGCCCTTTTCCAACCTCTGTCTTTTCTGTCTTTACGAGAAAGGATTTTCTGTTATTGTGTGTTAGATCACAGTATCTAACACAGCAAAACCTTGTTTCTTCGGTGGATCTGTGTGTCCTAACGTAACAGAAATTTTAAATAACACTGAGTGAATGAGGCAATGCAAGGGATCTGAAACAGAAAGTGACTGCAATTCTTAGTCAATGCATAATAAAAATAGATTTTATAATATATTATTATTATAATTATTAAATTATTCTAAAGCATCACAATAGATGAGTAATTGGCATAGAAGGAACAAGGTGAGCTCTCCAAATTCTGATCAATAAGAGCAGATTTAGAAAGAAGGTGAGAAAGAAAATCTTCAATATTACCGATTTTCACCAGTGCTTAGGGAAACGTGCAAGACTTAAAATGGGGACCTTTGAGGTATGAGTATTTCCAAGCCTGCAGAGTCTCCGAAAGGAGGATCCTTTGAGGACATCTTCTTGCTGTAACAAAACTTTAACCTGAAAGGATCTTTTTGATCTTTAGCTTGGGAGAAAAGACTTCCAACTAATTTATGATGACATTAGAGGATAACAACATGCACAGTAATGAATTCTCTTTAGCCTTTGGGCTGTAGCTGTGTTTTACTGTCTCCAGGAAAATAAAAGGGGATGCATGGAAATAGTCAGCATTTGTATTTTAATTGCCGCTGAGGATGCTAACTGTTTTGTAAAGAATGAAACATCTAATGGTATGAGAAAAAAAAGACAATGATGTTTCTAAGTTAAGTTCTTATAAGAATAAGAGACAAAGTCCAACAGCAGCAGTGAAGTTCCTATATGCTGAAGACAATGGCACTAATTTGATCTATTACCATTTAGGGTAAGCATTCAGGAGAAACACATGGGAAATTTTGATGAGTCCTGGAAAGGACAAGTGCAAAGGAAGGACAGCATGTAAAGGACGGGACAGAGCCTCTTCTCATGCGGAATATTTTGGTGCCTTACAGCAATTTTACAGGTCTTCTTAGGTAAATTAAATAACTCTACACAAATGAAAGGATTTGAAAGGGAACCTGACATGATAAGACTCTTTTGGACTGGAGAGATGACCTGTATCCTTCATGCAAGTAATAGGTAATAAGAAAGGAATCGAGTTGTGCTGTCTTTGAACTTATTTTCTAGTTGGGTTTAAAAAGTTTGCCTTTGACCTTTCTTCAAGGCATCATATATACCCTGAAGGATGATTTTGTGTTAAAAGATAGCTATTTGTTTAAACAAAGATTTTATGATTTAAAGTACTACTGGTACTATGCCCTAAATTCTTCCCTGCCGTTAAGTATATGATGTTATAGTTAAAGTATTTACATACAGTAACAAACACTGGGAAGAAGGAAAAAAGGAGTGTGAAACAGAAGAGATTCTGTGTTTCAGTTTGCTTCCTGCAGCCCCAGTAGCAAGCTTGTCTAAGAGCTTGACTTCAGACACAGATAAAAATCTTCCTGTTTAACCAGTTTCTATTTCTTTTAATAGAGATAGAGCATATTAGTCAAGATGGAATGGATTTTCCATTTCCTTTAATAGAGTGGAACGGATTATCCTAGTCTGCAGACCAGACCAGGCTCCAAATCACAACAAAGTAGAGATTGACATTTTCCTTACCTTTCCTGTAATTTAGGAAAAGTTGGAAATACAATTGGGGTCTTGACTACTCAAGCTGCCTTGCTGATACCATAGTGGTTCATAAAAACAGAGCTCAGCGTCCAAGGTAATCTCACTGATCCATACAAACCGGCTTCTAGCATTGCACGAAGCTCTCTCCAACTTGCCAATTTCATTAATATGTGTCCCCAGCTAAACGAGCTACTGTGTGGGAAATAATTCCATAGCCATAACATATTTTTGCTTTCCCAAGCCACAGCAAAGTGGTCTTTGGTGCTGAGAGTATGCAAGAAAAAAATCACTCTGTGTTTTAAAAGATCCTGAGACTAGATCATGTTATTTCAACATAACATTTATTTCTTGTTGTCTGTGAGTCATGAAGCTCCAAAGCCTTTAGATTTTGATCTGAATCTCACTAAACATCCACCTTCCAATACGTCGACCAAACAACTAGATTACAAAGCAGTTTATTTCCACTGTAGAGAGCAAAAACCACTATGGGTTAATATAGTCATACAAACATGAAAACTATGTAGAATTAAGGGGGAGGGAAAGAAAAAACTAAGTACTGCAAACTTGAAAAAAGCCTGTCTCAGTAACTGGCCCCATAATCATAGTATCATAAAAATCGTTTCATAAATATTTCTGTAGTGGAATATGGACAGTTATGGGCAATAGTTTTAAAGAAGTCTTAATGTATCTGTGTGAATGTATTGGTGCACATATGTGAATACACGTGAATAAGCATATTTGGGACCTCTGAGGTGCACTCACTTCAAATGTGAAACAGGACAAGTTGTCCATCTCCCTGCAGGTCTGAATGCTCCAGAAAAACAATTTTCCATCCCAAATATTATATTCTGACTGAGTCTGTGATCCTTTGAAGACCCATTTCTGATATTGTTTGTGAGAAATGTGAGCTGACACACTAGAACATAACTTGCTGTATATGTGGGTTAATGGCATTACTTCATGGGCTGAAGAGACACAACTGGATGTCACAATGACCCGTGGCACAGGGGGAAAGTTCCCTGTATGGGCTAACCAGTATGGAAACTTGCTCCCTGTTGCAGAAACTGCTGACATTTAGTTATTACTCGGTAGACAAGGCAGGGAATGGAGGACAACACAAAGGGCAAGCAAAAAGGAAAAATAAAGCACAGAGAAAGATCTGAAAGAAATGTCATGTTCTCTTTGCTTGGTTACATGATTAAGGGCTAATCTCTCTGAACACAAAGAACCAGGGAGGCCGCTGAATCCTTGTAACCTAATCAGCGGATCTGCTTCTGGTGGATGAGTCAGCCAAAGAAACACCTTCTCAGGAATGCCCTGCAAACTGGAGGGGTTATTGCCTGAAGGGGTTAGGACTTATTATGGGACGCAGAGGGGGAAAGAATTTGGAGATTTTTCAAAAGTTATTACAGGACGTTTTAAGGAGATTGCAGGAATGTGCCAGACTGCTGATGGGATGTTTAGCAGAAGGACCAAAGGCTGGGTAAGGGAGGGATCAAGATGGATCAGGAAGGAAAAAAGAATGGGAAAATAGAGGGAAAAGGATTATGGGTAACCAGGCTGCTGGTCCGTACATTTGTCTGGCTGAGCCTTCCACTTGGTCACCATAATCTATCCTATCTTCTTCCTAAAGCCTATTGCTATCTCCTGTGCTAGTGAACTTGCTGTTCTGAGCCAGCGTATAAACATGATGAGCTGCAAGCCAGGCTGGCTGTGAGCAGGTCAGGAGGTCTAGTGCCAACTGCTAGACCGGGGCCACCAGCCACAGGGGCTTGAGAGTCCTGGTACAAGCCTCAGGGAAGGAGTGGGACCTAGGGGCCAGCTTCTGGATAAACTGTCCAGCTGCTGGAGAAACCTATACTGTGTGTATATATTCCTGTAGAAACTTCAATCCCGGTCAGCTGGGGAGGAGGAAGACGATGGGGTCATCTGTGTTATTAATGCTTATGTAAGTGCTGTGTGTGTATACAGGGTGCTGGAAAGCTGCTTCTCCCTTTCTGTGTTCATGTTTGTGACCGGCTCTGTGTCTGTTTGTGTGTGCGTGTGCCCACTGGGAATACGTGTTCAACTTTGCTGCTGGCTGGACCTGGGGACATAGAGCCACAACAGCTTTACAGCTGGGAGAGAAGGAACTTACTGCATCCTGGATCCCATTTAATTTGGCTACCTTTAATATGTACTGCATCACAAAGTACAGGAGACAAGGTGGATACCCAGATGATCAACCCAAGGTATACAATTGTTCGTAGAATCATAGAGTGGTTTAGGTTGGAAGGGACCTTTAAAGGTCATCTACTCCAACCCCCCTGCCATGAGCAGGGGGGTTGGAGTCCCCCTTCATCTTCAACTAGATCAGGTTGCCCAGAGCCCCGTCCAACCCGACCTTGAATGTTTCCAGGGATGGGACACCTACCACCTCTCTGGGCACCCTGTTCCAGTGTTTCACCACCCTCATTGTAAAAAAATCTCTTCCTTCTATCTAGTCTGAATATATCCTCTTTTAATTTTAAAATATTACCCCTTGTCCTATCACAATAAGCCCTGCTAAAAAGTTTGTCCCCATCTTTCCTTTAGGCCCCCTTTAAGTATGGAAAGTCCTCAAGAAGGTCTCCCTGGAGCCTTCTCTTCTCCAGGCTGAACAACCCCAACTCTCTCAGCCTGTCCTCATAGCAGAGGTGCTCCAGACCTCTGATCAGCTTTGTGGCCCTCCTCTGGACCCACACCAACATGTCCATGTCCTTCTTATGTTGGGGGCTCCAGAGCTGGATGCAGTACTGCAGGTGGGGTCTCACCAGAGTGCAGTACAGGGGCAGAATCCCCTCCCTCGCCCTGCTGGCTACGCTGCTTTTAATGCAGCCCAGGATGCAGTTGGCTTTCCAGGCTGTGAGCACACATTGTTCACTGTTGCATGTGTATCACAACCTCGTGATACACTGAGTGTTGTCACAGGGACTCCACATGATCCTGAGTTGAAGATGCTCATTGCTTTTTGTTGGAGAACAGAACTTGGCAAGATCAAAGGCCAAATCTTCCACAGGGGGACTACACTGCAGGAATTGTACCACCACTTACCCCATGGCCAGAAGGTACTACTGCTATAACTTTGCACTGCATTCATGGTTGCAATGGAACAGTACCAATTTACCTCATCTTCCCAAGCAGAAAAGTATCCTGCTGTTTTCAGACCAGCATTTACAGTTGCTGTACATCATCCTTTCTCTATTATCCACTTTTTGCTTTACTGTCGCCCCTGTTTTATTATAGTATTTTTGATGTTGTATGAAATCAATTTTGCAAGGCTTTAAAAGGCAGTTAAAAGGTGAAACATAATTGATTTTTTCCCCCTGTATAAAGGCTGGACAATACACTTCCTTAGTAATGATCATTACATTCTGGGAGTGTTAATGCCATTCCTTTACCGACATTTAATATGATTATCTAATTGTTTTTCATTTACATTGGGTAATAAAAGCCAGTCTAAATATTTTTAATAAAATTTCCATCCTGCTGGTTGACCTTTCTGTTGACTTTCAGAAGCTCCTGCCTCACAATATACCAGGGAACCTGGCAAAAATATAGATGGCGTGTTTTTCTCTTGACATTGGTTTTTATTTGGCCATGGAAAAGATCTTACATATTGCTTTGCCCCCTCTACCTTCCCACGTAAAGGACTATGCCTTGTAGATTTATTTTTTTTTTTTTTTATTGCAGGAACGCTTCCAGAATAAAGTCTTTTTTGCTAAAGTTGCGTGTTTTGATTTTCACACACCTAATCTTGGTTGTCAGCAATTTTGCAGGCTCATATTGAGGCTGAATTTGCTTTCACCTAACTTCACTACCTACAAGTGAATACTTAATCTGAGCCAGTTGTCTAAATTTCATGTATATTTATTAGAGACATCTCAGCTCTGTCTCAGAATGGGATGAGGCACCTTCTGGTGCTGAATCTGTCAGTCCAGCCGCTACAGCGGGAGCCTAGCTCACTAACTTAGACTAGGCTCATTACTCTTAGGCAGATACAATAAATGAAAGAAATCCCTTTCCTGACACATAGCCCTAACAGTAACAGCTGCAACTTATCCAAGTTCGTTCAAAGCAATTGCAGTGCCCTGCAAGGAGGTGGGAGCACAGCCATTTTGCATTTGGGAAACCCATAATGTGCACAGAAGCATGAGAGCACATGAAAGACAGGGTCTATGTGATGCGGTGCCTACAGGGAGAAACGGGGCTTGGCTCGACCCTTCTGATTCTACAGCCCCAAGTAACAAATAAGTGGTGTAAGCATCTGATGGGGCATATAAATGGAGTTTGTGGCCTCAATTCAGATCTGAGTATCTGACAGGCCAACCAAAAGCCAACATCCTAAGCTGGGAGCTGACAGACACAATGAAAGCTGACTGACTATCTCTTTCCTGTGCCTAAAATACATTTTCAGAGCAATAATTATAGAAATCTAACTGTGTTCTTTCTCATATGCAGCTAAAGGAAAGACTTAATGACTAAGAGTCTAATGCAAACCCGCATCCCTGTCCCCATCAAAAATCTTTACAATCTCACTGTGTTTTAAAGTAATAACACTTTTAAAGTTCACCTGACTAAATCATGTGCTGGGTAGCTATTCAGCGTCTGTTTAGAGCTGATTGTGACAGCAAGATGTGCACCAGATTAGAAGAAAGCAGTTCTGCAGTGCTCCAAGTTGCTGTCGTTTTAACCAGGACATCAGGTTCTAGATGGTGTTTGCATAAATAAATTGTGTCATCTAGTTAAGTTTGATCTAGCTGATTTTTTCAAGTGACAGCTGGACACCTTCTGTTAGCTTCACGTGAGTGTGTAGCATTCAGAAAAAGCTATTTTTTATGCTAATAGAAAGTTATTTTCTCTTTCTTTGGAGGGCAGTGTTTGCAGAGCAACAGGCATGCAAGATGATGTGTTTTTTTTCTTTCTCCTGGGCAGAATATCCAAAA
>RSEF01000002.1:156832381-156846121 GCA_003993805.1 Himantopus leucocephalus | reverse complement strand
ACACTGAGTCCTCTAGTGTGATCACTGAACAAATATGGTACACACAAATGTGAAGGGATGGACAGTCTCCTAAGTATCCTAGTACAGTAATCATCTTTTTTCCATTTAGACACCCAAAGCTGAGGTATTCCTCTGAACTCCCTCTACAAGAAATGGAGAAAAATAAGACCTATCAAGGGTGACTCATCTCATCCCAAAACAGACATATAAGTCAGAAGACTTGTACCCCAAAGTCCCGTTCTTTCTGTTTTGTCTGTGAGATGATTCAGCTTTTATGGAAACATCAGCGCACTTGAAATAGAAAGTGAAGAAAGATGTGTTTTCAGAATTGTAGTAAAGAGAGAAACGTATGGCAAGGTTTTGGTAGCAGGGAGGGCTACAGGGGTGGCTTCTGTGAGAAGCTGCTAGAAGTTTCCCCTGTGTCTGACAGAGCCAATGCCAGCCAGCTCTAAGATGGACCCACTGCTGGCCAAGGCTGAGGCCATCAGTGACGACGGTAACACTTCTGGGATAATATATTTAAGAAGGGAAAAGAAAACCCATCACCCTGTAACAGAATAGCAGCTGGAACAGAGAGTGAGAATATGTGAGAGCAGCAGCTCTGCAGACACCAAGGTCAGTGAATAAGGAGGGGGAGGAGGTGCTCCAGGCACCAGAGCAGAGATTCTCCTGTAGCCCATGGTGAGGACCATCATGATGCAGCCCATGGAGGACTACAGTGGAGCAGATATCCCCCTGCAGCCCAGGGAGGACCCCATGCCTGAGGAGGGGNAGGGAGGACCCCGTGCCTGAGGAGGGGGTTACCTGAAGGAGGCTGTGACCCCAGGGGAAGACCACGCTGGGGCAGGTTTGCTGGCAGGACTTGTGGCCCCGTGGGGGACCCACACTGGGGCATTCTGTTCCTGAAGGACCCTATGGAAGGGATCCACGCTGCAGCAGTTTGTGAAGAACTGAAGCCCAAGGGGAGGACCCTGATTGGAGAAGTTCATGGAGAACTGTATCTCGTGGGAAGGACCCTACGCTGGATCAGGGGAAGAGTGTGAGGAGTCCTCCCCCTAAGGAGGAAGGAGCGGCAGAGACAAGGTGTGATGAGCTGACCACAACCCCTGTTCCCCATCCCCCTGCGCCGCTGGGGAGGAGGAGGTACAGAAATCGGGAGTGAAGTTAAGCCCAGCAAGAAGGGAGGGGTGGGGGGAAGGTGTTTCAAGATTTTATTTTATTTTCTCATTGCCCGACTGTGATTTGATTGGCAATAAATGAAATTAATTTCCCCAAGTCAAGTCTGTTTTGCCCATGACAGTAATCAGTGAGTGATCTCTCCCTGTCCTTATCTCGACCCATGAGCCCTTCATTTTATTTTCTCCCCCCTGTCCAGCTGAGGAGGGGGAGTGATTGAGAGTTTTTGGTGGGCACCTGATGTCCAGCCAGGGTCAACCCATCACATGCCCCCAAAGTTTTTACAGTTGAATACCACGTTCATCTCCAGGTATGCTCTACAATCATACAGCAGAGCCTCAGAGACTCTGAGAAATGAAAGACCAAGTGAAATTCAGAAGTAGTGTTTTCAAGCTGGGTCTTATCTTGAAGGCTGCTTCTTCTATCTGAGATCTGAAGAAAGGGGCTTAAAAGTACCTGTGGGTTGGTTTTTTTTTCCCCCAAGGATATCATAAAAGGTATTTCCTATTTCTACTGACCCTGCTTCACCTCTATTCACAGCTACAAAAAGACATGCATTGCACCTGAGGTAGGAAGTGTCAGAACAGTTGTTTTTCCTTGCGATATCTTTGCCACCTTTCCTCTTCAGAAATAATGATAGTTGAAGGTGAATATTCTGATAAAAAAATTGGGGAAGGTGACAATTCTGCAGTGACCGATGCTCCCTGTCATGAGATGTGAAAATATTTGCTTCAGACCACTTTTGAATAAGCTCATTATAATGAAGGGCATAGCCAAACCTGAAATCATGCTTGCACTGGAAAAAAAATATGCTCTAAATGCTTGTGTGTATTTGGTCATTTAACGGCTCACACCTGAGAACCCCAAATGTTTCTCTGGGAAAAACCCCAAAGAAAAACCCCCCGTTCCTCTTTGCATTTCCCAATTGTTTTCTTTGTTCATTTCATAGTTTTTAAACAGCCTGGGAGGTTAAATTTTCCAGCAAGCTCTAGGGAAATTAGCCACATGAGCCCTTCTTCATTCAGGAAGGTTAATTCAGTCACATTCCTGTTCTAGCTAAAAACTACTTTCCCAAAGGCATTACAGATCTGCTGTGTTCAGTACTTGGTCTAGCGCCGATCTGACACCCGAGAACACAACAGGCTTTATAGAAACATATCCAAGATCTGTGGATAACTGTCTTATGTTTGTCTCAGATGAGGAAATTTCTTTCCAGAGATGATAACCAGACATTGCAGCTACTTTTGATTTATTTACTTATGTAATTACTTATTTTTTACGTATCATAGAGTCATGGAATTGTTATGGCTGGAAAAGACTTTTAAGATCATCAAGTCCAACTGTTATCTAACTCTGCCGGGCCCACTTCTAAACCACGTCCCCGAGCACCATATCTAGATGGCTTTTAAATACATCCAAGGATGGCGATTCAACTCCTTCCCTGGGCAGCCTGTTCCAGTCTTTCATAACCATTTCAGTGTAGAAGTTTTTCCTAATGTCTAACCTAAACCTTCCCTGGTGCCACTTGAGGCCATTTCCTCTTGTCCTGTGTTCATCTCTGTTTACATTCAGATTCTTACAGCTACTCTGTTGGTACAGACTGACGCTCGATAGCACTTACTGGCCGAATCTTGCAGGAATTTTCTTGGGAGATGGCTGCACTGTTTGTCAAGTTTCTTCTGGCATCCAGTAGTTTGTCGTTGTAGAGATTCTCTTCCATACAAGATTATTGACAAGCACTTCTTTGCCTGTATTTATTTTTTATTTTACCTAATCCTGGAAAAAAAGAAAGTATTTATGCGTTAAGTATTTATTTTTACTAACCTCTACTACTTAAATAAATTTCAGAATATTAACTCTAAGCATTAGTCATCTACTTGTGTACTGAGTAAACATAATATTACCTTGATATAAAGCAGGGCTTTCAAAGCGTAAACAAAATGTTAAAGTCCTTTTTATAAAAAAAAAAAAAAATAAAGTTGAAATAATATGCATTTCCAATTTCTCCTAGCAACACACATCTGCCAAGTAGTACAACCAGCATATAATATCCTCAACTGTTTCACTATAAAATGTAGTAGCCTTCAGAGCAGGGGAGGATATATCTCACTGACTGATAGAATCAGAATGCCTGAAGTCATTTATTGTCTGAAACACACACGCACCTTCTGAGCCAGTTAAAATATGTAAACTTCAGTGAAGAAAACAGCAACACTAAATAAAACTTCTCAGCTCTGCCAAGGTCAATAGCACCACAAAAAGGCCCCTGGAGCTCAGGAAACAGAGCAGACAGAGCTGTATTATATCATATTCTCCCACACTGACAACTACCTTACACATTGAATGATAGACATAAATTGGAGCTATTTGTTGAGCAAGTCTGCTTCTCAGTCTGAATAAAGGAAGGGACAAGTTGATTTCTGGAAGCAGTAGTTTTGCTCTGTCTATTTTTGAGGGAACAGATAAAACAAAGTGAATTCATTTCTTTTATTAGTTGAGAAAACCTTTGGATGACCTTGGAAAGAATGGGGAAAATGAAGAAATGACTCAAGGAAGGAAATGGACAACTAAAGAACCAATACATGCAGAAAAATAAAAAATTCAACTGGCTCCGCAAGGAATTTATTATCTTGAGACAGTATGAATAACATAAATTCTGGAGCATCCAGCAGATTGTTTCAGATATTGTTTATGAATGAAGACAGTTTTGTGCTTAAGTTTTGATCTTCCAAAACCTCATTAAGATACAGGAGCAATGCCTTCCCAGGCAACTGCGAGCAGCCAGAATTTCCCAAATTACTTTGACCAAATTTTGTCACAGAATTGTAAGTCTCCATAAGGATTATTTATATATTAATATGAAGGTAACCAGGCAGTGATGACTTACCAATTTGTTTTGGTTATCAATGTGCATTGGTTTTCAATCACTAGTGAGCACTGCATCTGGAATAAGTTCCAAAAATGGTGGATGAAGCATTGAATCAGAAATGAAATGAATCATTTCACTTTTTTTTTTTTTTTGTGATTGAAAGGTAATTAGAAGGGTTCAAAGTTCCTGAAACATATCAAAAAAGAAAACAAAAACAAAAAACAGAGCTAATGAACTTGTTTGTTAACAGAAAGGAAAATAAATGATTGACAGTATCAAATATCTGGAACTGCTAGAATAGGAATTAATGAAATCACTGACACCAGGACTGATTAGACATCATTTCTCTGTTTCTCTGTCTAAATACTGCATGGGCATTAAGCTTCTCCTTTACAATGTTAATTTGATGTCTTGACAAGGGAGAAAAATTACTTAAATTGTGTAAAAGCTACTGATGGTTATTACTTTGCTGCAATATCACTTGAAAACATTAATCTCATGGGAGATAAACACTAGAGTTTCATGACTAAATGGGACACATGTCCATCATGCACTACTATAGTCTGCAGAGTTGAGGGAGTAACAAATACCTAACACAAAGGTAAAAGAGAGAAAATAAATTTAAAAAGTGGTAATGACCAACAGAAACTCATGGAACAGCACATGACCTCTCTCTCACATTCTCTCCTTTACCATGAAAAGCTCTTTTAATTTATTTTCATTTGCATTATTGCAAAATAAATCAGATGCAATATGAATGTTTTCCCTTTTCTCTCCTTTCTTTTCCCTTAAATATTCCCCCAAACTTCTCTCTTTACTTCCTGTAAGACAAAGCACATTCAAAGCAGAAGACAAGGCTAAGCAATCCCAGTTTGCATAAAATAATTATGGGAGCTGGGATGAGAAATGGACTGGCACTATGGTGGAACTGGCAGGCTGGAATAAATTAGTTTACTAATCAGCTGTGGAAACACAGAGCACATGTGGTCTTTAAAAAAGACTGACAGCCAGAGGGAAATGAGCAATGTCACGTTTTAGATGTCTTTAAGAATTTTCCAGGACATCATATAAATATTTTTGATGAACAGTTTGTTTACTGATGATCTAAACCATATCAGACATGATTCCATTTATGTAGCATTGTATCACCTTTCAATTTTTAATGTAGTTATCTTCACAGCATCTTTCTGGGCCTGTAGAGTACTATTTTTTTTATTCAGTTAATGAAGACTTAAGCCCCAAAAGACTAATAGCTAGTTACATGAAAAGACCTGGGAGATTACCTGCTGCCAAACCACCCTAAAAGTGGAATTAAGAGTCTCATAAGCTATGATTTGCCACTGAGTAACCCTGAAAACTCTTATGGCTTTCAAAACCCTGAGGAGCAGGACACACCTTTTCTCAGTTAAGAGGTCTACTGAGCAGGAAGTCTGCATCGGAGCTGGTGGCTTCAAATTGGTTTTGTAACAAATGGAGAAGCACATTTAGACTGTGATTTGTCTGATTTACTTCAAACTTTTTATGATGAAGAGTCTTGTCTAGAGGAGATTAATGACAATAGTCCTTTTGTTACCCAGACACTCAGTACAACAGGCTCATCTGAGATGCCTGAAGTCAGGCAGAAGGAGCATGTTTTGCCAAGGTTTCAGGTTTCTCCAGAGACAGTCTGTGGGTCTGCAATGTCTGTGCAGGTCCAGAATTATCTGAATGCTCTGAACGTTTAATTTCCATTAGCTCTCTCACTACTAATCATTCTTTTCCATCTGTAGTTTCTAAGGCCCAACCTCTGGATACTCCTCAGATTAAGCAACTTAAGGGAAATTATGCAAAACAATACTGAGAGAGGAACTGGTATTGTTTCTCTGCCTTTATTTAATATTTCGGCATTTATTCTCCCAGCTCAGGATTGCTGAGAGATGTCACACATGATTATCAGGCAAGATAACAGTTTCAAAGGATTTGTTCCAGCTCTGCTGAGAGCAGATCTAGTGCTTTAACAAGCTCGTCACGCTAGGTCCACCACAGTGGGCTTTTTGCCTAGCAAACGGACAAACAACCCTTGGAGGTTAGGTTGGAAGACAGGCTATCACTGGAAGTGCCCAATTTTGAAAAAGGAAATCAATCTTGGTGATTTGTCTTTGAAGCAGAGTCTTGCTGATTTCTTCTCTCCTCTCTATTTGCATATTAGCCCTTCTTTGGAGGGGGAAGCAACTTTTTCTTTTACATATTAATAGAGGCCACATAATGAACTGTTTGCAGGAACGCACTGGGTGTAAAGAAAAAAAGTGTAACAGACATGAACATAAGACACATGGAGATGGCCTGAATCATTTGAGCCCAGTCCTCTGCTGTGAGAAACATGTTTTAAGAGTCTTTTCAATAGCAATTTTCAACTACAATTTTAATATTTGCAATAATTATATTTTATGACCCAAAAAGAGGGTATACAGAAGCACCTGCCAGTTACAGAAACAATTAGGAATGTGTATACTGTACAGATATACAGTACATTGGAACAACCTTAGTTCTCAAAAAACGCACTCAGAAATCCAGACTGAACGGGAACAAATTGGAAGAATATAAGCTACTTAAACTCAGAGGGCACATAAGAGAATTACTAGGAAGCACTTTAGTGGTCTTAATGTTCTTACTTAACCCAGGGAAGGTTGTTTCTTTTGGAGGCTCATTTTGCTTCTTGGTGAATCCTCATTGGAAAGCAGAAATGAGCAACAGGAATCACATTACAGACTATCTGCTTTCACAGTACTTAAGCTGCAGCATCCCAGATCGTCTCCCACATCAAGACNTGAATCCTCATTGGAAAGCAGAAATGAGCAACAGGAATCACATTGCAGACTATCTGCTTTCACGGTACTTGAGCTGCAATATCCCAGATCGTCTCCCACATCAAGATNTCAAGACCAGTGGAGGTTTTGCCAACATTTTCCATGAAACTAGACACAGTCTCTATCACAACATGAAACCCTGTTTTGGCACTAAGTTTACATACTTCTTGAATGTAACTCCCAATAAGGAAATAACGAATGGGAAGACTGTCATATAATTATGTGGGCAAAATGAAACCCAGGCAAATAACAGTGTATGTGTTCTTGGACAACTTGTACAAAGCTTAAAGAAGATGTAAGGATCTGAGGTGCCGTAAGACACATGCTATGAATCATACAGAAAAGTTGTCTGCTGTACAGGAGTGGGTGGATTTCCTAATGTGTTCCCACCCATTTATACCCAAATGCTTCCTCCCCATCCAAAGCTGTAGAACATCACAGGAGAACCTGTAGTTTAAAACCCCATCTCCTGTGTCATCTCTATGATGCTGCATGACTCCCACAGCTGCATTTAGGATCCATATTGCCAATGTGCTTCAGCTAATTCCCAGGTGGTGGGTGTTTTCTGGGAGAAATGTCAGTCTTATGAGACACATTTCGTTTTCCAAGAAGGCTTCATCTCCCTATTTTCAAAATAATATGAATCCTTAACTGGAACAAATTCTCCTAATTATCTTGGATTACATTGCAGGAAAAATGAAAATTTTTTAAAAAATAAAAATCTCCTCTCACCCTGCCTAGTACTTCCATGAAAAATAATGGAACAAAAGATTTGCCTCCATAAGTGAGAAATATATTATCCCAAATTTGAAGGAAAGTCAGGAAATATCCCCAAATTCTGAGGCCAAGGAATGTCCAAAATCAGAGAGTGCTTATGACGAAGAGAAATCCTCTGTAAGTCCTGAGAGCTCTATCCAAAGCTGGTGTTTCTTGAATTTCTCGAAGTTTTATGGTGGGATGCATGGGAGTGCCAGGAGCTCCAAAACATTCTGAAAAGTTTTCCCTAGCTCTCTGACAAGATCTAATCTCTTTCTGGTAGAAACTGGTTGAAATGGATCCATTTACACAAACTTTGTTTTTGTTGGATGTGAATTTTTGTGGGGAACAAACTCCAAACTTCTCTATTTGTGTGGAACTGTTCACAGAAAATCTCAGACATGGGAATATAGACCTTTCTTCTCTCTAAAATGTACAAAAAGTGAAACAAATGCACAAACACTCACACTCGTGTTCAACTGCGTTAGCAGACACCAAAATATGAATTTGGGGTTCCATTTATTCTGGCAGGCTTTGTTCTGCCTCTGTCTAATTCATTTTGAAAAGAAATCCTGCTTTCTTCGGCTTGATTGCATCCTTCCTTGGGAAAGGGTAAATCATCCAGGTGAGCTTTCTCTTTCATGAATGCATTTTGCTTCACATTCAGACTAGCCACCTAGTTTCTGCAGAAATTCTGGGGTTTTTTTGCATTGTCAGAGAGTGATTGACTAGAAAGAGTGGTGCATGTTGTCGCTCCTACCTATAATATCCAGATGTTGTGGCATTAATTTTGTCTTCTGGAGTTTTAGGGGATGGGAAGGCTTTCATTAAGAGTAGAAGGGACGAGGTGAGGCGATTATGTGCTCCCATTTTAAGGAAAATAGTCCTGTATGCAACATTAACAAGTAGACAGATAAGAATGATTAATCTTAGATGGATAGAGACAAGCTTGATTTGATAACTAGATGCATACAGCTTTTTCTCTTTTTCTGAAGAAATTTATACGATCGTTTCCTTATTATGTGCATTGCAGCAGCATTCTGTAGTTCTCAGCATTATGCTGATCAGGCTAGAGCTAGCAGGGAAAACAGAGATGCAGAGTTCAGTTGCCTAAATAGACGCATCCAGTGTGATTTGAGATGTCCCAAGGTATTTGAAATATTCACATGGGTTTGGCAGATATGACAAAGGTCCTATAAGATGTCCCCATGTTTTTGGAGCTGGAACTGGAAGACACTGGGCTACAGTACTTCCGATGGCTCTAGATACCTGTGTTTAGGTACTAGTATAAAACAATATATTAGAATATTTTATTATTTTATAATTACAGAGTTCAAATTAATTCATAAATTAAATATAATGTAAAATTACATATGTAATACAAAATAATTTTTACTGTGCTCAAACACGTTTGCTCACAATCATCCCAGAGACCAGTGGCAGAGCCAAGAGCAGTGCCCAGTTCCTCCTGAGTGCATCATGGAAAGTACCCCATACCCAACTCAACCTGTGCAGAGCCATATATGTCCAGGAGTAGGTAACACCAGCGTAAAGTACTGGGGTGATGCTGCTGCTGTTCAAAACAAAGTCAAGCAGAGGTGGCTACTGAATTCAGTGCGATATTTTTCTAGTGTTACCATGGAAATTTCTAGGGAATTTGTTCTAAAGCATGTGCAGAGGAACTAAGCCTGGGAGCTGCTAGGTAAGGCATATAAAATGTATATTTCTTCAGTGGACTCGATACAGCCAAAGTTACCGCGGATGATTCCTCTGTTTTCCTGCTGTGCTCAGTTTTGAGCGTGGCAGAATTACAGGCTAGCATAGCTCTGTGTTTCCAAACACCTCCATCTAGACTCAGGTCTGAACAAAAGCTAATTGATGGTCTGAGCGGTGAATAGGTTTATAGTGACTTTCAGTTAAAACATCTAAGTCTTTAAATTACAGAGGTGGGGAGGAGGGAGTGTGAAGGGAAGCATGAGCTGGTGCCACGTGTATCGTGGCGGGGAGGATTGAGAAGAATCCAGGTCTAGAATTACAGACCTGTCTCCTCTAAGTGAAAGCTGTGTATCTCGCTGTCATCTCCTCCAGCTGGAAAATCCTGGGGGTGAATCCACAGTTCTGTAATTGTGATATCCCATCCATTATGACGGTCTTGGCTGGGGGACAAATAAATAAAAAATGAAACCTTCCCCATCTGCAATGTTCTTATTTTCAGGGTCACTTGACATCAGTTGTTCAGTAGCAGAAACACATCAACAATTGGATATAAAAATACTGCTGGCACTGGGAACGAAAGCAAGCTGAACACTGCCATTAAGCTGGAAATGCAGTCGATTTATCTGAACCTCAGCATTTATGCCCTTCTTGCACATAGTTAACCTAGCAGGTAGGAAAGTATTTTGCAGAATGCCTATGCACATCTCATGTCATTCAATAATTGGAATATGCAGGTGGCTCTAGGGTGTCACATATCCCCTTTTTCACCAGAATGCAGAAAAGATCCCTGCCCCAGTGTTGGGGGAAAACTGATGCTTGCTTTTTCCAGTTGAAATAGCTATAGGACTTTAAAAACAGGAACATAATAGGGAAGATAAAGCTTATTCTTTCATATATCAGAATTGCATATTTATTATTTACAGTTCATAACAGACAGGCAACTCCATGAAAGACTTTAGTCTCCTTGTTAGATATTGCAGAGCAGAATCATAACTGATCTTGCTGTTCTGTAGAGGGAAACAGGACAAACTGTGAGGAAATGAACCTTCAATCCTTCCATTTTAAGCTGTGGAGGTAAGACGGGTAGAGTACACAGTGACTTGCCCAAGGTCCCATGAACTGTCTGTGGCAGGGCCAGGAGCTGGAGCCACAGCTCAGAATCCCAAACAGTGTTTTCTCGGATAATTTCAAGTATTGGTTCAATGCCCGTCTGTTGGCTTTCCTCTCCACCTCCCCGCAGTGCTTAGCACACGATGAAAAACCAAGGCGTATCCTTCTAGATGCTCTAAGAAACTTAGTCTGAGGTCATTTACTTACTGTGCTCCAAATGCTAGACTCTTCTTTACACTTGTGTTCACACGTTGGTCTATGCCCGTAGCTCTCAGCACAGCGATGTCCCAGACTTGGACTGGAGGGTGAAGATCAGTCTGTACCCACTGTGGTGTGACTACTTCAACTGGCTGTCTAAAGGTTTCCTGCACCACTCACCTCTTCCCCAAGCCAGCCAGTTTAGCAGATCCACCCAACCCTGCCCCTGACTTCTCAGCTTTTATCTGAAAACCAGATTCAGTTATAGTCTTTTTTACCACAAAGTATGTTTTGAAAACCTGACCAGTGGGTAGTCAGTGTAGAAAAATCTGTGTTTACAGAGAGGCTGAAATACTATCCAGAATATAAAACTACTCTGTATCTCCTCAATGGTACTGAATTGGTGACTGATAGTGAGATGTGCAATGTCAAAATATTAAGTATTTCATTGCACAGTCAAGTGATTAAGGGAAGACAAAACATGTCTCACAATAAAGCAAGGTCCACCTCAGGTCACTCTGATTGCTGTCCAGGAGTGGAGTCTTAAACAGGGTGTGATCAGCTGGGGAGTGGAGGTGGGAGACAGTTTTCAATTTCGCAACTACAGATTAGCTTTCAAAACTTTCTGAAATTCTGTTTTAATCCAAGTTTTATACGTCAAGACATCGGATCAATGCATTGTGAAGTTTTGTGCAGAAAGACTTGTTCCAGTTCTAACCTCTAGCGTAAAAGGTAGACAGCAAGAAATGTCAACTTCTCTTACTGCCCTAGTTTGGATGAAGTGTTAAAATAGCTGGGGGTTTCTTCCCCTTGTTTAGCTAGTAGCAGAGGAAGAGAATGGTTCGCTGCTACCTGTTCCTGGCAAAGCAGAATTTATTTTGGATGACATTACACTCAGATGTGTTCCAAAGAAATATTATGGGTATATACTCACCTTATTGGTCAGCAAAATGGAATGCATCGTGAAATACCACTGAAATTTTATATAACCTATTTGCAGAGTGAAGAATAGGCACAGATCTGTTTTGCATAATCCTCTGTGCAAGAAATCTTTGAACAGAAAAACATTTGAATACAAATTATTCTGAGGCCTACCCATTGCTATTGTTTAGAGCGGCACTTTCACCTGCTTGCGGTGAGAAAGAGCATTAATACCCACAAATCCACGGCTGATAATTTTCTTCTGTCTTTTGGACATTTCATTTTCCCTTTCAGTCCTTGTTTTCACAGGAAAGCAGGATAATTATGCTGGTGGCTGCTTATATTCTGGCATGAAAATGTCTTTCTTTTTTCAGCTTGGTTTGTGGCATTTAGGAAAGAGTTTAAAGAGAAATGAAGAATAAAGGATGAGTCTGACTTCAGAATAAGAGTGTTTACACAAGTCTGTGGTTTAGAATTACTGATTCTGATGTTTTCATAATAGAGTAGCCTGTCTAGTTTTGTCTGCCCCTTTTAGGTGTGTTGAATAGGAGTCTCATGTCTCTGAATATGTAATGGAAAAATATTAGTTCCTCCAGGTGGCTCACTGAGGACATTAGCCAAGCTCAAATGTCAATTTAAATGCTATAAATGCCTCCTCTGTCTTGTATCTGAATGATGTTACTCTGGAACTGTCACCCACAGGCTTACCACACATGGTCCTTAAACCCTTTTGCCACTGGTTATGAGGCTGATGAAATCTTTGACATAGCACTTGACACCCTATCGTCCACACCCTACATTGGTTTCCATAAATACTAAACCAGGCTTGAGACAATTTTCATCATCTGCGAGCTATTTAGTAACATTGATCCTGGATACCTATAGCAGTACTTAAAACAGTAGGGAAGACCTTATCAAATAACTCCATTGGAATACAACCTATGAGATGTTCACCCAAGTGTAGTAATTCAAACATTCTTGGACTAATTAGGTGACAATACTGACTTTTTGTCTTGGTATCTTCAAAGACTGACATGCTCAGGACTACTACGGCTCTTCTTCACAATGAGGATCTATTTCTCATTCTTTCCCAGAGATCCAGCTTTGTGGGAATTGAATAATCATGGTTCGTTGCTTCAGGGTTGTGTGGTGATGGTAGGAAACACACATGAAACTCAACATATTCTGCTCCAAAGAAAACATGCACCTCTTTGTCCGCTCCGTCTCATACATTAATGAACAAAAATCAGTGCAAAGAAAGCCTATGCAAAACAAAACATTCTCCTTTCATTACTTACTGCTGTAGGAAGAGGTCCAGAGAAGATACAGAACTTGAGCCATGGTAATAATCTGACTTCATCATCTTTGAAGAGAGGTACAGATGTCAAATTTATGAAACTTCAGAACTGTAACTGCGTAAGTACTAGATTAGATGAAATATTAATCCAGCCCAGGGTTCCTGTCTCCAGCAGTGGGCAGTAATGTATATTTATGGGAAAATGATAGTACTAAAAGAGAGCTGTCTGAACATGCACGTACTCATGGAAGAATAACAACTAGTAAAAGCAAAAAAAAAGATCAAACCTGGTAAAACTGACAAGGTCTCAACACAGGTGCTCAGACAACCACGGCAATTAACATCCTGCTGGGAGCTACTTAAAGCACGCCAACAAAACTCTTGCTGGGTGCAGAGTGGCTGTTGGATTCCCACACAAGACTGCAGACAGAAGTTTTTAAAATATCACTGAAAGCACAGTCTGGCTGGGTCACTCAGTGCACAGGAGAAAATGGGAAGATGGGGCAGCTATTTTACAATTCCCAAGAGATTCTGTATCATTGCTTTAAAGCCAAGATGCTAAAATACCAGCCAAAGG
This sequence comes from Himantopus leucocephalus, assembly GCA_003993805.1. NCBI lineage: Eukaryota > Metazoa > Chordata > Aves > Charadriiformes > Recurvirostridae > Himantopus > Himantopus leucocephalus. The sequence continues at coordinate 156,832,655 of RSEF01000002.1, read as the reverse complement.
GAATTTTTGTGCATTTTCTGTAGAGAGATAAAAATGTTATCCATCTGGGTCTATGTAGCAGATCGGACTAGTAATTCATTATTTTGCTTCTAACGTCAATGGATACTTGCTGCCACAGGGCTTGAACAATGTTGTGTTATGCAAAGTATTTGAGCCTTGAACATGCTCAGCGTTCTTCAGGCTGTATGGGATCTCAGAAGGACCGAATACATACTGAGCTCTGAAGCAAGCTCACTTAGTAAAAATGGGGGATCCTAATCTCCCAATCCATTCA
>RSEF01000002.1:156801665-156827900 GCA_003993805.1 Himantopus leucocephalus | reverse complement strand
GAAAGGTGTTTTTCTTGCTATCTCATTTTATTTGATTCCATTACTTTCCTGCAGAGAACATTTACTTTGCAATTACCTTCTGTAGTTAATGGCAATTACTTTGTGTACGTAATTGTAAGCCATGTATAGATGTGGTACTAAGGGACATGGCTTAGTGGTGGACTTGGCAGTGTTAGGTTTACAGTTGGACTCAATAATCTTAAAGGACCCAAATGATTCTTTGATTCTACATGCTGCTAGTATCTATACAGACTTTTCTCATCTGCTTCTTCAGTCTTCTCTTTTCCTGGTTGAAAAGCATCAGCCTACTTAGTTATTCATCCTATGAAAGCTTTTGCAGACTTTCACTCATTTCTGTTCATCCTACTCTACACCTTTGGCAGTTAGACATTTCACTGACAATAAGGGATGCCGGGGTGTAAAGGCCATTGGACTTTGGGTACACCCTTGGAAGTTACTGTAGTCCTCATTCTCCATGTTCATACGCACTAGATCACTCACCAAATCGACACTGGAGTAAAATCAGAATAAGTGGGAAGTGCAGAAGGACTCAGTGAGGAAGAGAAATACATGTATTTGACTACCTTCTTGCCATTGTCTCACAAGTGTTGCAGAGCAGGTTGGTTCTTCCTGCATCACTGTGATGATTCTTTTTACACTTCCCAGAAGCCTTTTTAAGGGGAAAAAAACCAAGAACTTTATTACTGAGAGAAGATGGACACCTGCCTTTGCTGCTTCCCCAAGAGTCTATGGCCCCTTTCTATTTGTGCTTTGTACCACCTCCTAGACCCGGGTTATGCCGGTTTCTCTCTCAGGGTATTGTGATGCTTAGTATATTCTTGGAAGAGATGTGATAAGAGGGGTTTTTTTTTATCCAACAGCAAAAGTTGTTCCCAATTTCATAAACTTTTCTGAGAACCGTTGGTCCATCACCTTGCAGTCTTCGGACACAGTTAAGACACTTGAGCTACACAGAGGAATTCAATCTTCTCCATCCTGCAGGAATTCAGAATAGACACATTTGACCACGTTCAGTATAAAAAGAAATGCATTGTTCAGTGTTTTTCAAAAACTACCATTTATACTCGTTCAGATATGGAGGTGAACTAAAGAGGAGAAAAAAACAGCTATATTTCAAGTACAGCTGCAAAATTTGTGTTGCCTTTGCTGACAAAAGGGAAGAAATATGGCTTCTGTTCATTCTGTAATTCCTGTTGTTATCTGAATAGACACCAAAGACAAAGAGTAAAGTGCTGGTCCTGTTAAAAGCTCCTATCTTCTTCAATAAAAATTGAACTTGTCTCTCTAAATATTTCACAAGACATAACTTTTTCTTTAATTTCTCTTCATCCTTCTCTTTACTTCATTATTTTTCTACCGGGAACAAATGCCAGATTTGTTAGAAGTTATTACTTTCCTTATGGGTCACCTCTAAGCTTTTTTATCATGCATTTTTTCCTTATTCTGACAGAATATGAGGCATTATCAGATATGCCCTCTGCTTATTGAGTTCTGCCTGATACTATAATTGTAATATACATGAGCTAGTACTTCATGCTTACATTGTGCCTTACATTCAAAGACCTAATAGTAATTCAGAAAGAGGTATAAAGTATTAATGACCTGTGTAAAAGAAGGGGAAATATAAAATGAAGAGAAGAGAGGAAAAGGAAGTAAATTTTTGACCTTATTTTATTTTAGTTCTTCAGAAAGAAGAGAAGATTTCAGTTCAGAGGAAAAGAAAATAAAAAAAATATAATTTCATTTAATGAAAAAAAGAAATTTTAAACTTGAAGGACTTCAACGGAAATTTTAATTTGGAGACGCTACCCGGTTGAAAGCATGCAACCATCTGTATTTATACATATCACCCAACTCATTCACAAGGCAACATTGCCAGACAGACAGCGTTATTCTTCAGGTTTCAGAGATTTTGAAAACTGAGTATGTCAGAGAATGTGCTAAGTCACACATTAAATTTGAAGAAAAAGCTGAACAAAGAATGTGGGATTCCTGAATACAAAAATCAATCTTCTGTCCATGTTACATGCAAGCTGACACATACATTGCTTGCTGCAGCCTCAAGAGATAATTTTAGCTATAGAGCAAAACCAGGCAGCTGACTCTTGGATTTTGCTACTTACAGTCCATTACTTGGTATCTCCTCTGAAAAAAAAAAAAAAAGCACTTAAATATTTATTTGGGATGAAAAATAAAGCAAAAAAATATGAGTTATTAATATCAGCTCTTAAATTCTCTCTGGAAGTCCTTAGGTAAACAGAAGACTACATTTACAAAGCACTGTAATTGTTTCATTACAGGCTGCATATATTATTCTGGAGGGCAAAAAATAAAATATTGATAACGGTCCATCACTGTCATCATGTAGGATTTTTCCTTGATTTGGACTCAAAATTTAAGGCATGGTTGACAATGCAAATATCTTTTACTGTAAAAGCCTGTTGATTTCTAAAGCCTGGTAAACTGCCGCTTTTTCTACACACTCTTACCACAGAGATGAAAATGTTTAGTACCACACAAGGTATTATTGAGGTGCTTTTGACAGAATTTCACACCTCATTTGCTGCCAAAGTTATTAGATATTAGTCAATGGTCAAAGAATAAATTGACTCTAAAGGGCTCCTTTAAAGCACTGAGGCATGAGATTAGAACAATTTAGAAATTATCTTGATCTTTACTTCATCTTGTGCTCAAAGTAGAGGTGCCCACCTCTTCTAGCTACCTTTCTGCTTGCTTAAACGGAAACACTTAAGGTTAATATAAGCCTTGAAATGATTGCCATTTGTATGTGGCTTTTGGCAGTTGAATTATTTGGAAGGGTACCTTTGATAAAGCAACAGTTTGAATGTCGATTGGCTGTAATTACCTGCAATGACAAAAAGCCTTGGCCAATCTGGAGTGAAAGTTGATGAGTGATGACAAGTGCCTTTCCCAAGGATGAAATCAGCAAAACAGAAACAACTTGCTGTAACGGTGAAAACTAAGTTTGGGTAGACACATCCTGAAGACTATCCTGTTAGGATGAANACAAGTGCCTTTCCCAAGGATGAAATCAGCAAAACACAAACAACTTGCCATAACGGTGAAAACCAAGTTTGGGTAGACACATCCTGAAGACTATCCTGTTAGGATGAAGATTTGATGTACACATAACATATCCTCTCACCTTTTCATACCTCTGTAAAGCTCTATTGTGCTGTCATAGCTCACTTCACAGGAAGAACATTGTGTTTCTTAATTGTTCTGCTCCTCTTCACTAATGTTTCATGATGATGAGCACTATGCATCATCATTCCTTCACTGCGTCATCATTAAACGACTTCATTACTTTAAGTCCCACTGGTGGCTTGTCCATTGTGAAGAGACCGCCAGGCTTTGATATCCAAGGCAGTGCTAGAATGAAGCACTCAGTAGCCGTCAAAGTATGTATGTGCTTCTTCCTTTCAATCATAAAGATGTACAAATCTCCCAAGTCACTTAATCTCAGAAGCTCGCTACCGACTTATTTCGACCAATGCTACAAGTATTCAAAATTGTTGCTTCTAGCTGAAGTACTTTCAGATCATTTACATCAACTCCTGCCGGATCTAGGGGTAAAAATAAAAGTTATTTCAACAGGTTGCTTAGGATTTTGAAGTTTGAATGCATCTAAACTCAAGATTGCCAAGGGCATAATTTATCTTTAAGCATCCAAAATACATACACTGCGTATTTAGATGCTATGGGATGGAGGTGAAAATCTCACATCTATCTGCTACCTGATTTCTTTCTGAATGACTGTTTTCTTCAGAGTGATAACATCAGCCTGGCTTCCATAAATTGAGGAAGACATGTTAGTTTAAATTATATACACAAGGGTACAATTAAGCCTCCAGTCTTCTTGCCTGTCTCCCGGCAGATATTTTATATTTCCTGGGGGAATTCCTACAACTCACAGCACTTTGTGTCAGCAGTGACAAACTCCCCACTCAAATCACTTAGCTTCTGGGAAGTTGTCACAACACCTAACCTGGTTTCATGATGCTGCATTCCTAAAAAAAGGGCTCTGAAGTGGCTAAAACCAGGCAGTGTACCCCATTTATCTTCTTCTTTGTAACACTCATTGATTTGGCATTTGAGGACACACTTGTTCACGTACAATGCCAAACCACTTTCTAGGAAACACGTTTCTGAGCCTGGTGGTTTACTGATGGCAAAATGTCTTTGATTTATTCTTTAAAAGCTTCCCAGTTGAACCATTAGTTCTCTTCCTTGGCACCAAGAAACCACTGGAAAAGTATGGTTATCACTGTAAAAAAAAATCCTTTTTTTTTGCTCTGTAACAGAGTTGCAGGAAACTCTTCAGTTAAATCAATTGCCGGTAATTAGAGTACTACTTCTAACTGTGCCTAAATCACATTTGATTAGGGCTATTGTGTTAGCTCTTGCCATGAACTGTATTTCATTGCATCTGAATTATTCTAAGTGATCCTCTAATCCTCTCGCTTCTTCGATTCAAAGATGAATGTCTTAGCTTTACACTACTGTATTATCAAAACCTCCTCTCTAGACTAATGTGTTAGCAAGAGTCATTTTTCATTGAATGTTAGGCCTGACAAAGAATTATTATTCTAATGTGTTGGGGAGATTAGCTCATTTTCACTCAAATTCTGCCTTCCCATTCATCACTCTCCTGCTGTTGGGACTTCCAGAATGATTTATTCAGGCAGAAAACTTAAGTATGGTGGAGGAGAGCTGAAAATACACAAATGGCATGGGAAATGCCATTCTTTTCCACTCTGCTCCACTAAACGTGACTCACAAGTTGACAATGTGTGTCTTTCTTTCAATTGCTATGAACTGTGACCTTAGGAAAGTCTCTTTTCTGAGTCCATCTCATCTTTACTGGTAGCATCTCCCTCATATATATAAAAGAGATGTTTTCTTTTGAAATTTTGTCATGTACAGAAAGGGAGCACAGCTTATATACAGCTCAAGAAATTTCTTGATATTTATCCATCAATAGTCTAAATAAAATAATATTAATCTAATAAAAATATTTTATCAGTTCACAGTATAGATGTCTGTCTCTGAGGTTTCCAGCTGTCCGTTATAATTCAGTACTGATATTGGTGGTAGAATCTGTGTTATTTAGACTTCATTTCAACTGACCAAGTGTAGTGTAACTTGGTGGTACCCTATTAACTAGACTCTTATTTACTATAAAGAGAGCCCAAGGTGGCTTGTTCAAGTCTGTGCTATCAGGGCCTTCATCAAATCAGGTGAATCGCACCCCTGAAGTAAGAGCTGAATCCCAGTCCTGCTTGTTCTAGAGCTCTTTCATCATCATCTTGAGCAACCTGGTCTAGTGGGAGGTGCCCCTGGTCATGGCAGGGGGGTTGGAACTAGATCTTTAAGGTCCCTTCCAATTCTAACCATTCTATGATTCTATCATCTTGGTGTTTCTGATATTCACCTCATTGAGCCACATTTTGTTGAACCAAGATTTCTCAGAGTTTCATGCTTTGGAATAGGCTGTAAAGCCCACTGTTCTGCTGCTCAGTTGCTTCTTACTTGCTTCCAAACTTGCCATCTGCCCTACCTTTTGCTCCAGCGGTTTAGGTGCAATGTTGCCACCTTTCATTAAGGATTTTGTCTCTGACAAGACAAGGTATTCATAAATTAATTGTGAAGAAAAGACTCTCTTACAGCAACTCTCTGTTGCTATTTTCCAACTTTGCTCTCCCTGAATAATTTCAGTAACCTCCTCAACATAACCTGATGGCTTCCCTGCGTTAAGTGGAAAGCCCTGTCAACAAGAGCCCATAATCAGGATCTTAGTACCTGATGTATTTTTTCTTGAGGCACAGACAGCCTTAGAGGTATTTTTAAAAGATTGACTGGATAAACCCACATCAATGTGGTGTAACTTCAAAGCTGCCCATACTTTGAGAAGGTGTTAGCCTAGTTCACCTCCAGAGGTCCTTTCCAACCCAAACAGAACTAATAATTCTTTTCTCTAAGCTAAGGACAAAAAGGACAAAATCCCATATATTATTGTTTCTCAGGAAATTATAGAGTCTGATCATCTAAGAGCTACTGAGGAATTCTTCATGAGCAGAAAGGTACCTTTCCTTTCAGCAAGCACTATTTTGAGATTTATATGTTTGCTCCTATGTTCACTATTAGACTTTAATCAGTTTTCTTCCAAGAGCTGTCCATTTACCTTTGGTTCTCATTGCCACCAACTGTCATCAGAGTGTAGATAGTGTTCCCTAATATTTTCTATAGAGCAAGAAAAGAGTATTTATTTAAGATGTTCAATTATCCAGAGGAATAACCATGAAGACAATCTCTTATTCTTGAATATTTACATCTTGGGCAAAATTAGCACAAGCATGACAATCAGCACAGAACAAAAATACGTCGACGGTTGCCTACCTATTTTTCTCCTTTTCTGCTAAGTGATACACCAACACATAATAAGGGTGAGCTCCCTTGTTCACTAGATGGTGCTCCAACATTCAGATCCAGTGTTTCTGGGTCTTCCTGGGACATTCAACTCTGTTCTTCATGAGGCTGTTTCTGTGTCTGTCATTGTCTGTAATCAGAAAGTTCCTGTAGGCTAGATCTGCTCATTCCTTACTGTAGGGCAAGCAGTACCCATAGCATGGCAGAGGACTATTCCACATAGATGCTCATCAGCATTAGCAATTTCTCTCAGTTTAACCTCTTTAGGTGAGCTCACTAGTGAAGCTTGGTAAAATGTGGCTTTTGATCATTATATACCATGCCAGGTTTTGGTTTCTTTCCTAGTACAATAAGTCCTAGACATGCAGATATGTGTCTCCTCTGAGCCTCAAGTAGTCCCCGCCTTTGTTCCTAATGTAAAAATGGTCATTTTGCGTGTTTTTCCTATTTGAAGTGCCTGAAATAGAGTGAGGTATTGTCACAACCCTCCAGAGAGACATTATTATAGCATCACACAAAGACTACATGGTCTATGCCCTAGATCAGGACATAAAGGCTTCTGCTGGGTATTTGGGACGCAAGTAGCTAATTTGATTAATTTTGGAGGATTGTGCGAAGCAGTAGGAGTTACAACTGATGCACTCTTTACCATACTGCCTATAGGAAAGGGTCCCTAGTGCTGCCTATTTCCACAAGCAGTGTAGGTTCTTCTTTTGGGGGAAAATAGTTTGTTTACTACAAAGGATAACCCAGGAGTGAACTCACATACCGGCAGTGTCTATGGTGAAGGAACCAAGACCTGAGTGGGAACAAAGAAAGTATGGATGTATCCTCAATTTTATGAAGCTTGTTAATCAAAAAAGTTGGTGGTTTCTTCCCCCTCCAAACACACACACAAAAAGATGCTAATGATACTGCATGATGGGATATTAAAGGATGTGAGGTGATACAATTGATGGTTGCCTGAAGGAAGAGGAATATGTCTGAAACATCATCTCCTTGTTACATATGGAGCCTATACAAATGGAGTCTTGTTAAATGTTGTAAATTACATGTTCAACCAGGAATATACTTCTTTTATTGCAGTTATTACTAAGCCAAGACAGTAAGTACCAGGCCAGGAGTTCATTGTGGTCTCACCAGGAAAACAGTGCAACCCCACTTCTATTGGACATGGAATGGAAAATATATCAATTCCAATACATATCATTAGGACAAAAACTTCCATGAACCAGACCTTGAAACAATATGAATCTAGGCCACTTCTACTGGCTAAACCTGAGGGTCTGCTGAGAAACCTGCTTTACAGGGGTGAAAATAGGCACATGATCCTTTCTACCATGACCTGAACGGAAACCTCAATATCTTCTCACCCTCCATAACCAAAATTGTAAATCAGGCACTGAGGTCTCCCACAGGGTGTTCCTTATCTGCAATATATTTCCATTCATTTTGCCCCATTCTTCTCTCTCCCTCCCCCACATGAGGCCAAAGAAAACTAAGGCTTGGTAATGACAACATGCATCCTGGCAGCTGGAAAAGTTCCTATCGGTTCAGATAACATTCTTCTCCAGCTGAGAGAAAATGGAGGAGTTTACAGATTGAGTGTTTGTGGCAGGGATGTTTTCCTTCCCCTTGCTTAGATTCAGCTGATTAAATCAGAGCACAAACAGAAGAAAGGGAGCACATATAGTCTGACCTTGTCATCCTAAGTGGCTGTGGCATTTCCCGGAATGCTCACCCCGCTCCCGCTCTTCGTTTCTAGCTGCTTTCACTTTGTCTAGCAAAAGGTTTCTGCAACAGTAAAAAAACACAAACAAAAGAAGAAACCCTATGGGAGAACCTCCTCCAATAACCACACTGCTCCCCGACAACCCTATGCAGTCTTGTGTACATTGTTAACTTCTCTTAACACAATAGATAAGTATTTCACTGCCTAGTCAAAATGTTCCTACTCCATGAAAGAAAAAGCCATGATCATATAGTGGCTACAGCTTATGACCAAACCCACAGAAAGTTCAAAAGCAGAGCTGAGATCACAGATCACAACAAGGGATCATGCCAGGCTTTGAAGGCAGTCTCTGTGTCAAGACAATTTTAATGAAATTGAAGACTGGAAATTTAATTGCACCAAGATGGGAAGACTTGATCACGTGGAGAAAGAAAAACAGAGCAAGCAGCTGTGGTCAGCCGTCCAGTTGTTACTTGGTTTTCAGAGAATTAAGCCTTTCCCCAGCATCTTGCTTAGCCACCTTTCAAATGAGTATCTTAAATAGCAAAGTTGTAGGGTTCATTAAATGCATGTCCTCTGTGACTCTCACGGATCACACAGAGCAATACACTGTCACAGAAATAATTCCCATGTTCTGCTGGAAATACTAGTTTAATTTCTATTGTTGCTTAGGTAGCTAGAAATTTGTATTCTGTGGCTCTGTTCGTCCAGGGAAGAAACTTGAGTGCCTCATCTTTGGTTTCTGGTGACATTTGAAATATATCAGTGTATCCTGCCTGACATCCTCCCTTTGCTACCCCACCGCAGCACAGGTCTCCGGTAGTTTCCATACTATATCTACTAGCAGATACCCTAAACAACTGAGGGCTTTTAAACTGCCTCTAGACATTTCTGTTTAGGTACCTGAATTCCACCCCAGACAGGGATGAATTTTGTTGGCACCCTAAGCTAATTTCAGGGCGTTCTCTACAAGTTAATGCAGCACAAAAAATATATTCAACTTTGCTAAGATAGGAGAGTAAGACTTTGATAGACTGGAAAAGGACCATCTTTGCAGTCACTCGGAAAATGCAAGGTTTAGTTAAATTAGAACTTTATGAGTATGTGAAAAGAGTCAGCGAGTCACAGCTCCATTCACAAGTTTAGACTTATCCTCTACATGCAAGAAGAAACTAAAATGAGGACTTGGTCCAAACTGCGGAGGAAGAGCACAAACACACTCAGCACCTTAGTCCAGAGATAACTTCTTGTTCAAATATTTTGCCTAGAAAGGGAACAAGCTGAACAGAGTGCCCTGCTAATAAGCTTACCTTGGTTCTTCCTAAACACAAGGTTCATTGATATCAAGCTCACAGTGGTGGTTTGACCATCTGGTTGTCGGACTCAGGTGTTTTGTGGTAGCAAGAGCCAGTGCCTATTGTTGTTCTTTACTCCAAAATGTGTGCTGTTCTGTCCTTTTATTTTAATAGTAAAAAAATAGTCACAAAGTGTGTCCTAAACAGGTTAACTCAATTTCATCCTTTTTGTTTTGTTTATTGAACCACAGATTCTAGGTGCTTGTCTCTTTCCATGTCAACATTATGACAAAGCCTCACTGACCATGCTCTTCATGGTCTCATCTACACTACAGGACAAGCTGATCCTCTGTGTCTGATGGCCTTTGAGGTCATTAAGAAGACAGTCTGTAAAGATGCATCAGTTTACATCAGATGAGGCTGTGGATCAACATTGGGTGAGAAGGTTTATTTCAGTATGGCCATCCTCAAGGTGGAAATATGAAAACAAAATGAAAAGGAAGGGAATAGAAAGTGGAATGGTGTTGCCCTTTTCGGTTTGGGAGAGGGAAAAATTACTCATGGAGATGAGTTGGAAGGGAAAGGGTGACATCCAAAGTAGAACTTACACACCTCAGCAATTTCTCAGAGCACAGCCATGACACAGTAAGGACCGCGTACCTCGTTAAATTTATTGATGACCGCTTTATTTTTAAAACACACTCAAAGGCAGAATACCTGCTGCTAGATCAGCTTTATGCTAGAGAATGCCCCTAGGCTCCTGTCTGAGCTCTCTTGTTACTCCATGGATTTAAAACCCGTACCACCCACTCCAGAAGTTAACAGCCAAGGTGGGAAATGCTGTGTTTTCTTCCCTTTCAATCCCAGTCAGTGGAGGAGTTTGTACAGTATTCAGTAATCGGTGTACTGTAGACTCAGTGTTGTAGCCTACTGGTAAGACCACTCCCCAAGCCCTGCAAACTAGTCTCCACTCTCACGATAACACCTATTTGCTCTCCTAACCCAGTCTTGATTGTTTAAATGCTCCCTCACTGAGCATACAATACATAAAGTCATAATTCAGACCTTAATCAAGCTCAAGGACATGAATGGAAATAATTAGACTGACTTAAGTATCTAGTACTTTTGATTGATGTATTGAGTGCAGGGCTGGGAGACCTGGGCTGCACTCTTGAAATTACTTAGAGATTTAACTCCTCGCTCACCACCGATGTTAAAAGGATAATTTTTCATTTCTCAGGGAGTCCTCAGCAGATCTCCCTTCAGGGTTGTCACCTAAACACAGCCCTGGAAACGTTGCTGTCCTCTCTGTTGTACCTGAGCTCCCCCACTTGTGCAACAGGTTACCCACATCAAACAAATCAAATGATTTATCTGATGCTTAGATATTTTTTTTTTCTTTCTTCTCATCACAAATGGTGATTTAATTGTCTCAAAGGTATTCTACATTTGGAACAATGTGCTTTAGTAAGATTTGTAATATGCTACTTGGCTCATTGGGGACTAATACTGCAAGGGTTTCACATTCAACATCGTGATGTCTGAATTTCTGATGAGACAAGGGTCACTTGTGGCATTTCTGCTCCCTAATTATGTGTGCGAATTGCAAATGCACACCCAGTCAAAGTAATGCAAGTCCCACTTAAAATTCCTTGTTCTTGTATTTTTTACCAGTTAAGCTGGAATATGAGCTGAAAGTGGCATCAGCTCATAGCGAACAGGCTCAACACTTCGAGATAATACTTATACAACATTTACCACATTATTTTCCCTGAGGCACTCTCAAATGATCCATGACTTTATAATGTATGTAAAGTGGTTTGAGCACATACACAGAGCAAACTACTATTGCTGCCTTGTTATTAAATTTGGGTTATTATTACCGTAAGTGCTTGTATTAGTATTATTAGTAGTAGATGATAGGGCTTATTATGAAAAAATTGTTACAAGTTTTAGTAATTGCTAAAACTGCTCCCATAAGAATCTTTGTTCATCTGTCCGTTCATCCCAGGTCACACAATGTTCCAAGTCATCAGCAGGTTTTGGGCTTTGTTTTCTGCAAAGAGAAAAATAAAAGAAAAATAAAAATGTATCGCTTATTCACAATTTGGTGAATACTGAAGATGCTGAGGTGTTATAGAAGATTCTAGCCGAACACAGATGTTAAACTTTCTCCTGCACACACATACCTTTGCATTTTTATGCTCCCACAGAGTTGGAAAATACCACCCTCAAACATTTTCAGAGGGAAGGGGATGTCAGATAAAAAGAAGCGATTTAGGTCCAAACACCTCTTGCAGTGAATAAACCCACATTTAAAGTTTCATTTTGATTGTGTCAGTTCCCATTTCTCACCACCATTTAATTCCTAATGCTGTTCAATTTGCCACCACTATGCTCCCAATATTTATTATTTTTTTCATCACTGTGTTTTTATACCAAGCATGGAAATATAAGTTTGGTTCAGAGATTGCTTGTCACTTGTCTTACAGAGAAAAATCTCTCCATTGCTGTGCTTGATTACTTCTGATGAGACTTGGGCTGGAGTGAAGCAACACCACTAACATCCGTTGCAGAATACTAGATTTATACTTGTCCAGGATCATGAGTTAACTTAAGAGTGATTTTGGTATCAAAATGCCAAGAGCTATATGGCCTTGGCAGAGTAGCCTTGGCTTTTCAAAGAGGTTATGTGGGAGTTAGATCAGTTTATACCAGTACAGTCATATCTATTCATGTCTTAGTAAAGAGAGTTACATTATTATATTAATTAATAAATCAATTATAAGAAAACCAAAACAATCATATTATTNCAGAAAAACAAACCAATCATATTATTTTTCATCACATTCATTCAAGAACCTACCAATTAGGCATTTGCCTACTGTGCTTAAATGAGTTGAAGAGCGGTGCTTTCCTGAATCAATTTATATCTCCTCTNAAGAAAACCAAAACAATCATATTATTTTTCATGGCATTCATGCAAGAACCTACCAATTAGGCATTTGCCTACTGTGCTTAAATGCAGAGTTGAAGAGCGGTGCTTTCCTGAATCAATTTATATCTCCTCTGTTCGAAGAAATCAGAGTTGTTTCTACTTCAATATCTCCAGAGCCAAGAATGCAAGGGACAGAAACATGCAAACTCAGATCCACGTGCTTTATAGATGCTGCATTTCTGTTAATAAGCCCTGTAAAGCCATCACACCTGGGGGGAAAAAAAAACCACAACAAAAACAAACCAAACAAAACAACTCCTCCAGTATCTCACTGCTTATACTACCTGAATTTTCAAACTCGTACCAGGTCAGGTCTCTATATAACTCCGCATCAGGTATTCATGGATGCTTCATCCCAGGAGACCAGTGGTCATCTAGCAGACCACTACAAGGGTACTTGTGGAAATTCTCTGAGAGTCTCTGATGACTTCTTAGGCACAAATGACTCCCAAAGAGTGTTGTAAAGGACTACAGAAGCACTTTCCATGTAGAAGTTTCTCTTCTTGTGCAGCCTCAGGGAGTTTAGCTCAACAGACGTGTAAAGACTGATTTCCAAAATTACACCCCAGTTCACTGGGCTCAGTGTTGTTATTGTGTTATGTAAAAAGGGTAAAAAGAAAAGCAGGAAAACATGAATCTGGAACTGGGAAGAACTGATCCCCCCTGCTTTTTCCTGTGCGAGTTTTACCAAATTTTGGTTTCTGCCTGTGAATTTGTACATTATCTTCCACATAATCCTAGAGAGCTTTATTTTTTTGTTATTGTTGCATATTAGTTTGAACATAAAATTCTGTGTTGATCTTACAAATTGGTAGTAATTAAGAGAAAGAGGAAAGGAAAGAGAGAGAAAGTGAAAGAAAAATTAAGAGGAAAAATAAAAGGAAGGGGAGGAGAGGGAGGAGAAAGAAGAGAGTAAGACAGGAAGGCAGGAAGAAAAGAACTTTCATAATGAAGTTCTTCAGTAATTTACTTCTGAAATGATTTTTCCTTCCAAAATTTGCTTAAAGACTTATCAACTCTAAAACAGTTCTAAACTGAGATGTTTCTACTGGATTCAAAAAAAAAGGTTTCGTCAAACCAGAAAGCTCATTTTGTGGGACTATTTAAGAACAAAGTTTTTTCATTTCATGGGTCTATTTCAATATAGTTACCCCTTTTTCTATATTTTCACCTTGACTGGGGAGTTCAAAACACATGTACTCACTGAACTACATGAAATTTTGAGGTGCTCAGGCAGTATAATAAGGGTCTAGAAGTCAGCCGCCTTCTTATGTCTTACCTCTCAATGTAAAGTCTGTAAATTAAAATGTCAGAAGTATCTGAACATATTCACAGCTAGGGCCTGGGAAAGGGTTCATTTTTACTCCAGGTGCAAGAGGGCTCCATTTTGCCTTAATACAACTGGAGTGTGTATTACACTGTCCAGGTGCCAGGCTTTGTTTCAGAAAATCTCAGCCAACATTTCACGGTACCTCCATCACTACATGACAAATTGTAGGAAGGCTCTAAGCTTCTATAGAATTGTTTTCATGGAGAGTAAAACAATACTCTCTGGCCTGTTTTAATTTCCCTTCTCTATTTGTATGGCTGATACATGTTTACCACGTCACTTTAGAAAGTACTGTATTTTCTGCCCCAGTGCCATTTTAACATTCTTAATACCAGAAAAATCAATGACTGTCCAACAGACTCTACATCAGGGAGAACTCGAAACCTCTATTTGTTTGTTACAAACCAATAGTCTGGAAATCATGAGAGCTACAAATAAGGATTGATGTGCTGTGCAGTCTGGCACAAAAAGAAAAATGGTCTTGTATCAGTAAGGGGAAAACATGGAATGAAACAGAACAGCAGAGGAGACACTTTTCAGAGAACTGGGACTGGAAACACAATGTTGTATCCCTATCATCCTGTTGCATTGGCTTGGAGCTCTGGCCATTCAATGTTTTGCCAATGAGATTTTATGAAAAAATATTTTTTTCTAGTTATCAACAAATATAAAAGAGACATGGAGAGACAGTTTCTTTTTAGTAAGATATGTTTACTTTAAAAAAAAAAATAATAGCTCAACATCTTGCTCTTGCAGGAAGAGCTTCATAAGCTTTAGCTGTTTCTCCTTAACTGATTGATCATCGGTAAACAGGCTTTCCTGTGAGATTTCTTGAAACAGGCTCTCAACTAAAAATAGATCAGATAGATTTTGTGATATTAAGTTAGCATACCAAAGATCCCTACCTGACCATCAAAGCACTGTGTTGTGTTGATGGACTATATATCTTACATATCAATTCTCCTTCAAAAAATACTGAAGGTTTTAATAATGCAATAAGTGCTTGTGTCAGTAGTTCAGGTTTAACGCCAGGCCAGATAATTCCTCCAACATATATCTGCAGCATTTGGATGTTCTAGATCCTCACAGCAAGGCTGGAGCTCCAGAAGCAACAGGTTTCCTGGAAATTTTTCCTTGTATCTCATGGTTTGCCTATTCTTGAGGTATCAGTGGAGGTGCTAGTCTTTGGTATTTCACATCTTTTTTCTGCCATACTGTGTTAGTCAAGAATGTTTTCAGGAAAATGAAAATAAAAACAGAAAATACTGCCTGTTATCCTGATTCACTTGAAGATGAAGAAAGAGTTCCTAACATGGGAAACCAGGAATTCATCCCAACTATCCCTTTCAGATGAAGAAAGAGTTCCTAACATGGGAAACCAGGAATTCATCCCAACTATCCCTTTCAGATGAAATCAGAGATAGGAAGTGTTGTAACTACCAAGCATGGAAGTGTGAACTGCCCTGGTGCTAAGGACTCTGGGGTGCTCAAGCACTCAGCTATGAAAGCTGCACAGGTGAACTGAGGCAGAGCTGGTCATGGGGACTTCATTTCTGGACTGGAGGGGAGGGGAAGGGTATTTAGTATTTAATATATTTAAATTAAAGGGAAGCACCCAGAATGGGGAAAAGACAAAGCTTTGTGGAAAACCCTAGTCTTTGCATCTTCTACCGTGGCAGCTAAGAGGTAAAAAAACCCACCTCTGGTACACAGCAATCTAACATTACAATTATACATACAACAAGTATCTTATTTTCAAAGACAAAATGTGGTGAGGGATTTCAGATCAACTTGAAAATGTTCTGCATGGACAATGCTTGTCCTCCACAGCCTTGTTTTGTGAGATTATAGCAAGCAACTGGAAATAGCGCCATGCCAGTTTTGACTTTTAAACACATTCTTATGTTTAAAACACACGCTTATACACACATACCATTGGGCATGAGGCCATGAATCTTGTTTAGTGGGTGGTTATAGTTGTATGTAAAGAGTGGAGATTAAATTAAGCATTGCAGGAAGGTAGTGCATCTTTTCTGGGCAATTACACATACCTTGTATAATCTAATGAGCTGTTACTGGGCCCTAATGGAACATTTAAAGAGAGTTATTGTATTTTTTCACAGTTTGCTGGATTGGAGAAGTTAATTGATTTACCAGGGAAAATGCCTCTCCCTTTCCCTAGACCCCCACCTTCCTTTAAAAAACACAGAAATAGAAACACAGCAAGGAGAAAGACTAGAATAGGAAGTAATTGAGTACAACATCATTAAAAAAAGATCAGTTTCACAATATCTTCCCTGGTAGCAATCCACAGTGATAATAGTAATACTCAGCTCTGCAATAGCTCTGTAAATCCAGAGATTCCAAAGTGCTTTGCAAGGAGGAAAGTAGAGAGAAATTCCTTCATTCAGTCTGTCGTTAAAAAATATAAAAAGCCATTGTAATATTCAACTACGATGACCCCAAAGTTTTGGGGGGTTTTGTTACACTACTATTGGAGGACTTACTTAAACCCTAGAATACTTTCAAGCAGTGTTTAAAGTAAGATGTTATGGAAGTTTATTTTCCCAGTTATTTAGTGCATCACATGTCCAAAATACAGAGACCCAAGTTATTTTCGAGCAGGATTTGGCCTAAGACAAATAAAGATCACCACTGGCTTTTAGTAGTCCCTTGGACCGCAGATTAATCACATACTGTTTAGCTAGGTGTCACCAACAACTTCTCTGAAGTTTAGTGGAGGAAACAAATGCCAGAGCCGGAGCCTCATGCGAAAGCAGGCAAACATCTTTTCCCCAGTTGTGCTCATTCTCTGCTACATTCAAAACTGCTCGGTTTCTAGGAAGCTTCATCAGGATGGTAATTTCAGTCTGGTGTTTTCTGTGGTGGCTTCTGATCATGTCATGCAGATGGGATTCAGGGTCTCCCAGGGGTCCGCTGAGCCTGAAGGCATCCTCTCTTAGTATGGATAAAACAAACCTGTGTGGTGTCACTATGGTTTTGCTCCTGTTTTATCAGCAAATAGAGGAATTCACATTCCAAGTTATCAGCTAAATACTTTTTTTCTTGTCTTTTCTTTTTTTTTTTTTTTTACAATGATTTCACTAAATCAGTCAGACAAAGGCCAATAGCAGAGTGGTGTGACAGCGTTCACAAAGACTTACAAAGGTGATCTCTCAGCAGCTGAAATGCAAAGAACAGTTTGGAGCACTCCAGGGCAGTATTAGTGACTCTACAGAGAAACACCTCCTGGGGCAGCTGCCAGCACCTAAAAGCAAGTTGAGAAAGCAGAAAGTAGATTCCAATGATAGATATATTCTTTAGAAAAAAGTTGTCCCTGAGAAGCGCTGAATGTCACAGAGTTGGAAACCAGCAGGTGAGGTGATTCATTTCTTTCCCATTTCTTTTCACTGTGCAGGTGAAAGCAAAGAGGCGTTTCCAATGAGACACCTTAGAGGTTGAAATGTTGAGTTTGAAGTAACTCTGCTCCTTACAGGAGGCAGAATGAGAACTGTTTCTGGGAAGGACAGGAGAAGAACATCCTTCTATCTGTCCTCTCAGCATCCCTGATCTTACTACTTCCCTTTCCACACTAAATTCTCGTAAGAAATTGTGGAGACTGTTAACGTATGGGCAATTACCATTTTTCATAGGAAATCATAGTTCTACCTATAATAAAGTAGCCTGTCCTGTTGCATTTTAAAATTGTATTTTAGGTTGCTGGTAACTCTGTCTTACTTTCTCCTTTGACAAACATTTCTCTTACAACGTATCTACCTTCAATATTTGTAGAAAATTTTTAAATAACTTCCTGTATTTCTGAGAGAGTTGTTTGTGTCAAGAAAAGCCTCTGTTTCTCTGAAAAAGTAGAGTACCATCACATGATGCTATTTTGCTTATGTGAACAGAAAAAAACCTTATTTCAAAATGCTCTGAAGAACTTTTTCTAGTCAGTTTAGCTCTACAGTCTTTACATATTCTGTCCTGGTTTTGATTTGATGGTTCATCCAGGATCACTACAGAGTGGCTGGACTTGTCTGAAAGTGACACTTCAAGGTTTCCTTTCACATTCCCACTTATTGCAGAGTGGCTGGTATCAAGAGACACCGATGACCATGCTTGACATCCGTCCTTCCACGCTGCCATGAAATAATAGGGAAAAGACACAGAAAGGAGGAAACTCTGTGATGTAAATGCAAAAGAAACAAGGAGGTAGACTGGGAAGAATAAAACTGAATAAAGTCAACAGTAGATTAAAACAGAATTTGTTGGTACATAAAGAAGAGGACTGGACAATATCAGACTGGGGTCGATGATGAAGGGGATGGTTAGCTGGGCGGATAGGTGAGGCTGGGGCAGACTGGAAGTGGAGCCAGTTTTGGAAAGGTTGAGTTGCAAATAACAGGTTCATCAAGAGCTGCAGTATCAGGGTGAAACAGAGTCTAGTAGGACAGAAGGGACTAAGACAGCTAGATAAAAGGGTGAGGGACACTAGGCAAGTAGGGGAATGAAAAACTGAGAAAACTGAATGGGAAGGAATAAAGCAGAATGAGCAGAGGGACAGATTAAGCATTGATATGGAAATGAGGGATTGGATTGAGCAGGGAAATGTGAGAGAGACAAGGAACCGGGCCAGGAGGTAGGGGTCAGGAATAGTTAAGAAAGAAGACAAGGATTCAGCTAAGAAACCTGTCCAAGCAATTTTGAAACTGAAGAGCGGAAAGTCTAGGAGTGAAAAATTAAGTGAGGGCAGAAGCAAATGAGACTCACAGGATTAAGAGGGACAATTTTCAACCATTGAGACCAGTTCCCCTTCATGGATGAGAAGGGGTGCCAAATACTGCAGGGCTGTGCTTTTTTCTGTGGCCAGATCTGTGAAAGTATCACACCTCACTTGTGTGCTGTTTCCCATCTCTGGCAGTTAGCTCTGTCGATCTGCTAGTACAAGTGGCAGAGGCTGGTGCATCATCTCTACAGTCAACAGGTGATGGAACAGGGAGGTGCATGACAGGTTTGATTGCAGGAATATATCTTCATTTTTGTCCTGTGCAGAAATTCTGCCTAGTGGACATTTCAGGAGTTTGGTTATTTGGATAATTCCAGATGTTCATCAGTGTGGCTAGATAATCAGGTGAATAGCCACTGCATGAACATACTACATCCAGCTCAACCTTGGTGCAACAAGTTCACTCTTCATCTGCAACTCAGTGAACAACCACAGATTCCTCTCTCAGACAGAAGTGCAGTGCCTCCATTTGTTCCTCAATATATAGGACCAATGAAACTTGGATAAAGGATATTCTCTGTCCCATACAGTTGTCTTATCCTCAATTCAACTCTATTCATTGCATTAACTGAGGCAGAGGTCCTTTGGAAATGGAAAATGTGAGCATATGAGTGAAGATGTCCTTTGGAAATGGAAAATGTGAGCATATGAGTGAAGACTGTATCATGCTGCATACAGACTGCAAGGGTAGGATAAAGTATAATGAGCAACCTTAGGGTAGTTCAGGCATTTCCAGACTTTGGGGTACTAATTTTATAACTTTAAAAATGTTATTTTACTATTGGTTTGGTTTTTTTTTTTGTTTGGGGGGGTGTGGGGATTTTTTTTGGTTGATTTGTTTTGTTTTGTTTTCTCCCTGTGTAGAACATATGAAGGAGATAGAGCTGCATTTTTGGGTGTGTATGTCAGTAGTTCATAGAAACAGTGCCATCTACTGACATAAGAACAAGCCATCTTTTCCTTCAACTACTTAGGATCAATAAAGCCACCGTTGATGGACGCCGCTGAGGACTTTTTGACTATTCAGTTCTCAGGAACAAACTACATGCTTCAGGGAGTGGGAGTCTGTTGGTACAAGATGACCATTCCACCTGAGTCTTCTCTTGGTCATGGAGATCCCTGGCTCAGCTTCCCAAATATTTGTCCAGCTTCATACTAAACTTTCATTCTCTCTCCCTCCTGGCTCTATGTCCAAGCTTTTGATTTGTTTCGAAAGTGTCTGGAGACATATCTCAGCCTCCACAGGCCACTGACTTAAAAAAGGGGATTGTTTTTGCAATTATGGCCAAACTGGTACTCTGCACATTTGTTTCTTTTGGTTTTGTCCTTGCTAGTGAGATTTTTATTTGCAAGAAAGCAGTGAAAGAGGAGAGAGAAATAGACCATAAGCTTATAGTGTCAGCTTCTTCAGCTTGGAGGACAGATCTCAATGGCAATTTCCACCTCTGCCTGGCCAACATTTTTTCATCTGCCAGCAATAGCCAGGTCAGTTCATGCACACAAGCTGGTAAATCAAGGTGATGTCAGCCTTGCAGGCTGCTCCTCTCAAAGAGAATAATTTTTACTGTGGTAATTCAATCAAAGCTTGCATCACCATTCACCAGTCGGGATGTCTGCATTCCGGACGCGAACTCTTCTGCTATTTGTGTACTTTCTGCAAGGAGTCAGAGAAGGAGCCAATTCTTCCACATTGAGAAAAAATGAAGAGGAAGAAGCTCCAAAGCTGCTGAGCGCAGGCACTGAATAGAGAAACATGCCAGAACTGTCCTTGTTACTGACCCCTGGCTTGCCACACAAATAAACATATGTTTGCATAAGCAATAAAAATATAATTAAAAATCAGCAACATATTAAATTCACGTTGAAATCCTCAGGAATGTTGCTGCCATTGGGCAAAGAGGAAAATACTATAACAAGATACCAGTAGTTAAAAGCTAATTAAGCATGCCTATTAGTTGTCCATTATCAGCACTGAGTTCTGTAAATAAAAAATATTAATTGCTATAGGCCATGTTGTTAACCACCAGATAAATCCATAAGTGTTTTTTACAACATTTAATGATAGCTAAGTATGTGGTTCATGTATTTACTTTGCTGGAAAAAAAGAAAAAAAAAGGCTTCTGGTTACCTTTAGCTTGGAAAGCATTATAGAAAACCAAATTCCATTGTGGTGTTGTCATTCACTTCAAGTCTGATTTCAAATAATTATATTTCCTGGACCTGAACTAGCATTTGTCTATTAGTGAAATTCAGTTTGATTTCCCCCCATGCTCCCACTCTGCTTCTCTTTTTCTTTTTTAAACTTACCCTCTATGGAATGATTCATTCTCTGCTAATTAAAACAGGAGAATTCTGTATGCAATAATTGCCTGTGGGTATCTTTGGTGATTTTCAAATGTGACCTTTCATTTTGCACGTCTGACTTGGAACACCTTAAAAAGATCTTATTTTCTTAGGGCTACTGAATGGTACCTTTTGGAAACCGAAATCCTTTGTCATGTCTCTGTCTGAATTCCCCACCTTACAAATGAAGGCACACAAAATCATTAATGTCTTTCAGAAATCCTGGCTTCATTGATACTTAACAGCCAATGTAAATCCTGCCAAACAAATGCTCTCGATTCCCATGGCAGTGAGGATTCAGCAGTTCATTTGAACAGCAGTGGTGAATGCCTAGCCCTCCGAAAATCAGGCCACGTATTTTAGGTGACTGCATACAGCTTTCAGAACCTTTGAAGGAAATTTGGACAAAATACTCTCCCCATTGAAAAAGCAGTCTTTAGGACTGGTGAGTACAGTGCTAACGAACTAGATTTGGAAAGGCTTTAATTGTGTCTACCACAACTTTGGGTTTTAAAAAACCAAACCATTAATGAGCAGCAATGACAGTCGCAGCAAAACCTCTTTTTACGACACTTTTAACCCAGACATTTGCAAAGTCTGCCAGATATTATCCCTTTTCTTTAACTGGGAAAAATGAACAACATAAAGGCTAAAGGATTTATGCAAGATGACCTAAGGAATCCTACACAAGGTGTTACTTGCCTTCTTTATCATTAACCTTGAAGTGGCAAATCTGAGCAGACCACCGAGGCTCCCTCTGTTATCAGTTCGCAGTGCCAAGCACCCCCCAGAAGAGACCATCCCCATCTAAGGCAAGTGTCCAAGGTAGATAAAATGAGATGTTTCTCATTCCCGCAGTTGCATCTCGACTAAGGACTTTTCAAAGCCTGTCCTCCAGCCCTGATATCCACTCGAATAGTCCTACTATATGCCCACTATTAAACTCTTCAAGCCTTCAACATAGTGGCCACATCCAAACTACCCATTAGTCCTGGACTGGGCTAGTTCTTGAGCTTTGCCTTGTTGTTATTTAGGAGACTCTAATGTAGATGAAATCCAAAGGTTGCTAAGGACCATGCAGATAGTTTAACAGTGTCAATGGTACACTTCACCCACTTAGGTCTGTGCCCAAACACTGTTAAATTTACACAGCCTTTGTGTCCAGACCAGTGTTATCCCTAAGACTTTCTAAATCCTAAATCCTTTTAGATTACGGTGACAACAGAAAGCTAAGAACCGCGTTACTGGCCATAAATTTGTATGTCTTCACTGCTCCAAATATTAGAAGGTTTTTGAGCACTGCCTGTGTAAGTATACTGCCTTTGGCTAAAAAGTAGAATTAAGATCGATTCTAAGGTTAAACTCTATTTCAGAAGGATTGGGGTACTATCCATAGTCTTAACTACACGGGTACTTTACACAGAAGACAGAAGATGCTGTTTGATTACTCAAAGCTGTGACAGGTTTCGTAACTATGTCTACTGCATCTGCTTTAGCCTATTTAATTTTTAAGCAGATTACCAGTCCAATGCTGCAATATGCTGAAATGACAGTATGTATGATTTTCCTTTACAATTGTGAGTCTGCAAATCTAAAGCCAGGGTGGATTTCATAGTCTCAAAAGATCTCTGGCCTAAAAACAATAGAACAAAAAAAACCCCTCAAGCCAGAGAACTCTGTCTGTGGGACCGATGGGACGTGCTCGGTGTTGATGATTTGAGATTACTTCATTTTGGAGACATGGCTCCATTGAAGTTGGTATTATCTTCTTTACATAATTTATAAGGAAGAAAACATATTTAATGTCATGGGTATATCTGCAATTCCCTAAAACCAAGTTAAATTAATCTGTAGCACAGACAGATTGTTTTCTTTATGCTGTAGTTTATATATCTCTAAACGATTGTGACAGCTTCAGTGTAGACATCCATTTCTATGTTATTCAGAGACGAGAACAAATGACAGGTTTGAAGGGCTTTTATGGTTCACAGTATAGGAGAAGGACAAGAAGACAAGGCAGAGGTACTGTCATTCCTGAAAAACAAATAATTCAGAGAAGTCGCCGTATGACTTACCAGACTGCCATGATGTGGCACTCACCAGCTCTTCATAACCCAATAGTGAGAAATGCGACGGTACGGCTGATGTCTTGGTGATTTAGGGAGCTGTGTCTTAACAAAGGTGTGTTAAATACCCACCCAGCTCATTCAATTCTTTAATATTGGGCATGAGCAGTGAGTTATTATGGACTTTGCCTGTGGTCTTTCCTAGTATATTTATTCCTTACTCATTGGCATTTATCATCCCATTGACTTTTCCTTCCCTTTAGAAAGATCTTTTATGAGCAATTCATACGTATTCATATACATATTTTGCTCATAAAATTAGGAAGACGGACTACCAGTATGTGTTAAACCTGACTTTGAACTCACTGAAATCAGTATTTTCTTCACTGGAGGGTATGTATACCAAATGCCAGATTACCCCAGTAAAATCCACTAGTGAAATTAGACTATGACTAACTGGGAATGAACCTGCTAAAGGAAGTCAGAAATGCTGCAATCATTCACAGGTCTTGTTGAAGATTTAGGCCTTTATTTCTATCATCTATAATTGAATTTCTTTCAATTTAAGACATACCCAAGAGATTCCGAAGAAGTGCAAACAGGCCTGCTGATAGCATGTCATGATATATATGTTTTCTGTCAGGATAATAAAAGAAAAGTTACTACGTTAGTTAATTTCTCTTCAAACATCCTATCTCACCTTTAATTGAAAATGAAGATATGTTCGCACATATCTTGAGTAATTAAAACCCTATGGCATTTTCCTTATCTAATTAATGAAGAAAGTGAAAATCAGAAATTGCAAATTGCACATAAAAACAAACAAATTTAATTAGGGTTTTGTGCGTGTGTGTGTGAAGATCACAAAATATAAGAGAATTTAGTTCAAGGGAAATTTTAATAACTGCTTGCAGGTGTTTGAACTATAATTAAATTTATGAATTATAATGTTGCAAAGAAATTTTTAAGTCATGTTACAAAAAGGAAAGTTAATTGAAGAAACAACCAAAAAAACCTCCAAATACCAATGCTAGGCAGCGTTTGACCTTTGAGAGGAGTCCAATCAATTATAGTCATCGCTTCACTTTTCCCGATTTAGATAGATGCATTATTTTACCATGATGACATTTACTTAACTTTTGCATGTTTCTCAGTCCTGCTGGAGGCAACAAGACTAAAATATATACATAAAATAATCCCCCATTAAATACTTCCCTGAACAAGGATTTAAGCTTGTGCTGAAGATTTTTCCCCTCATTTTTGAAAACATTTTTCAGGCAAGCAGCAGAAACAGGCACATATTTATGTATTAAGGAATTCATAAGCTCTTCTGTTTCTGTTGCTTAAGATGCAGAAGTCTTGTTTGTGCTCCTTTTAGCTCTGCAATGCCAGACTAGTATGTACATTGTAATATCACTGTATTGTTATAATTAATGACTATAACATATATTTATATGTGTGTTCATAAATACATATGTGTGCATATAAATATAAAGAAATACACAACGTAAAACTGTGCCTTCAGGCAGTGCAGAAGAGAAAATCCATGCCCTAATGCACTAGCGCAACTTCACAAAGGTAGTGAAGTGCTTGTGTTCATTCAGGAACCAGACTAAATTGGTTATTTAAGTTCCATCTATTGTGAAGGAACTATAATCATGGTCAGTTGCCCCACCCATCAGACACCCTTCTTGATATGAGATAGGTCATTCTTTCTGGTGGTTTCAGTTTCTCCCTATCGACTCCAGAAGGAGCCAGGATGACTATCTTGGACTTGAAGCTAACATTTTAGATGCTAAATTTGGGTGAGAAGAGTTGTCAGAATGAACATTTATCTGAGTCTTCAGCATCCAACCAGAGAAGACATATTGGAGTAAAAGAAAGCCTTGTTCTTTCCTTGTTGAGGAATCCTGAGGTACGAGGAGTCAATCAATTGCTCAAATGCGAACACTGAACTTCTTATTTAAGGTCTAATACTTTTCCCAATCGAAGAGCTTTCCTGTCTATAAATTATCCCACTGTCTCTCATTGAAGAAAATAGATCCTTTCAAAAATTAAGTAAAAGTGTATTCAGTATAAATAGTCTCTATGTGTGAAATATTGCAGCAGAGGTATAATTACACTACCTTTTTTAGATCAATTACATTATTATATCATCCCAGAGGTGTTCAGATACCATGGTGATGAGTGTGGGACTGATTATTTCAGTGTATTTTGAGATAGATAATAATGTATTTCTATCGCAATTTTCATACTAAAGGAGTCCCATGAGCTTCACGTAATAATATATCCCATCTCCTACCTAGATACTGTCATTTTTGGTGCAGATGGGAGAATATAAATGAATCAATCCATTAGTAATGATTTTTAAGGAACTGCTGGACTTTCTCAAACAACCAGTCTGACATTCTCAAACAACTGCTCACCAGAAAAAGGTTTTCTTGCTTTTGGAGATCTTGGGAAGACGGAGTGCTCAAGGATACCATCCAAACACGTGAAGGAGATTCTCCTTGGAAAGTGAGACCCTATTAATTGAGCATGATTCCAGCTACTGCATAACACCATCCACAGGATCATGGAGCAGGAGAAAGGCAGGAGTCTGTCTGTAAGAGTTGCACAGGGGAGCAAATCTCTTGTCCAGTGCGCAATTGATGGGCTTAGAAAAATGAAAACTGAAGAGGATTCAGGGAGTGAATCAAATCTAGGTGTCATGCTTGACTCTACCTGGAGAAACAGAGTTTAGAGAAAAGATGTCACTTCTCCAAGCAGCTGGGAGAAGTAACAGTAGGAACAAAAAGCTTTAAGGAGTTGTGGATCAAAGAAATAATAAAGGTGTGGAGATTTTCAGTGTACCATATTGTAACACTCATAAGAAAGAATTCAGTTGTCTCAGAGAAAATCATCAGCAATGGAACTTGATCATTCTGGACCAGTCTAAGCTGTTCCCGGTATGCGGCTTGCATACAGATACTTTATTTTAAAGCATAAGACTAAGAGTACTTAATGCCAGTTGATTACAGTGCCATAACATTGTCCCATATCGCCTTAGAACTTACCCTGAAAGGGATAGGAAAGCAATAAATGAGAGAGAAAGNCCATATCGCCTTAGAACTTACCCTGAAAGGGATAGGAAAGCAATAAATGAGAGAGAAAGAGAGGAAGCTATTGGAGAGCTTTGCATAGAAGCTGAAAGTTGATCAGACTGAGTGTTAAT
>RSEF01000002.1:156778584-156790480 GCA_003993805.1 Himantopus leucocephalus | reverse complement strand
CCTCAGTTCAAGAAAGAGAAGGAACTACTGGAGAGAGTCTAGCGGAGGACTATCAAGATGATCAAGCGACTGGAGCATCTCTTTTATGAGGAAAGGCTGAGAAACCTAGGTCTGTTTAGCCTGGAGATGAGAAGACTGAGAGGGGATCTCATCCATGCTTATAAATATCTAAAGGGTGGCTGTCAAGAGCATGAGGCCAGACTCTTTTCAGTGGTGCCCAGCGACAGGACAAAAGGAAACAGACACAAACTGGAACACAGGAAATTCCATCTCAACATGATGCAAAACTTCTTTACTTTGAGGGTGACAGAGCACTGGGACAGGCTGCCCACAGAGGCTGTGGAGTTTCCTTCTCTGGATATCTTGAAAACCTGTCTGGATGCATTCCTGTGCAACCTGCTCTAGGTGAACTTGCTTTAGCAGGGGGGTTGGACTGGATGATCTCTGAAGGTCCCTTCCAACCCCTACCATTCTGTGATTCTGTGAAAGTCTCAATGGAGAAGTTGTAATACTATTTCTTTAGAAATACATTTCTGAATTAGTAGAAGTTGCAACGCGTTTTTGTCATTTAGTGAAAAAAATCACAATTTATACATCAGATAATGTGGGTAAATAATGACTAAATGCTGTGTTATTTCCTTAGCCAGAGCTTCATAGTATCATCAGAAAAATTACTTGAAAATTCAGGCTCAAAGTCTGCAAATCCTGACTGCTGCTCATCAGCCCAAAAAAGCTCCAGACAAATATAGACTTGTTCTTTGTGCACAGGCTTGTCCTTTGTGCAATGCACTGTAGAAGTAACGTCTGTATTTTTTTTTCTCAAAAAAAAGAGACAAATCATACATCAGTGATACACTTCATACAAATCCCTTCTTTCTATATGATAGCATGTTGCTATTGAGAAACATATTTCCATTCACCCTAAAGAGAGACAGTAAAGCTCAAAGTGTGTGAAGATAAACACTTTTAATAAATTACTTTTGCCAAGTCCTTGACGTTATTCTTCACCCGAAAACAGGTAAATCCTGACAAATCCACTATTCACCTCTTACGATTTCTAGTAGAATGTCAGTATGATATCCTCAGGGGATTCAGATGTACTTTAGCAGCCCTTTAACAGTTACCTGCCTAGTTTTAAGCACCGAAAAAGGCATTTTCTTACTTATAAACTATCATCCATATTACCGTAGGAGATCAGAAATGCAATCATGAATCAGCCAAACTAGAGAAACTAAATACAGTTATTTTTAACATCAAAGGATGTTGAAAGCATAAAGCAAGCAGACAAAGAAAAGTAAAGGACTTTTGCCTTTTTGGAAACTTGAATGTTAAAATATTAAGTATGAATGTTAAAATATTAAGTATGACTTTTTTACATGGGACTTCAGAAAAAAGGCAAACCTGAGGTATCCTTTTAACCTATACTTCCTGACAGCTACTGAGTCACTCAACATTAGTGCTCAAGTTTAATGAAAGAATAAATAAAATATGTGGTAGTCTTAGATGTGTTTTGAGTGATTTATAAAACAGAAAAGTTGATTAAGTTTATCAAAGACTCCCTAACATGAAGAGAGAATAAATAATACACAGTATTCTGCATTCTAACATTTCAGAATTGTATATGCTACAGTATTCTAAATCTTAAATCTATAAAACAAACTCTAAGTTTCACAACTGCAGTAACACCAAACATAGTTTTCATACTTTTCTATTATGGAATGGATGCCTCTAAAGACCAAATATGCATGTAGAACACCATCAATCTAAATGCTTATTTAGTAACATTTGTTTTTTGAAAGGAAGCCAATTTGTCTTCCAGGATCTGATCAGGAAAAAATAAAAAAAGGAACATGAGTAAAAGTAACTGCACAACTTTGTTCACTAGCTAAGAGTAGGTACCTTAATAGTTGTAATGCTTTGAAGAATCAAATGAACAGTATTGAGTATTTGAGAACTAGTGAAAGTGCTTTAGAATTCAAAATGGAAGAGACAAATGAAAGAAATCATTTTGAATGCTTTGCCTTCAGAAGTCTGATATCCTATCTCATATCTTGCATAAAGTACAACAGATCTTCAACCCCTGTCTATTCTGGATTCTATTCTATCACAATCCTAGATCATATGGTAATTAATAAGCCTTAGTTTTACACATAAAACCTACTTTTACCAAGGTCAACTGTACTATTCTGTATAAAGGAAATACATTATCAGTTATTAAAATTATATATACACATATATATACACAGAATAATTGTCTTTATTCAGAAGGATGCTAATTTTACACCTAGTTACATGTAACCACTGCTACTTTCAGACAATAAATATTGTTCAGGTAAGAATTATAACATAATACAGATATGAAAAGATCAAAACCAGAATTAAAAAAAACATTAAAATTTACTAAGCAGAAGGATTTTGGCAAGTTATCATTTAATTTTTAAATGTTTCTAAAGTATGTTGTTCTCTACCAAGAATAAGCCAGGCCAACCAGAGCAGTGACAAACGTCCCTTAGCTGCCTCCTAAGATATGAATCAGAAGACCGACCACATCAAGTATATGCATACCAATGCACACAGCCTGGGGAACAAACCATCAAGTTCCTGGAATGCATAGAGGACTGCTTCTTCATGCAAATGTTAGATGTGCCAACCAGGAATGAGGCACTGCTGGACTTGCTACTCACAAATGAAGAAAACCTGCTTGGCAATATCTCAGTTAGTGACAGCCTTAGCTGCAGTGATCACAATATTGTGGAGGTTGGGATCCTGCTGAGCATGCTGAGGGTTAGCACTAAGACAGAAGTTTTAGATTTTAAAAAAGCAAACTTCAGCTCACTCAGAGCTCAGTTGGGAGGGGTTGCACGGGAAGCCCCCGTGGAGGATAAAGAAGCTGACAAGTGCTGGGAGTTTTTCAAGAATGCACTTGTGGAAGTACAAAAAAACAGTCCATGCCCTTTAAAGGTAAGGGAAGTAGGCAGAGCAAGAGACCCCTGTGGCTTAACTGAGAGCTTCTGAGTCTGCTCAAAACCAAAAGAGAAGTGTAACAGAAACGGAAAAGGGGACAAATACCTGTTGAGAACCACAAGGGCACTGTCAGAGTATGCAGAGATGAAGTTAGAAAAGCAAAAGCTCAGCTTGAATTGAAACTGGCCAGAGATGTCAAAAACTACAAGAAAGGGTTCTTCAGGTACATAAACAACAGGACAGAAGGAAAATATCGGCCCGTTGTTAGATCGGAGAGGTGAGTTACTCACCAACAATGCCGAAAAGGCAGGGGTTCTCAACATTTCCTTCACCTCTGTCTTTACCGGCACTGTTGGCACCCAGGCCTTGGTAAGAAATATCTAGGTTGATGCAAACACAGACCTGCCATCAGTGAAGGAAGATTTGGTACGTGAACTGTTACAGGAGCTTGACCACTATAAATCGATGGGCCTTAACATTATCCACCCAAGGGTGTTAAAAGAGCTGGCTGATGTCGTTGTGAAGCTGTTCCTCATAATCTTTGAGAAGTCATGGAGACTGAGGGATGTCCCAGAAGAATGAAGAAGACACATGTTACCCCCATCTACAAGAAGGGCTTAAAGGAGGATCCAGAAAATTATAGACTCACCAGTCTTACTTCAGTCCCTGGGAAAGTTACAGAAGGAGACCTCCTGGGTGTTATCACAAGTCAAATGAAGCATGTGATTGGGAAAAGCCAGCACAGCTTCACCAAGGGCAAATCATGCTTGACAAACCTGATTGCCTTCTACGACAAAGTAACCTGCTGGGTTGATATGGAGTGGTGGACATTGTCTACTTGGATATCTCCAAAGATTTTGATATGGTTCCCTACAGCTTCCTCCTAGAGAAACTGATGCTTTACAGTCTAGAAAAGTGGTCTGTGCAGTAGGTGGGGAACTGGCTGACAGGCCACACCCAGAGGGTGGTAGTAAACAGCTCTTTTTCAAACTGAAAAACTATCACAAGTGGAGTGCCCCAGGGATCGATACTGGGCCCAATGCTGTTTAATATCTTCATAAGTGATCTGGATCATGGGATTGAGCATACCCTGATGAAGTTTGCTGATGACACCAAACTGGGGAAGTGGACACTTGGGAAGGGAAAGCCACCCTGCAGGAAGACCTGGGTGGGATGGAAGACTGGGCAAACAAGAACCTTATGAAGTTCAGCAAGGACAAGTGTAAGGTCTTGCACCTGGGAAAACATAATCCAGGAGTGCAGCACAGGCTGGGATCTACCTGGCTGGGGAGCAGCTCTGTGAAAAGGGACCTGGGGGTCCTGGTGAACAGCAAGCTCAATATGAGTGAACAGTGTGCTGCTGTGGCAAAGAAAGCTAACTGGATGCTGGGTTGCATCAACAAGGGCATCACCAGCAGAGATAAAGAAGTCATTATCCCATGCTATTCAGTGCTTCTCAGGCCACACTTGGAATACTGTGTTCAATTTTGATGCCTGCTATACAAAAAAGATGTGGACAAGCTGCAGAGGGTCCAGAGAAGGGCCTCAAAGATGACTGAAGGACCAGGAAGACTGCCATATGAGGAAAGGCTGAGAGAATTGTGTTTGTTCAGCCTTGAGAGAAGAAGGCTTAGGGGGTATCTTATCACCACATTCCAATATTTAAAGAGAGGCTATGAAGAAGATGAATAGTCTCTTTTTAGAAGGATTCATATGGAACAGATGAGGCATAATGGGTACAAGTTACTCCTGCAGAGATTCCGACTAGACACAAGAGGAAAATTTTTCACAATGTCAACAATCAGCCCCTGGAATAATCATCCCAAGGAAGTGGTGGATTCTCCAACATTGGACACTTTTAAGATTCATCTGGACAGGGTGCTGGGCCATTTTGTCTAGAAGGTCATTTTGCCAAGAAAGGTTGGGCCAGATGATCCTTGAGATCCCTTCTAAGCTGATATTCTTTGATTCTATGACAACTGATACTCTGAAGAACATGCTGAGGGAGAATTAGCTTTTTCGCTACAAAGTTTTAGTCGGTTCCACACAACACATCCTCCCTCATATAAAAAAGCACTCTCTGTGAATAATTATTTATTTATGCATACACATCCCTTACCAGGCAATAAGGTCTCTCAAAACTGTACAAGGTCTTAAAAAGGCCTTTGTGAAATAATCAATATTTTTCTTTAAATGATCCTAACATTTAGGAAAATTGTTGAATACATTAGCTTATTTTTTGACATGTGATTATAAGATATACATAAGATTTATAAAAAAAGATTGACATACATGCATAACAACCGGTCACGCTAAAAATGTTCTTTAAAAAGTTCTGATTCTCAATACATTTATTTACAATAAGAGAGAAAATGTTATTAATATGCCACAACTAACCCACAGAACCTGTGTCAGAGGAATTCAGAATTACATGGTTGTGGAAGGTAAAAATATACTTGTAAAGAAGCAACACTTTCTTTCTTTCAGATTATATTATAAACTTCTCTGTTTTGTAACTCTACGGACTATCTTTTGTGACTCATCTACTATGGTCAGCACACAGCTACTGAGAAATACTGAATTGTATTACGTATTTCCTTCCACTTCTATTTGCTGTGTGTTCCATATTTGGGAGCAATACCACTATTTATTTGGAAAAAAAATACAGGTTAAGAATAGTTTCCATTTTAATTTACTGAAAATCCTTTGTAATATATCATGAAGAAGGGAAAACTCCGATATTCTCAACAGATGTATTTTCAAAACACCTAACTACTCTATGAAGATTTGCTTGATTCAGGTTCCTATCCACATGATGACAGCACTCAAGAAGAACTAAGTTACTTGAAGCACCTCTAATTTGGGGAACAAAAAACTTTTCATTAATAATGTTTCTGTACTGTATCAAGATTTTCTGCAGTTCCATTAGGGCTGCATTCCTAATCACTATTCCTTCAGTAGAAATAACTGTTTGACTTACGCTATTCTCACTTTCAGTAAAGTTATTTTTAGGAACAATATAGATTTTATCAAAAGAAGGAGGTTCTTTTTCTCCCTAATTTTAAGCTTGATTAAGCGGTAAAGTGAATTTTGTGCTGACGGTAAGTGGCTAAATGAATTGGAATTTTTTAACCACAACTGCAATACTGCCTGGGGAGGGTGGGGGGAAGTTCATTTTTTCACAAGGCACCTCATCAGTTTTAAGCCACAAGACCTGGTTTTTGACTTAAAATGCAGTTCACTTTGCATAGGCATCTGGGCTTTGACCCTTCTGTTGTGATTGCAAGACATGAACTATTGCTGTAACATGCAATTGTTTTGTAATGTGATTCTTTATCCTCAGCATTTGAACTCACTCCACCATCACATTTCAGGGAGCCAAGTAACTGTCAAGCTAAAAGAATCTTCAAACTTAACAAATCTAAACTAGCTTCAAAAATATGGCCTAGAGGTTAAAGCTTTAATATTCTAATTTTAGCTTGCCAAGCTATTGAACTTATATTTAGTGCTAAGAATGTTAATGCATTAATTTAATACTCATGTATTCTTATTAATAATATGAAGTTCATCAAAAAAGCATTAAAAATTGCCTCCTTTATCTCTATGATCACAAAAAGTAAAATATTGCATTTTATTTGCCTGTATCTACAGTTTCCATCTTTTTCATAAACCACAACCAATTAATTCTAAATAATGAAGACCTATTGTCTCCTCCTCGATGTATCTTAAATATCATTGAAAGTACTGCAGACATAGCCCTGTTCATCCAAGTTTACTCACAGAATCTGAGGCACAGTGAAGTCTGGGGGATATGCTTTATATTTCTACACTACCAAAATTTCACCCGTAAGAACTCCATGTTGATATTTTCAGGGCTGAAACTGTGCTCAGCAAGCAGAGAAAAACACAGCACTGAATTTCTAGTTAAAAGAAAATGATACATGACAAAAGCAACATCTATTCAACTTTGAATAGGCTTTTTTTATTATTATGAAATTTTGCTGAATTAATTTCTGTAAGAGATAAAGTTTGCACAATTTATATTTATTCTTTCCATAACATTTGAAATAGAAAATATATAGAAGTTTAAAATTGTATATCATTGTATATCTGACAAAGATGCAGAATTATAGAACTCATATAAATTTTAAACAACTCAAACTTTGGTATAAAATCGGCCTTTTTATTTTTTTTTTCCATTTTTTATTTCCCATTGGCTTTTCATTGCTATCAATTCCTTCAAGGAAATTTCATACATTTGATAAGGTGACAGGATTCCAGCCTAGGAAATTATAAGAAAATACCTTTTTTCAAGATTTGCAATCTTAAAAAATTGGCAGCAATCTAAGTGAAACAAGGTTTCTTTAACTTTGGCATATAAATATTAATACTAAATTCACATTTAATTAAAAAATGACACTACTGCAAGGGAAAGCAGAAAAAAATAGATTTGTGTTTATCAGATTTTACTTTAATAATGTGAATTTGCTCTGAAAACATGTTTATTAATTTGGGTAAAATACATTACTGCCTGAAAACTACTTGTACAGTACAATATAGTTTAGTACAGTAAGAATAACGAAGTCAAGGGGATAATTTTATTGCCTCCAATACATGTAACTTATATTTTAGCTAACTAAATTAAATCAAAGGATTTAAATCACACATTAATCTGTTACTGATTTGCAAAGGCAAGGAAAAAAAAAGCTTTGAAAGGAAACTTTATATCAAAATGAAATGTTGTTGTTAGTATTCACTCAAATAAATAGACACTGCTTGTGATAAATCACTTCTGGTTTTAGACTAAGGTGTAATAGGTGACACTATACTTCAATGATATCACAAAAAAAAGTCACTCAGAAGACTGATCAGAACAAGTAGCAGCCTGGCTTAAAAAGTAACAGACTCTGGACTGAGTGATCTTTATATATTGAAGTCAGAAATTATTTAGCCTGTTTACTTTGTAAAATCTCCATTTATCAATAAGAATAGGACAAAGTAAAGGATAAGAATCTATGATACGTCAGTGGTCCTAACTCTGCAACTAAGGTACATCACATAATGACCTTTTCTATGTCCATAGAAAATGAAAGAGCGTACAACTTTATTCTTCTCAGTATCTGGCACTTTGAAAGGTTTTCTTGTACTCATTAAATTCTGGGACATTCATCTTTTTCATATAACAAGAATGTCTAATTGGAGTTGTAAAACTATTCTAGTTTTGTTAATGGACGGATAGAAATATGGAAAAATACCACAAAATGTTATCTAGCTTATCGAAAGCCATATGATTTCTCACTGGAAGATGAAGACTTGCATTTCTTAGCACTGAGGCTCCAGGAGTAACATAAACTTTCCGTTTATAAACAAACAAACAAAAAAAGAGCATGGTTTATTAAGACCGACTGGCCAAGCAACTGGAGGTCAGAAACACTAAGAGCCACCAATCATGATTCTCTGAAATGTGACTTACAGTCGTTGGACCCTTCATTATTCAAAACTGTTTTAACACCTAGAAATATGTGACTATCACTCCTGTTATTCACTCAGGGTCTAACATTAAAAATTAAAAATAAACTTATTTCAGATGATACAAATTCCTAGCCAGGGACTGTTATATGAAAGTTACCAGAGTGTTGCTAAGATCAACAGAAGTTGTGATGTAATTTATTAGAGCTTCATAAAAGTTGCTTATCAAGGGACCATTGACAGGACATAGCGACCTCTTAAATCTATCAGCCCTCCCTGTAGTCAGGAAAATAAAAACCTTTACAGGTTTGTCATACTGGGGTGGGAGCGGGGAGGGAAAATTTTGGAAAAAGACTAATAAATGATTGACAAATAGATCACTGAAATTTGAAAAGCTGACAATATCAAACATTGCTGAGTGATTCGTGCTTTTCTAAACAAATTACAATAATCACCCAGATTTCCAGATGTGTAGGAACCTAGGATTTCTGGAAAATAGGCACTGAGCATGTATGAATCAACTACTCTGTTCATATGATATAAAGTTGATCTGTAAATACAGAACAAATTTGATGCCTCTGTGATTCAGACTTCCTACATACAAAATCGATTGTAGACTTACAATTTGGGGGATTTGCCAAGACAGCCAGAAAGACGTTTCTTGAGTTTTTTCACACAGACACAATAATAATGATATTGTTTTAGCAGTTAAATCTGAAATGACAATATAGCTGATCAAAGCAGTAGATCTACACCAACTTACCACCTCACCACAATATCCTCACAGCGCAATCAATGACTGGAGGATTAAAAGTGTAAGACTCTTCAAGATTTCCCTGAAAGACAAAATAAAATATGTTTTATTTTTATTTCTGCAGTAGCACAAATGCATTCTGAAGGGTTCAAGAAACAGAAAAAGTTAGTACAGTGATGATAAATAACTTCTGTAAACTGCTATCATTGAAAGGCAGCAAAACAAAATGGAATTTCTAGAGTAATTCTGATGTAAAACAGTCTATATCATAAATGGTCATATATTAAATTATTTGAATCAGGTATTTTCTTGTTAAAGTATTTGTGAAACAATAATTGTGTTTTCAACCACATTGTCTTAATTACAAACACTTTCTTGCTATGTTCCTGTGCTAGACCAATTCCTTTTCAATGCACTAATTTTAGTGCAAAAATGTAGTTTCATAACAGAACTTATGCTGTTAGCTCCTTAAGCACACCAGAGGTATTACCAAAGCCTGCAGTACTTGCATAGGTGGTATGTTAATCAGTAAATTACCTTAACGGTTTCTGAAACAGACCTGTAGCCTTGCCAATACTAAAGCTATCTGTTCACATATCACAAACCTGTGTAAATCTCTACCATATGGATGTCAATTCTAACCCACTTATTTAACTCTTTCTTACTAGAAGTCAGGCTTATACAGGTTCTGTAAACTACCCCAGCAAAAACTGATGAGTGTCAAGCCCACACTGAATGCAGGAATCATCTTTACAGCATGTATTTGAATGTCACTGTAGGAAGATACAATTAAAGAGGACCTTTCCTTTCAGTTGAGCATATCTTCATACTTTGCTTTTCGATGGGTTTAATTATCCCCTAGCTCCACATGGGTCTGATTTCATATTATTTGTAGCTTGGGAGAAAAAGGTAATTGCTTTTTTTGACAATAGCATTTCTATCATGCAAAGATATTCCTTTCTAAACTGACTTTTTCTGTTGTTTCTTCTTCATCTTATTCAAACCTTCTTCCCTTTCTGCTTTTGTGGAATGCATTGGCCTGTTGACCCTTTAGGCAAACAGCCTATTATGGCTGCCAAATACCTTTAAGTTATTTCATCACATGTGAATAGTCTAGATGGTCTATCTTTTCTTCCATTATAAAAGATTGCTTGCGGAGGGAAAAGTCAAATCAAAAAACCCCAAACCCCACTGTTTTCTTATTATTGTATTAAGCAGGAAATTTCTGCTTTTTGGTGGGGCTGAGGTTGGTATTTTCATGCTGTATTAATTTGTTTATTGCCCCACCTGTGCCATCATCATAAGATCCCTTCTCTATAACATGATGGTTTTGTTGTTTCTCCCTTCTTGTTTTCTATCACTAACTTAGCTCAAACAAACATAGCTCAAAAATAACAAAGGAATATAGGAAAGGTGGAATCAGGGAAACATAACTTGGGGGGAATACAGAGACACTGTCTAAGCAAGCAGAGATGCAGGCAGGGAAATCAAAGCCCAGGAACAGAATCTGGTAAGGGATGTCAAAGGAAACAAGAAAGGCCTCTATAAGTATATCATCAGGCAAAGGAAGACTAGGGAAAATGTGGACCCACTTCTGAATGTGGCAGGGATCCTGGTGAAACAGGACGTGGAAAAGGCTGAGATACTGAATGCCTTCTTTGCCTTGGTCTTAAAGAGTAAGACCGCCCTTCAGGAATCCCAGAGACTAGGGGAAAAGTTTCGTATTACAGGCCATTTCGTATTCCCTTACCCTGGGAAGGTAATGGATAAGCTAAAACTGGAAACCATTTCCAGGCAGTTGACAGACAAGAAGAACACCAGGAGCAGTCAGCATGGATTCACCAAGGGAGAGTAGGCCTACATGGCACTAGGCCTACTGCTGTCAGATGGGATTTACCTTTCTGAAAGGGGGGAGAGGGTCTTTGCTCACAAGTTAGTGGTGCTTATTGACAGATTTTTAAATTACTCTTGAAGGGGGATGGTGATAATATCAGGCTTGCCTATGACAAGCTGTGGGATGACACGCCAAGGTTAGAGGGACAGGGAACCAGTGAGGGCCCTCAGCCTGTTGGTCTGAGATGTACTGGCTACATTGCAGCACACTTGAAGTTTTCTGGAGATGATCCAGGGGCTTCAAGGTAATAGGAACCAGAAGGGAAACACCAATGAAATACCTCAAGGGAATTAAGAGGTGTTCCTCTAAGAAGGTGACAAGGCCAACAGCCCAGCTGAATTGCCTCCACATCAATGTACACAGCATGGGCAACAAACAGGAGGAGTTGAAAGCCACTGTGCTGCTAGACAGCTATGTTGCCATTACTGAAACTTGGTTGGATGAATCCCATGACTGGAGTTGTGACTATCAATGGCTACACTCTGTTCAGAAGGGACAGGTGAGGAAGGAGGGGTGGAAGCATTGCCCTCTACATGAAGAAATAAATAGAATGTGAAGAGCTGTCTCTGAAGAATAGCCATGAGCAGGTTGAAAGCTTATGGGTAAGAACTAGAGATCAAGGCAACAAAGGGAAGCTCGTGGTTGGTGTCTATTACAGGCTGCCCGATCAAGGGGAGCCTATGGACAAAGCCTTCTTACTCCAGCTACAGCAGGCACCACGCTCACAGGCTCTCGTAATGCTGGGGGATTTCATCCACCCCAACATCTGCTGAAAGTAGCACGGTGAGCTGTAGGCAATCCAGGAGACTCCTGGA
>RSEF01000002.1:156736333-156757509 GCA_003993805.1 Himantopus leucocephalus | reverse complement strand
CCCACCTGGATGCGTTCCTGTCCAACCTGGTCTAGGTGAACCTACTTTGGCAGGGGGTTTGGACTAGGCAATGTCCAGAGGGCCCTTCCAACCCCTGGCATTCTGTGAATTTGTGATTCTGTGATTTGANACTAGGCAATGTCCAGAGGGCCCTTCCAACCCCTGGCATTCTGTGAATTTGTGATTCTGTGATTTGAAAGCTTCTGCTGTGCACACAAATGAATGTACTTCCTACCCTCTGTAATGCCCAGCCTCAGAAAACATGACAAATTAAGAAAAACAGAAATCCACCAAGACCCACAGGAGGTGTCTGCTCACGCAGTCTGAGAGCTACAAGTCACTAGAGACTGGGAGGCTGTTATGGGGAAACAGACTTGACTGACCTTTGCTTATATTCCTGCCTAACTATCTGC
Organism: Himantopus leucocephalus; assembly: GCA_003993805.1. Taxonomy (NCBI): domain Eukaryota; kingdom Metazoa; phylum Chordata; class Aves; order Charadriiformes; family Recurvirostridae; genus Himantopus; species Himantopus leucocephalus. The sequence goes on along the minus strand of RSEF01000002.1, from coordinate 156,757,096 downwards.
AACTAGTCAACATCAGGAACACGGTGCTGAAGGACAAGATCCAATGGTCTCACTCAGTTTTTCTTATGCTATTTTTCAACAGTGACAGCTTCAGTGTGATGTTGATTTTCCTACTAGTTTCTGCAGAAATACGGCTACTTCCAGGGAGGATGTTTTAGGACAGTCAGTAATTCCACTGCACAGCTTGCATAGGAACTGAGGAATATTTTTATGCTGTTGCAACAAGAGACAGGAAATCAGATAGAGATAATCAAATCAAGTAAAGTGGATTTAGTGAGGATATGAAGGCTGCAACTTCTGATTCCGACAAGAACAGACCATGACTACTGAATTTGAATGTCCAAGGTTATTGGGGTAAATCTTCCTGCTGCTGGGACTAAACTGTGACTTTGGTCCAAGAAGAAAAGCAAAGAACAGAAAGGAGATGTGAACAACATCTGAAAAACACCCACCTGTGTCTCTACACAAAAGAGCAGGGCAAGAAAATTCAGCTGGTGGGTCCAAAAACATACTGTAACGGGACCTGGCAGTTATTAGGCATGCTGTAAAGGTTATTGTCATCAGTTCGTACCCAGTTAGCCATCCTTCCCTGACTGCCAACCAATGCCTGCATGTGTATGTACGGGGAGGTAAGTATCCCAACCGCTGGGTCATGGGCAAGCAGATGTTTCCAGTACCCCATGCCTGCAGGGCTGAGAGCACTGTCCACAAGAGCACGTTCGGCAGCACCATCAGTGTCAAAAGCTCCCATCTCCCTTCAGACAGCAGGCAGCAGTTTAATTCCCATGTCTTCATGGGACCATGTTGCAAACTGAATTAACTAAACATCTGCAAGGGAGGAAAAATAAACAAAAAACTACCCACAAATCCCCTAAAATGCATCGATGTCTTATTTTTGGAGCCAGCTTATTTCATTGACCTGTTTCATAGCTGCATTGACATAGATAAGGAGTTAATGTGTGGTCCTGGAGAAGAACAAATGATTGGGAGCAGGAAAAGATGGAAACACTTAAACCCACTTTGCCACAGAGAAGTCACATGTGTGGAAGAAATGTGCATGCCTTGGAAGTCCTTAAATTTATAAGATATCACCTATATCAAAGTGCTATTCTGGCTTTATTCCTGGCAAAAAAAAAAACTTTCCAGACAAGTATTTTCTAAGAAACAAAGGGGGCGATAGCCACCAACACCACCCTTGCCAACTTCTTCACACAGGCATGTTTTGGTTATGTGAGTACAACCCTGCTCTCATGTAATTAAAAAGACATATGACTTACTACAATGTCCTCCAGCCTGCTAGCCTGCATCATTCTGCCCAATTTAGCCATGCTTATGGAAGGAAAAATACAGTGTGTAGATCCTTCTGGATAATCCCTCACCATATTCCAGCCCCTATTTGGGTACTGGCTCCAGTTTCGCCAACAGCTGTGGATCTGTTACCTTGAGTCCAAGAGCAGGAATTGTTAACGGATACTATTCCTGAAGTAGACTGCTGGTGTTGCTGTTATAGAATGGTTGGGAAACAGATGCTCCTATTCTTGTGTAAGACCTGAGCAGCCCAGGCAATAGATATTGAGATATATATACACACCACAACATAATATATATGTATTACATACATAACTATGTATAATATTCCATTATACATAACATATATTTATATAGTGTCCCTGTGTATGTGTGCACATTTATATATTGTAGATCAATACATAAAACTTCAAGAAAATAGGGACTTCTCTGGGAAACTAACCATTATTTTCTCATCACAGTGGCTTTTGATCAATAGCATTTTATAGTCCCTTCTTTTGATCTGTTTTAATGTTTCTTTCTTGGAGGAACTGAAGAACACTCCCACTCTGAAAGCTGACTAATGCATTAGTGACAACCTACATATCAGGAATTTACATATGGTTGCCCTAGGTTTAATTCTGAAAAATTTAGAATCCACAAGTATTACTTAAAATTCTCAACATTTCTGGTTTCCTCCATCTGACCTGGGTGTTTGGTTCGATACAAAGGCAGAAGGAGGCACGCTGCCTGTCTGGCTTATCTCAGAGGACCACGGCCCAGGTCCTGTAGTCTAAAAAGAGGTGACAGAGCTATAAGATTTTTTTTTTAGCAAGACAATACCCAAGGCCAATCATCCAGCAGGTGTAAATCACCAGCTAGGAATTTGGCCCTGCATGTGCAAGTTAATATGTAATGCCAATATATAAAAGTATTTCACGTCTTCACCCACTAATCACTAAATGAAATTCAAGTGAAAAATTGAAAGCAAAGGAAACACCACTATAAAGCTTTTTTTTTCTTCTTTTTCTTTTTTCTTTTTTCTTTTTTTCTGAGCTGCTGTGCAGGTGCTCCACTCTCCAGAGGAGAAAAATGTTTGACAGCAAAGAATATTTGTGTTGGCAGTATCACTTGATCCATGTTTCAGGAGCCAAATTGAAAACATATTTTCACAAGGTACAGCCGTAGATCATTAGAAGGAGCCAACTTCTGTGGGCTGCACAAGTAGGTCTGAGAGAGAGCAGATGTGTAAATTAAAATATACCCCAAAACCTGACAGAAATATATTTGGGGATGGAAAAACTCAGTAAGGGCAGCAGATTTTTGTGTTGCCATCTCTGCTAACAGTCCAGGATTGGCTCTGTGCGCTGCAGTATATTATTATATGATTGAGCTTTTCTGTTCCTTCTGCAATGAAAGCTCTACCCCACCTTTCTTCTCACTGCTTGGTTTCCTGCTGTTAGTAAAGGATAATCTTATTTCTCAGCACTTGTTCTCAAGTGTACATCGCATGGTCCTCCCTGGGGACCCACATCAGCATAGATATAAAATGACCTGCAGAGAAGGACTTGGGGATTCTGGTCCATGAAAAAGTGGGCATGAGCCAGCAATGTGTTCTTGCAACCCAGAAAGCCAACTGCAACCTGGGCTACATCAAAAGGAGCATGGCCAGCAGAGCGAGGGAGGTGATTCTGCCCCTCTACTCAGCTCTGGTGAGACCCTACCTGGAGTACTGCATCCAGCTTTGGAGCCCTGAACATAAGAAGGACATGGATCTGCTTAAGCGGATCCAGAATAGGCCAGGAAAATGGTCAGAGGGCTGGAGCACATGTCCTGTGAGGACAGGTTGAGACAGTTGGGGTTGTTCAGCCTGGAGAAGAGAAGACTCCAGGGAGACCTTATTGTAGCCTTTCAGTATATAAAGTGGGCTTGTAAGATAGAAAGAGACTTCTTATCAAGGCCTGTAGTGAGAGGACAAGGGGGCAATGGTTTTATACTGAAAGAGGGTAGATCTAGACTGCACGTAAGGAAGAAATTTTTTACATTGTGGGTGGTAAGACACTGGAACTGGTTGCCCAGAGAAGCTGCGGGTGCTCCATCATGGGAAGTGTCAGGTTGGATTGGCCTTTGAGCAACCTGATCTAGTGGAAGATGGCCCTGCTCATGTCAAGGGGGTTGGATTAGACAACATTTAAAGGTCTGTCCCAGTGATCACCAGGTAGCTGGAGAAATGAACAGGCTCCTAACCTGGTCCCCTGGGACTAAACTAGAGGAAACGGCCTCAAATTGCACCCGGGGAGCTTTCGATTGGATATTAAGAAAAATTTCTTCACCGGAATGGTTGTCAAACATTAGAACAGGTTGCCCAGAGAAGTGGTTGAGTTACCATCCCTGGAGGTATTTAAAAGACATGTAGACGTGGTGCTGAGGGACATGGTTTAGTGGTGGACCTGGCAGTGCTATGTTAATGGTTGGACTCAATGATCTTAAAGGCCTTTTCCAACCTAAACAATTCTATGATTTTTTGATTCTATGATTCTGTTCCTGGGCAGTGTAAAAAAGAGGCACTGTCTCCTCTTTGTGGATGTGATGAGTGGTTCTTCATCTTAAGGTCTTCATCCTTGCAATAAGATCAAGCAAGCAAGATACTAATCAGTGCAAGATGAGGACTTTGCCAAAACAGGTGACACTTCCATAAAAAGCATGATTCATTCTCAGTCTGAGATGGCAAAGCCACAACATCCCGCTCTTATAGATGTGAGAAATTGTTAAGGGTCACTACTACAGGCTTACAGAGAGAACTCCTCCGTTTTCTTCTTTCTCTAGAGGTACGAAAAGAGGTACCACTACCAATCTTGTCTATAGGCAGAGGAAACACGCATCATGTGTAAAGCCAAGAATTTGTTGTTGATATAATTGAAATCATAACACTCTAATTCAAGAATCATTACTTATCTAGATCTAATGATGCGGAAAGAAAGAAAAAAAAAAGAAAGAATAGACTTCAGGAAAAGTCTCAATACTAGTAACAATGCAATTAAAAATTTAATACATCTACTTCTTAGTTTCTATACTTTTCCCTGATGTCATGCTCATCCTCCCACTGCTCCTCTGGGTCTTAAAATTCTTAGCTTCAGACTGCTGAGGGGGGTTGTTGTTGAGACCCCAGGGCTTCTGGGGTCTTTCACTGGGAGGAGCAGGATATTGATGGTTTCTTCTCCCTCACTCTACGATTCACCCCGGGGTCATTTTTACACATTTGCTATTCTCTTTCTTCATTGCCCTACAGCTCCATGTTACAGCCAAATTTGCTATATATGGTGCCTCTGACGTAGGTTAGATACTACTCTCTGTACTCTTTGTTATCCCTAAACACAATTTCATATCACTCCAGGTCTTTATTTCTTTAAGATTAGGGGACGACAGGAAAGCCTTCTCTAGGTATATCAGTGATAAAGGAAGACTACGGAAAATGTGAGCCCAATCCGGAAGAAAATGGGAGACGTGGTAACCTGGGACATGGAGAAGGCTGAGGTACTCAATGACTTTTGTGCCTCAGTCTTAGCTGTGAAGGGCTCTAACCACACCGCCAAAGTTGCAGAAGGCAAAGGCAGGGACTGGGAGAATGAGATACTGCCCACTGTAGGAGAATACCAGGCTCAAGACCAGCTGAGGAACCTGAAGGTGCACAAGTCCATGGGACCTGATGAGTATCATCTGTGCTTCCTAAGGGAACTGGTGGATGAAGTTGCCAAGCCACTATCCATCATATTTGAGAAGTTGTGGCACTCTGGTGAAGTTCCCACTGACTGGAAAAGGGGAAACATAACCCCCATTTTTAAAAAGGGTAAAAAAGAAGACCCAGGGAACTACAGGCAGGTCAGTCTTACCTCTGTGCCTGGCAAGATCACGGAGCAGATCCTCCTGGAAACTCTGCTAAGGCACATGGCAAATAAGAAGGTGATTGGTGACAGCCAACATGGCTTCACTAAGGGCAAATCATGCCTGGCAAATTGGGTGGCCTTTTACAACAGCATTACAGCCTTAGTGGATAAGGGGAGAGCAACTGACCTCATCTACCTGGACTTGTGAACAGCATTTGACACTGTCCCACATGACATCCTTGTCTCCAAATTGGAGAGTCATGGATTTGACAGATGGACCACTCAGAGCATAAGTAATTGGCTAGATGGCCACACTCAAAGAGTTATGGTCAATAGCTCCATGTTCAGGTGGTGAGCAATGATGAATGGTGTTCCTCAGGGATCAGTATTGGGATCGGCACTATTTAACATCTTTGTTGGTGACACGGATGTTGGGATTGAGTGCACCCTCTGCAAGTTTGCAGACAACACCAAGCTGTGTGAAGTGGTCGACACGCTGGAGGGGAGGGATGCCATCCAGAGGATCTGGACAGGCTTGAGAAGTGGGCCTGTGCGAACCCCATGAAGTTCAACAAGGCCAAGTGCAAGGTGCTGCACATGGGTCGGGGCAATCCCATGCACAAATACGGGCTGTGTTGAGAATGGATCAAGAGCAGCCCTGAAGAGAAGGGCTTGGGGGTGTTGGCTGATAAGAAGCTCAACATGAGCCGCCAATGTGTCCTTGCAGCCCAGAAAGCCAAATGTATCCTGGGCTGCATCCCCAGCAGCGTGGCCAGCAGGGCGAGGGAAGTGATTCTGCCCCTCTGCTCTGCTCTCATGAGACCTGACCTGGAGAACTACATCCAGCTCTGAAGCCCCCAACATAAGAAGGACATGGACCTGTTGGAGCGGGTCCAGAGGAGGGCTACGAAGATAATCAGAGGGTTAGAGCACCTTTGCTGTGAGGACAGTCTGGGAGAGTTGGGATTGTTCAGCCTGGAGAAGAGAAGGCTCCGGGGGACCTTATAGCAGCTTTCCAGTATCTGAAGATGGCCTACAAGAAAGCTGGAGAGGGACTTTTTACAGGGGGGTGTAGTAATAGAATGAGAGGGAATAGCTTCAAACTGGAAGAGGGGAGATTTAGAATAGATACTAGGAAGAAATTCTTCACTATGAAGGTGGTGAGGCACTCTAACAGGTTGCTCAAGGAAGATGTTGAGACCCCGCCCCTGGAGGTGTTCAAGACCAGGTTGGATGGGGCTTTGAGCAACCTGGTCTAGCGGGATCTGTCTTTGCCCATGGCAGGTGGGTTGGAACTGGGAATCTTTAATGCCCCTTCCAACCTAAACCATTCTGTGATTCTGTAAGTGACCATACAGGTCACCAGTGCCAAGCCCATGTCCCATCTTTTACCATACTATACATGTACTTCTCTGTGTCACGTCCTGTGTATTCACTTCTGTAGGCCTCTGCTGCCACACTAAACCTGTATTTCTCTATACTACATCACTGTGTTAGAGTCATAAATATCTCATTCTACATGGAATAATTCCTTGTTACTGCTGTCTCTGCAAAACTGTGGTTGCATGATACAAAGACAAACACAAGCAGAACAGATTAGCCGTAGACACCTGGTCAGTTAGAAAAATTGCTGTTATAGTTAAACCATGTAAAAAAAAGCTGTAGACAGGTTAGGAAAATTTCAGACAGAGTGAACCTGACAAGGCCTTGCCATCTCAGTACAAAGCTTATGGCCCATGACTACCAATACCTTATTGCAGGGCTACTTACTAGCACATATGCTTGTTTCTGTCCCATGTGGCCTATCATGAGCATCATGGTGACACCTGGTAGTCCAGAAGGTGCTTCAGGTACCATAATTTTTCTCCCATGTCAGAGCCACACCTGGCAGCAGGCACCGATTTTGTTGCACAAAAAGAACATTCTCATTAGGGGAATTCAGACATTCATTTTCTAGCACTGTGTAGAGAGACACCTTGTTTCACTTTTTAACCCTATTATATTTTGGAGTAATTCTCAAGGATTTCATTATATATGTCAGGAATAAATCTCTGAAGAGAAAGATATTAAAATACGGCAAATGAAGGATTCTTGTCATATCAAGAAAATAGAAAAGTAACTCAAGCATTACTAACTTTGTAGACTTCAAGCCATTCTTGACATGAGAACATGAAATTACTTCCATTCGGTTTGGAGGCTGGAAATTTACATTTTGCTTTGAAAAAACATTGTGGGTTTTTTTCCTACAAAGCAACCAGTAGTCTGTAATTCTTTAATAATTTTCTCTACCTCTCTTTTTCTTACAGTAGCATTTTCTTGATTGTATTTCTTAATATATTTATGTGTTGACCTATCACGTACCTAATACAATATTCAGAATCCAATCCACCTTGCCACAACTTTTAAAGTACTTACGATAAGCCTTTAATACTATCAAGTGTTTTAAAGGGTCTGATCAGAACAAAAATCCAAAATACTCTGATTAAACATATACTTGACAGCATTTTGAGTTTCAGACCACCCTTGTTTGCTTTTAAAAAGTTCATTGATTTTTCACAGTATTTCCAAATGCAGAAAAAAAATCTATTAGATATATGAGAAAGTTACTTGTTAATCATAATTGTTAGCATTAATGATGGTACAGTTATTAGATGCTGGAAATACCTAGAAAAGAAACATCAGTCCATCCAGTTTGTATATCTTCGGAATCAGAGAACTGCATTGATGAAAAGTGCCATTTATTTTTAATTCTCTATGAAAATACTTCACTATGTCTTAATAAATAATATAACATTGAAATCCAAATACTATGAGAGTTTTAACACTACTTTTCCAGCTGAGTTTTTTCTTCATAGTCATTTACCTCTCTGGAACTTCCCACATTTCTTAGTTGCTTTCTGGGGCTCTCACTAACCGTGGTCCCATAAGCAGTGGAGATCCCCAGCAGCGCAGGCGAGCTGATAAATCTGCGTGGTGTCACACTGAGCCTTTTCGAATCATTGGTGGTGCTGCCTCAGAAAGATTCTTTCCTCAACAGACTAATGAGGCCCAGATTTAAAGGAAATTTGGACATATGAATTTCAGCAAAATAAACAATGCCATCACAGTTCAAGCAGTCCTAATTGCAGCTGTCAAGAAAAAAACTGCATGAGTATGGAGAGAAATGTAACTTTATGATTGCTGTATTTATATATTTCTCTGTAAGCATCTACTATTACGCATCACTAGAAAATAAATACTGGACTCAATAGCACCTTAGTCTGACCCGGAGAGAGGCTTTGAGAGAATCACAGGATGGTTGACATTGGAAGGAACGTCTGGGGGTCATCGTGTCCCACTCTTCTGCTCAAACAGGGCCACCTAGACCCAGTTGACCAGGACCATGTCTAGACATTTTTTAAATATCTCCGAGGATCTCTACAATCTCCCTGGCCAACCTGTGTGAGTGCTCACACTCTCACAGTAAGAGTGTTTCCTGTTTAGATGGAATCTCTCCTGTCTCAGACTGTGCCCATTACCTCTGGTCCTGGCACTGAGCACCACGGAGAAGAGTCTGCCTCCATCCTCTTTGCACCATCCCTTCAGAGGGAAGTGCAAAATAAATGTATTTATATACATTAATAAAATCTGCCTTGAGCCTTCTGTTCTCTGGGCTGAACAGTCCCACCTTTTCGTCTTTCCTCATATGTGAGGTTCTCCAGTCCCTTAATCATCCTTGTGGCCACTCATTGAAATCTCTCCAGTGAGTCCATGTCTCTTTTGTACAGAGGAGCCCAGAACTGGACACAAGACCCCAGATGTGGCCTCACCAGTGCTGAATAGAGGGGAAGGATGTCCTCCCTTGACCTGCTGGAAGTACTTTGCCTCCTGCAGCTGAGGATACCATTCACCTTCTTTGCAGCACAGGAACGTTGCTGGCTCATGTTCAACCTGGTGTCCACCAGGACCCCCAGATCCTATTCTGTCAAGCTTCTTTCCAGCTGGGTGGCCCCCAGTGTGTATTGGTACATGGGGTTGTTGTTCTCCAAGTGCAGGACTTTGCACTTCCCCTTGTTGAACTTCAGGATGTTTCTGTCAGCTCGTTTCTCCAAATGGTTGAGGTCCCTCTGGACGGTAGCACAACCCTCTGGCGTATGAGCCACTCCTCCCAGTTTGGTGTTGTCTGCAAACTTACTGAAGGTACACTCTTCCCCATCATCCACATCATTAATGAAGACGTTAGACAGGACTGGACCCAGTATTGACTCTGGGGTACACCAGGGTCTCCAACATTGGTGTACTCCAACAGAGTACATGTTGGTCTCCAACGAGACTTTGCACCACTGATCACCACCCTCTGGACCATGTCCATTCAGCCAGTTTTCAATGCACCTCACTGTCTGTTTATCCAGCCCATGCATCAACAGCTTTACCAAGAGGATCTTATGTGAGACAGCGTCAATGGCCTTCCTAAAATGCAGTTAGATAATATCCACTCCTCTTCCCTCATCTATCCACTGTTTTTCCCTCATTTACCAGACAAGTCACTTTGTCTTAGAAGTTTATCAAGTTGGTCAGGCATGACTTCTCCTTGGTGAAGACATGCTGACTAGTCCTGATGATTTTCTTGTCTTTTATGTGCCTGAAAATGGTTTCCAGGATTAACTGCTCCACCACCTTCCCAGGAGTCGAGGTAAAGCTGACCAGCTTGTAGTTCCCTGGGTCCTCCTTCTTGATCTTCTTGAATATGGGTATGATATTTGCTTTCCTCCAGTCTTTAGGCACTTCTCCTAGTCACCATGATCAAAGATGCCCCCTTCTTTGTATCCTCCTGCACAAACTCCTGTGCAGACTGCTGTATCTGTTGGCTGCCTCTTTTAAATCGCATAGCAGATCAAATCCTTAACTTCTGTATCTCAGTTTCTTTTTTTGACCTTGTTTTTCTTTGTTGTGGAGGTGTCTATTCTTTGGGAAATAGTCTGTGTCTTGCTACACCAGCTATACCTATATTATGACCATAATTTGGTATAGATAATGTGCACCTCAAATAACCTGTACCCGAATTAGCTCAAAGACAAGCCAGGAATCACCATAAGAGAGGCTAAAGGAGCTCACAGGAAACAGGGCCTTTGGCAGAGAAGAAGGAGGTTAGGAGGAACAAGGATTCTAAGACAAATTTCTGTGGCTTGCAACCATGTCTATAAGCCACGTTGCTGTTTGCACCAGGCATCTGTTTTTCCTTTCTACATGCAAATAAAATGCTATTAATCAATATTGTAAAAGTGGTGTAAAGCTTGCAAAGTGGTGATGGCTTGGAAACTCATCTCTGGGTTAGGAAGTTGCCTCTTTTAACACAGAACAAAGGGTTCTGCCACCAAATTACTTTCACGTAAGAGACAATAGATGTCAGGAAAGCAGAGAAACAATGGCACAAGAAATGGATTCACAGTGCATAGCCTGGAGTCCTGAGCTGCTATTGTAATTTAAAGGACTAATTAATTTAAACTGTTGTCCTCCCTTTCTGTTTTCAAAAATGTCAAAGTCCAAAGCAGCCTGAAGTAAAATCTGTCCATCATTTTGCAATACACTGTTTTCAGATCTTTAGTTATATAGCACTGGTTTTCAAACCTCTGTTCTCTGTCTTGCTTTCCTTCTCTGCTGGAACTCCAGTGTGAATGTGCATTTATTTCCATTTTTGGAACCTAATCTCCCTGCCTGGCTGTGATTTATCACTACAGCTGGTCCGACAATAATTGTTCTATTTCTTTTAAGCATACTTTTATCTCCAGTAGCATTCACTTAATGAAAGCAGAGACTTTGGGTTTTAAATATGTATGGGGGATGGATACATAATGAATATTTATAGATATTTAAAATATTTAGAATGTTCAAAAATATGTTTATATTTTTTTCTCCTTAGCATAATTGCATTTTTATAGTGTTTTCAATACTAAAGCATTTTTGCTCTACTTTGGCATTTATCTTGCTCTGTTGTCCTTTTTCTATGTATCTGTTTGACTAGACCTTTTAATAGTTCAAATCTAAGACTCCTAAACAAACCAGAAATGCTTCTCAGCTCACAAGTACTCCAGGAGGTAATAAGGTCAGATGAATATTGAGGTTCCTTTTTTCTTTTTCTTACAAAAAGCATTTATTTATTCTTAAGAAAAATCTCCACCTATTTCCATAAATTGCCACAGAAACTTGTAGTTCTGTAAACTGTAGCAGATACATAGTAAATACAGGCTAAGTTCAGTACTGAGAAAACTGAACCCCAGATACCTAAATTCAGCTAGGTTATTAACAGCAAATGGTGATTATTTTAAATAAATTGCTTCTTTGGAGACAAATTAAAGCATGTGGGGCTTGGGTTGCTTTTTTTTTTTTTCCCTGATTTGGGGCAGGATTTTTCTGACCACAATTTAGCTCCCTGAAAATGACATACCTCATCTAATGTAGCCCTATAAGCTAGCTTTTACATTTCCAGCACAAAAAGATGCGGCAGAATGTGCTCTGGAGATGTCTGTGCCTGTGCCTCTGTACCGAAGGTTTGTGGAGAAGTAGCTGCGAGGAGACGTCTAACTTTTCACTAGCCAAAGTGAGGTAACATGAGTCCTGGTGAAAGCTCTGATCCAGAATTAACATTCTCAGGGATTTAAAACATTCTACTGATTTTTAATGAATAGTCTAATTTCTAAAATTTATCCTGACTTGGTTTTACTAACTTTTTTTTTTAATGAGTTACAATACCACAAATGTAATAAACAGTTATAACTATACTGACTACTTTATGATAAATAGCCCCTGATTCAATATTAGTATATCTGATTTTTAGACTGAAAAATGCATCACACTCTAGTCAAACTTAAATGAAATACATTGTGCATGCAGGATCTCAAGAATAAGGAAATTCTTTATATATTATCTTTATTTATTAATATTAATTTTGAGAGCTGCATCAGTTATATATAGTTTGTACTCTATATAGTGCATTACAAATAATTATATCACTTATAAATATCCAATGTAATTATGAATATACACATTAGAGTGCACATATCTGATGCAGGCAGAGATACATGACTGGGTACTGTAAGATTAGGTGCTGAGCTATTACTTCAACATCACTGTGTGGCCCTCAGTCCTCAAAGGACAAGTCTATCCTGTCACTCCTTCCATGCTCTTTATAAAATTTTATAGTCCCAGCTTTGAAAAAATGTAACTCTTACAGACTAAAAATCCAATTTAAACAATTCTAACCATCAGTGAAATGTTTGATGGGGTTTAAATACAGCACTTGAGTCTTACTTTTGGAGTAAAGCCTGGAATTGGGGTCTTCATGGCTTCAATTTGTTCTCTCAACGGTCAAGTTTTTTGTTCCCTATCTGTAGGCTGCCCAGAACTGTTTAGCAGAGATTTCTTTCAAGAGTAATTGTTTTTCCTTGGATGAAAAAGGAAGTGAAGTACATCGCTGTTCAGCCACTAGTTTCCCCACGAATATCGCCAAGAAAAACATATTGAAGAAAAGTGTAAACAGATTAATATCAGATCTCAGAGTCATCTTACACATGGCTCTCATCATCCTTAATGACATTTCCCTGCCCATGCAACAAAACAGACATTCACCAAAATGAGTTTTCACTTCCACGTATCCATGGAAAAGTGCGCATGGGGATTTAGTGTGCCTGAGCTGAACAGACGTATTGCAGAGGCAAACAGCAGAGTTTCACAGCCCTACATGCAACTGTCATGCTCATCAAGGAAGAAGACTTCAGATTAGGGAAGGAGTGAAAGAAATGCATGCTTATAGCCAGAGCAGACTGTGCAAGACAAGGAACCAGAGACCTTTCCACCTTGCAGCTGGCTGGGAAGCTGGAGAGACCTCTAGTTGCTACAACCTTTTGTTTGGAGCAACTTTTTTCTTTTTGGGGGTCATGCCACTGTATCCTGATTATGAAAATAAGCCAAAATCACAGTGCAGCAGAAAGGGATTTGGACTAGAGGAACACTGGAAGCTCCTATGTGATCTTTCATATCTGTGACTATGTTTACCCTCTTCCACCACTCCTTTGGACATGGTGGTGGTTGTGTTTTGGGAAGGAAAGGAATTACCAACTAGAGCTGTTGCTGAATGAGTGCTGCCACCTCATCTATGCCCACAACTGCTTGACACTTCAACTGAAAAAGGAGGCAAAGAGCCACCAGGCAGAAGTGGTGACATCTCTGCACTGTGCAGCAGAGGAACAGTGAAATGCACAGAGGATAGGATTTAGCCTGTAAGCTGTTTGTCTCTGTTGTCATTGCCATTAATCAATCCGTGCTTAATGCCATTTCTTTCGATTCACTAACTCTCTGCTGCCAAGTCAGTATAACCCTGTTCTCCTCACTGTCTTCTCCTCACTGTCTCTCTGCCTCCTGACTTCACCTCCTTCCTGCTGTATATTCTTCCCCCGCCCCTCACCTGCGTCCAAAAAGCCATGTGGCATGAGCTACTGGAAAGCCAAATATTCTATATTAGAATTTAAGGCACTGGTCTGGACGTCAGACTGGAGGCTGCTTCAGGCAGGGAGCACATCTTTTTTTGTGATCGTCACCACAAAATCAGTTTTGACCTTATACTGTCCTGAACCTGCAGCACTGGCCATTACTGTAGTGGTCACTACAGCTTGTAGGAAAATACCAGAAATTTCCCACTGAAAAAATTGTTCTATAGAAATAGAAATGCTCTAGAAGGAATAAGTGATTTTTGCCCAAATTTTCTGTTGTGGAAATTGTAATGGCTCCTTCAAATGTACAACAAAGGTTTTGGAGGAACCTAGCCTGTTGCGATACGACAAGAGGTAATGGCTTTAAACTGAAAAAGGGTAGATTTAGACTGGATGAAAGAAAAAAAATTTTACAGTGAGAGTGGTGAAACACTGACCAGGGTTTCCCAGAGAGGTGGTGGATGCCCCATCCCTGGAAACATTCAAGGTCAGGATGGACTTGGCTCTGAGGAACCTGATCTAGTTAAGGATGTCCCTGCTCATTGCATGGGGGTTGGACTAGATGGCCTTTACAGGTCCCTTTCAACCCAAACCATTCTATGATTCTATAATGCGTCACGGAGTTCTTGTTTGGCCAGGATATAAGGCTTGAAAGGAGAATGACTGACCAGGACTACAGCCTCTATGAAGCTCATAGAGAGCAAATCGCTCTGAGGTAGAAAATTTATTTCTCAATCAATTTTTTCAGAACTTTTCATTCCATTGAAACCTTCAACTTGTTGACTTTTTATTCTACTTTGTGGTAAACATTATACATGTCAATTTAATGGTTTTCCTTACAGATAGAGATTACATTTTTAAAAATCAGTTCTATTTTAAAACCAGAAATTACACCCTCCCAATTTTGCATCATATGCAGATTACTTAATCTATATACTGCAGAGCACGACCTCTATNCTGCAGAGAACGACCTCTATCCGTTGGTGATATTCATAAATATTTGCTTTGTATTGTAATGTTTGACTTACCGTAAAACTGAGCTGTGCTCAAGCTGCAGAGCCATAATAACATTATCCGGGGATGTACCAGAATGTGCTATATCTGTTTGTAATGTCACTTCAATAATTGCGTGTCATATTTAATCAAGGAGTCTGAACGGGTGATGTGGCTGTTACTGTGGGTAGAGAGAAGGAACATTTACTTACAGAAGAGTAGAGAATGACTGATCATGATAGACCCGTCAGACGTATGTGCAGTACTTGGAAGTATACTGTGTGCTGTTATAAAGTAAAAAGCCTGTTAGCAGGGCCTGTTGCGATAGGACAAGGGGTAATGGCTTCGAACTAAGAGAAGGGAGATTTAGACTAGATATAAGGATGAAATTTTTTTACGCTGAGGGTGAAACACTGGCCCAGGTTGCCCAGGGAGATGGTTGATGCCCCATCCCTGGAGACATTCCAGGTCAGGTTGGATGGGGCTCTGAGCCACCTGGTCTAGTTGAGATGTCTCTGCTCATGGCAGGGGGGTTGGACTAGATGACCTTTAAGTGTTGCTTCCAACCCAAACTGTTCTATGACCCTATCATAAAGTAAGTTATATAACTGCTTAACCTGTACACACTGAAGACCAAAACATTCCTGAGTGAGCAAGCACTGACGAAAGTGAATGGTTTGTTATACAGAAAAAATAAGTATTTCTGACCTTAAGGTATTCCACTTATATTTATTTATCTATCTTACAGATTATTTTTCTTTTCCCCTAAAGCTGTCTGAAACACTGAGGGTTTTGGGGTATTTTTGCAGTTTTGTTTTCGACAAAAATTTCAAAAGAAATTGGTGATAATTTCCTTCCAGCTTGTGGAATATGTCATCTTTGTTTTCAAATCTAATTTACCAGTTTTGATTCTTTTCTTTCCTTAGAGAGTCCAAAATCCAATGTATTGGAATTAAATTTACAGCTAATGAGAGGACCTCTAAAAACAACTTTAGAAAATCAGTCCATCATTATAGAGGGTTCTTCTTGCTTCATATAAAGATGTCCATTGTTTTTAATTGTATAAATATCTTCCTTCAAAAAAGTAAATGGAATGAAATTTCCCTGGTATCATTACAGGGTGTCATAAGGACACAAAACACTACCAATGCTAAAGTAATTAAACAAAAAGCACAAATAAAGAAAAGCAGAACTTCTCTGAATCTATACATTTACTAGAAAAAGAAAATGATAGTACAGTAATGAGATACAAGTAATAAACAAATTTCAGGTTAATCACTGGTCCTCTGTTCACTCACCTGCTAAGACACAAACAAAGAGGGAAGAAATTTAAAACTACAATAGAAATAGATTTTAAAAGAACACTGAAGCTCACAGAAATGTGCACGTCCTTGAAGGTGCAGTGTCAAAAACTATACTGCGAAGATAAGAAAATATAGAAACTTCCGAAGTAGAAGACTTACTCTAAAAAAGAGGAAAGCTAATCTTTACAAATAAGTAATGGCAGTGCCTGGAAGAAAATTCCTTCAGAAGTTTATATGGAGGTGAGAGGACAAGTGACCTTCACACAGGTGAAGGATCTTGGCCTGAAATTATAGCATCAGCAAATTTTGCAAAAATATACAGAGAAAGTGCAGCAGAGCTTCAGATCACATTCCGTTTTTTCTACTACATATCTATAACAATATAAATTTTTGACAAACAAGCTGCTTTTATGACATTCCTGATGACTGCATTGGGGTCTTACTACTTTTCTCTGTGATATTAACTCTTCCAAAATGTCGCATGTAGGAGATTATGACTTTTGTGCCCTATGCAGCTTGGTTTTTTGGTTTTACACCACCTCGTTCTTGATACCCTGTGGCCAGACCACGAGTAGCTGTCCATGTATAGTTTACTGCTCAGCAGAAGGAGGAGGAGAGAGGTCTTTTCTCCGAAGCAATGTCACCCCATCAGGATGGGGATAAGAAAACCCAGCAGGAAGCAGAGGAACATAAAAAGTCATTCCCTGGTTTAGTTTTGTTTGTTTGTTTGTTTGTTTGTTTCCATTTCTCGCCTGTGTCTATCTCTATGATGGGCTCTGGTTGAGTTTTGGACCCCAGTGTCTTATCTCTGGCTGCTTGGCATGCATCAGTCACAGGCTTGCAGCCCCCAGGGCACCATAAGTCTGGAGTTTGCTCAGCAGAAGAGAAGTTGCCTTCTGTAGCAAGGAAAGCTCTGCAGAAGCACGTGTCTACAGAGGAGGGGGTTGAGGGCAAACACCTCAGTTCCCCCAGTGAGGCATGTGGTGATACTGACTTGCATCTTACTTTCTTCACCTGCAAATTGGAAATGAGAATTTGGTGTGTGGGGGTAATAATAGCCATTTAATTAATCCTGTTCATTAATCCCCTGTCAAAAGGTGTTATGTCGAGTTACTGCTTTTTCTTTTTTCATCTTCTTTTTTGCCTTTCTTGTTTGCATGTGTTTATTGACTGGTGACAGCATCCAACTTGCCTGCTTTTAGGAACGTGTCGCTTCAAGCCAGCATCTGCTCAGAGTTTCATTTTTAGCTCAAGAACATATCGCTCTTCAGACACAAACAAGTGATACCCCAACATCTGAATCTATTTGTGGAAAAGCGTGCTGAGGAATGAAGCTCCAAGAACACCTTTCACAGGGCTTATTAAAAAATAAACTAGTATTTTTTTCTCTCTCTTTCCCTTAAAATCACTCCAGATTACAGATTATTGTTATGTCTCCAGGCCAGTAGGACGCTTGGTATGTATCTCAGTTCACGTCCACCCTGATTAAACAATATCCACTTCCATGCACACGTGCATTAATACCCCTTCTTCCCATCCTGTTTTGTTTTTATATCTTTGTCAGATTTCTGAAGAGTAATTTCTCTAAATGTTGGAAGTTGTCCCTTGACCAATGCCTAAATGAATTACAGCCTGATAACATGTGCCAAGTTCGACTAAGCACGCTGTACATGAAAAGGAGAGAGTGAAGCTGCTTCTGATGGTCTCATTAGAGTTCACCATGTCAGCTTTGAAAGGTTTCTCTGTTGACCTTAGCACCCACTCTGCTGGCACACGTGTGGTTGCTTAAAATAGACTGAAGCAAATTTCATGTGCAGCTTTTAAAAGAAGTAAAAATGCGAAAAGAAGAAAGAGAGGTATGAGGATAAAGCCAATAAAAATGTTACAGCAATTCTAATTTCTTTATTTCAGTCACTCACTAGCCTTTTCTGGCCCGGTATTTTTAGGTTAAGACCGCTGTCTTGACTTAACAGGTTAACAGGAATTTAAAAGATCCAGTTTCCACTACACAGGTTGTGCTCCAGCTTCTTAGGTAACTTAAGTCATGTAACTGCTGAGTCTAGGAACTTCCACATGCAAAAAGAGGACAACAACTATGTCCCCAAGTGAGAGAGTGTAAACGTGTCAATGAGCAGGTGGTGCCCAGATACTGAGGAACATGCAGGGACCACGGCAGCATTGTCTTCTCAGTGATCAAGACCTGTATTTATTCATGTCAGTAGGTGATGACAATGTGCCTCTATCACATTGATTTGGCAAAAGACACTTTAAAAAAACTTCTCAATTCAAGACAGGGACTTTCCAAATGCAGGAGCAGAGTCCAGCCTGTGCCTTGTCACGTTGACCAGGAAAAGACCTCACAATATCTACTCCATGTTGCTGTGCTCTAGTGCCCATCAATCACTCTTTCTGTCCCCCACCCTGCTAATCAAACATGTTACAGGTAATGTGACATAAACAGTCTCCAACCCTCGGCACCACAGAGAACAGTTAGCATCGCGGAGTTCGTGGGCTCCACTACCACGTCTGCTTTTGTGTGTTCTGCAGACTCCTGGTTACGCCTGGTCACTTAGGCTTTAAGGAAATATATGAGCGGAAGGAAACAGTGGTGGTAAAGAAATCTTACACTTTTTAGGTAGAACTTCCCACGTGGGATTATATAACTGCTTCTGATAGCAAAGGGAAGGATACAATGACCTTTCCAGTTCTTTGTGCCTGAAATGTTTAACACGGGAACTGAATCAGTTCTAGCAACAGGAGTTTAAGATAAAAATAGAAAGTAGTCTTCTCTCTAGCTTTAACTATGAGGTGCTGAGGCGTTTTCTGCGCATTGAAAACAGGATTTCTGCCAATGACATATGACTTGTGTCTGCCTTGCTCCTTCTCCCTTTAAAGCTGATTTTGAAAAAAAAAAGAAAAACAAACCCAAAAAACAAACCAATGCTCAGACAGGTAAAATTTCCAGAAGAGGTTCAAGCCCCAAAATACTCAACGGTGAAATTGATATATTCTGCTCATGCATCCATCTTCCTGTCCATTGGGAGTCACCTGTAGATCCATTAATCTTTCTGCTTGCCATTATGAATTCCCAGATAACTGCTGTGAGCTTCCTATTGTGGAATGACAAAAGAAGAGATCTTCTGTCTGAACGAAACAAAGGACATCCAGAATGTCTCTGTTAAAGGCAGATTTCAGCCATGTAGAAAGATGGGAAAGAAAATCCCTACTGAAATTGCATGGCCCATTGAAAGTTTGGAAAACAAGGCAAGCTATTTTGCTATCTAAGGTTGACATTAATTAATTGATGACAGAGAAATGCTTTTTCTTTCCTGGATATTCATCTGTACGTAGGTGAATGGATAGATATTACAGTCAGCTCCTTGGGGATACTGCATGGAAGGAATCAACCCAATTCTTGCACAATTTGTTCATGTTTCTCTCTACATCCTACTAAAACAAGTGAAAAAACATCTTCCTGGCTTTTAATTATCTTGGATGGCTTCATGTACACGTAGATGCATGTTTTGTTCCCTAACATCGGGTGAAGTCTATGACTGCATGAATCCATCATATCTCTTAAAAATTTCTCTCAGCTTTTGTTCTCCTCACTGTGCTGCTGATTAATTTCAATTAACTTAATCTAAGATGGCGACACCTTTAGCAGATACAGGTGGCACGTCATTGTTATTAATGCTGTCGAGGCTAATTGGAGTGTTGTTGCATTCTAATATTGCCTTGAATTTGTCAGCTTCTTTCAAATCCAGACAAATAAGTACATGGATTGGATTGCAGTGCAGGTAATGAAATAGCTTTTCAAACCATGTCTCCAAGCACTTTTTTATCCTACCAACATTAATAATCTAAAAGGAGACCTTTCTTTTCCTTTTTTTTTTTTTTCTTTCTGCTTCTGTTGTTTTTAAAGTAGGCTTTTGTAGGCTTTTGCTTTTTTAGATTCTTAGAAACATAGAAGGTGGAAATGCCTTAGAGTCCAATGTTTTAAAGCAATGTTATTTCTTATATGCTGACAACTTATAACAGATCCCCTCTCCTACCCTTACCTTTCTCCCAATTGTGAATCATTTTGCACTCTGTAAAAAATGACATCTTTACTTTACACGTCTGTATGGATAGTCAAAGATCCAACTCAACACAACATATGAGCACAAGGTTATTTCACCTCCTTTGAGCACAATTACGTTGAAGACACACTTAAGAACATACTTAACTCTCACAAAGGACTTTGTACACATCAGTTTGCTTTTATCAAAAGAAAGGTGAAAAACAAGGCGAAAGATTTTCTTGGTAGAAATTATGCAGCTAAGGCTCAGGCTATTTGAATGCTTATCTTTCTGTTTTCCAGTGGGCGTGGTGCACAGTTGTCAGATGGGAAGGTTTAATTTTCGTTGGTAACTTACTATTATCGTAGCAGTTATTTATTTTGCTTCTGTGAAGTTTTCTCAAAGAACACAAAAGCATGAGGGTTTTTTGCTACTTACATAGGCAGTGCTGGAAGGGAAAGACTG
The DNA here is from genome assembly GCA_003993805.1 of Himantopus leucocephalus. NCBI lineage: Eukaryota > Metazoa > Chordata > Aves > Charadriiformes > Recurvirostridae > Himantopus > Himantopus leucocephalus. The sequence continues at coordinate 156,736,640 of RSEF01000002.1, read as the reverse complement.
GAATCCAATTTCCATCCCTGAGCTGTAACAAACACACACATTACAAACATTAAAGCCTCTCTTTAAATCACCTAACCTATGATTCATAATTTTTAAGCAGAGTGCATCTTCCACAATTTGACTAAANAAAAAAAAAAAAAAAAAGAGAAATCAAGGAATACCAGCTTTGCCAAAGAAGAAACCAAGTAGGTCCAAGATGTGGATCTCAGACAAGAACCCCACTCACCTGGACTCCAAATAAGCACTCAACCCAAAAGCCCTTTTGTTGCAACACATTGCACATTGATTTCCCATTCAGTTATCTGTT
>RSEF01000002.1:156696991-156708986 GCA_003993805.1 Himantopus leucocephalus | reverse complement strand
TTTTTGGAAGAATTTTAGGTTATTTTTTCACTAGTGCAAATTACAGCACAAAGGTAGGATTCGTTTGCCAAACACAGGTGCCCAGTACTACCTGAGATGCTTGACGGCATCCAAAAATCTCCATGGGCCAGGTAGAAAAAGGACATGACTTCTGCGTGACTGACCCCTTCCTGGATCGATAGCTCAAAGGCATCTGCGTTAGAGTGAATCATTCTTCGTGCTCAACTGGCACCCTTCAGCAGTCAAAGGACTTNACCCAAACTGCTTGCATGGGGCTGGTGGAGGGGACAGAGGCCATACAGGAGAGCTGTGCCTGGCTGAAGCTGTGGTTGCAACCAGATAGGATTGCGTAGGGTGTCTAAAATGGCACTACAGACCTTTCTTTAAGCAACTGAGTGCTGCCTGTAGTCTCCGTTGGTTTTAATGGGAGCTCCTACAGGAGCCCACAGGTACATGCCAACACTTACATGTGGGTATCCTACGTCTGAGTGCTACCTGTGATGTCAGGTGACTGGGAAGGCTCTAGGTTTTCTTTCATTCCAGGCTGGTTCTGATAGAGCCTGATCCAAAACCATATAAAATCATCAAGGGTCTGCTCACGTGGCTAGTTCAGCATGGATGTGGGTCCAACCTCGACCACTGTTTACATCGCTTACATGAATGCTGAGATGCAAATGGTCTGACGTGGGTTGAGAAGTGTGTAAGGTGCCTACTCCTGCAGCGTGGGCAGATGAAGCACGGGCAAAGTGCAGTCCGTGGGAAGGCATCTGAGCTTGGCTTTCTGTAATCATGATGTGTCTGCCTTGAGTCGGGGCTACAGTCAGTCTAATCACCTCCAGTGCAGACTTGGCCAGATCATGTTCATGGTCAGACCTGCTCCCCATCCTGAAGTTTGTATAGACTCCCCTGGATCCTAGTATCAGCGCTGTAAACAGGCTTAAACCTCTCCCAGTCCCATTATCAGGTAAATATGCAGCAGAACTGGAGTTTGTAAGTGGGACTGGATGGGAAGGTGGAGGAAGAAAGCTTTTTTCATGAAATTAACAGGTGAAACTTCCAGGCTTTATCTACCCATTAGTTTAAGTGTTAGGTGATAACCGTAGCTAAACTGCATCGCCATTAAGGAAGGTCTCATTAATCATTTGTCCTGCCAGTGCTAAGCGCATATGCCATCAATCCATACCTGGACGGACTGGTGTTGCACAGTTTGGCCGCCATTCACAGTAATTTGATAAGAAAGATAGAGCGTATTTATCTCAGTTAGCGACAATGAGATGTAAATTAGAGGAATTCTCCTCTTTCACCCCACTCACAGGCACTTGAGTGTTTTCCCCCAATTACTTGCAAATAGCAGCTTATTCAATTATGAAGCGGCGCCAAAAATGCGCCTTCTCCTCTCCTTAGGCTCTCTCTTGGTTCATTCTGCATGCTACCAGAGATAAGTGAGGACCTTTCTCCTTACAACAGCCTTCTGGGTCAGCAGCACTAACCTCATTTTATAGAGGCAGATCTGAAGGATGCAGAGAGATCGAGCAACTTTCTGAGAGCTGTAGCGGGAATAGGAGGTGGCATGAAGACCTGAACCTGCTCCTCAGAGGGCTGACATTGCACGCCAAATCAGCAGGAGGATTTTTGCTGCCTTTCTAATGTTCAACACGATGATAACAAGCTTCTCTGCATGGACGATCGAAAACTCCTGGAAGTGGCCGTGGCAGAAACACAGATTTCGCCTGTTTCTTCTTGATTGAAAGGGAAATCGATGTCAGTGGTACAGGCTATACAGTGATGTTGTGCTAAGCTGTTCCAGTGCTGTCCTACACGCTTAGTGCATACATCAGGGGCAGAGTTTCGCTGTTCGTTGAGCATGCCATAGCCAGGAATGCAGCGCAAATGATAGCAGCATGCTTGTCTCGCCCTGTCTAACCTTGTCTGACTCTACCCGAAAAAATCCACGTGGTTGTTTCTTTGATCTACCAGTGCTTTGTAAACCCCTGAGCTGCTCACTGTGCTCTGTGGTTGAAAGAAGTTCCCGGCCTGGCACAGAGCACTCTGCCCTTTACTGCTGCATGGTGGGTGTCTAAGTCCCCTGGGTACGCCTCACCTCTTCCTGAAAGAGTCACAGCTGGAAGAAGACTCCAGATGTTGGGTGCACACTGTCATTCAAGGGTAGAAACCTTCCTGCTCCTACCAGCAGCACACCAGACACTCCGTATGGCTGTGAGTTGGAAAATGTGGATATTTCACGCACAGCTGGAACTGCTCCAGGGATAGTCCACAGGCAGGACGGCGCACAACAGAATGACATCAAGGTGGCGTTGGCTGGTCTATGTGACGGAGTCCCAACAGGCACCTGGAGAGGTTGGGTTGTCCATCCTCTCTATCTCCTACAGTGACCAAGGGGTCAATACCCAAGGAGGTCCTGGCAGTTTGGCACCGCTGCAGGGTCAGGGACGTAACACGAGAGCCATTCCTGGACTGTGTGGGCAGCAGATGAGTTCTGGCAGCTGTGGGTTGGCTGCGCCGGTTCTAGCAATGCCTGTGCACACCTATCATCTGAAAGGGCACTCACCACCAAATCCCTTCTCCTATGTGTGACTCCCTGGGTTCGTACCATGTGTTTGAAAGTCACTTTCCCAGAGCAGGTTAACAAATACGAAAAGCCAAATGCTTTTCTGCTTGCAGAACAGGAGGAAAAGCGTAACAGCTTCTTCCCTCTTCCTCGATATTCAGTGCAAGCACAGATGTGGATATAGCGTATAATTCCACAGGAATGCAGTTGTAATTTTGTGTGAATTAATACCCATGTGTTATCCCAGCTACTAGAGGGGAGAAAGGATCCTGTTAGCTGGTTTTAGCGGACACCTGGCCTCTCTGTTTTCACTTGTTTTCCTGGTGGCAAGATCCCTTACCACTTTTTGTGTGTGCAGTTAAAGATGAAAAGAGCATCTAGCATTTTTTGGCGTGAGCTGGGTGGATGGATGCAGAAGAGCTATGGCAAGGCAGGATGTTCTTGGAGCTGGAGTTTTTCTTGGATGTCAGCCCAGGATTTTTTGGAACAGGAGCCAGTTTTACTGAAAGGTTCATGAACTCTCGAGGACTGGGCCCAGATTTCCTCTGTCAAAGCTCCATGCAGCTCTACTGGGACACACTGGTGCATAGCATAGCTGTAACCATTCCAGGAGAATTATTGGCCCTGCAGAATTCAGCTTTGCTGTATTTGTCCATCATTGCTGCAGGTGAGATGGGATGGCAGCACTCTGCAGAAAGGGGCTGCAGTGCTGAGCTGTAGCTGGGAACCGTGTGCTCTACAGTGGGACTCTGTTGAGTAGGAACAATACACTCAACATAGAGGACTTACAAAGTCTGGGGATTTCATCACATTATCTCCTGTGTTTTCTCAACCATTAACTGCCATCCTTTCATCCTTTTCCCCATTTCCCTCTTTGGTTATGGCCACTACTCCTCCATGGTGATCACTTGTCTCCTCCAGAGCAGACCAACTGCTTTCACAGGGCGTTGGGCTTTGCACTGTGGAGCATGCAAAGCCAGCTGAGACCCTGTTTGAACACACTGTAAGGCAGGGAGAGCTGAACCTGGTGAAAGCTCATCTACATTGCTAACTGAGCAAGGGTTTTGGAGTAAAAACTACCCAGGGACAACTAGGGGTTGTTCTGGAGAGGACTGGATGGTTTATTGCAAAGTAGCTTGGGATCGAACTGATGTTTATTCATCTAGGGAAGGTGAGGGACTAGGGCCCTGGAGGTGACTGGGAAACTAAGTTATATGATGATAGGGACATATCCAGTGAAACCCGAGTCCAAAGGTTTCTGTGTAACACTCCTGACAGTCATGAAGCTGCTCCAGGGTTGACTTGAAAAGACGAAGAGCAATACTGTATATGACCCAAATCTCCGTTCTTCACTTCTCTTCTGCCTGAAAGCACATTTCTTTCACTGACTATCTCTCTCCATTATGGTGTCCTCCCCACATTTCCAGTTCTAGTTGCAATTCCCAGTGTACACCTACGTTGCCTGTCACCCTTCAGGTTTAACCTGAAAGCCAACATCCATTGCGCAGAGGCACTCAAGCCTCTGGATGGGTTGCATTTGGCTGGGGTAGAAGCAAGAACCATCACAGGGATTCTACCACGAGCTGATGTTCCATCACCAATATACTTTGAGTTCCTCATGGAGATGCCCCTGGTGATCAAGGACAGAGGAATTACCAGACAGGGTCAGCACATACCTTGAAATGCGACAGGTAGTCCTGCCGTCATGGGATAATCTGCCAGCAAGGAGGTGTTCCTCCTGACCTCTATTAGTTGGAGGTTACCACGTGGCCTGAAGCATGAACGTTTCTCAGCCCTGACAAAGCTCTAGGGACTCTGCTTTAAATCAAAAATAACAGAAGTCTGGATTTTCTTGTTTCTCATGTAGAATGGGTTTCAAAAAATGCCCGAGGCACTCTGGTATATTGGCAGATTTGTAGCATGTTCGATTGCAGGTGAATCAGTAACAGATACAGTTGTACAAGCTTTGTGATGTTTGGATATCATGGCCAAAAGTCTTGTACCAATCAGACTCATATTGCCACTTCTCTGGATATATTTATTCTTGAGTTTCTGAGGTATTTTTCCCCATGCTCTGTTAATTGCCAAATGGAGGAAATTAAGTTACACCATTCTGGGGAATAATAACCTCACTGCTTGGTTTCCATCATATGTAATATACTTTATAATTTAGGCACATGCTGAAGTTCTTTGCCAAATTATAGCTTTTCTGAGCAGAGAAAGTGCAGTTTTCTGCACTTCTGCTATAATATGCCTCCTTGCTGGTAATACTGCTTTGACAAATGCGCCTTTCCGCTTTCACTGATTTGATTGATTTTATGCTCAAGTTGTAACTGTGTTGCAAGAAATTACTCATTCTGGTAATAATTTTGATAAGCTTATCAAGGAGTTTTCTTCTAATAGAGTTACATTTTCAGGCAACTCTAAATGATCTATTGTCCTAAGTTCCCTGGACCCCCACCTTACTGGAGGGCAGTGGAATTTAAATAATAATTTATACTGAGTGTGGATGTAGTTGCTGTAGAGCTGGCAGTAAATATTAATCGGGCTATCCCAGCCATCTTTTCCTTCTTGGGAATAAAGAGAATTTTGTTAAGTACATTATACCTTTCCCATGTTAACTCTGTGTTAATCACGTAAGTGATTATATTTTGAACACATGACTCAATGCTTTGCTAGGCTTGTGTCTAAATGAAAGAGCCATTTATCAAAAAAATGTGCCTTTGGGAGAGATAGCTTTTTCATTTAAATTAGGATTATCCTATTGTTTGACAGAGCCATTAAGGCCATCTACTCAACCCAATCAAAGACCTTCATAACAATGTGAAATGGTAATAATAAGGCAAAGTTCGGTTTTCCTCACTCAGCCGAGAGGATATAATTAAGTGAACATCAAGATTTACTTTAAGAGTGCTGTCTAATAATGTGGCCTATTTTGCTTTTACAGGCTCAGTTGATTCCATTCTCCTGTGGCTCAACATTTCAGTGTAAATGTTAGCATCTGAATTTAAAACAAAACTGGGTTTTTTTTGTCAGTTTTCCCAGCTATTTATGCACTTTCTGCCTGATGCCAGCTTTTATGTTTTTTTTATTTTTTTTTTTCCAGGATGTTCCTTAGCACTAGAAACTCCAGATATTGATGGCATGATAAGGGACTGCGTTCTTGGGAAAGATTTGGAGTGATTTGGTTGTTCAGAGAAGTCAGTCTTTCCCTGGTTGCAGCTTGGTGGCAGGCTCTATAATGTCCTCTCTGGGATACTGACTGCTCCAGCTCACCTGCAGCACATCTGCGAGCACTGACCATCTGGGTAACTTGTCCACCATCTCTGTCTTGGACAGATCCCTCTTCCTGCTGTATATTCCTCCACTTATGCTTTGAACAGAGCTTTCAGCCAACTCTTACCATGTTTTTATTTTCATCTTGTGTTGGCTGGTATCATTCTTTCTTGTTCAATCAAGTCTTCTATCAAAATCCAATAAGCATTGCATTGGATGACTTGTCAAGGTTGTCTTCTTTCAGCTTTTTTTTCCATGACTTTTTTAATTTTCACATTCATGCCTATGTCCTTGTTTGTACCACCCTGGCCTTAGTCTCTCCTCTCTGCTTGTGTAGAACAAGCAACACCTGATGGCTCTGTTAGTCAGCTTGGTATTATATTCCATGTAGGAGAGCAACCTTTCCTTGTTTAGTCTTAATGGAAGTTGGATATACACCTTTAGTGTCACCAGTTATTAGTTTAGTTAGTCCTTTTTCAGAGCGAGAAGGTGTAGATATCTTCATTGACTGTTTAGTCAAGTGAGCCTTTCCAAAAATTTAAACTGATACTGCTGAAGGAAAATAAAATAATTTAATTCCATCTCTTGCTGTCAGTGGTATCTTGCTTGGCATTTTTACTCCATTATTGGCTCCACAGAGTTATGAGTCACACAAGGAAATTGTGAATGTAAATCACATATTGCAAAGTACAAATTTTTGCCAATCTGTTTTCAGGTAGGGAAAACAGGTTAGTGTCTAAAACAAGCCATGGGTTCAGTAATGTGTACAAAAGCAGTGTCAATCAAGAGCACTGAAGGAAGAGGAGAAGATGACTCAGTCGCCTGCGTTACCGTGTGATGTCCTAACGCCCGATCGCAAGGAGTGAGTGAGAGGAAACCATTTGCCTTCCCTTCAGGGACAAAGTGAGCGAATCCACTAAAACCAGCTCCAAACTCCTCTTACCTCTGATAGTTTTTAATGGGAGGAAATGGCTCCATTCCGGATGCTTTGGCAGCAGTGTAGCAGTTCATGCCCTTGGTGCCGGGTTTCTGTTTCAACCCTAAGAAGGTTTTTGTTCTGCAGCACAGCAAGGTCATTAGTCAACACATCAGTAAAAGCATCATGAAATCACTCAGAAGGTTTTTGTTCTGCAGCACAGCAAGGTCATTAGTCAACACATCAGTAAAAGCATCATGAAATCACTCCAGTCACATCTGAAATGGAGACTAAACCCCGCTTTGGTAGGCAATAACATTTCTGAGACAGGTACATTGCCAGCTAGGTGCTTCCTGGGTGCAGGGTCTGCGTGACGGGGGTGGCAGTACTGTCCTTTGCCATTTCAGGTGGTTGCAGTCACTGACCTTGCTGCTGCTGCTGCTCAGGGAGTGGAGCACATTGGGGGAGCTGGTTGGGAGCTCCAAAGTATAAGCTTGGAGGCTCCACCACAGCGGTGGCTGCGATGCTGAAAGCATGGCTCTGTCCTCCTCCCCACCACCACACCCTGAGCTCCCACAAATTAAGGAAAAAGAGCAAGATGGGCAAAAAGGGGAGAGAAACATCTTCACTGCTGTGAGGGCAAACATGGGTGTTGGAAAATGCCCCCATCAGTGCTTCAGCTAGGGTCAAGCTGGAGTAGCATTTCATTGCAACTTCTTCTGCTGAGCATTTGCTCCACAGTTGGGTTTTTTTTTTTGTTCCCAGAGCAGGTAGTTGGGAAGTGTTAATCCCGGTCTCCACTAATCCTCTGTACCTATCTGCTGCCTCTGCCACTTTGCTCCCGTCAGGGAGGCTCTGCTCTGGCAAGACCTGTCATCCATGCGAGGGAGCTTAGAATTTCCAGGGGGGCTCTGCAGTTCCCGATTTGAAAGGTTTGAGAGGTTTCCTAGCTGAGCAGGAGAGGGCAGCAAAACATATAGAGAGAGAGAGAGAGAGAGGAGAATCCCCTTGCAGAGCTTGCAGGAGTTCATTTAACAGTTTCAGGAAGGGTGCACTGGTGTGGAGTGGGATTTGGTGTTGTCCAGTGCTGCGTGTGGGGATGCTGCTGCAGATGGGACAAAGTCGCTGGGGTGGGCAGTTTGCTGTAGCCCACACTCAGAGCGGTCCTGTGGAGAGAGGTGAACTGCACCAGGTTGAAGAGGGAGTCTCCTTGCTCCTTAGAGGATGGTCAGAGACGTGGAAACCTCAATGACCTGCAGAGAATGATGCCTGAGAGTCAACTGCCTCAGCAAACAGCAATATTTCCAAAGAGAAATGAGAACAAGGGCACTTGGAGAAGGAGGTACCTCTCTTCTTTCTCGCCCTATGACATGCAGCCAAAAGCTTCCAAACCACTGATAAAAGGGAGAAGATAAGGGTGAAAGTTTCAACAAAAAAAGACCAAGATCTTGGCAACAGTGGGAACAAACACAGTCCATATAACAATTGGTGTGGAACAAATAAGGGGTGTTGAGGAATGCAGTTACTGTGGCAACCTGGTAATAATAGATAACAGCAGTACAGAGGTGGAAATAAAAGTGAGAACAAGGAAAGCATCTAGAAATATGGATATGTTAGTCAAAATGTGGAGTAATGAAAAACTTGTCAGAGCATTAAAACTGAAGCTATGCAACAGCATCGCTATGCTGCCGGTGTTTTATTTGGCAGAAGTATGGCCGGAGACAACAGCTCCTGAATAAAAGAGCAGAGTGTTCATGCATGGTGTGTATGAAGAATATTAAGACTTAAGTGGGGAGAGATGGTTATAAATCTGAAAGCACAGGAAAGATCAAGATGGATACCAGAGCATCCTGAAATCACACCCCAGAGTGTTGGAGAGCACCAGTTGGGCTACATAGAGAGGGATTTATTGCACTGGGGCAGTGATAGAAATTAACAGAGGGATTCCCAGGGCTGTGTTCGCATGGGGGACAGGGTTATGCACAGAGCTGGCACTGAGCTTAGTATGTGAGACTTCCAGGTGGAGACTTAGGCTGCCTCTCCTGACTTCCAGGAGTCAGATACCAAAGGCAAACCATCAGCAAAGATCCCGTTCCCACTACACTGACTGTACAGATCTTATCTAGCTCTAATTACTGAGATTTGTTTGGACCAAAAGGTAATGTGAAGTAACACTCTGGTGTTAAGATTGGTGGAGATACACTGCCACCATCCACTAACCCCATGAGGACGACGTTCAGAACCAGCCTGCTCAACCCTCTGGAGATATTCTTAGATTGCCTGCACATCCTCGCAAGGGTTAACGTGAAAAATACCCTGATTGCTGCCGTGGTTTTCAATCACATTGAAGTAGGAGTCAAAAAATGTGGACACTGTAGAGAAATGGTACCTGATTTTTCCAGCAAGGAGGCAAGATGACTTACTCCAATGCAAGCAGAAGGTTGTACAAAGGGGCCCTGTAGGTCAGAAGGAAAAAGGGGCAGCCATGGCTAGGCAGTGAGCAAATTAATTGTCCCGGCAGCTGAATGTGATTAGACACTGTTAGTGTAGCACATTAGTTTTGACAGTAGATAAATGTTCCCTTCTATGGGAAAAGCTGCCATTTTGAAAATTGCTTTTGCGGCAAAATGAAACTTTAGTGAAATGAAAAAAAAAAGCCATCAAAACCATCAGTGATTGTACAAACATTATGTTGTGAAGTAATCAATACTATTCAGAGAAAATATGAAATATATTCATTTTCTTTCATCTCAGCATATTTTCAGATGGCCCAAGGAACTGTTACGATAATAGGCAAATATATAAACACAGTATTGAAAGTATTGTAGATCGTGTAGATGTGGCACTTAGGGACATGGTTTAGTGGTGGACTTGGCAGTGCTAGGTTAACGGTTGGATTCGATGATCTTAAAGGTCTTTTCCAACCTAAACGATTCTATGACTCTATAAAATTAGGGTGAAATAAAACAGAGTAAGAAAGTCAAAACAACACCTCTCGGCTTTACTGAGACAAAACATTTCATCATCAGAGTGAAATGAGAAAGTCAAAACAATCCCTGTTTCTCCAATTTTCCCGTCAGATATTTCACCAAAATCAGCATGTTCAGCACAACGTCTCCGTTTCCACAAAATGTCGTTTACAAGTGGTAAATTGTTATGTGACAAGTGTTCCCAGATTACTCTAAAGATGGCACACCTGAAGAGTGGTATCTTTGTGGCCAACAGAGTTGGACAATTTTGGGAAGGGAGTCATGGCAGCTTTCCCAGCTCAGCTGCCTGTGCTGCCTATCCTGCCTCTTGGGGTCAAGGACCTTCATGAACTGCCTGTCCATCACATAGCAGCGAAGATGATGAGACAGCAAAGGTATTCTCTGATTTATCAGGCTTGGTGGAGCCTCGCCTTGCCTGACTTACGCCAGCTCAATTCAGCTGCAACCTGGTCTGAAGTTTCCAACATGTAATGTTGTCTTTTTTTTCTATTTTGGTTTAGGAATCTGCACCACCAGAATTCATTCAAAGAATGAACATGTTTAGTAAAGTGGGGAGTTTCTGCCGTGGTTGATATTGTTTTCCTGACATACTCATTTGAAATTCAGCTAACATACTCTTCTGCAGCATTTGCAAGCAGGGAGGGAAGGACTGCCATTTCAGCAACAGTAATATGTAAGTGCTATCATTATTAATAACAATCTACATTTCAATACTGCTTGGAGGCCTCAAATAAGATTAGTGGCTCATTATGTTAAGCTATATGTAAATACACAGGCACAGAGTGTTGTGTAAAGTAGCCCTTATCTAGACGAACAAGACGAAATAAGGGAGAGCAAGAGGAATTTTTATGACTTTGAATTTATAGAAGGGGAAAAATTTAGATTAGGTATGATTATGAATAAAACTGGCCAAAAGAGCTAAATTTTGGCACTTTCGGGCCAATGTGATCAGCTGGCTTGTGAGAGTTTGGTGTTTTATAGGGGGTTTCAAGAATATTACCTTAGGATAATGTTAACCCCCCCCAACCTTACCACTGAAAGAAACAAGAAAACGTGCTGTTCCCTGAGACATGTCACTCGTGTGAACTTCCTACTGAAATGGTTAGATGTTGTCTCAGGAGATAGTTTCTGGGGTATCTCTGGGTATCTCTCGGATGGAATCACAGAAATCTGCTTACTTTTGTGGAATAGCAAAAGAAAAATTTTTAATACAGCAAACAAAGAAGGACCAGTGTTCAATGTCATTTTTTTTTTTAACCCTAGCATAAAATTATCCAGAATTGTGTGCATTCTCTGTGCCAATATGAGCCCAAAGCAGCCTGAATTGTTCGAAATTTCTGTGAGGAATAGTCCCATCTGTTAAATTCTTGCAAGTCCAGCCTGTGGCATAGTCGGAGTCTCTACATGTTTTGTGTGTGCAGCACAAAATGCTGCAAAATACCCTCCAGAAAACAAAAACAAACCCACCCTCACATTCCCACTTGTTCAACTCACGCTGTGACCCTGCATGCACCGAGAGATTCAATTTACGCATTGACTCTCTGGAGCAAGATCTGTGTCCGTGGGTACCTGGGAACTTCTGTATTGAATCCTTTATTGCATTCCTCTCTGTCTTGGCATTCCCTTTCTGCCTTTGCACGTGGTACTTGAGGCTACCTAAAATAAAGCCCTTTGGAGGTATTGGGATTTCACACACCAACATGTCTCCTTACCATGCATCTTCTTGGTAGTTGTACTATTTTGATTCCTTTGCTCTAGGAAATGTGAGTTCTTTTTCCTAGAAAAAATCAGGTAAGCACAAGCTGCCCTGGTCCCGCAGGACATTGCTAGTTTTCCCTGATGAGCTTCTGCTCTTTGTGTCCCAACAAGTCTGTTTTTTTATGTGAGATGGGCACTTGATCTGGAAAGGAGAACTGAGCCTCCTGAAAAGTGAAGGTAGGATAAATCTTTGTAATAGGCCAGTTCACTCTGTGACAAGGATAAATCAGCCCTGTTGTTCCAAAAAGCCATTAGATGAACAGGTGAAATCATTGGGGATGGAGAGCAGGAGAGAGTCGGTGACTGTGTTTCGTGGCATTCATTGGAGCTGTGTTTCCTGCAAAAATTCATCTCTCTGCAGCTTTCCCTCCACATAGGAAGAAATAGAGTCCCAGCATCTCTGCAAGGAGGAAGAAGTAGGCAACAGTTACTTTATAATTCTTTTCTACATTCATATTTGGAAGATGTTTTATCTTTACCAAAATA
>RSEF01000002.1:156671582-156681661 GCA_003993805.1 Himantopus leucocephalus | reverse complement strand
GGGGTTGGAACTAGGTGATCTTCAAGATCCCTTCCAACTCTAACCATTATATCATGATTCTATGAATTCAGCAAGGCTGAGCACCCCAGGAGAGGGGGCTTCAGCTGTGGGGCTACAGGGACCTGGCAGCCCTTGAGGAGCACCTGTCACCCATACGAGGTGTCACCGAAAAGTGGCTGACCTTACCTTGAAGGTGTTTTTCATCCTTTTAAGTAAACTAAGGAGAGGGCACAGCCCCTTTGCCCGCCTCCACTAGGTGCTACCCACCTCCTCAAAGCACGGTGGGACACGCACTGGCATGTTTGTTTGCTGGCAGCCCAATTTCCACCACCCTGGCACGCACCGAAGGTGCTTTCCAACGCGCTTAGTCACGCAGATGCAGGAAACCTGGCAGCCCAAGGCAAGCTCTTCCTGCAACAGGACGGGCTTTGCCACGGGCTTGTTGGGCGAGAACCTCCCAGCACCGGCCCTGCTCAAGACGAGCGTTTGCTGTCACGCTGTCGAGGAGGATTCCCATAGCTTCTGTCTTGGGCCGGCGCCAGCGCGGGTTTTCTGCTCGCTTCCAGGCCGAGGGAAGCAAGCTGTTCATCACGCGCTGCCGTGAGAGGCTGTGAACAAACGTGCAACCATGACAGGAGCAGCCGGTGCTGGAGCTTCCCGGGCTCAGCTGCCACGATGGCGGCCCTTCTTTGGTAGAAATGCTGTGATGTACCACCAGGCCACGTACCGACCGCTGCCCTGGCATGGTCTAAAATAAGATGCTGGGCTGGGGGAATGGCAGGGTGACAGCAAGCGTCTCCCATACCAATGCAACGGTTAGTGGCTGCTGAGATATAGGACCACGCTGGGAGCAGCACAGGTCACACTCCTGCACTTCACCTTCACCATGAAGCTGTTGCTCCTGCCCAGGCAATGATGCTACGGGTAGGATTCAGCTTGAGAGCAGAAACCTGAATTTAGGGACCCAGAAATCTCATTATAGTCATCATAGAATGGTTTGGGTTGGAAGGGACCCACAACAAGCAGGGACACCTTCAACTAGACCAACAGAGACTATTTCAGCTTGCCCTAAAGGAGTCACCTGGTGCCTGGGTGCTCGGTGGGCTCCTCCCGTCCTTCTCCAACTGCCACAGCTCCACTGTTGGTGAATCCCCACACTCCTGTGGGCCTCTGCGGGAGATCAAGACCACTACATACCACATCCCCAGCAACAAAACCCCAAACCAGAGCCATGGCCAAGACCCTAGGTGCATCTCCAAAGAGCCCTGCCAGATCTCCTCCCAGGGAGATCTCGGCCCTTGTGATAGACAAGCTCCTTCGAAATATCCCCAGGCAGTTTGCCTGCAACTCCAATTAGTAACACTGTATTTTGTCAACAAAGTCGGGTCAGCAGCAATTCATAGACTTCACGCTGGTTAACCTTTTTCCACCAAACAAGACCAGGGATATTTTGACTCCCTGACCTTGAGAAGTTTATTTGTGTAGGACCCGTCCACTTACCAGCTTCTAGCAATGAAAAGACACGCAAGGAGTGTAACCGCTTTCTAATAGCTGGGGAAAGACTTTATGGTTGTGGCCGGGGCTCCCCAGCACTGGAGTCAGAAAAGCAGAACCTGCCTGAGAAGGTCCAAGAGGCTTGTAACTAACCTAGCAGAGAAACCAGGGTGAGTGCAACAGCCCGGCCATCAACCCCAGATGCAACGAGATCTTTTACGGAGAACTTGTAGGAGTTNCCAGATGCAACGAGATCTTTTACGGAGAACTTGTAGGAGTTGTTCTTGCTGAGGCAAAACATGTGGACTGGGGTCATGGATCCCCAAAAGAAGACCCCAACAGAGAAGGTACATGAGAGAAAGCCATGCCTACTTTCAGCCTTTTCCATGTCCCATCACCCACGAGGAGATGACCCAACACCAAACCAGTTCAAGCTTCCCCAGTGCCTTCCACTGCCCAGGATCACATCCCATCATCTGATGCTCCCACCATTTTGAAGCAACAGCAGATGCAAAGAGCGGGGCCAAGAAAATGGACTATCTTAACCTTTGCTGGCAAGGATTTTATGCCTTACAGAAGCAGAAAGACTGCGGAGGAAGATTTCATCATCTTCCTCCTGAGATGTGTGGGACGCATCTTTCACCGCAGGCTGCCGCAGCTCACAGATGCCCCAGCTCCGGGCAGCCCAGAAACCTTCACCAGGATTCAAAAGGGTTGGAAAAAAGGGATTTATCTGAGACTCCTGTGCTGCCTGGGCTCTCCTGGAAAATGATTTACAGATGCTGCAACTGGCTGGCGAGTTCTTCACCCAGACAGAACAAGCATCTGGCAAGCCCATGATTTCAGAGGCATTACTGACTGGCATGGAGGGTGTGTTCTGGAGATTTATTGTCCAGATATGAAGTGAGTGAGCTCTGTCCCAGGAGCACCACAGGGGAAAAGCAAAGAGTTTCTTCATAAAAGAGCCTGCTTATCACAACTGCAATTATTTGCACATGAAGGGGAGGCCAGGAGGGCAAAGGCACCCCAGGGTGACATGGGGAGGTGACACGGGGGCTGGCTCCAGCGGGCGCTGCCAGCCGGAGGAGGGTGTCTGGTGTGGTGGAGGAATGGCTGTCCTGGAAAGGGGCAGAGAAAGCTGTGCCTTTTAACAGCAGTTGGGATATTTTCTCTGGCACATTCCTCTCCCTCCAGTAATCTTGTGGGAGCGTGGAAAGATGGGTTGTGAAACCCAATTCCTCCCCGCTGGCAGTTCTGTGGGGATGCCAGCGGCCAGAGCAGCCTCCATGGGGGATGGACAAGTGTCCATCACACTGCAAATGCTCAGACACCGATAATTAAACTGGGTGGTGAGGAGAGAGCCTTTCCCACCACATCCTTGGCCTGGCTTGTCCCTGCAGCAGGGTGGACTCGGGCAGAGCTTCTCAGACTGGGGCAAAGGATGCAGCACGCGCAGCGTGATGCAATATTCACCTCTTCTGGAGATTTGGGTGAGGTTATGCATTTGCATCACTTCGGGCTGTATTTGCTCAGGGACAGAAAGTTAAATCCTCCAGGTTTCAGAGTCAACCCCAGTTCAGAGCAGTAGCTGGAAGAAAAGCCCAGTGGGACGCACTGGCTCCCGGGCAGCTCCTCCAGGCCAAGCGGGACATGGCATGGTGCCTGAGATCCCCATCCATCCCACCGATGGGTAGGACATCGGGTTGCATCTGGCAGCGGTTCGCCAGGACGCTGATCACAGCCCCGCGCCGGGCTGAGCCGTGCACGCCTGCCAGCGGCACACGTCCCCGTGACGTGCCTTCGCCCGCCTCTGGTTTCAATTAAAGCCGCTAATAATTTTAGCAAGAAAACCCTGAACCAAGCGCATCCTGCGGCGGGCTTGCTAACGCTGGCCAGATGTGCTGCTCCTGGCAGGTGCCGCGGTGGCCGCAAGCGTGCAGGTGGCTTTGCAGGGCGAAACTAAGAAAAAAAAATAAAATTATGGATCGCTGCCATCAAACCAAGTCTTCCGGGCTCAGGAAAACTGAACCGAGCCGGTCCTGGATGCTTTGCAGACTGGACTTGGGTGAGGCCCCGGGGCTGTAATGGTTTTATTTAGGGCGTGCAATAACCTTTGGCTCCTATTGTATTTGCATTTGCCAGAAAGACAGTTGGTCTGGCTGGATTAAAGCCCGTGGTAATTACATGCCAATGCCTCCTCTGTAGCGAGGAGGGGCAAAACAGAAAAAGCAAACCGCATGCGCATCCCCCCCTCCTCGCCGCTTCGTGCGGAGACGGCCCCTCGCTCTCCCATGAGCAGAAATCCGGCTCGTGCCTAGTGTTAGTGCTTTGGGAAGTTATTGACAAGGCAGTCTGAAAAGGAGGAGACGTGGAAATCGCTCCTTATGTCCAAATGCATTTTGTAAGCAGCCGGGTGTATCCCCGGAAGGACACCCTCCACCTTGCCCAGCCATCGACCCAGTGAGCAGCCTTCCCCGCTTCCCCCAAACGCATACACAAAATTCAAAACAGATGCTACGAAACGCCTAATTGAAGACGTTCCCTTTCCTTTGGTAACTGCTGCTTCCAAGGGAGAAGATCTTAAGTGGTCCTCAAACCCTCTTGAATGACCCAGACACCGATTTTTGTCCTTTTTGGGCTTTGGAGCATCTTTGGCTTTGGCGTCTGAGCCACCATGCTGCTCCTCATCCCCGTTCCCCATCAGCTAATGGCCAGCCTCAGTCGTTTCTTCGCCAGCACGTGCACCCCTGGGGCTGGTTTATAGCCACCCACTAGCCACCAGCCACGCACAATCCCACTGCAAGAGGTGCCACGACGCCACCGAGATGGGCACCACTGCTCCTCCAGCACCAGCCGGGCATGGTGTAGGAAAACCAGCCTGGGGCATGCAAAAATGAGGTGCAAAAAGCAAAACTAAGATGTTATTTGCAATAACGGTAGTGATTAACACCTCCATGTAAAACTACAGCAGGAGGAAATCCCCCCGTCCAACCGCTACAGCTATGCCATCCCCAGTTTCAACTTACGCAAGCCTGAATTTAATTGAGGTACGTTTGCACTGAGGATTTCCTCTCGTCCTCTTCAGCCGCTGCATTTCTAGCTTTGACAAATAAACAGCCAGTCCTCAAACCTCGGGCTCTTTATTACTTGTGGTTCTTTCCCCTTGGTTTCTAAGAAATGAATAACAGAAGCAGAAGGTTGCAAAACACGCACTGACCACCCCTGGCTCTAAATACAGCGAGAAACCAAATAAACGGGGACAGAGGAAGGAGGAAGATCGACTGCAGGGAGAAAATGCCCAGCTGCACTCACTATGAGCGCTGGAAGCCGTGGATGCTGATTTAGGTGATGAGAAAACACGATGCAAAAAGCAAAACCACCGATACGACCGATGAGCGCACGGTGTGATGCGCTCCGGTGCTGGAGCCACGGCTGCGAAGGAGCTCACGGGCTGCTCAGAAAAGACTCGGGGTGGAATGTTAACACCCGATGTGATGTACTTAATAACCATGGCCTGTAGAACAGGAGCTCGGGGTCAAAAAAAAAAATAAATCACTTAATGTGGCAAGATGCGATGAGGTCTGCTGGTTTCTCCCCAGGATCAGCTGCTGATCCTCAGTGCCGGATTAGCATCGCTCTCCCCGACAGCGGAGACGAGCGTTAGGGGGAATTGCATTATAGCAGCTGAGCAGCGTCGCTGGAAATCGTGAGAGATGAGAATAATCCTGCTAATAACCGCAGAGCCCAGCTCCTCCTCAATGATGCCAATTTGTGCATGGTTTAATGAGGGCACGGCATAATGGAAGGACTCTGCAGGGGGATATAAAATCCTGCCTCAAATGGACACAGGCTGATGCGGTTTAGATTAGGCAGCATGAAAAAAAAAAATAAACAAAAATAGGTTCCTAACTAAAGGAAAAACCTAGAGGAAGTAAGGAACTGGTGAGTGACGGCACCTGGAGCATCTTTCCTTCCATCAAAGGTACCAGCCGAGCTCCGCCTGGCAAGGAGAAGGCAGAGGTCCAAACTGGGATGGGCAAACCATGCGTCCCAGCATCACCGGGAATAAGCCCAGAACTTCCCAAGAACGTGCAAAAAGGCATCCACGCGCAAAGAAAACCCACGGCAAATATGTTGAACATGGCAGGGAAAAGAACGGGTGGGGGAAACGAGGAGTTTTGCAAGGTCTTGTGCACGAAGCCTCAAGCCCCCCTTGGCAGGGTTTTAAATCAAAAAGCATCGCATCCCGGATGGTCTGACAGACCCGAAAGGCGACCGGTGGTAAGGAGCCGCCTGCGTATTTCGCTCTGATGAACTCAAGTGTCGTAAATCCACTTCAGCCTTTGAGCAAAGCGCCTGGCACAGCCGCGCGCGGGGAAACTTCGGCTTCAGAAGACCAGGGCTGAGATTAGCACGAGATTAGCACGGCCGGGAGCACGAGCGGTCGTGCCGCTACCTGAGGTTGCCAACTGAAAGGAGAGGGAAGGACGTTACTGAAGGCTGCGTTTGGAGAAAAACCCCTCATCCTCCACCAAAATGGCTTTTGCATTGCAAAAGAGGTGCGCGCTAATGAAATTAGATGAGGGCTTCGAATCGGAGAGGACGGTCACGGTGTCGTTCTGCAGGTTGGGACCATCCCTAGTGAGGATGTCGAGAGGCGGCACGGTGGATTTTCCTCCGTTAATGGGAGGATGAGATGCCAACGCAAGTCACCGGGGCTGTCTCCACCACAGGGACGGATCAAGGCCAGGCTGGACGGGGCTTTGAGCAACCTGGTCTAGTGGGAGGTGTCCCTGCCCATGGCAGAAGGGTTGGAACGAGATGATCTTTAAGGTCCCTTCCAACCCAAACCATTCTCTGACTCTATGGTGGGGAAGCCTCGATGACCTTACCCCCGCCTCCATCCATCCTCAACCAGGAGAAATGGGCTTATTTAGGTTGGCAGAGCCACGGTGCTCGGTACAGCCTGCCAGAGGATAAATACCAGAGCAGGGAAAAGAGCCATCTGAGCTAAAAGCCAGCGCGGGTACAAGAAGAACAAGGCCAAATGGGTACGAGTCATCCACAAATAAATTTAAGCTGGAAACGAGAGCAGTTTGTATCCATGTGAGCAGCAAGGCTCCGGCAGCGGCTTTCCCGGACGACTTGCCAGGGTCAAACGGCTCATTAGTTTTAAGAAGGAAGCTGGCAGGGGGTTTGCATCGCGGCTGCCTGTAACGGCGGGGAGGATCGGCCTCCAGACCAGCCAAAAAAAAAAAAGATAATTGGTGGTGGCCCCAGGACTGGCTTCAGCGGGATGTGGGTCTTCTGCCACCGCCCGCATCCCACCCCCCGCAGCTGTACCTGCGCCGGTGGGATACAGAGGGATTCAAACCGCATCCGCTCGCTCCTGGAGAGAGGGAAGCTGCACGGGGAGAAAAATAAAAAGCCACGGCTCCGTTTTTCCAGCTGACAGGAGCTTAAACACCGGCTGGGATTTGGGCTCAGGGCCCTCCGTGTAATTCTACTTGGCTTGTCTTAAGAAAGCGCCTCTACTCCCCAAGCACCCTCGGAGCATTTCAGTAAGAGCAGGGGGAATCGGACCTACTTGTCAAGCGTGTTGCTATTTGTGCAAACGCTGTGTACCGGAGGGAAGCTTGAAGAACAAGTCCCCTTTTTATAGCGCGTTGTACGCTGGCAGCGAGCCTGCAAATTAGAAGGAATTCAGAGAGGAGCAACAACAACAACAACAACAACAAAAAAGCCTAAGGGGCTGGAGGGATTNATAAAAAAAAAAAAAAAAAGAGAGAGAGAACTAAGTGTGTGGTCTGGTGGATGCGACTTTGGGCTGGGATTGCACCCACTGCTGTCCCATGGCACGGCAAACCTCCCTCTGCAACTTGCAGGTTTCCCTACCTGTCCTTACGAAGCCAGATGCGTTTTCTCCCACCTCAGGAGACAGCTCCGCCACGTCCACGCAGAAAAAAAAAAAAAAATTTAAAATTTACATGCGTGATGGAAAGTTAACTAAGAAGGCGTCAGAGCAAAGGACGGCCCATGAACAAAATCAGTTTGAACTGGGAGCGGCTGAGCCCCGGCGACGAAGGGTGCAGCGGGGGAGGAACCCCCTGCTGCTATGGAGTTTCTAGGGTGGTTTTACCCCAAACTGGTTCAGTTCACCTCCGAACCCTTTGGACGTGCCCGCAGAGGTACAAACTCCCTGCCTGGATGTGGCCCTGCTATGAGCATCCCCATCGTTCGGGGCACCAAGAGGGGCAGGAGGTGACCTGGATCATGGGTTTCACCACCAGCATTCAGCCTGGCTGCGCTCGCGCTGGTGGCAGGGCCCCGGAGAGGGGACTTTGGCAGGAGCCCAGCGCTGTCCTCGCAGGGAAAGGCTTGGCTGTCCCCACCTCAGGGTACCCAACCTCACGGGGACATCCCCGTGACCAACAGGTTGCATCCCACTGACCCCCCTGGGGATGCATCACCCCATCACCCCGGGGAGCATCAGCGCAGGGACAGCCAGAGCCTTTCGGGGTGGGGAAGCGGGGATGAGACAAATTTTCCTGTTTGTTGGCCAAAATCCCTGTTTTTCTGCCCGCCACATAAGCAAGCACGAAGCTATAATTTGGCACGGAGCGGGGTGCGGATGAGGAGGGGACGCAGAGGTTGGGAAGCCGGGCTGGAAAAGCCTCCCCTTAAATGCCCCCTAACACCACCTTAAAAAATAATGAACCGGGGGCAGCGGAGGNAAAAAAAAAAAAAGCAAGCTTCAGGGGCTCTGGGAGAGCAAGGCTCGCTGCAAAGTTTGTTTTCTGTTGTGCCCATGTTACCAAGCAGAGCCGGCCGAGGAATGCACGGCGAGGGGCGCCCGGCCGGGCTGCGGCCCCGGGTAAGCGCTGGCGGCCAGGTAACGAGGGCACGGTGATGGTCACCCAGCCCCGGCATCGCCTGCAACCCAGGACGCTGCTCAGCGACCCACCTTCCCAGTTCGACGCCAGCTTTGCTTCCAGCAGCGCTCCGTTTCTGATGGTTGTGTTGCACACGCAGCTGGTAAATAAACATAATATATACATTTAAAAAAAAAAAAAAAGTGTTTTCTAGAGGTTGGGATAATCAGGGCAATTCCCCCGGCGCCTTTCCCCACCGTGCCAGGGTGCAGCGCGGTAGCCGGCAGCTCCCAAACCCTTCTCCGGAAAAGTTCAAACCCTCAAATACTTGGAATTGCTCTTTGAGGGAATTTATTTTAAAGCCGCTTTAACGGCAGCTGGGAATTACCAGGGAGGCACTTCGCTCTGCAATTTCCCAGCTGCTGACCCCGTTCGCATGAAGTGGGCCCCGGGCGGTCGCCCAGCTTGGGAACATGTGCCGAGCCAGCACCGCCTGGAGTTGCACCCAAATTTCCCCTCGCCCCAGGCTGGAGGAGCAGCGCGGAGAGGGCTGTTGTGGGTGGCAGAAGCAAGAAAAACTAACTGCCGCATCCAGCAACTGGGACGTGGCGGGGTTATTTAAGACCCTGTTCCCATGAGGGCTGAAAATTGCACCCTTCCTCCCTCCCTGGAGTAAGAGCAGAGCCGGGAGGCTGTGATCCTCCAAAAAACCCAAGCCAACGTCCCAACGCACTGATGGCATGTTGCTTTTTAAGAAGCATTTTGTTCTTAAAAAACAACAAAAAAAGGGAGTTATTGAGCAAAATCACCAACAGCAAGTCTGCAGCTAAGCACTGGCAGGACTGTGAGCAACAGGTCCTGTTTGAAGATTGGAAGATGCCACCACCGGAGCTGTGGTTGTTCCTCTTGCAAAACCTCTGTGGCCCCCTGCCCACCCCGTTGCCTTGAGAGGGTTATGGAGCCCTTCTCCACTCCAGACCTACATGGGGACACCTTGGTCACCCTGGCCAGGCTATACAACTCAAACCCTTGAGAAGAGGTGGTAGCCCTGGAAGAGGTGCAGGCAGGTGGGATGGGTCTGGAGGCAGTTGGAGGCAACCTCATGCCCAACCGCTGCCGGATGCGAACCCACCTGCGCCGCACAGCCATCCGGCAGCCACCAAGTCACCCGGAGCAAAGGGCCCCCCCCCCAAAACCCACAAGCAAGGGTTGGGCTGACAGCCATCAGCCCCCTGGGGTCGTGGCACCCGTGGCCCCACGCCGGCTTTCTTCTCCCTACTGTCCCGCTCGAAAGACACTTGTGGAAAAACACAGCGGAAAGGAGAGGGTTTGAGTGGCAAGTTGGAGGAGGGGGGCGGGGGGGGAAAGCAAACGACTTGGCAAGGAGGGAAGGGCTGAAGGACACAGGCGTTTCCATTTTGGTGCAAAACTCCCAAGGGTGCCTCTCAGAGCGTTTATTGACCAACTCGCCCGCTCTGGACAAGCTGGCCTTGCAAACCATGGCACGGCGGGACGCTATTTCTGGTCAAGGCACGTTCAACGGCGACGCTTTATTAACTCTATAATCAACTGGAGACACGCACAGGATTCAAAACACACAGTCAACGACCCTACTGGAGAGGGCTCTGGCTCTGCAGCCACCGCACCTGCGTTGTCACCCCAACATCACCACAAAAAAAGCCATCAATGCTTCAGGGGATGAAAAAAAAAAAA
>RSEF01000002.1:156655113-156671023 GCA_003993805.1 Himantopus leucocephalus | reverse complement strand
TGTAGTGATGGGCCCAAAACTGAACACAGTATTGGAAGTGGGGTCTCACCAGAGCGGAGTATGTCGCAGGAGAGGCCGTCACTGCTCCAGTTTTTTACTGTGAAGGTGGTGATCCCCTGGCCCAGGTTGCCCCGAGAAGCTGTGGCTGCCCCATCCCTGGAGGTGTTCAAGGCCAGGTTGGACGGGGCTTGGAGCAACCTGGTCTGGTGGGAGGTGTCCCTGCCCATGGCAGGTGGGTTGGAACTAGATGATCTTTAAGGTCCCTTCCAACCCAAACCATTCCATGAACCGCCGACGCAGCGAGCGCGGCCCCACACGTTTGAGGCCGTTTCCTTGCGAAGAGGTGGGAAACGTCCATTGGGATGGCAAGACCGGAGAGCACGGACTATGCGCTTCCTCCCGGGCCCCCTCGCACGACGCAGCCCTCCGTCCGCCCTCCTGAGGGTGGGTCAGGACCCCCCCCCGGGACCCCGAAAAGGGTTCGTGCCCACTCATTTCCACTCAGTGTCACCCCCCGGCAGCGCGGTGGTCCCCGTCCCCGTCCGGGTGCTCTGCTGGGGTGGGTGACGGTGGCGTGCAGCGTCGCCCACGGCCTCCCCACGGGGGTTACTGCACCCCCCCATGCTGATACCGGGTTTAGTGCGACCTGTGTGACCCCCCCCCCGCTGCTACCGGGGGTACTGCACCGTGCACGGCCCCCCCTCCGGACCTACCGGGGGTACTGCACCGTGCAGCCCCCGGCGCTGCTCCCACTCCCGGTTCCGGGGGCCCCGCATGGCGCCTACCCCCGCCGGGCCCGCAGCGTGCAGCGCCCTGCGCGGCCTCCCCCGCACGCCGCGACCGCCCCGCTCACGGTTCCCCCCCCTCCTCCCTCCACCCCGGCCGCCATCGCAACCCTTCCCCGCCGCGATCGCCCCGCTCCCGGCCTCCCCGCGGGGAGGGGGGGGGGGAAATCCCCCCTGCGCTCCGCGAACGGCAGCGCCCCCCCCGCCCCGCACCGCCTCCGGGCCGCATTGTTGCGCGGGCGGCCCCACGTGCCGCCGCCGCCTCCCCGCGCCCGTCCCGCGCACTGACCTGCTCGCCGGCTCCGGCCGCCTCGCCCCGCTCCGTTCCGCTGCGCTCCGCGCCGCCCGCCCGCCCCAGCCCGGTTCGCCGCCCCGCGCCCGCACATGCAGCCGCCGCCGCCGCCGCCGCCGCCGCCGACCCCCCGCACCGCCCCCGCCGGGCCCCGCCCCCGCGCTCTCCGGCAGCGCGCGACCGCGGCGTCACGTGGCGCCCCGGGGGGAGCCAATGGGGAAGGAATCCGCCCAACGGGGCGGGGAGAGAAGAGGCGGAGGGGCGGGGCTAGGGAAAGGAGAGGCAGGGGAGGAGCTACGTGATGGGCGGGGCTAGGGAAGGGTATAGGGGAGGAGCTTACGTGATGGGCGGGGCTAGGGAAGGGGCGTGTCCATATGGGGTGGGCGGGGCCGGGTGAGGGGGCGCAGTGGCGTGAGGTGAGTGCAGAGGGGCTGAGGTGAGTGTGGGAGGAGGAGGACAAGGACTGGGATGAGGATGAGGAGTAAGATGAGGAAGGCAAGGAGGGAGGCCTAGGGGCAGGGGCAGGGGCAGGGGCAGGGGCAGGGGCAGGTAGGTCAGGCCCTGGGCTCTGTGTGGCGGTGCTCCCCCCTTCCCTCAGGGAGCACAGGCCGGGCAGAGGCCCGTGAAGGCCCTCACCGGTCAGGCCGGGTGCGAGGAGGAGGCCGCTCATTTCTGAAGCCCTGTAAAGGATTTATTTAACATCTCGCCAGCAGTGGTGGTGGGTACACACGAGGCGTGGCGGTGTCACCCAGTGGATCCCTGGAGACTGGTGTGATTCAGGAGCTGCCATCGCTCAGCCTTTCTGGCCAAGGGCCTCACCTCGGGTGGTCGACCTTTGTGGCTATAAATCCCCATCTAGATCTGCGGCATGGTGTGAAGAGCTACCATAAATTCAAAGGAATGGAAGCAGAGCACCTGACTTCAGCACAAGTCACCTCTTTTAATTTATTTCTTATTTACTGAGGACTCTCAGCAGAATTCACAGCAGAGGCAGCCAATGGCTTAACAGATATTAAAGGAATAGTAGGGGAGGGCTTTTTGGGGTGACAAACAGACACAGAGGGATGAGGTGATTCCTCAGGAGTCGTACAGAAATATGTGGAGGTGAAGGGACGGCAGCTGAATGTTAGGAGATACGCAGATATGCTTTCATTTCAAGGATGTTTTTTCCTCTACCCTGAAAGGCACTAAAAGGGTGCCATCTAAACCAGAACCACCTGACAGTGCTTTAGGTTTCTGAGAGCATTCTTTGTTAAAAGGGCCAGGAGGCTTCCTCTTTGGTTAAGGGCTGACCCATCAAGATCTACAAGAAGTCCTCCAGCAGAACTTGAGAAAGGCTGATTTGGCATATTGAGTGTTTCCAACAGAAAAAAAGAGTAGAAAAAAGGTTCAGAATTTCTTAACTCATCATACAAAAAGAATTAATAAAGGAAACAAGTCAGTTTTACCAAGGTTTCTTAATGCACTGAATCTTATGCAACTGCAGTGTATGTAGGTGTATAAAATGGATCCTTTGCTAAAACTTTTGCATCTGTTGACCAATTTCAGAGGATATTAGAGACATTCGGTTTCTGCAAGTTTGAAAACAGTTGGATAAAAGGGATATCCATTGCCACGCCTAGCTCTCCCCTTCCCTTTCCCTTCTCAAGGGAGAGGCATAGCCTAAACTTAACCTTGATTAGACATGAGAAAATTCACACCTTGCAATAGACGTCTGCTGAAAACAGAAAGAAAACTGTTAACTTCCCTTGCTATTGACATTTAGGTTTTGCTGTTTGACTCCCTGCTACTTTTTCTAGGTGAGAAAATTATCTGTATTCACATCAACGTTTTTAATGAATTACTCAGAGCGTGGCTTCTGGTGGTGCTAGAATCAGTCTGGCAAACTTAGGGAAAGCTCTGGAGGGCAGAAGTCCTCCTGCTATTCCTGGTGATGGTAGGACCAACTGAGAAACCCGTCTGCGAATGCTTTCTTTAAAAGCAAAAAATTGAAAACTGAAACAAACAAACAAAAAATCCAGCACAAAGAAGAACAACTTTGCAGCTGCTCTAGTTGGTTGGGTATTTTTGGTCAAATCCTTTCTTGTTAAAACAGCATGACCCCTTTTCCTTCCATGGGGATTCCCAGGCATGATGGGGAACTGCATTTGGCTCTGAGGGAATAAGTTTGTTTTTCTGTATCCTTTACTGTTTATGAATAGGGTAGACCCGCCTTTCTTTCAGATGCAGCAAATGCCAGTAATCTGTTTTTATTTAGTTGAGAACCTGAGAGTGGTGTTTGGCAAGCTGTTCTTTGCTTACCATTTGAAATGTCACATGGCAAATTGTAGCACTCGAGCACAATCTCAGCTTGACAACCCTGGCAAAAGAAAAAGGGGCAACAGCGTGAGCCTCCACCACATCGCCTCAGAAGTCCTGTCAAACCCAGCTTGATCCCTCTTACATGGGTGAGGCTGAAGGCTTGCTGTGCCTGAGAGTGTAGCTTCTTGGCCAGTGGTGTAAATTCATACCAGTTTTGCTGCTGCTCTTTGGTAGGGGAACATTTGTCTGTTGTAAACTGCAGGGAAAATGGAGGCATTAAAAATTGATATGCAACGCAACTGAGGAACACCTTCAGGTCTGCTGGCAAGCCTGAATCCATCTTCAGTCAAGCCCTGCCTCACTTCTCTGTGTTTTTGAGAAACAGGCGGAGAGAAATGTTTCCACAATCAGGTCACTGCCTTAAGAGGATCAAATAGGCTTCATGTTAGCTGTAATTTCCTGAATTTGAATGGATTTTCAACACAAATATCGACAATCTCCTATGCATGTTAGTATCCTTGAGCATGTTTTTCAGCGTAATGCACTGAAAAGCAATGTGGAAGGATTGTAACCTCTGTGCAGTTACTAATCCCAGAGGGTTGTATTTGCCTTAGTGTTAGTGGAAAGCCTGGCCATGTTGTAATGTGTGCTTGTCAAAGTGCTTGTATTACAGCTAGGACACTTTTCTGGATCAAGCCCACGCAGCCTCCATGTTTGCATAAAGGAAGGAAATGCAATCCATACACCTGCTCTGCCTGAGTTTCTGTAATCTTTATTTCCATGGTCCTTCCCTACCCCCTTCTGTCATTTCCATTTCAACTGAATGCAGCTTTCTTCAAGCCAGGACACCATTAACACTGAACTGATGGAAAAAATTGCTCACCTTTTTGCCACCTGCAGACAACATTTCTCACGGCTGCTGTGTTAGAGAAGGAAGCAGCAGAAAAGTGATAATTCTGGTTTGGAAAGGTTGCAGGAGGAACTACTTCTCCAGGGTAGGAAGTGAACCGTGGATTCTTGACATGTCAGTGTTAACATTTCAGTGCCGATGCCTCTTTCCCATCCGCTAACTGAACAAGTCCTCCACCAAGTTTCTCAGCCACTGGAGCTTGTGTCTTGACTCTCTACACCAGGTACTGCTGCTGCTTTGGTGAACCAGTTATCACATCATGTTCCTCTGGAACTTCAATATCTGGATGAGATTTCCAGTCACTAGTCCTGGCACAGACATCACGTTCACCTGCACTACAAGCAACTTGGGTTTCTCCAGCTCGCAGAGGTCCCAGAAGCGGCTGTGCATTGAGGAGTGGATACTTTTTCTTTCTGGGAGACGTAAGGGGGGGGGGGGGGGCAANAACCTATGCAATAGTTCTGATTCAGATCTTATTTTAAAGTTAGCTTTTCCTCCAGGAGAGGCTCAAAATGGAGCACTTACCTCTTCAAGAAGAGTCATTTAATAGCTGGACCAGCGCTTGGAATTCACTTGAAGGCACTGACTAATTCAGCATATGAACGAAACTGCAGTTCACTCATATGTGGTAACGCCTTCCCTTTTCCCACACTCATCAAAACCTTGTTTGCCTGCTTCACAGATTCCCCAGGTATTAATAGCCAACGAAGACTTCAGAACAGAAAGAGCCGGGCCCAGAGACTAAGAGGTTGCATTTGCATGTAAGAGAGATGGGGGAGGCTATAAAGGCATCACTAAGGAGTGCTGCAGATAGCCTGGCTTCTTGCAGCTGCCCTCCTACACAGCTGAAGCTCAGTCCTGCTTTCTCAGGCACATGGCAGAGTCCAGGGCTTTCGTCTGGGCTGAGAACATGGTTAAATCCTTGCAGGCACCACAACGTGGAATGGCATTTTAACCACATCAGGGAAGGCAGGATGGGTCTCCTAGGGCAGGGCTTCTTCACATGCGGTCCCTGCGCTACTGGTGGTCCCTAGCATGCCTGAAGGTGGTCTGCTAAATGATTGCAATTAAAAAAAACAAAACCATACAGATTGCATTCCCACGCCCGCAAGCCAGCAATCAGAAAGGAGATGAAGTAACAGTCATAGATAAACATTTTGAGTTTTAGGTCCTGGTGGCAGTTCTTTCAGTGATGCTGTGGTCCTTAAGTTTTGTCCTTTTTTATGGAAGAAGGTGAATTGTTCATTCCGTTTGAGGACGTCAGTGGGGGGCGGCTGGTTATCCCACTTCATCTGGCACTGGAAACCTGGGCTGGTACATGCTGCAAGAACCCTGCTTGCTGCCAGAAGTTCCCTGCAGCCAACCCCACATACCTATTCAAAGAGCCTTGGTTTTCCTCATTAAAGGACATACTTGCATAATCTTCCTTGTATGATAAGGAGCAGTGCCTACTTTCTATCTCACACCCAAGCCTTCAGACTTAGCCAGGCCTAAGGAAAGGACTATTCTGCGCAACCAGCTCTACCTGGCAGGGTAGACACCTCCTAAGGACATGATACTATTGGTGTGGAGGGGAGAGGGTGTGCCCCAGGCGTCCAGCAAAGACAAGCACTGTGACTGACAGGCTGGTGTGGAGACAGCAATTGGAAAAGGGTGAGAAACACGGAACTCAGAAATCTCTCTGTGCCTCGAGTTTCCTCCTTGGTCTTGTGAGAAAAAAACAAACAAGCAAACCAGTGCTTCATTTCTTTTGTTTGGGGTGACTTTGCTGTTTACCCTGGGGAGAATTTTCGAAAGGTGCTGCTGAAAATCAACTGAGGTAAGAGAGCTTGCCCACCTTCATCTTAACCTTGAGAATGAAGTGTCTGGATTACCAGCTGAACCTCAAATAACTTGATCTGTCACCATTCAAAGCCAGCAGAGTCCTGAAGCTGTACATGGTGTGGTGGATCTGTGGCCCCAGCTCTGATTTGCTGTATGAGATCCATAGGATCTCACTTGGCTAGGCACGCATTCATCCCTGTGTGTATGCTCTTAGTATAGACAAAAGCATCTTGCTGGGGTTTAGCTTAGACCACTCTGGTGAAACCTAGAACTTTGGTAAGAAACCAAGCACCTGGAGCGGGATCTGGCCTTTCCAAGGAGCTTTGGTTGCGTTCAGTGGTGGACGTGAAGGAAACTCATGGTTCCTGCGATGGCAGAGGCAGGGGATGAATGAATCAGTTTGCAGTTGGGAGTGTGGGAAGTAACAGGGTTTTTTTTCCCTTGCAGAAGTGCATCTGGAGATCCACCACAGGTCTGCACTGCTCCAGGAGACAATAGCAACTGGTCTTTAAGCTTTAACTGGAGAGGGTCCTACTTTCGATCCTCCTGGGCCCTGGTTTAATAGTGATGGTGGCAGCAGAGTGAGGAAGCCTCCTGCTAGTTTCCTCTCCATTTCGCAGAAAGGAGGCACAGAAAGGTTAAGTGACCTTCCCAAGGCCATGTAGGAAATCAGTATGGCAGGAGGCTGGTCATTAGGACATCCTTTCTCCAGAGTATAACAAAGAGAGGGACCAGAGACGCAGAGAAAGAACGGGACTTGCCCAAGGTTGCAGGATCGTCCCACCTCCTGAGGCACTTGTCCTGGCAGCAAGATTATCACATACTTCCCGTATCTCCACTGCAAGAGGTGAATGGGAAGGGGTGTGTGGGGGAAACAAGCTGGTTGCTATTAATTCAGTTGAGCTTGACTGGACATGCACAAGCAATCTGGAGAAGGAAATAGTTCTAGTTCTGTCTGGTTCAGCAGAAACTCCACCCACTGAAGCTTTCCGGCAGGAAATCGAGTTACAAACATTACATGATCTGAGCAAATTCTCATACACTGATCCTACCCTGGGGACAGGACACTGTTGCGAGCTGCTTATTGAGGCTGTAGTTTTAGATACCTTAACCCTTTCTGGAGTGTCACTCTGAGGGCATCACAGCCTCTTGTGCTGGCCAGGCTGTAGAGAACACAAGCGAGAAGAAAATGGATTTACAGCTGTTGGGCTCATTCTTCATCAGTAAAGAAGTCCTGAAAGCTGTCTTTATGTGGAGGAAAGAAGGGGAGGGCTGGGGAGTTTTTCTTCTACTCACTTTTCCTACTGAAAAATTGAGATCTGTCGACAATATGTTTCCTGGAACACCCTAAAGATGACCAAAAAATGTGTGGTTTCTGGCACCAGCCTGACCGTACAAGTGAAACCTCTCAATGGAGAAAGGAACCAAATTGTACTTGGACTGTTTCAGACCCATTGTTTTTTATTAGCAGAAATGCCTGAAAAACAATAGGAGAAAAGCTGCCATTGCAAAAATTCAGACACCTACTGCTTCAGCTAAGGGTTAAGATAAATTGTAATCTGCATGTTTAAATTATATAATGAACCTTAAGGAAATAAACCTTGACGCTTGCTAATAGCACTGAGATTTAAAACGAAAAAGCAAGGGGAGGAAGGGAGCTTTTCTTTTTACAGAATAGGAAGCAAAAAGGAGCACAGTTCATATTTTTCTCTTTATCCAATTAGCAGTAATGTAGACGAATGTCTGACACTGAGAAAAGAGGAAAGGTGGAAGCTGCCGTCAGTGAGAGCAAGGCTGTTTTCCACATGATGGCTGTTTCTGGGGGCTTGCAGCCCCTCAGCACGCTGCTGGAGAGTGGGGAGGTGGGGATGACCCCTGCTAGCAGTGCTTCCCGCCGGAGCGTGCGGTGTGCCGTGTCTCAGGTTTCCTTTTTGTTTGTCTAAGAAGCAGAGCATCTCCTGATGAAGGTCACAGCTTTGATCCCCATGGCTTGCTCGTGTGTTTATGGATGGCCATTATTAGTAACACAGGCTAGTGCACACACTGCTCCGTGCCTGCCCTTGTCTGACTGCAAGGGAGCAGGGGCAGGATAACAAAAGAAAGTATAAATAGAGTCATTTTAAAAGCCTGTAAAATAGAAATAGACTTTTAGGGAGGAGAGAAAAAGAATGAGGCGTGTTACCATGGTAACTGCCAATGGTTTATTTAAGAAGGGCGAAGAAACAAACACCACAAAAAGGCGAAGTCAAGAGGAGTTGAAGATTGCTGAAGGAATCTGTCAGGATACGGACTCCGAGGGGCCAGGTAAGAGCAGTGAGCTTCTACTAAAGCTGTGCTGAAAAAATTCATCCCACAAAGTGGTCTGGAAAATGTTACTATGAAATGTGCATTTCCAGTTAGGGAAAGTGTGTTTCCATTTTTTGGGGGGGTGGAGAGTGGGGAAATACATGAGAACAAATGTCAGATTGGTGAAATCATCAGGAGTAAAGGGCCACATTACCGCTGCCCAACCGGAACCCACTTAGTGCAAATCCCAACTCATGCCTCTGGCTGTCTTGATGTTAGAGGACTAGAGGAGGTCATTCTCTTGTGTTGACTTGGAGGAATATTTTTTTAATATTATTTCTGTAGGTCCAGAACCAAATTCAGTCTTGACATAGCTAGATCTGAGAAGAAGGCACTACTGTGATTTTGATCTGGCTCCTCTATCTGGATCGAGTATTTTGAAGACTTTGCTTCTCTAAGTAGCTCTTGCATTTCTGTCTACAAAGTCAGGTCATTGCAGCAGGCAGAAGCATTCAGGTTTCCTCATGTCTTCCTGCAAGCTCCCACTCCTTAAAGAAAGATCAAAGTAAGCTTTAATCATAGGATCAGGAACATTTTGGGCTGGAAGAGATCATCTGCAGCAGAAATAAGTGACAAAGCCATACAGTTTGCAAGGCAATTCTGCAGGGTTCCTGGAAATGACTAAGAGATCAATTGGTCAAACAGATTAGGGCTTGTGTCCTCTTTGTGTGTGTTGTAAGTGCAGGGCACAGAGCAGGGCTGCAAACTCCAACTCAGAGTGACCTGACCTTGCAGAGGGCCAAGAGCAGAGATGTCTGAGGGCTGACTGGAGCAGGTCTGACTGGCTTTAGTGGCCAGACGTGGTGCTGCGCAAGAATGGCTGCACTGCTCTGGCCCCTGGGAGTAAGAGCTGCTCCCGATCTGGGCAGAGCTTGCCTGTGTCTGAGACAGCCACATGGCTGGGAAGCTCCGTCTCCATTTCTGACCTTTCCATAGCACAGTGCTGTGGAACCTTGGGTCAATTCACTCCACTGGATCTGTTTTTTGCACCTGCAGAGGCAAGGACTGTGTTTCTGGGTTTGTGTCCTGCCTCAGAGGTGCATAGTCTGTAAACTGTCTGGGAGTGGGAATATCTTCCCGCTTGCTGCTACGACGCTAATCCAAGTGGGAACCTGATCAAGAGAGGGCTTTCAGGAGCTCCCACAGTGTCAGCTACTAAAAATTGGACCTGAATGTCCTTTTCTGTGTGCATCAGGAACATGGGAATCATCTTTATTGTTCCTTTTCCCCCCACAGGAAAGCTCTCACTGGGTCAAATACCAAAGACTGAAAATGCTGGCAGCTGTGGTAGGCAACAGTGCTGTTTGCCTTCCCTTATCCCATCTTCTATCTTGCTTTCTCCTCAAATGTTTTTGCTCAGATTCTGTATTTCATAGGTAAAACGGCTGATCATACTGATTTGCATTCATTCTCCCTCTGCCCAGGAGGCTGCATCCTGCCTGAAGACTGCTGTGTACTAAATGCTGCACATTCACAGGGCAGAAAGATGCTTTCTGCCCCGAAGAGCTCTTAACATGAGAAAAGAAACAGCAGATAGAAAAGCAGGTGTAATGGTACCCGGAAACACCGCAATGGGACCGTTCCACTCTCGACCTTAAAAGCTCAAACACCAGAAGCGACTCGAAACTCCCCGCGGTTGGGGTGTCTTTTGCTGTTTTGTTTTTCATCTTTTTGTTTCTAAATCAGTGTAAGGTTTTCCCAGTTCCTGACTCATAATTTTGAAAACCTCAGGGCTGGTACTTCTGGAAGAGTTCAAACGGCAGAGAAACCACAAAGAGAGAACAAGTTTCCCTATGAGGAGAGCTAAGAATTGCAAAAAATGTTAGTTTCTTCTAAAAACTGCACCAGCAACTTCATCAGGGAAAAGGAAACAATTGCAAAAGTCTCCTGCCTCTTTGCAGTGGAGGACAGACGCTGTGGACTTTCCCCTCCTGTTTGGCTTCATGATACAATGTAAAGCAATACTGTATATTCACACAACAGACCAGGAGACTTTCTGTTGGATTTCTATCAAGAGGCTCCTTCCTCTCACTGAGAGGGAGGCAGAGCTTTTTAAAACTCTGGAGTATGAGCTGAAAGCCCTATTTCTTTTTAGAGTAATCCAAAAGATCATCCTTGATTTCCTTCTCCAACACCTCTCTGCTCAATGAGTGCATTGCGGCAGCAGTACCAAAGCTCGTCCACATTACTGATCCCCTGGATGAAATTTGATACACAGCTTGAAAGGCTGATGCCTCTGTGAGCCCATTAACACAGACATATTTGCTGGGAGCTGGAAATTATTTCATCCAAAAAGGGCCCTAGGTTACCTAACTCAGGCCAATTTTTGTGCGAAACCAAACCTACGGGTGGCATATTTATTTTTAGCTTTCGAGCTAAATTCTCTTCATTTTCTCCCCCGGAGCAAGAGGCGAATCAGGACCCGACTGCTCCACTTTCTACATTTCCCTGACCCTATGGAGAGTTATCCCATATGCCCACCCATGCATGAGAAATTCAGAGTGAGCATTTTCAGAAGGTTTCACACAGCCTTTGATGTCTCCTAGCCTGGGAAATTGGTCCCCCTCCTGCTTCCCAGCTTGGAAGGTCTCACAGTGGTATCTGCAAGAGATAACGCTCCCTTTTGCTGTCTACACTCTGGGCCAGTCTGACTGTTTGCCTCTCTGCTGCGGGACTGCAAAAGGGATATTTCCTTCCAGATATTGCAGAAAGGTCCTTTCTGAGAGGCTGGCCCGCCTGCAGAGCGGGGCAGTCTGTGCCGCTCCTCTCCTCTCTTCTCACAGAGATTGAGTTATGCCAGGCTTTGACCTAAGTGAAACTGCTGACGGTCACAGGGATTTGACTAATCTCCTTAGGTCGCTGTGAAATTTGCGATTCCTTTTAGGGAATAGAATTTTTTTATGATTTTTTTTTTCCCTTTGGGCTAACTTGCAATGTAAAAATAAACTGAAGCCCACGGTGGGAGATTAATTTCCTCCTGAACTCAGGAAGGGCAGTCAGTCAACACAAGATCCTCCTGGCCCATCCCAGGAGGACGCTACTCCTGGATTCATTCCTGCAGACAGCTGCTGTCCGACCTTGCCGTAAGACTTCCTTCCCCAGTGCTCTCCTCCTGGCCCTGCTGTAGCCCCATGGGGTCTCAGTGCAGCCCATGGGCACAGCCCAAGACGTTTCCTTCCCGCCTGGCTCTGTTCTGCCTCAGAGCCCTCTGCTAGCAATAATTCTGGGGGTGGGGAGCTGAAATGCTAAAGTCCTAACTTCTAGTCATATTTGGCTCATCTCCTAATGAAGGGAGGAAACCTATCTCCCCAGGTATCCAATCTCCAGGGGCTGATTAATGATTTTGCCTCCATCCTCGTGACTCAGAGAGCCTCTCTGCAGCTTGGCCCTGTAGCCTCCTCCCAGGGTAACCGTGTCCTTTCGGTGCAGAAAACCCCACTCCTGTGCTCCTCCCCATCATTCCTGCTGCCAGCATGCTCCTGTCCTCTTCAGAACATGGGAGTGTTTGCACCATGCTTGTGATACATCTCCTAGTCGACCAGCACTAGCCCACCTTACCTGGCTCTCCGATCCTTCCTGACCCAAATTATGCTTCAAGCAGATTCGTTATACCTTATAAACTCCTCAAACACTCTGAAAAGAGTTGCAGTTTGGCATTGTGCTCTTGCACCTGAAACACTGCAGAAACACTAGACCTACCTGCCATGTGGAGGTTTGTACGTGGGTCTTTGTGCCAAAGAAACCTCTGCAGACCCCTTGGTGCATATGGTTGCTGCCCAATGCTAGTATTAGTCAAATAATTAAGAACTGGTTGCTCACACAAATGCCAGAGCCGGGCTCATTTTTGCTGTGCTCCAGGGGTTCTCATTTCTAGACATTCCCATAAATTAAGCTGGGCAAGCTGGCAGGGGAGAAACGGTCTCTGAATGTTGGCATGAAAATCCCCACCACAAATTCAGCTGTCATTGTCCTTCTGCTTTGAAAGTTTTAAGCCCTTCAATTAGGGAGAAATGACAATACCCAGAGTGGGATTCCTTTGCTCTTATTTTGGCATGTAAAATTGAGATGTCTGGCTTCAGATGAACTAGTCACCATCGGCTCCCTTTATTGATGATGCAGAGAAATAGGAAGAATCAGAGTGTGATTCAATCTACAATAGTATCTGAGAGAGGTCAAATGAATCATAGACTGTAAAAGAAGCTGAAGCTGCGTGGCCAGACATAAAAGTCTACGTTTTAGATGTCTAAATTTAAGTGAGATGAATTCCACTCCTGTGACTCAGGTGGTCGATCGCACAATGCAATGACACGCTGACCATGCTGAGTAATACGGCTCTGATTTCATGACTCGCCTTCACCCCTGCCTCTTTTTTCTGCCAATGTAAAGGTGCAGCACTGTCCTGTTGATTAATTTCTTAGCCCTCAGACGCAGGACTATGCAAGGTAGAATCTAGCTGGCCACTGAGCATGTGTTTGTCTTCTGGGGGAGCAATCATGTGGTCTTACCTTGTGCTTCCAGGTTGCTGTATTTTCTCTCCTCCAAGATAGGGCATCTTTGAATTAATAAAAATGCTAATGGATAAAGCAGCAGGCAAAGTCTAAAGAGCTCAAGGCTGTGATGCTGAGAGGTCGAGAATGGGCTGAGGGCTCATTCTGGCTGTGGAAGCTGGGGGAGAGGGCCTGGGAGAAGGGCAAGGAGTGGAACGCAGTGGTGATGAGCCTGTTAACAGGACTCATTTCAAAGATGGAAAGCACTTAGCACAAGGTAACATGAGAAAACCTTACAATCGTGGAAAACGGGGCTGAAAGGTGGACTTGGAGGCATCATGTAATCTACCCCAGCACAGGAGGTCACACCCAGGTTTCCAATGCCAATCAATGAAATATAGAGGTGATTTTGCTAGAAGGCAAGAGACTCTCCTGCTTGTTTCCTGATGCCTTCGATCTGTGTCCAGTGGTTCACGTGGTTTATTGTGCAATGAGCAGCATTGCCTCCCTGTGAGCTGCAATGCTGGGGATTTTATTCTCACAGTACATTGCTAGAAGTTCTTTTAAAGTTTTCCCTAGAATTCCCTGGATAGGTTATCCCTAGAAATCACCAGCTGGGAAGCAGGATTAACAAGCAGTCGGGTCCTCCTCCTCTGAACCTCAAGGGCACGTCATTGACGCCACACTGCTCTAGGACCCTGCTTCCCCAGTGGGAATCTGTTTCTCATTCCCTGTGATATGTGGCAATCCTCTGCATTTGAGATCTGAAATAGATGTGCCAGACTGTGACAGGGAAAAGTGCCTTGGGCAGGGCAGATTGGAGAGAGCTGGCAGGAACCAGAGTCAGAGGGTGGCTCTTGGGTGCATCTCTACCTCTCTTGCTTCTTCTGACAGGGAGAGGAGGACGTAGCTCAGGGCTGTGCTTCTCCCTCTGAGCTAAGGACATGAAGAAGCAGCGCACATGCCTCTGGGGATGCAGTTCCAGCTGTGCAGCTAACAGTGTACAGAGCAGGCACACGATGGATGGTGCTTGCTGTAAAGGAGGGGGCAACAGAACCTGATAGGTGATGGTAGTGGTAGGTAGCACTGTCCAGGAAGGGAAAATGGCTTTGCAGCCAGTACTAAGCCTAACTGACAGGCTCAAATTCAGATATAATGCTCTCAGTGAGAAGCCTCTGGTATGACGGCGATCCCTTGATGCTGAGAGGCAGCCAAGTTTTCAGGTGGGATTGGAAGCGGACCCTTGAGACACTTGAGTCCTCCGCTGGTTACTGCCAGCCCTGTCTACGAGTCTCTGCAAACAATAAGGGGAGTCCTTGAGATGCACCTGAGCTCCTTTGCCTATGGTCTGGGCCAGCTCCTGCCTAGAAGTCATATAGCCAAGTGAGTGCAGTCGTTTGCCTTAAGTGCTCAGTGCTGAGAGACAGGGCCTGCTGGGCTCGGGAGCTGCTACACCCATCTCCTATTAGGAGGTCCGTAAAAACCACAAAAGGCTTGCTTCTTTCACAAAGCCTAAGAGACCCTGAATACTTTAAATACTAGTTATTAGTACAGCAATAATTAAATAATGATGAATGCTCCAGAGGGATGTGCTCAGTAGCTCTGTGACCTTGCTGCTAGAAATTGTCCTCTCCTTTCTGCTCATAACCCTGGTGTTGCTCTAATTAACTTGAACTACCAAACAGATCCTCATAATCCCAAAGAGATTTCCATGCCAATCTAGTGGAGACTTATGGGAAAGAGCAGTGCCTTAAATTGCGGGCTGGTTGGGATGGGAAAACCTCCTTTCCATTTCCTCATTCTTTGTAGCTTTGAGATACTGAATGTTTGGTCTAAACATATGTTAGGTCGGTGTGTTGGCCTGTGGTGATACCTGAACTTTATCCTGAAATACACATGGGGTGAGAAGAGCATTATTCATCCCTACATGCCATACCTGCTCATGTGGGCACACCTTGTTTGGTCAATGGGTGCTCAAAGCACATAGCAGTGAGGAAATTTGGATCCTGGAGGAATGGGTCAACCTTGCCTAAAGTGCTGATGGCTTGTGGTACTGTCAGTTAACATGCAGTCACCTGAAATGCACTCTGTTCTTGGGGTGCTGAAATGATGAGTGCATTGAGAAATCAAGCCCTTTTACCACGTCTCGTGGTAGGTAGCAAAAGGACTGAAGCTCTCTGGATGTTTGGGCTCCGTGTCCAAGTGCTCTGTAGTCTTATAGGCTCTGGGCTAGGTGACGTGTCTTTAAAAGGCATCAAAATCCTGGTCCAAATGTTGTTGTCTCACACCAGTACAATTCGAGTGGCTATTGCTGGGTTTGGTTTGCTGTCTAAGGGAGAGCAGGATCTGGCCCACAGGGCAGGCTGAGAAAACTGTCTCCACCTGAAGGTGTCAGCCCAGGCAGAGGAGTTAAGCTGGCAGGATAACCGCCTTGATGGAGGCAGTGACTCGCACGTAGAGATTTGGAGCGGTTCAGACCGTGCTCTCGTGTGTTTGTGTCTCCCCTCAGTTCCCACGCCTCTGCACTTCCTTGTTTAGCCCAGGCCCGGAAGCAAAACTGCTGAAATGCAAGGAGGAAAGTTATTCTCATGGTGTTTCCAGCCTGAACAGAACCAGGAGGGAGAGAGGAAATCTCATGAGAAAGCTTGACAGATTTCCAGCCCAGTCCCACTCAGGGCCATGGAGCTTCTGGTGTCTCATCTGAGCCTCTGGGTCTGGGGCTCTTACAACATTTCCATGCGCCGGGAAGTCCCACAACACCAGAGTGACAGTGATACTGATGTCCAGGACCTTCCTGCCATCCCATGGAGCTCAGCTTCACTCTGCTCCAGCCTAGATTCAGTGAGGAACAGTGTATTTGCTGCTTGTTCCCACCATGGATGAGGATGGTGAGGCTGCAGGTGACTTCTGAGGTGCTGGAGCCTGTCCAGAGAAGGGCAACAAAACTGGTGAGGGGTCTGGGGGA
>RSEF01000002.1:156578280-156598751 GCA_003993805.1 Himantopus leucocephalus | reverse complement strand
CCAGGATGAGGTGTTCTATCTCGTTTCCAGGGTTGGAGGTGAGGCTGACTGGCCTGTAGTTTCCCAGGTCCTCCTTGCCCTTTTTTTGAAGCCTCCTTCTAGAGAATCAAGATATAAGAATTAGAATTTTAACAATAATAAAAATACATCCTGAGTTTATACTTTCTGGATAGAATGTCATGATAGTATGAAAAAGAAGGTGAACAAGTATTGAGAAATGAGTGTTTTGAACGATCATAGCTTTTGGAAGAACTTGAAATAACCTAAGAGTGTGAAGTTATGAGTGCTTGGTCATTACCTGTTTCTTGGGTCTTCCTTTGCTCCATGGCAGAATTAATCTACACCTTGTCAAACTTGTTATAAGATCTGTATTGAAGTCCTTACCAATGGAGAAACGGTGTTTTTGTGAGAAGTCATTGCCAGAAAGTGTTCTTTTCTTGTGTTACATCAATCATATTTATTGCATTGACGTGCAACCTTCTGATTTATTCTTTTAAAGACTTGATATCTCTGTAAGTACTGAAAAGTAGATATCTACTCTTTTGGAGGAAGAAAGTAACAGTAAAGTGTATGTTGCACAAAGAACAGAGAGTTTTTATGCTCATCTGTTGTATTTTTTTTTTTTTTTTTTNCTTCTCGGGGTGGGGGGAAATTCACTGGCAGCTCCAACTTGCAGAAGACTTCTGGAAGAAATTCTGGCTTTTTTCAAGCAACAGGATGGAACAAAGAAAGCTCATGTGAGCAGAAGGAATTTGGACCTGACACCACAAAAGACTTTTTTAAAGTTCTTAGTTACATGAAGCTGAATACTTTTTACATATGAAAGAGGCAAATTGTCATTGCTGCCATCAATAAAACCACAGTGCACTATTCTATTCTTTGCCTTGTATTCTTTTTACTGAGCCTTCGTTGTTAGGTAACATAATACTAATGTATCATGATTTTTATTCAGTTTGAATTGATTTTGGTTCTAATATTGTTTCTAGTAAAGTAAAAGTAAAGTTTATATTTTCTAAAAAGCAGACAGCATTTGACCTTTAATTTAGATTTTAGGCTAGCATTATTGAAACATGTTAAAAAATTTTCAGCTAATTACTGTACAGTGAAATTCTGAATAGGTTTTGACTGTTTTCTGTGTTCATTTTCCAAAGTTGCTGAAGGCCAAATTACAAATTTGCCTATTATGTTTTTCATGATCTGTGACTAAGAGGTCAAAGGGGAGAAAAAAAATAATCATCAGTTTCAATAGTAATTTTCTAAATAATTTTAGGTAAATACTTTCTTTTTAGGAATATTTATATTACAGAAATAGAAACATTTCTAGAAGGTACAGGAAAGTAATTTAAACAAAAACTGAAAGATGCATATGAGTATTTTAAACTTAAATATGTATATACATGCACACATGTGCAACCTGTTAAATAGTAGTTTCTAACTTTCTTGT
The DNA here is from genome assembly GCA_003993805.1 of Himantopus leucocephalus. Taxonomy (NCBI): domain Eukaryota; kingdom Metazoa; phylum Chordata; class Aves; order Charadriiformes; family Recurvirostridae; genus Himantopus; species Himantopus leucocephalus. Next base: position 156,597,307 of record RSEF01000002.1, on the reverse strand, counting down.
AGCTTTAAACTGCTTTTATTGCTTCATTTTATTAGATTTTTTTGATTGTCATTGACGCTTGAAAGAATCTTATGTCAAACTACTTTTTGTTCTAAGTTATATCTTTGAATCTTATGTGATTATGGCAAATAGTTGAAATTTCACTATTTCTTTAGCTGAGAAGTACTCAAGGTCTGTGTACCGTGCAAATCCCTTCTAAGCTTTATTCTGATCAGTTACTTAAGATTGAAATATAACGTATGTTTTGAGGTAGTTCTGTAAAGACAGAATTTTACCTGAGATATGTATTGATGGTATAAGTTGCATGATTAATTCTACTGAATTTCTCTCTTAAGTGCTCATAGAAAACTCTGTTTGGACGGAACCTGGATTATTTGGACGAAAAGAAGTTTTATATTGATGATGTAATTGAATGTATTTGCAGTACGTAATGTGGATTACTGTCCAAATGCAGTGAAATCTTAGCAAGCACATAAATATTTGCAGAATAGTAAGGAATCAAATGTTTTGCTGCCTTAATGGATACTAAGCAGCTTCTTGAGAATTATAATGCAACTCACTAAGAATTCTAAAGAAATTTGGGAGCTTAAAATATGAGCTATACAATGTTGAAGTTTTTCACTGTCAACTGACACACAACAAATTTTATGAAGTTTGTTAGATTTAAGTTAGAAACCACTTTCCAATACTATGAATCATTCTGGTCAGTTCTGCTAAATTGTACCAGCAAATAAATAAATTGTAGATCTAATATATTGGATGTTGGATGCTTTACTTCCAGAATTACTGCTAAGACAACTGATAGGAGCTATTCAGCGTCATAAAGCTATGCAGCCATAGCATCAGTTTAAGAAGCAGTTTTGATTTTTCTTTACAAATAGACTGTGTGTTAAATGAGAGCCCTACAATCAGTGTACCAAAGCAATTTCTGAAATTAAAATAACTTTTTTGTTCTTTTGAGCTTTCATTCTTGCTGTGAACTGAATCATAAAATTCAGAAAACTGCAGTCGGATTTAGTGAACTGTAAAAAATAAAGCCTACTTATGAAAATTTGAAGACTGTAGAAATACAATGCAGCATTCTTCTATAGTAGTTGTGGCATTCTGAAATTACCACATGTACGTGCAGCTGTCTGTAGGCAAATGGAATATATTTGAGAATGTTGCTTTTGTTTGTAAAACAGCAAAGACCATGTCCTGGTCTTTTCACCGGTGCTGAAGAACTAGAAAGCCAGGGTAAGCAAACAGCTGGAGAGTCTCCTTGAAAAGACGTGTTGTCTTTGTGTGTTTTATGATTCTTTTCTGTTTTGATTTCGACTGAAATAACTTCTTTTGAAAGCTCTGCCTGTTTAGGAGCTGAAGAAGCAGTGATTGAGTAGATAAAATCTATTTGCGTCAACCTGTTCTGAAAGGCAAGAATTCATATATTCATGCTTATTGATTCCTATATCTGGAAACAACATTATGATAAACTAGGTATGTATATAAATTATTTTCTTGATTTGCATAATCCATCAAAACCACGAATACAATAAGCTGCCAGTCATAATGTTGTAAAGTTTATATATGTAAGTACAACATTAATGTATTTAGCTTTTATGTTCAGAAATTGTTATCATGACTAGGTAGGTCTTCAACACTGATGTAAAAGTTAACTTCTAATTTGTCAAAAGCAACAGCAAAAGCAAGCTCCTGAGCTTTATGGGGCTACATCTGTGTAGTTAAACAAAAAAGGCTGATAAGGAGCTCTGGATCCTGATCATCTGCACTATTTATTTACTAGCTTGATTTCTGACTCTTTTTTGGAGTGCTGTTGACTTAGCTGTTTCTAAGACAAACCTGTCAGAAAGAAACTTTGCCCTTTGCAAGCTGGACATGAGCCAACCTGTGCCTCTTGACCTGTGAACCAGGAGGTCCCTGGTCCATGGTCTTTCTTTACTAGGGTTACAGATACAGCTTATGAGAATTTCTGTCTTGAATTTTAGGAATGCAATTCTAATGAGGTGTTTTCCTTGCTATGGACTTGTATATAACATTTTTATCTAAAGGAAATTTAAAAAAAAAAAGTTAATGTTTCTGATTCAAATTATTCTAAAAGTTATGTTCCAAGTTGGTAATACTATCATTGAATAAAATTTATTTTTAGCTTTTTTTCCCCTTTGTTGAGATGTAAAAACATTTTGAAACAAAGAGTGGAAGTGTTACGGTTTTATCTTACATGTTGTCAGAGTTTTTTAAGAAAATCTGTTTGAAGTTGTCATGTTTTCATTTAAAATTCTGCCTTGGACTAACATCTTCTGATATATGTTAATATGTAATTATATATATATAAAGATAGCTTTTTCTTTTGTAACTAACAGGTGCTTTCTTATTAAGTCATTGGCAACGGCTGTACAAAGCATTTTGAGGATCACTTGTCAAGGTCACTCTTCCAAGAAACACTGACGGAATTTTCTCAGCAGAATGTCTCTGTAATGACTTGAGCCTTATGCAGACGAAACTTGTTGGGAATATGGCTTTCCAAGGCAGTATTAACGCGTATTTCCGTTAAGTGATGAAAGGTGGATATCACAGGAAGGAAGAGTCTTATCCATGAGGTGCAATTGGCGTTAGATACGGAATGAATAAAAGTTTAATGGGAGGTAAAGATCTAGCTTGAGGTAAATCTGAAGAAGACGTTTGCAAGAGAAGTCCCAAACAGCTGAACTAGCTAATGAAGGCTGGTCTAATGTTAGCCAGGGAGCTGAAAGTATCTGGCAGTGTAGAGGAAACAGACCCTTTCTAGCATTATGGTTGGAGGGGGATGTCATACAGAAAAATCTCCAGTGCTTTTGTGCATCCAAAGGAACACATCATTCGGAATGATTGTCTATAGATGCTTTCTTGAAGGAGAATCCCAGTTCGACTGTCTTTCATCATGTAACTCCATCCAACACCAGTAAAATCTTATAACTTTCTTGAGAACTATATAAGCCTCAAGACTGGCTAATTGCACGATTTTAGGTAACTCAGTTCAGCTTTCTACTTGCTATACAACTATTGAGGTGTTCTCTTGCTGGTTTTTTTTTCCTTTCTGAAATATTCTAGAGCAACCTATTGCAGGAGAGCAGCTAAACTATGGTACTCCAAACGTGTAGGCACTGACCTTCTCATAGCATGATATGCATATGAAAAGCTTTGTATTAGTGTTGCTAATTTACCATTGCTTCAAAGCAATGGTAAAGACTCATAGTTACTTTTTTTTTCTTCAATATTCACTTCACATTAATTGCTTGTGTTGGACCTGTTCTGGCTTTAAATTACAGTTTTGTTTTGGGGTTTTGAGAATGATTCCAAATAATTTAAAAAGTAATGATAGAAATTACATCAATACTTAATTTTCCCACAAGATTGAGAGACCATAAAAAGTCAGTTTCCATACAAAGACATGGGCTGTTGATGGACATAATTATGTTCTGGAAATTATGGTGGTATGAATGAAACCAGAATCTAGTGTATGTTAAAAATAAATCTTAGATGTGTTCAAATAAATAGGAACTGTGGGAAGTCAAATGATGAGGCGTATAGTAGCAATGGAGCACTATGGATTGTCTAAAAAAAATTCTGCAGCTGCTTCTAAGGCAAATGTTTGCAATCATTATAGTGCCTTGTAATATTTTGTGCAACTTGACTATTTCTATCTTTAAATTGATGCATAAGTAAGTATTGTGCAGAAGATACTCATGTCATTTTCGGGCAGCTTAGTATTTCGTGGGATCTTGAATGCTTTGATTTTATACCACGTATTTCTAAACGGCAAAGGTTAAAGAACATAAATAATATTTTATATTTGTTTTATAGTCAAAATAGTCTTAACCCCAAGTCTATTTTGTTAGTCATTAGATAAAACGGCTATGCCTTTGCTAAAATAGCTATAATCTTACAAGACTGCACAGATTCAAGTCACAATTAACCATCTATTTTGTGCTGATTATTCTTCTGTAGCTATTTAACCAAGGAACTTGGTTTGTTTACAATAATAATAAAAGTTAAAAGTGGAATAAATAAAGGATTCTCTGTCATTTTGACACTCCACAAATTAAATGTTTTTCTGGGGACTAGAATAACATACAAAGTCAGTATTCCATGTGCTGTTTGAATGAGTAAAACAGCTTTCTTCAAAATTGATTATTTTTTTTAATGTAAAAATTTGATGTGTTTTCCCCCTGCTAATTAAAAAATATTTCATCCCAGTTTAACTGCTGGGATAAGACAGATGATCTACTCTGGCATTTTGCTGCTCTTGACATATCACTCTCTTTGGGTGTATCATGATCAAATGCTCCCAGTAGCAGATACTCTTGGTGGCCAGGTCCCAAGTGAGTGTTTTACTCCAATTGGTTGGATTAAAATGTAGATCAAAACTTGAGATTTAGCATTGTACATGGCAAGGTTCAGATGTGTCATGCTGACATTAATCTGGAGTAGGGCTTATAGCTTAAGTTTCAGTGTACTACAGCTGCAGAANTAGAATTCAGCCTGTGCTGCTCCATTTTACTTAGCTGCTTTAACTTTGAACTCTTATTTTCAAAAGGAAAAATAAAGACTGAATTCTTACAGCTGTACGTAAAACACTGAAAATGTGACCAAATTTAAAACAAGAAGCTGATGCCTACTACATCTTCAGAAAGAAACAAAAAGTTGCAAGAGTTACGAAATGTGAAAATGTGCCACGCACATCAGCCACAGCGCTCCATGGCTGTGGAATCGGACATTTTTTCCAAAATAATGAAGATCTGAACAATTCTGATATAGGATAGTCATATTTGGAAACAATTTACCCAGCGCTTCATTCAGTCTCTTTAGTTATCCCTGGCACTCCAGCTTTCTCATAGCACTTTGCAAGAAGCCAGACAACAGCTGGAGTCTCAAATGAGAGTTGATAGGTTAAGATACTGATGTCGCTTTACGAGTTCCTCCTAACTTAATGTGAGGAGCTGTACTCTAAACATGGAAAATATGGAAGAAGCTGGGACTCTGTGGTTAAATAGTTGTTAAGGATGAGTGCTGGATCGTTAATGTGCTGCAGACTGCAGTTGTGCATACTTGAACAAAGACAAGACAGGTGGAAAAACAACTATTGAAATGATGATACAGTAACTTAATTTTGCCAAATAAAGTGTGCCATCTGCAAAGTACTTAGTATTCTGAAATGCAGCCTCTGTTATGGTAGACTGCACAGTATTTATAGAAAGAATCTCAAATTTAAGATCCTTTGAATGTGTCATCCATATCAGCGTCGTTTGGTTGACTTTCCTGTTTTGCAGTAATGTGATTAGCTTGCTGGGGATGTTTAGAAGGCCTTTAACGCTGTTTACCTGAGGTGTAGGTGAGATGCTGTTATTTTTTAGTAGGCCAATAAAAATAGTCTGCCACTAGATTATTTGTTTTCTCTTTTCATTGGTGGTTAGAAATAATGATAGCTATGTGTTGTTTCCTTGATGCTAACTGAGGCCACTCTTTTAGTAAGAGCAGGCCATATCGCCTCTGACGGAGGAATTGTGGGTCGTATGCTGAAGCCCAGCCAATCTGTGTAACTCAACCGGTGTCCTCATCTGACCAAAACATTGATGTCTCCTCCCATCATTTCTGTACTTCCTACTCTAGAGAAAGCATTCGTAGATGATGAGTCGCACTGTTTCTTTGTTATGTACAATTATTTTCTGTTTGGCCAACAAATGGCCAACAAGTATCTCTCAAGAAAACGTGTGTCCAGAGTGTTTGTCTGGACCACTCTGTTCAGTTGGGCCATTTCTGACCTGCAATCTTTAAACTGTTAACCATTGCATTAGTCATTTTTGTGACTATTCCCTGGGTAACGTAACACCTACAATTCAAAGCCAGTGTAATGCAGAATAATAATGATACTTGGTTTGGGTTTGGTATGTTGTTTTTTTCCTGGCAAAAAATCTATTGTAAAACAGGGAAGAGTGTTCTGCTTCAGGATTAACTAGGCAGGAGTAATACTACTATGTACTTTTATCTCAGATCCTTTCATCAAAGACTGATTATCAGTGCTACTTTACATTTTAGTATCACATTTTTAAGGGAATTTTGGCTTTCATCACAGGATATAGACTTTTATTCAGATATTTCTTCAGCATAGCAAATAGGAATCTCTGGAGTCCTCTGTGTATGAGGACTTTGTTAATTTTTTTGTGGACATTGATTAACTTGTCCCTTTGATAAAGTTCCTTAGCTCTTGAAAGTGCTTAGCTCTGTTACTCCCAATTACTTCTATTACGAGATTTTTCCAGAATTTAATTCCTCAGAAGGCTAAAAATCTTCTAATTACAGCCTAAATGTATTCAGTTATACACATTTGTGCTTGTGTCACCATTGACCTTCAGTTTAAAGAGCTCTCATCTGACCCTTGAGGTATTTGTAGGCAATTTCTGAACTGTGCTGAATGAGGTCATGGAAGCACAATATTCTGCAAATCCTGTTCAATAACCATTTGCAGTGTGGCAGCGTGCTATCACAGGACGTTCTGTGACTCATGTGGTCCTTCATGCTTATACTGTATGCAGTAATTTCTGTTCAGTTGTATATGCCTTCGCTGAACCGATGCATTCTTTGAACTTGTAGTTTCATGTGCCTGTCTTCTCGTGATCAGGGAAAAAGACTGTATAATATTACAGAACAGTGGAGGTTAGAAGGGACCTCAGGAAGTGTATCTCTAGGCAAACCGCCTACTCAAAACAGGGTCAGCTATGAGATCAAGTAAAATTGCTCAGGGCTTTATACAGTCAGGTCTTGAAAACGTTCAGGGATGCAGATGCATAACCTTTCTGTGCAACCTTCTCCAATGCTTTTACTGTCTGTCCTCATGGGGAAAAAAGTCCTTACATTGTCTGAACCTGTTATTTCAGCGAGTGCTTGTTGTCTGTTGTCCTCTTGCCATGCACTACGGTGAAGAGCCTGGCTCTGTCTTGATAAATCTCCCTATGGAAGGCTGCTCCTAGTTTCCCCTGCAGCTGTCTCTTCTCCCAGCTGAACAAGCTCCGTTTTCTTGGCCTCTGCTCACAGGACAGGTACTCCTGCCCTTGACCATTGCAGTAGATCGCCACTGAACTCATTCAAATTTACTGATGTTTTCCTTGTATTGGCAAATCCAAAACTATGTGATATTCTAGGTGGGGTCTAATGAGTCCTGAGTAAAGGAGAACGATAATTTACAGTCTATGCTCCTGTTGATACAGCCCAGGATACTGTTGGCCTTCCATGCTACCAGAGCATACCACTGGCTCATATTCAACTTGCCATCTACCAATACCCACAGCTCTTGTTCCACAGACCTGGTCCCCAGCCTGTAACACTGCAAGGGGGTCTTCCTTCCCAGGTGTTGGGCTTTTTATTTGTCCTTCATTAAATGAGATTCCTGTCAGCCCATTCCTCCAGCCTGTCTAGGTCTGTCTGAATGGTAGCCCTGTCTTCAAGCATGTTACTTTATTCTCCTCCCAGCCCACCTCCAGTTTGGTGTCATTGCAAATTTTATGAGCAACCATTTCATTGTCTCTTCCAGGTCACTGATAAAGACGTTAAACAGGACAGATCCCAGGGTAGACCCCTGTGGTATTCCTGTTTCTACTGGCCTCCAGGCCAGTAGGTTTGTTGGTCTTCTGCAAAGACATAGTATATCAGCACTCAGAGACTTCTCTGGTCCTTGAATCATCTTCTAACTCCTTAATCACCATAGATCCCAAAGGAACATTGGTTGGATAAAGCTTAGTTGGTAATAACAAGAGGTAATTATTCAAGTAATTGGGGGCTCGTCAGACACTAATGATCTGTGCTTCAGAAGACAAGTGAAATATTTCCTTACTAAGAGGGATTTGCAGTAAGACTACACAGCAGGAGGGAGTACCTGTTACTACAGCATACCGTGTGATATTTATTATTCTAATTACAATTTCTATGCATTTTATTTATCTTACAGTGTTCCATCTCCTTGTACAATATTAGAAAAATCCAAAAACAGGCTATTTTAAAAATCATTTAAAGAAAGCAAAGATAAGGATAGAATTGTGATAGAAAGAATGACTTGGATTGTACAGTGTAAGCCTGGCTGACCTAATGCTGCTACTGTGAATTTGCTCTAATATGTTTCTAAAATAGTTGGACTCATACTCCTCATATGCCAGATGACTGTTGCTCTACAGAACAAAACCATTGCTAGCAGATACTGGAGTTTTGCGTCAACCTGCTGATGTTTCTTGACAAGATGTTGACCTGACTGGTTGTAAAACTCCACCCTGAACACACGAAGAGTTGAGCACGCCTGATGCACAAACTCAAACAGTAGTAACTGAGCCTGGGGAAGAAAAGGTTGTTTATTATGTTGTTGATATTACCAGTATGAAGCAACTTTATCTTAAATATGCTGTTTGGAATGCTTTGAAGTAGGGCAGGGAAGCCATCTACTGACAGTGATATGTTACGGGATATGGTAGGACCCAGAGGCAAAGTAGTCTAATGCTGTCAGAGTAAAATCTCTGTGCTAACTACTTGTGTTTCCAATGTGGAATAGAAATGAGTGTCTCGGACAATGTCAGGAGCAGGGCTGGCCTTGGGCACAAGATGAACAAAGTCTGACGAGCATCGACTTGGCAACAGAGAAGCTGGACTAATGAGTCTATTCCCAGCAGCAGGAGCTGAAGAACAGGGCGCTCCTGGCATGGTCTCCAAACTGTGCCTCCAAAGAAACTTGGAACGGTACAAATCATAAGGGTAGGCATATCCTGAAGTACCCATTTAATGAAAAATAAATGCTCTTTTCCTCCAGGACTTGCTGTCAATGAGTATGTTTTATTGCTAGCAGTTACTAGCAGGAGCAGTAACATATATCTGTTTATCCCATAAAACTTGGAATAGACTGTGCTGGTCACAGAGTAAACTGAAAGATTGGAATATCCTATTTTTTATTAGATTACCACATCACTTTAAATATGTTTCTTCCTCTATATTTGTCTGTGGACTGCAGAATTAAAGCATCATGTGAGGATTTATGCAAGACTTAACTTTAAGAGTCTACATTTACTGAGCCTTTTTTGGTCCAGTTCCTCCAGCTGCTTCATTGAATGTACCAAATATGAAAGTTGTTAGCATATTTAAAACTTCACTTTGCATGGAGATTTGTACTGTGAGTTCATTTATTATGAGCTATGATATGCTGTAAGATAAATAACCCCAAATACGATATAAAAGTCAACATCTATATCTGATTAATTGAAGGAGTTATGGAGGAGAGACCTTAGCTGTGCTTGGCGAATTCAAAAAGTACTTGCAATTTATCTAATGCCAAGTAATACGTAATGAACAAGATCAAATTATAATGCTATGGTTCACTGAGCATGGTTGATTAAGATCATTGTTCATTCACCAAAGGCCTGTCGTTTAATATTTACATTGTTGGAGAAATGCATGACTGGGACCCTAGCAGTGCTTACCTTTTCAAAGAAGAAATATTTATAGAACATAGTTCATTATAAATATGTTAGCACAGGTAAAGCTAGAATACATTGAAATGTGTTCTCTGCATAATAACTAGATAACATAAGGGTATACTTTTTGCTTCCTGAGCTAATTATACTGGTAAAAATCCTCCTGTTGCAAAGATTTATGATCATTTAAAGTGTCATTCCCTTATGGAAACAGATTACAGTAGTATAAACACTATGACTGTACCAGTATAGCCAAAGCAGACTGATTTTTATTGATGTCCTTGTGTCATGTGTCCATGTGCTCTGTCATAGGAGCAGCGTAAGGACCTGCTCTGGAGAGCTTGTTGGGCAATGTTTGCGATGGGCTGGCTCACCACCTTCAGGAAAGTGCTAGAGGATACGCTGCCCCAGACGGTGGGTATGACTGCCTCTGCCCCATGGAAAGACAAGGGTCTGTGCTACTCTGCAATACAGAGACTGTGAATGAAAATCATAATATCTCTCCCTTTTCCCTCCTTACCGTGTAAACAAAGTAATTCATGCAACCTTTTTCCAGTGAAAATTCTGCCCGTGCTTCTCCCTGCGTATTTTTGGCTGTATGGTAACAGCAATCTAATAGCTGACCTCCTCCTTTCTGTCGTGTCCCACCCATACCCCGTTTCTTAGTGTGGATCGTACTAGACTAATACGACACTGTTATTTATTCTTCTACACAGGCAAACAATCCTGCAGTCAACAGAGCCTATTGTAATCAGTAAGCCTTTTACCTGGTAATTCTTACGATTTTCCATTGCAGTTAGGATATGACTTGGCAACAAGTAGGAGTGAATGCTGGCTGTATTTCACCCGTTTTCTAATTGAGAGAGAAAATAGAGAAACTGCTGCTACTTTTATTATAGCAATTAATGGTAAATCTAGAGCAGCCAGACCTGAAATGTCATTCATCTCTCTGTGCTCCGCGTATTCTTGATTTGCTACCCTACTTCTGTACCTTTGCCCGTTCTGTTCCGTTGCCCATTTTTGCATTTTTCTCAGTCATTTTACTGGAATCCGGATGTGCATTAATGGGTTTAAGTGCTCTTTTGAAACTATGCAGAACTGCATTTCTTCTAACTAGAGATGAGGATTAACTTTTGCACCAGAAAAATGTTTTAAACCTCTGCAAACGGAACAGAGTTTTGAATACCTAGAACAATGTGTCGGTGTTCTAAAGACATTTTTTTTTTTTTTTTATGGTGCAGGAAACAATGACTGTATTGGAAGGCTATATGGTGCATCACAGAAACATACTAAAAAAGAACGTCACAATTACAAGGCAGCATCTGTGTCAAAGCCAATTTAAAAACTCTGCAAATATATCGTTGCAATCGTCACCTCTTATATGAGAATAAAAATTCTTGCTTTCAGAAATAATATTTAATTTTGGGGGGTTCTAGCATCAATTTTAACACTGTTTTTGCTCTGGTTTGATACCTTTGTTTTGAATTGTGGCTTCTCTGTTTCTCTGTTATTGTAATTCTGATATTCACTGCAATTTACGTGATACTTTTTCCAGGGAATAAGATTTCTCTGCATGCTGATATCCCTAAATTTCAGGGTTAAATCTGTTAAAAGTGGCAGAAACTTAAGTCTGTCCAGGATATACAGAAACACTAACTAGAAATTTTTCTATTTGTATAGTAAAATAGGGCTTGATTCTGAAAGGAAACCTAAATAGCTTTTCTACTGCTTATCTTAAGAGAGGTCAGCTTGAATGACAGGAAGCTCATGGAATTTGTCTGTTGAGCTGGATTAGCTCAAAGCTCACTTTTCAGTGATGCAGTAACAAGTAGGTAACATTTTTCCTTAAAAAAAAAAAAATAAAAAAAATCCTGCATTGTCCTTTTGTTGGTTCCTCCTCACCTTTGTGGATATTAAAATACATGTTCTAATAAAATGTTTGAAATGAGCTTTCTGTTTGTCCTGTGCTCAAAACATTGTGATAATGTGTCGCTGGTTATGAATGCAGAGATTCACTAAATAAACTTATAAAGTACAAAAATATTCTATCTCTAATATTTTACTTACAAAATAATATTTGAAATTACTGTTCGTATGAGAAGCACGGTATAGCAATTTCTTTTCAAATATTTAATTAGGAAGTGCTTAATATAAACATACAAAATTATTTTATTGTTTTTCCCCACTGAGATACATGGGAAATAGAGGAAAACGTTGCTCATCCTAGTTCTCAATAACCATTCTCTGCCAGTATGTATTACAGACTAGAGTAACTATAAATAGCTGAGAAGACCAAACATATGTGTTTATGTATGCACTGCCTACTGCCAAAAAATATGGTTTCCAGGAACTGGGAAAGAGTCTTGCCTGTTCCTATTAGGAGCCCCGAAACAGCGGAGTTGAGCTAACTGCAGTGTCTTTTACAGGTTGCATCAATTCTTTTCCTCATGTGGTTAAGGTTTCATTATTTGGAAGCTTCATCAGCAAAGCTCCATTTTATAAATGCTTAATCATTCCCTATTACATTGGGAGATTTCATAGCTCAGAAAGTTACTGTAATCCGGGATCCCTCAAAGGGATCCAGTCCTAAAATTCCTTGTTATAGAGCACTTGAATGCTGCATAATGAATACCAAATGCCATTGAATCTGCATGTAAGGAGAAAAATCTCTTTGCCCTTCGCAGCTGAATCATATGAATGAGAGTTGAGGATAGCCCATGTTTTCAGGGTAAAAGAAAGGGGTAATCATGTTTATTTGGACAGAAAACACTTATATTCAGGCAAATACATAGTTTTTTGCCTCAATCTCCTCAACACAGTATGCTTCACTTTTCCATCTTTGAGGGAAGGGGAATTAATGGACTTATGGAGTCAGTAAAAACGGGATCTTAATTTTTCAGTGATATTCACATTAAGAATATCTAAGCTTCTGCCTCTGATGTGTGTTCTTCAAAGTGCTTATGTTGATTACTTGGATTTTTAGCACCTCTTGACAGAGTTTTGTGATTCTTTTTTGTAAAATACTTTGAGAAACATCCAGGCAATCTCTCAAACTGAATCCCTCTGGTTCAGAATGAAAAATGTCTAAATCAAAGTTTTTAAGATTATGTAGAAATTTAAGAATACAGCTTGTTCATTATGGATAATTTCAAGCAGATGCTACTTACAACGATGGAGAGGAACATGTCTGACAACTCCAACTTCCTTTTTACCTCACATGTGATGTTTCTGTAATGGCTTTCTGTAAAAGCATCTGTAGAACAAACTTCTTTGAAATGGAAGGTACAAAAACGTGAAAAAATGCCAAGTGGGTTTATTTCCAATTTCAGTTATGTCTGTCTTCATTAATAAATGCAATGTGTTACACCTCTGTCCCTGCTGGCTAAAATTGCACTGCGTTATATTTTAACCAGTGATGCTCACGGTGCAATCTGTGACCTTAGTAGGCTCGTGTCTGTTGCTGTTTTAGAAAGCTGCTCCCAAATCCTTGTAGTCTGTGCTTATGATTTATTGAAACATAGTCATTGTCCCCACTACATTACTTAAAATGCAGTAGTTGTCTTTTTTAATTGGTTTTGATTTCAGTCTATTATTTTCATGGAAATTTTGTATCCTTTGTTGTCATTAATAAGCAGATTGCTGTTGTTTAACAGACCTGCATTTACTAAGCCGATTGAGCTGTCTGTTTGCAAAGGTGAGTTGGAATTGTGGGGCTACAGTACATGACTGCCTGGCTACCTGGATGGCCATCCCTTCTTCCTCCCTGCCTCCCATCCCAGGGAGGGAAAATGTAGAGTGTAAGTCAGTGTTTTAGATCTTCCTGGCAACAAAGAAACAATCCTCAAAGCATCCACATAGAGGTGATTGATTGCAGGGTATGTAAGTTTTGGGAGAAGAGCTTGGATTTTCACAGATAAATCTATCTGTGGGAGTGTTGATCTGCTTGAGGGTAGGATGGCTCTTCAGAGGGATCTGGACAGGCTGGATTGATGAGCTGAGGCCAATAGTATGAGGTTCAACAAGGCCAAGTGCCGAGTCCTGCACTTGTGCCACAACAACTTCGTACAGTGCTACAGGCTTGGGGAAGAGTGTCTGGAAAGCTGCCTGGCAGAAAAGGACCTGGGGCTGTTGACTGGCAGCCAGCTGAACATGAGCCAGCAGTGTGCCCAGGTGGCCAAGAAGGCCAAGAGCATCATGGCCTGCATCAGGAATAGTGTAGCCAGCAGGACCAGAGAAGGGATTGTCCTACTGTACTTAGTGCTGGTGAGGCCACACCTTGAATATTGTGTTCAATTTTGGGCACCACAGTATAAGAAGGACATTGAGATGCTGGAGAGGGTTGAGAGAAGGGCAATGAAGCTGGTGAGGGGTCTTGAGGATAAGTCTTTTGAGAAGCGGGTGAGGGACTTGAGTTGTTTAGTCTGAAGAAAAGAAGGTTGAGGGGAGACCTCATTGCTCTCTATAACTACCTGAAAGGAGATTGTAGAGAGGTGGGTGTTGGTCTCTTCTCCCAAGTTACAACCAATAGGTCAAGAGGAAATGGCATCAAGTTGTGCCAGGGGACGTTTAGGTTAGACATTAGGAAAAAGTTCTACACTGAAAGGGCTATCAAAGACTGGAACAGGCTGCCCAGGGAAATGGTTGAATAGCCATCCTTGGATGAATTTAAAAGCTGTCTAGATATGGTGCTCAGGGACATGGTTTAGAAGTGGACCTGATAGACTTAGATAATTGTTGGACTTGATGATCTTAAATGTCTTTTCCAGCCATAATGATTCTATGATTCTGCCATAACCTGATATTGACTGAGTGAAGTTCTCCAGCTTTTAAAACAGAGTTCTGTGAATTTCCAGGTAGAAGCAGCTCTGGCAATGTGGTTTACATTAACTGTCCAGCCAGGGACACTAGAAGCGTATGGCAGTTTGTGACTTCTGCTGCTGGTACAGACCTTACTATGGGAACTCACAGGTGGGTGGCATTTGGCAGCCATACATTTCCTGCCCCATTCTGTTGAGGGGTGAAATGTCCTGGTGGGTGTCCACAAGACAGATCTTACAAGAGATTTCTGTGAATTTTCTGCTTCCCACTCCCAACTTTCATGTCACTGGGCCTGTTGTTAGTCTGAAAGCTAAGATGAAGCAGTGGAGGCTAATTGACTTTTCAGCACGGTTTAACCTCTTAAAGTGATGTACTTTTCTGTGAAAGACGAGACTGTGGTTGCAGGCAATAATGGACAAAGTGGTGAACAAGTACTTGCGGTGGAATGTCTTTAGGTCCAGCTGAGGTGTATGATACTGCTTTAGGGTCTCAGTTTAAATGGTCATTATGTATTTTCATAGAACATTTTATTTTCCTTGTTTTGTGTTTTGTTTTTTTTTTAACCACTGATTCTATTTATGAAATGATATAAAGGAAGTGTAGTCCAATGTAATTACCAGTTGTTTTATCAATCCTGTATTTAAGATCGCTGTCTTTTCTAGTAATAGAGCAGAACCTCTTACTCCAAGAGTATGTGTATCTTTGGTGTTATGAGTTCCAGGAACCCTATACAGTTTGGATAGCTTGGTGGGTTTCTGTTACCCAAAATTTTGTGTCTTTCTTTACATTCCTTCTCTTCTGTCCTCAGATAGAAGGCACTTCTCACAGAACAGTGCAGAATTTTCTGGTAAAATGGGTTGCAAAGGGGAAATATATCTGTCTTATTTCCATTTTTATTGCACAAGGAACCTATTAATCTGTTTTTCTATTGGTTTATAAAACAGAGTGAACTTCAACAGCGAAGGACTGCTTTTCCCATTGTGTCTCTTGTTTTCATCTGAAAGTTGTTTCTCTGTTCAAATTTTCTTTTATATTGCAGGGAAAACCTAACCTTCTATTTAATTTGCCTTTTTTGTCTGCTTTCAAAGGAAGAGAATTTAATACACTTTAGAGTTAGAACCAAGTCATGCAAATGGAACTGAGTAATCCTAAGAGAAGATTTGCTAAGTTGATTGTATTAATGTGACTATCACAAATTGCTATGAGTTTCCAGGCATTTAATTAGTACCTCTAGCAGCATACTCTTTTCAGCTCTGGGCATAGTCTTCTGCTCTGCAAAGTGGCCACAGCAGCTTCACTGCCATGAGATGGAGCTGAGCTTCAGCTCCTTTCTTTCTCACCAGCGTTTTCTCCTACCAGATAATTCAGTTTCTTTTCAGAAACACAACCATCTTGGAAGCAAGTGCAACCAGCAGGTGTATAAATTTGCATGTGGCAATACTTGTTAGTTTGGGGAACACAGTATATAGAGTTCTTTGGTTAGAACAGAAAATTGAGATGTACAGATGCATTTTGATCTCCCTGCTGCTTAACGTATCAGACATATATTATTTTGTTTCCTTTGCCCCAGGCAGCACTATGCTTACCACAACTAATGCTTACTTTCAGTCTTTGGCTCAAAATGTCGGTGAGTTCATGGGAATAAGTCCTGTCCTCTCTTCTCAAGAACAGGAGAGGACTTGCAGAAAGGTGGGGGTTTTTTTAGCCCAGTAGTATTCCTACTCATTAATGGCTCAGTTGCTGCTCTGTATCACATCTCCGAAGTAGCTCCTTGCACACAATGTCTTTTCCTGATAGAGGCAACCACAGAAAGGATGAAGACACACACCTCGCAGCAAAGCTCTTCACCCCTGCTGCTGTGGTATGTAACAATGCAAAATACAGCAGGGAAAATCAAATAATGTATACGTTTCCTGGCAATAGTACAGTAATTTTGCATTTACTCCATGCAGCTGTACTAGTTTGAAACTACCCAGATTTATACAGTGCTGGTGGCTTCAGTAGCGCGTTGTTTTGTCATGTGTAGAGCTTTTGCGTGTGACTAAGGGTCACATATACACAGAGAGTGAAAATAAACTGATCGGGGAAATTAGTTCAAATGGTGCCTAGACATTAGGGATCTCTAAGGTTGAGTGTGACAAGCGCGCAAGCTAAGATCCAGATTCCCTATGTGGCACACAGAGATCACAGTATTCATTAATTCAGAGTCTAATTTGACAGAAAAGAAAATACAGGAACATGACTGTACGAAGAATTTAATCAGATAGGAGCCATCTCCGCCGGAATTTCTGTGACAAAGGGGCACCCCAGAGTTGGGAGGTGATGCAATTACAATTAAAAAGACTTACAGCAAGGATGACTGACTAAAGGTAGAAGTTTCTGAGAGCATTAGGAAAAAAGAAATAGCGTGAAAGAGAATATGTGTGTGAGAGAGACAGGTTCATGTTCTCACATGAGTAAAGTGAGGATTACACCTGTCCTTAAATTCTGTGGTGAGTGGGGTCAAGTTCCCTGGTACTGGGCGTGGACCTACTTGCTTTCAGTCCTTTATTCTCTTCTTCTGCTTCTCTCTCTCTCTCTTCTGGCTCCTTTTGCTGTGTGCAAACTCCATGTTTATGTGGAAAAAAAACTTACCCTGTTTCTTACAGAGTCTTCATGTGTGCTAGCAAAAAGGGGCTTTTAACTTGCAAGCTGTGTTTGGGACAATACCAGCAGAGAATAAAAGCCAATCCTGGGTTGTCAGGAGGGGGGCATATTTCTTCCCCCAGGAATGAAAGGGAGCCAAGAAGGCCAAGAGCATCCTGGCCTGTATCAAGAATAGCGTAGCCAGCAGGACCAGAGAAGGGATTGGCCCACTGTACTCGGCACTGGTGAGGCCACACCTGGAGTACAGTGTTCAGTTTGGGGTGCTGCAGTACAAGAAGGACATTGAGGTGCTGGAGAGGGTTGAGAGAAAGGCAACGAAGCTGGTGAGGGGTCTTGAGGATAAGTCTTATGAGAAGCGGCTGAGGGACTTGGGGTTGTTTAGCCTGGAGAAAAGGAGGCTCAGGGGAGACTTTATTGCTCTCTACAAGCTACTTGAAAGGAGGTTGTAGAGAGGTGGGTGTCAACCTCTTCTTGCTAGTAACAAGTGATAGGACAAGAGGAAATGGCCTCAAGTTACACCAGGGTAGGTTTAGGATTGATATTAGGAAAAAGTTCTTCACAGAAAGTGTTGTTAACCATTGGAACAGGCTGTCTGGGAAGTAGTGGAGTTGCCATCCCTGGAGGTATTTAAAAGATGGGTAGACGTGGTGCTTAGGGACATGGTTTAGTGGTGGTTTTGGCAGTGTTAGGTTGATGATTGGACTTGATGATCTTCAAGGTCCCTTCCAGCCTAGACAATTCTGATTCTCCTGTGTTCAGCCCTGGAGAGCTCGGTCCAGTTATGGGCTCCCCAGTACAAGAGAGACATGGATATACTGGAGAGAGTCCAGTTAAGGGTGAAGAAGCTGATGAAGGGACTGGAGCATCTCACATGTGAGAAGAGGCTGAGAGACCTGTGACTCTTCAGCCTGGAGAAGAGAAGGCTCAGGGGGATCTTATCAATGTATATAAATACCCGAAGGGAGGGTGCAAAGAGGACAGAACCAGGCTCTTTTCAGTGGTGCCCAGTGACAGGACAAGAGGCAATGGGCATAAACTGAAACAGGAGTTCCCTCTGAACATCAGGAGACACTTTTTTACTATGAGGGTGACTGATCACTGGCACAGGTTGTCCAGGGAAGTTGTGGAATCTCCATCTTTGGCGATATTCAAAAGCCATCTGGACACAGTCCTGGGCAATCAGCTCTAGGTGGCCCTGCTTGAGTAGGGATGTTGGGCCAGATGACTTCCAGAGGTCCCTTCCAACCTCAACCATTCTGTCATTCTGTGATTTTGTGAAAGTAGAGTTATTTTCTCTTAAGATGAAAAAAAAACAGGACATTTCTACCAATTTCTTTTTTTCCCCCTCTTTTTGTTTGAGTGGGAAAAAAAACCAGTNCTTTTTGTTTGAGTGGGAAAAAAAAAACAGTATCTTAGATTTTTTCTTGTCAAGATGGTTAACAGGAAATAAACCCATTTATGCAGAGTAAAATGGAATCAAAATGGCCATAGAGTAGTGAATAATAAGTGTCTGCTGACAGGAATAGTAGCAGCTCTTGACCTATATAACAATTGTAGCAGCATTTTTTGTTCTGCTTAACAACTCCTGGGAAAGAGAGACCTTAAGTGGGTGCAAGGACATAGGAACCTGCAGTAGACGGGGGAGTCTTCACAGCAGTGGATAATTTAAAATCTTCATGCTGTGATATCTATAACTAGCCCTGAAATGGATTATCCATCTGGGGATACATCATTAACTAATGAGAAGCATGAGATGCTTAAGACTATATAGCTACTATAGTTCGGTTTGAATTAAGAAGCCTTTGTGAAGCCTGGAGATGATTAAGCAGAAGATAGAGTTGTCTCAGACTTTAGCCCTACAGGAACACCTAAGGAGACAAACCTGAACCCTATGGCTGAAACCAGAGATGACTTTTCTCTCAAGAGATAGCAAAACAAGTGACCCTAGGACAATTTTTCTGGATGTTCCCAAGGGGAGTCTGGAAATGGGATTGTTACAGCTGGATGCTGGGCCTAGAGGTGGCAGCAGTACTGGTAGAAATTCAGCTGAAAGTGTACCTAGGCAGCAGACCACCAGAAGA
>RSEF01000002.1:156562464-156578270 GCA_003993805.1 Himantopus leucocephalus | reverse complement strand
TTTAAGGTCCCTTCCAACTCTAACCATTCTATAATTCTATGATAAGTACCTACCTCCAAGCTGCCTGCCTCCTGCCCTCAGTGGCCCTTCCTTGAACTATTTCCCTGGTCAGATGGTGCTTGTCTTGTCATGCAGGGGATTGGTACCACCTGCAAACACATCTGCCTGACTGGCTGGAGAGATCAGGAGGGCCATTAGGCACGTCATGCCTAAATTCCTTGAGGGTTTCCAGAAGAGAAAGGTGGACGAATTCCCAGTGTACTCTGTCACCGATTTATGTAGCTTGGATCCATAACTGCTAAACAGTAAGTGATCAGGGTTTGTTTGACAGCCTGGTCTAAACCTTTGCACATGTTAATGTTAGTACATATTTTCGTTCTGATGCAGAATTCCCCTGGGATCAGGTTGTTTGCTTGCAGGGGCAAATGGGGGATGGAAATTTCTGCTGGCTGCAGTCAGGGCTTTCAAACCACCACAGCATAGAGCAGGGGCTTATTGCAGCAGGCAGTGACAAATGCCATGTCCCGGTGAGGCCAAACTGGTTTCCTCAACTCAGTCACCTTCTCCCTGCCTCCTCCTGGAGCCACCCTTCACCTCTGGGTGGCAGGGAGGCCAGACTCCTATCATCTGACCTGGTAAATCACATTCCCAGTCTTGTTCAGGTAGAAATAATAAACCTAAAATGCTGGACAGAGAAGGATGAGGCTGGGAAGTTGCGTATTTCACCCAACACGTTTCAGTCTGTGTATCCCCCGTGTGACAACAGGGCCAGCCCCAGCTCACTCGCTGCTTCTTATCAGGCCGGTGTCTTGGAGGCTTGTACAGGGAAAGTTTAATTTTCCCAACTAACGTCTTGACAGGCCTGTTTTGTGTCCAGCTCCGCTCATCACGCCGCCCGTGTCCATGCAGGAGGTGTTTCCATAGGCAGTCTGCAGCCCTGCTCGTGCTGCAGCGCAATCCAAACCAACGCATGGGCAGGACGTGAGTTATGGAGCTCATGGCATGAGCTCTACCTCCCACCCACTGCAGCAGGACAAGCCCTGTCGGTTGCACGGCTGCGATTCCTTGTGGCCAGAGGTAAGCTGGTATGTGCAGGATCTGGCCTGTCAACCCACCAGCACTTTCCGTTCAGGAATGAGCTTTGTAAATCCAATGCTGTTTACTGAGCAGCTCCCTGACAGGTTCTGGGAGCACTGGGAACATACGTCAGGGTGATGACAATGCTCGTGGCCAGGCAGACAGTGGTTGCTGCAGACCTGTCTTCCAGAGCTGGTCCCCTAGGAGCTGCTGGAAGGGAGCACCAAAAAACTCAGAGACAACAAAACTTGTTCAACATCACTGCAAGGTCAGTGCCACAATGTGTCAGGGCAGAGATCAGTGACCAGAGACATGTGCATTTACCAGGACTCTGTACAAGCTGCTTTTAACCCACTCAGGTGGGGAATATCTACCAGGCCAGTGAACAGGACAGTTTCTTGATGGCTTGTGCTGCTCATCCCCAATCTTGATCCTGGCACCTTCCACCACTAGTCTGTTCTGACCCCTTATATCTGCCATGCTTTCACCTCTGTAAATGGTTCCTTGTCCTGAACATAGTAATGGCTATTTTCTTTCCTATCTATCTATCTATTCCTCCCAGGATATCAGCAAGATAGAGCAGAAGGTGCCTAAGGAGGCACACCTTAGCAAGGAACATCGGGACACCAGCATGGCTCAGGTGCTCCAGCAGGCATCAGCCACTAGCACAAAAAAACCCCAAACAATTCAGGGATTCTTCAGAGCTTGCCGTTGCAGTTATTCAGGAGATGAAGCTGGAGATGTGCCGGCACCGCCATCTGGTGCAAGTTTCCAGGAATTAACCGGCTGTGAGCAGCTCCAGCATGAAAATACTCACCTGGGATTTTATAGCTGGCCAGAGCCATGCTGGTATTGCTGGTCCCAGCCCAGCACTGCTGGACTGAAGGGCTCAAAGTCAGATCATAGAATCATAGAATGGTTTGGGTTGGAAGGGACCTTAAAGATCATCGAGTTCCAACCCCCCTGCCATGGGCAGGGACACCTCCCACCAGACCAGGTTGCTCAAAGCCCCGTCCAGCCTGGCCTTGAACACTTCCAGGGATGGGGCAGCCACAGCTTCTCTGGGCAACCTGGGCCAGTGCCTCACCACCCTCAAAGTGAAAAATTTCTTCCTGATATCTAATCTAAATATACCTTCTTCCAGTTTGAAGCCATTACCCCTCGTCCTATCACCACATGCCCTTGTAAAAAGTCCTTCTCCAGCTCTCCTGTAGGCCCCTGTAGATCATCTTGCTCCTCAGCATTTTCCAGCCTGATTCTCCCCTCAGAAATATTTGGGGCATCAAACAGCAAGTGGCTGAGTGCAGGGATGGAGAAAAGAAAGAAAAGCAATCGGCAGTGGAGGCTGCTTTTCATAGGGAGCATCTGAGTCTATGGGATTGCTAAAATTTGGCGAACTCTTGTATTTAAGACAGATAATCTTTTAACTTTTGTATTTAAGATGGGGACCTAAGTGTCACCCTGGAAATACCAGTTTTGCTTCCTATTCACAGGGGAAAAAGACTACAGAAGTCCCTATATAAGACCCAATAGCCAAATTTTTGTTTTCCTCAAACTCAGTGCTTTCATCTGGTTCTTGTCAGGCTAAGAGGAAGGGGGAGTCGTGTTCACAGGCACCACCAGCGCAGCTCAGCTGAAGCAAGGAGTTTGCTGGGGCTCTGTGTGTCATGGCACAAAGTTAAAAGCAAATGCCTGGCACTAAACTAATCCAAATGAAGATACTCGATTTGAGTTTTCCGGGAAGAAAAACAAACAAACAAACAAAAATGGAATTACTTGAGCAAAACCACAGCTTTTTCTCACAGTGAAGCTCGGTTTTGCAAAACTTGCCTTTCCTGCTGAGCAATTGTTCCTGTAGACAATTCCCACAGCCATTTCAGAAAGGCAGGGGGTCACCAGCTGGCATCTTCTGGGCTGTATGTAATCAATTATTTCAAACCAATTAGGCAATTATTGGGTGTTACTAAACCGGAGTTAATTTCAATAAATTGAAAACAGCTGAGGCATTTGACATAAAAGAGCAAATCCAAAGGAATCCCCATATTAGGCACTTCCCTTTTGCACTTCTTTTCAGAAAACTTACCTATGATCTTGGCCTTGGCCTTGGCCTTGGCCTTGGCCTTGTGATGATGAAGGAACATCATCACCTTCCCAGGCAGTGGCGCACAGAGGCATCTGACCTCATCATAAAACAAAGATGAAAAGCTGGTCCTGAATCCTCTCTGGAAGAGCAAATCCAGCTGTCCAGATTGCTCCAGCAGGGATGTACAAACAGCCAAATTATTTGGTGGGTGAACTGGAAGCCCAAGGATGGGCACCCGTCTGAACATTGCACTAAGAACATTCTTTCTCTAGTCCAAAGTCCCCTCCCCTGACGTGGCATCCTTTCTAAACAAGGGCTGGAGCAATAAAAGCGAGACGTGAGGCTTAGAAATGGGACTATCCCTAGCTTTACAGTGCAAGGCACTAAATGGGAAGAGTTTCCTCCAAGCCTCTGGGAATGTACAAAGAATGATGCAGATGCCTAAACATCTGGTACTGTTTAAGCTGCCTCAGGATACCTGAAAGATATATAGGGAAGGCCAGGTAGACCCATAGGACACCCATATCCTGCTGTTGTGGCAGCTGGAGATCAGTGGGAATACCCCACAGGGTATGGAACACCTTTGTTAGGACACTAGGCTGCACCCCTAGCATGCAGTAAACATCTACATGTAGACACCTCTATAGCCAATCTCCAGCTGAAATTCTCTTCTACTCTGTGCAGTTCTGGACATTCCATGTTGTGCTGGACTTGGGCTGGACCCTGGCTCTGGGAAGGTGCAGACTTATGCTGGTGGGACTGTAGAAGAAAGCACTCAAGAAGAAGTTCTCCTGTGCCTGTGTCACTGTAAGGAGTGATTTGAAAAGCAGAGAAGTTGAGCTGGCAGCAGCAGACCAACATGTGGCTATTTCCCAGCACTGGCTTTGCCCAGGGTCTGAACGTGAAGAACAGGTTTCCAGCAAATGAGGTATTTCTGTGTCTTAGGTGGACCAGACCCTTAATTTTCTTCTAGCTGCTCTATAAGCTCTGGGCCCAGCTCTCAGAGTGAAGGAGCTGGCTTTTAGAGTGAGCCTTCCTCTCACCTCCATTGCTCCTGTGGCTTGCCTTGGTTCCCAGAGTCCTACATCCCAGAGACCAGAGGCAGCAGAGCCAGCTCCTACTGTCCTTTTCACAAATCACTTACATTTTATTTAGTTGGATTGCAGGGTCTTCAACCGGTCGTGTGAACAAGCCCCAGAAGATCCCAAACATCCTCATCTTCCTTCTGACCAGCTGAGAAGTAATCCCTCAGATTTATTTGAACTGAAGTTCACAGTGGTAGAAGTTGGCAACCCTCTGCACTGAATAGCCTGTCTCAGAAAAAAAAAACCAACCAACCTGTTGGCTCAAGCAAACCTGGTCTTGAACAGGGTCTTTCGCCATTCTGCAACATGCTGGGCAGCAAAATATCTGTTGAACGCAATGGCAACGATTTGAATGCTTCTGAAGGGTTTGAGCTGGCCAATATGTGATTGAAGACAGGAACGTGTGTCTGGTCTCAATGTATTAATTTTCAAAGGGGAGTCCCTAGGGAAAAGGCAGGGAGGGTTTGGAAGATAACAGGCCGCTAAATATATTCCAGCAGAAAGCTGACAACAGCTAGAGCTACATGTGATATGCTTCTGGAATCCTAGCAGGGTTGATTTATCTTGGTGTTAGGCCTAATATACTTAAAAGCCCTTTATAAATAACCCAGGACCTTTTGCACTTGCTGTTCTACAGACTTGCTTTGTTTATTTGACTGGTTGAGCTGGGCCTGTCATTTTTAATGAAAATAAACTGCTTGTCAGAGACCTTTTCCTTTTGGGACCTTCAAAGGGACACACAGAGCAATTCTCCTCTTCTCCCCCACTTCCCAGCAGCCCCATTAGTTGTCATCTTTTTGGCTTATGAAAGGCGAAGCGGTTTGGGGAAAGGTTAACTGGGCCCCTGTGTGTTGTGTTTCTTCTGCCCTACAGAGCTTGCCTCCAAAGCTGAACAATGAGACTTCCTATTCTGGGCTTGTTTTTTGAGAGGCAGGCACCCAACGAGGTGGTAGAGCCAAAGTTCACCCCAGAGGACCAAGAGGCATCCACAGAGGAGGGTGGCTGACAGACAGACACATCCTTGGTCATGATTTGGAGGGGGTGTAGGAAGGTGAATCCCACCTGCCCACTTGCTGCCTCATCTCTGCCCAGTTATTTTGGGCAGAAGAGAGCCACCATGACCTGAGCTGTCACCACAAGGCTGGGGGAGGAATAGGGAGCAGGGGACAGCAGCTTTGGTGTGTGAAAAGAGAGATGGAGGGGTGAAGAACTGCCTCCTGCCCTTCCAAACCTGGTCAACATGTCTCACCCTGTCTTGCTACTGGGAGCAAACCCACCTCAGTCTGGGATCACCACAGCAGGGGAGTCTGGGGGATGATGCTGTGCAAAGGGTCCCCAGATGCTGAAGTCCCTCATGGTGCAAGCTGAATGGTGCATCCATCAGCAGTGGGAAACAGGTCCTGTGGGCCTGATGTGCTAAGGTGAGACTGTACCAGCCATGGCCACAGGGTCTCGTCTTTAACTGCTGGAGGTCTGGTTCTCCAGCTCAGGAGACTGCTGGTTTGGTGTGTGAGTGCACCAAGGAAAGGAGGTTGGCAGCTTTATTTTCTAAATCCAGCCACTTGCTTGTTTCCAAAGGTTCAGCTGAGCTTCTCTTCTGCACCCAGAAAAACTTAGCTTTAGTCATGACAAAGGCAGATGTGCAGGAGTGTCTGCAGCCTGATACAGCTTTGGCTGCATCAGCTCAAGACCTCAGTGCTGTCTTAGAGAGCTGATGAAATAGATCTAGCTGGATTGTGAAGATGTCAAACACTGGGACAGGTTTTGTGGTCTGTCCTTGGAGGACACAGACCTTTCAGGACCAAACTGAAGCAAGCCCTGAGAAACCTGGGCTGATTGCTGAAACTGAGTCTGTTTTGAGCAGGAGGTTGGACTAGAAACCTTCTGAGGTCCCTCCAGCCTTAATTATCCCATGAATCCTATGACCTCTGCTATGGCCACTGCTGGAGAGAAGAGGGAGCTCAGCTCTACCTCAGACAACTCTGTAGGTGAGCTCGTGACCCACTGAAGAAGCTGCCACCGCTTCTGAGCTTGTCCAGAGATGGGGGCTTCAACAGGGAGGGATTTGGGGTTTTGAAGAAGTCCATGCTCAGGCTGGGACTGCTGGAAGCCCCCTGCTTTGGGACTGTATTTGCCACTCTGTTTCTCACTATAATTTTTTTTTCCCTTCTGCCCCGTGAACTTCAGGTAATCTGGGACGAGCTGGTTCATTTTTTGCTATACAGCTGTTTTCACGCTGTGCTTTGCTTAGCTCTGGCACCAGCATGTCTCTATCCTAATAGATCATTTGGATCAGCAGAGGGAGTGCAAGAGCAAGGAAAAAAGAAACGCACACACTGAATATAAGGGGATTTGATCTCATGAGGTGCTCTATGAGCCTCACTCAGAAGTGAACGGGCCCTGTGGAAAAGTGACCCTCCCGGCCACCTGCTGAGTGAGTGCTTCTGCATTTTCACTCGCAAAAGGGATATCAGACTTTCTCAGCAGCCTTTCTTCACCTGGTGGATGTGAGAAAATCTCCTGATTACCTTGCTGCAGTACCAGCACCACAGAAAAAAAGCAGATCAAAAAAGTATGAACCCTCCAAACTCAGAATCCAGGTT
Source organism: Himantopus leucocephalus (assembly GCA_003993805.1). Classification (NCBI taxonomy): domain Eukaryota; kingdom Metazoa; phylum Chordata; class Aves; order Charadriiformes; family Recurvirostridae; genus Himantopus; species Himantopus leucocephalus. The sequence continues at coordinate 156,571,422 of RSEF01000002.1, read as the reverse complement.
AAAAGATTTTTATACAGGTCATTGAGAAATCAACAGCATTGCCAGAAAAACCCTAAAAACACGTGAAAATCACCTAGTCAGCTACTATTTCACCATTTAAGAGAGAACAAAAGGGATGAAGAGCTTTGGGCTAGCCAGCAATGTGACTTGGTGACCCTAAGTTTGGCAATGACACATGTTGTCTTTGTTATCCAAAAGAATCCAAGGTCCTCAAATTTAGCAAGTTGCACAAGGTTGTATTTCAATGCCACTGAGGCCAAAGGAGATTTAAACACACAGCTGAGTGCTTTGCTGAATCAGAGCCTCAGCCTGTAAATATTTTGTTAACTTAAGTCCAAGAACATAGGGAACACAAATCTTGTGGATCCAATGAGTGGCTGGTGCGCCAGTCGAGGCACTCGACCCTTTCTATTGTTTAACCAAAAAAAAAAATGTACTTCAAACAACTATTCAAATATCTGCTCTTTGTTAATATTTTCCCAGTAATTATTAGCCCAATAAGCAAGCACATCATATGGCTACCTATTAACACAAAGCGTTATTAACCATTCCATTTGCAATGGAAAAAAAGCAGAGAACCCCCCCCAAGAGCATTCAAATTGTGTAATTAAGATAAAAGCCAAAAAAAAAAAATAATCAAAGGTCTTTACTCACGTCTATCTGCCTCACCATGCGGTGGGACCATTTTTTCAATGTCAGCTCCCCAAATATTGACACCATAGTAATGAGTCCAAGTGACTTACAGGAGAAAAAGACCTGAGTCAAATCTCACAAGATAGCTCACGGGTTTCGGCTCCCATCACCCAGGTCGATGTAGGCACCCATGAACATCCAGCCCCACCTGCAAGCTGAAAGGGTAGTTAGCTATTTTGCTCAATTGCTCTTCATTTGGGGGGCACCCTGTCTATGCTGTGTTTGATCCAATGCTGGGAAAGCCACCTGCAGTACATTACTTCTGTACATTACTGCTAATAAATGTCCATCAGGAGACAGCTCAGCCTTTGCACTCCCTGAGGAATACTTTATCTGAGAGGCACGGAAGGTCCAAGGTGAGATGTATGGCTTCAGTAAAAGTAATGTATTCTCAAGGTGATGTGGGGCTGCTCCTGGAAAACCTCTGGAGGAGCAGTCTCTCTTGTGCACCCTCCTAGGATCTGGAGACCACTAGACTTCTTAAAAACCAGCACCCAGGAGTAATTTCTTGGACTGGTCCTGGCAGACTTCATTTAACAAGGGTTTGGTCCAGCTGCTCCAAAGGCAGCAGCAGTGAAGTTATTTCAAGAACAAGCTCCTGTAACTACTTCCTCCTGGCACTCAGCACAGGGCTGAGGGACAGAGAAGTAGTGAGTCTTTGTAAGCCCTGGACAACATTTCTTCTGGTCCTGGGCCACTTGCAGATGAGATGGGAGGTCTCCCAGCTTGCTGCACGTGTTGCTTTGCCTTCTTTACCTCTGAGGTGGCAGAACAATTCTTCCAATAGCACAGAGACCTTATAGAGACCTGCTATGTGCTGCCTTGGTTCTCTCATAGCTGAGACCTGGAGACAGCAATATCGCTTGGTCTGCCCAGGGTCCTTCCACCATCCCTTGCGAATTTGTCTCCTCTAGGTTGCAAGAGACCCTTCTGCACATCAGAGCACAGACATGAGAGAGCAGTAGGTCTATGCCTGCAGCAGCATCCTACCCTCATGCATGGCACCATATGGGACGATGACACTCTGGGGCTGTTTTTCTTAAACCAGCAGGTTTTCCAGCACCATTTTACTGTAAGTATCTGCAGTTCTCCCAGGGCCTGGAGTATCAGGTGAGAAACACTCAAAAATATTCATTGCAAATCCTCCATGGGTGCTCCTCTCAGTCTACAGGAGGAAGTTGAGAGCCCTGGCGTGTCAGGGGCCTGGAAAGACCTTGGCCATCCAGTTGGGAGCATGGGGAGGGCTCTTATCTTCATGCTAATGTGTGTCTTCCCACCCATGCCTCCCAAAGCCATGGTGCTAGAAGGTTTGGTTAAACACATTGGCATCATCCATCTGAGACAGGAAGGCAGGAGATGTGGAGGACACCATGTTCATAACATTCCAGTGTCCGTGGCTCTGTGGTGACCAGCCATGACCCTGACATCTTCAAGCCATGAGAGTCTTGGGTGTACCTTGGACTTAAGAACCAAAAGCCAGGGAGTCTGAGATCCTATGGGAAGCAGACCCTGGTGTCTGAACAGCCTGGGGTGAAGTCCTCCAGGTGAGCTGCCCAAGGCAGCTATCAGCCATCCCCAAACTGCCCCAGCCTGAAGCTCAGTGCAGCAGGCTCTGCATAACTGCATGCCAGAGCAAACGCCACTTGCCTATCCCCAGGAGGTGATACTCCAGCTCCTGGCCAAAGAAAGAGGCTCCATGTGAGTCCTCCAGCCAGCCCTGCTTCTGCCTAAAGCCACCGCAGGCTTGTTTCTGTTAATGGGCTGAGGCTGGGGGTCTGCAGCCAACAGGACATTACTGATCCCAGAGGACACCATACTGGCTGCAGTTGGCATGTGACACACCTGCAGAAGAGTAGTCTACAGAAGGACTTCCTGCATGCCTGGGTCCCTCTCATACCAATAGAAAAAAATTTTGCAACGTGTGTTTTGTTCTTGCAGAAGGTCTGTGGTCTGGCAGCAGGTCAGGCTTTGTGTTGTTTTCACTCCCGCTCTGAGGGAGAGACTTGGTTTACTGCTCTCACATTTCATGACAGCACGGGAGGATGGAGGTTCTCAACGATGATTGTTTGGTGTGTTTAACTGGCAAACAACTAATTTTATTACTTTTCTTTTTAAAGAAAGTCATGAAAGAGAGCTACCAACTTTGCTCATGACTTGCCACTCACTTGGCCCACCTGCAGGATGTTCAGGTTGGCCTTGTCCAATTGTTGTAGGGTCTGCCCGGCGACAGTCCACTCCAACTGGAGCTGCACAGACCTGCAAGACCTGCTCCCAGGTGCTTTCAGTCTTTTTTATTCTGTTCAGCCTCTTTTTCTCCCAACTGTTTTCTGGCAGGGAGGTCAATGGGGAGGAAAGAAAGCGAAATGAGTTTGCCTTGTCATGAATCACATTCCTTCTGCCTCCTCTTGACTCAGTCTCCTATAGTCTGGGGAGCTTTACCTTAGGACCATGGCCTGGTTGTCCTCTGTGGGGAAGCCCTGTGGTCCACGGTCCCTTCTGTGCAGGGTGTGACGGTGCCTGCACAGTTCCTGAAGAGGGCATTGATGCACTGTGCGTGGCTGGGCCGGCTCTAGGTTGAGTTAACTACGGCTGGCCCTGCAGTTTTCCCATCCCAGCCCTATGTCCCAGCCATCCCCACTGTGCCAGGTGCTGCCTCACCAAAGCCAAATGAAAATTGTGCCCGAAAAAAAGGAGCCAGGCGGCTCAAAAAGAGGAGAATGGATTTGCCGGCAGATCAGTAGCTGAGTTGAGGCTACACCCCAAACCTCCAGACTTCACTAGCTCTGCATCCATACCCTCACCTGCTGACTCCCCCTCCAACTAACAGTGATTTTTGCCTCCCCAGGTTGCCAACAAGATCCAAAATGCCTCCACAAACCTCCAGCCCTGAACGAGGCGTCCCCACATGTAACTGGGTGTCACTGTGAAACCATGTCCCACGGCTCCTCCTTTCCTCCCCTCTCCAGCATGCATCCCACCCCAGCCTGAGCCCAAACCCAAAGCTTGCATCTTCCCACATCTGCTGTCACTTTTTATTTCCCCCACAAGGAAGTCTGGTGCAACGGGAAATGCACCATAAACCAAAGCATGACTGTACAACATCATGAAGAAACTCCCCAGTGAGGTGCTCACTTTCCTCACGGGGGACAGAGCTGAGAAACCGTTGTAAGTCCATTTTTTTCTTGGAGTGGGATGAATTCACAGCTTGTCCACCCCAGCCAGCAGCAGGGCTGGGCTCAGAGTAGTTCATGTAGGTCTGCAGAGCAGACACTGGTCTCCATCACCCTCAGGGCTGGCGGTCCCCAAAACCATGCCAGTCCCAGTGATGGTTTATGGTCTTCCAAAAGCGCCGATCACAGAGCAGGGTTGCAAGCCACCAGGGAAGGCTTTCCAAACCCGGCAGGGATGCTCTTGGCGCAGCAAGCTGCTTTTACACCACACCCCGGCTTTTTTTTCCTTGTTTTCCTAAAGAAACAAGATTTATGTGAATCATCCTGGGCAGTTTCAACCCAAACGATGTCGAGCAGAAGAGCCCTCAAGGAGATTATGTTCCCTCCAGATTTGCAGGGGAAAAGCAGCCACTGTCCCCGAGGGCCGTGGCACCGAGGGGGCCCTCCCTGTGCTTGGCAGGATCCGGGGCAGAGCCTCGCTGAAACCATGGGGGAAAAAAAAGGCTGAGCTCTGTCCCTTCATCCACGGGAGCCCCTCCACCCCTCCACCCTCTGTGCCCACCTCTGCCCGGCCACCCCGGCAGCTCCAAGGTGCAAAGGTTGTTATGTGAAGCCTGTCCTGCACCGGCAGCTTTCCCAGGTGGAAACATGCAGAGGGAGCATTTGGGGTCAGCAGAGCCCTGCCCTGTCTGGGAACGTGGCAGGGGCATGGATGTACAGCGAGCAGGAGATATTGGGGTGGGGTGGGAGTGGGGACAGGTGGTGAGGTAGGACCATAGCTTTGCCACCTAGCTGGTGCATCGGTCTGCAGGCACGGGCTGTCCCCTCCTGCTGTGGAGGAGGGGGCTGGCAGAAACCTTGTACAACCCCGTATTGCCACTGTCCTGCTCCCAACCTGGTTGGCTTTGTCCCTCACATCTCAGCGTATCTGGTCTCCTTCTAGGCTCCTGTGTGTCATGCTGGTGCCAGGGTTTGCAGAGACTCCTGGTGCTGGGTTTTCCGCTCAGCCTCATGCATGTCACACTGGCTTTTAAACCTCCCCAGGTCTCCTGTCCAAGGTTTATGGAGGGGTGCAAGTTGGGAACCACCTCACTTAGTTGTCCACGGCGGAATGCCAATTTCTGCACGTCCTGGTTGCAGTTGCAACAGCTTGTTTTGCAGGAGGAGACACAGACTATGAAGGTGATCATGATACCAGGTGGTTCTTCACCCAAGCTGTCTAGTAGACCAAGGAGGTGTTCGGTGTAGGGGTCCAGGCTGGCTTGACATGGTGTGTCCCTGCTGAACAATGTGGCTGAGCCCCTCTGTGGTCTAACAGGGGAGACCTCATGGCATGTCCTCCCACCACCAGTGGGACAGGGAGGTTGGGATGGCCTCCACGTCCCAACAGGAGGGCACAGAGAAAATGCCCCATTTGGTTAGTCCATCAGCAGTGGCTGCACACACAGCCACCGAGTTCATTCCCCATCCAGGGCGTATGGCTTATTGCCACAGCAGATGATAGGACCGGGCAAGCCCGTCCGTGTGTGATGGGAGGAAGAGAACTGAAAGGGCAGGATGGTTGGATTCATCCCGCCGGGTTGTCATCTCCCCCCTGGATTTATCACCCGCTGCTAATTAGAGGCAGCCGGCTCTGTCTAATGTGGACAAGCCCCGGCTGCGTGCCTGCAGGCAGGGAGGGCATGGCTTGCCACGTCCAGGCGAAGGGCTCTCAGATGCTTGAGCTCAGGCTCGTGTCCTCAGGAGCTCGTGAGCTGAGCCGGGGGCGGGAGGGTGGGGAAATGTGAAGGGCAGCAAAAGCGAGGAAGGCTCTGCTGGGGCAAGCACAGCCCAGAGCTAAGCTTTTCTTCTGGCAGCTGGCACCAGACATTCACAGGGAGATTATTTTTTCTTTTTTTTTTTTTCTTTTTTTTTCCTCCTGAAGTGGCCTGAATGGGCCCTGGAGGGGAGCATATTATTTAAACCTGCCGTGTCCCCTCTGGTCCTTCCAACGTGGTCAACCTCGAAAGGCTGCAGATGCTCTTCCACCTTCTCTCACTGTCCCATCTGCCAGGAACTGCAGATCCCACCCTCCACCAAGCCTTCCCCCGCCCCGGGACACCCTCCCTGGATGGAGGCAGAGGAAGCCGCTTATGCTGCCCTGAGGATTCCCTCATTGTCTTCCTCGCTCCCGGGGAGACCCAATGACACAGCTGGGGCTGCGCCTGCCCGCGTGAGCCGCGGCAGGGTGGGGAGGAATCTCGGACAAGATGCAAGGAGCGGGAAGGACCCGCGGCGCAGTTTGGTTTGGCAGCCCCTTACGGACAATAAAAGGTCAGGCTGCGGAGGAGCTCGTTTTGTTTTTTTTTTATTTCCCTGGCTTTTGTTCAAGGCTGCGTCCTTAAGGACAGGGATTCTCTACGCCGGTGGCAGGCTGAAAGCATGGGTGGGCGGCTGGCTGTTTATGCTGGTGGGTTTTTTAGCATGCAAAGGACTTCACTCAAGCACAGGCTGCAAGAGGAGAAGGCTGGGGTGGGCGAGCCGGCGGTGGCACGGGGCACCAGGATCTGGCTTGACCCCAGTTCCAAAACGTGAGGCATCTTCTCTTTTGCACTGAGGTCTTAGGGGCTGCCAGGGGACCAGGCAGATCAGGAATTTATGGAGGAAGCCACACACGTGCAATAAAACGAGGGCAGTCCCTTGCCAAACAGCCCCAAGTAGAGCCTGAGATGAGTCAACAGGAGGGTCCTTATGGAAATGGTCAAGTGGGGTTCGCCTGTGTGGTCCAGTGGTCTCAGTGGGTCAGCTGCTTCACCCCTTGATTTTGGGTAAGATTTGAGGCTTTAGAAAAGGTGCTGTTGCTTCCTAAACTTCTCAGGGCAGGGACAGCTTCCTACAGCTGTGCATCACACCCAGCCTGATCCCTGCTGTCCCACAGCCCCAGGGTCAGAGACCACAACACACTGCTCTCACACAGAAAGGGGTTTGCAGGGTTGCCATGGCCTGTGCACCCCCAACAGCTCAGAGAGGTGAGTTAAACTCTCACCCAGGGTATCCTGCCAGGCTCTATGCAACCGCCGCCTCTCCTGGGCCACTGTGCAAAGCCACAGTAGATGCTGTGAACCCCTGTGAGCTTAGATGCTGCCATTGTGTCTATCTTCTACCTGAGCTCTCCTGAAAATTTCAGGATGCAGTAAGGAAACCAGTTCTTGGATGAAGAGCAGCTGTTTTAGGTTCAACCCAAGCAAGACTAGAGCTCGGCTCCTTCAAAGATGCAAAGGCTTTGATGCATGGGCCAATATCTTCTCCTGGTCTCCAGTATCCATACTAACGTGGTGCTGAGCCTCAAGAGCCTGCTGAGCAGCTCAACTGCCTTTATGGGTCTGACATGTCTAGGAGTGATGTCAAGCTAATAATAACAGGCTGATCTACAATCTGATTCACGAAAACAGAAAGAACAGAAATGTAATAAATGCCAGTCACTGCGGTTTTATGGAAAACGGGTCTTGTTATACCAGCTTGGTTTCGTTCTTTTACATCATAAGGTTGGTTCATAAACATAACTGTATGTCCAAGATGCTTGTAAAATATTGGATTTGTACAGCGTGGCATTCCAGTGGGGGAAAAAAGCACCGCACATCAGTAGAGCACATGTTGAATGAGCTAAGAGTTGGCTAACTGACAGATCTCAGAAAGTGGTGATCAATGGGGAATCGCTAGTGACTGAGTCTATTTCTTTGGAGGGAAATCCCACGCCCAAAGCTATGCAACCTTCCCCACCAGTGACCTGGAAATAAAGGCAAAATTGCTCGTGAAGAAGCTGGGAGGGAAGATAAATGAGGTGGGTGAGGACAGACAGCCACAGGGACTGGTCAGTCCCTCTTGGTAAGAAGCCGTTTCCATGCAGAGTTTAGCCCAGCCAGCTGGAAAAGTTGTGTCCCTGGGGAAAAGAACCCAGTGGTGGGCTGAGGGATTGAAGTGTGATGGGCTGCAACTCGACCTCTTCAAGGCACGATGGATTGTGTGGTGACAGCTGATGGAGCCAGAGACACCTCTTGCAGGGCTTTGCTTTTGGTGAATCTGCATCCCATGATAGAAACACTCTCAACAGGAAATAGATGACAGGTCGAGTAAGGGGTGCAGTGATTTAATTGCTTTAGATGGAGTCTGGCATTGGGTACCACATACAGTTCTGGCACACTTCAGAGAGGATACTCAGTTCTCTATGTGGGGAGTAGTCTGGACATAATTCCCTCTACAGCTGTGGACACCTAGAAGGAGCTGAAGGAGACAGTAGCAGTGTCAGGAGAAGGTGCATGCCCCAAGGGGAGTATCTCTCTGGAGTGTCTTTCAGTGACCCAAATTTGCACCCTATGATATTCTTTTCTCTGCTGGGAGCATCATAGGACCACAGGATAATTCAGGCTGGAAGGGATCTCAGGAGGTCTCCTGCTCAAAGCAGGGTCAGCTATGGGGGTCAGCCCAGTTGCTCATGGCTTTATCCTGAAACCCTCCCAGGATGGAGACTGAAGAAGGTTGAGGAGCTGCAACCAGAAGGACTCCACTTCCCAGCTGGGTCACTTGCCTGCAGCTGGGGTAGTTACAGACGTGTGTCTCTCTGCACTACCAAGCTGTGTTGTCTCCCTCAACCTAGCAGATTTGCAACCCAGAAAGAGCCCCAAGACCTTTGGCAGCACCGAGTAAATTTTCATGTTACCTCTTTATCACGGCTCTGGTTTTGAGTGCTGAGCATAGAATCATAGAATGGATAGAATTGGAAGGGACCTTAAAGATTACCTAGTTCCAACCCTCCTGCCATGGGCAGGGACACCTCCCACTAGACCAGGTTGCTCAAAGTCCCGTCCAACCTGGCCTTGAACACCTCCAGGGATGGGGCATCCACAACCTCTCTGGGCAACCTGTTTCAGTGCCTCACCACCCTCACAGTAAAGAATTTATTCCTAATATCTATTCTAAATCTCCCCTCTTTCAGTTTAAAAGTGTTACCCCCTGTCCTATCGCTCCACTCCCTGATCAAGAGTCCCTCTCCATCTTTCCTATTGGCCCCTTTATGTACTGGAAGGGGCTATAAGGTCTCCCCGGAGCCTTCTCTTCT
>RSEF01000002.1:156547076-156562364 GCA_003993805.1 Himantopus leucocephalus | reverse complement strand
ACTCGATGATCTTAAAGGTCCCTTCCAATCTAGACAATTCTATATTTTACCTGAGCAATGCTCCCCAAGGTTTCAGCCGCGTTGCACCATGCATGCCCGACATACTGCTCTGGAAGAGAGCAGCTCAGGAGGGAACACCCCACCAGGCCACCACCGTGCATGGGGCACCAGTCCCAATGCCAGCTTGGCCTCCCCAGAGTGGCAGAGGGGACAACAGCATCCCATGAGCCATGCTGAGATCTCAGTGCCCGCCTCAGACATGGAGACATAGAATTCTACCAAAGCCTCCTCTTTCAGTAGATTGCCATTTTCTGATAGAATGAAAGCCAACTCTAAAAAACAACTCAGGCACCACTGCTCCAAGGGAGAGAGAGATCAAAATTCCTTTCATTTTACTGCAGGCATCCAACAGTTAGGCATTAAATCTGAGTCCATCATTTAAGCTCTTTCTCTGGTTAGCATCTGAACGGACCATCCCATGCATATTATAGCTGAGTCTTTTCAGATGTTAACTATTTCTGATAAAAATACCTTCCTATGAAGATGGAAGATTCTCCTTTAAGTCTATGCATATCTGCCATATAACATGGGCTGCAGTAAGCAAGGGCTGAATTTGTCATAGAACTCAGTTCCTTGCAGGGAAAGAGAGACTTGGTTAAGAGGCTAAAAATTTCCTTTTGAAAATGATGCTGAAAAATAATTTCTCAGTGCTTTTTCACAAGCAGGGAAGGGAATATGGTACAGCAGCTCATAAACACCTGGATAATGCAGCAGCTCATCTCCAGGGATATGGCTTTAATTTATATTATGAACTAAACAAAGATACTAAAGTTGCACAGGGTTTCTCATTTGCATTAATCTGACTGAGAGTATCACAGACAAAATGTCACAGTTGTGACTCTAATTGGCAGGAAAGCGCAGTTTCCAAGTTGACAGGAAAAAAATTTCCTGTCCAAATTGGATTCAAATCAGCATATGTATAATTTTTAGTTTCCTATAAACTGGAAGATTTCCAAACATGGTGCACACCCAACAGAATCAGCTTTTTATCAGTTCCACAGCCAGTAGTAGCAAAACAGAAATTTATACCAATTGCGCTGCATTGCCGCAGGCAGCACCCACGTTCCCCCGCTCCTGGGGTTAATCACTATGTGAACTCACCCAGGGCTCAAAAACCAGCAGGTTAAAGAGTTCCTGGCCCATAATCCTGGCCAGGTTCCACTGAAACCTAACCCTGGACTCAGTAAAATCACTTTAAACCCAAGTTTTTTCAAATAATGAATTTCATGTTTGCTGAATTAGTATTTTCCCATGACCCTTTTACTTTAGCAAAAAAAAAAAAAAAAAAAANGCAAAAAAAAAAAAAAAAAGAAAATTAATAATTCCAATTACTACAGCAGGTCTTTCATATGCCTATCCTTGATTTTTCACGGACATCTGTGCAACCTCTCCTACCTAAGCAAGGGCGAAGCATGCATAATATAACCACATAGCTAATAAAAGTAGTTCATGTCAGAGATAGCCTGGAAACAGGAGATAAAACCACAGATTAAAAATAACTTCAACCCAGACAAAGTCAAGGTTGAAAGCATAGCAGCAATTTTCAGGTAAGCAAGTTACAGGGTATAGGTACCAAAATAAAGCATTACAAACACTGGAAATTCACTTTATGTTTAAAATTAAAGAAGCCCAAGCACGTTAATGTAAAGAAATGCAGTTAGGATAACCAAAAATATCAACTCTGCCCTGTAGCAAGTCCACACAAAACCCATTTCACTCAGATATGTGCTCTAATTCTATTTTTAAGTCATCAGGTAGATTGAGCTGCCCAAGGTCACATTTGCTACTTTCACTTTTCTGTGATGCAATTTAGGCAAAATTAACAAACAGATGTCAAAAGCATTAAAAAAGCATTTTTGGAAAAGTACATGTAGGCAGTGGAATTTTCTTGCAATAACACTCTTGTTGCTGGAGTTGTTTAAATCTAGACGAGGCACTTGAGAACGAAGCAAAGAGACAATCCCGTTCTGCTCCTGCCGGGGCATGTGGACAGGATGACCTAACAAGTCTTTCCCATCTGCCATCCCTGTGGTTCTCTGAGAAATTAAATCCCAGGAGGCCCAGGGCCTGATCCTGAGAGGTGAACCCAGTGGACTAGACTTCACCCTACTTAGGCTTACTATAAATAAGTTTGTGTCGGGGCCAATTACTGGCATTTGCCTCTTTCTCAGTCCTTTCAGTCAGACCCTCTTGGCATTTAACGATGTGATTTTTCCAGCAATATATGGATTGCTTTCACTTCCATGCTTTTCCCAGCTGTCTGACTCACAAACGTGGGCTGACTTGGTTAAATCTGGGGTGCCAATGTTAGAGAGATGGGCAAAGAAGTAAAAAAAAAAAAAAAACCACACACCCTAATTTTGCAAATATTTGTGCAAAGCAAAAAAATGAATCTGCCTCTCATGTGTCTACCCTCTTGCTGAGTTTATAGTAAGTATGCCAATGGATGAGTTTTCTGGCAGGAAAACTGGTATAAAGAGCACACATTAAGTGAACACTCAAAAATATTTCAGGAGGGTTAATTTTCATTGCACAGCCCTCATCCTAAACGTCATTAATCTCATCAAAGATCACAAACATTACTGTGTAATCTGTGTACCCTACAAAAAGTTAACCAGACATGAAACTGTCACTAACTGAGAAATATTTACTACAACTAGATGAAAAATAATATCCAATAATGTGTACAATCAAGAAAACCTTCATTCCCTAGGGGACAAATTAAAAACAGAAAAGAAAGCTAAATTCCTGGCATGTGTTATTTAACTGAACTACGTTCTCAGCCTTCACTTCAGTTTTTTCATGTGTGCCTCCCAATCTGGGGAAAGAATTTGACAGCGTTTTAGAGTTGTTCAAAATTGGTGGTGGGAAACTGCTTATTTGTATGAAATCAGCCATTTTCTGTCAAACTGGAAGTTTACACAAGAAGTTTCCGTTTTTCACGTAATAACTTCAGCCAGCAAAGATGCCCTGGGACACACACTTCAGTCAATCTAATGGAAGTTTGCAATTTAGTCCAGAGCGAGTTGCTGAGAATTTGAAAATTATTTAAAAGCAGCTTTCAAACATCAAAAAACTGCAACTTCAAATATGCTAAAAACTGGATGATGTTTACAAAAAATGCCTGTTTTCACATGCACATCTGGGGGCAGAAGATGGCCTTCTAGCACATCAAAATATCTTCCCAACGTGTTTGCACTGTGAACAAGATCAACAGCAGTGTTGATGCAAACCCGCCGTGTCCTGTGACTAGCAGCTACAAGAACACGCCATCACCAGGGTTACTCCTCAATGCCCCGAATTCCTTCTTCTTTATGCCCCACTGGGTCAGATGCCATCAAGGTATCGAGTCTGAACAAAAAAAGATGGCATCTGACAAAGCCAAGAGCTTTCAAGTTACGTTCAGCAGCACACATGCATATTATAATTCCTGCAGCAAAAGTGGCTAGAGCATTTTTCCAGGCCTTTTCCCACACACACAGAGGTTTTGAACCCTGGGCCAGGACTCCCTACATCTGTTCCATAAGAATGGGTTCTGGTACAGGAGTGTTGCCTCATGTCACTTTTTACAGTCCTCCACGAGTCAGTAATGAACACATCAACCCAGCCCAATTTCAGCCTTGAAAACTGCTCCTTGTCACCTCAGCATGAGATATAAAGGAGCCTTTTGGAGTACAGATTGGTGATTTTCTCCTTCTGGTCCCTTCACTGGTTTCCATTTGCCACGTCCTGTCCACTTTCCACAGGTCCACCGTCCATGGCGGTGATGGATGGACCCAGTGTGTAGCTGCCTGGAAAGGCCACTGAGCAACAAGAGGATCAGAGGTGAAGATGTCTAAGTTGAATGAATGAAATGTAGACCTGGTGCCCTGACAGATGGCAAAGACCCAGGGACATTCCTGGCTCTCTCTGCCCTTTTTGATACGGAATGATTTGTGTCCATCTTGGACAGAATCACGTCATGCATCTGAAGACAAGGCAATAAAGAAAATGTCCTCTGTGCCCTGGTGTGGGTGTATTTGTCATCCCCACCCCTCCACCCAAGGCCTGTGTCTGGAAGGTGCTGAGTTCTTCCTGGTAGAAAAACAAGACATTTTCTTCCCACATCCACATGGTCTCATCACTTCTCAGCTGGACCATGTCCTGGGCTTCCACCCAGCCTAAGTGGACTTTGGGAGTTGGCAGCCTTTCTGTTATAGAGATAATCTGCAACAATCAGATTAATAATCAGCAGTAATGAGAAATGCATTTGTGAGAAAGGCTGGGGACATGCTTCGGAATGACTCCATGTAAGGAAGAAACAACTGCCTACTCCTTCTTATGGGATTTTCCCCCCACTGAGCTGGAAGACAGGCAGACCAGCAGGTCACCAGGCAGGCACTGAGCTCAGGCATGACTGGACCTATGGCCAGTGACGGAGATGACAGTGCTGTGGTCTCTGCACCCCTCCAAAGGAGCTGGCTATAGAAAGCTCCCACCAGCATAGACTTCTCAACACAGTTCTGGGAAAGCTATCACAGGAAGCGTGCAGTGCTACCCAGCCCTCCCAAGCCAAGATCTATACCTGCTGTCCACAATGGCAATGATGTGAGTCATGTCTTCAGTCTGCGCCTTGCCAACCAAAGTGACTGGTTCCAAGGGGGAGAAACTGATATCTGTCTGTGACCTGAGAAGAGTAGAGGAGAGTGAGCAGGCAGCAAGGGTAGAAGGAATTAAGGTTATTCTGTGCCTGGTAGATTCATGCTTCTGAAACTCTAGCCACGGACAGAGATTACTCCCCTTCAAAAGAAGATCATGCTCCTACCTCAGTCAACGGCAAAATGCCCAGTGATTTCAGTGGCAGCAGAAAAATTTCCTTGTGGAAAAAAGGGCAAAGAACAAGGGCAGCAAATTCATAGTTTCCATAAATGTGCTTGCACGTCATCTTTTTATCTGCAAAGGCTTTCTGTGAGCTAACCTCATCCCCGTCACCACAAGCCATCAGCCTGCATGTGGGTGGCCAGGGCAGTGTTCATGGCAGGGCAGACATATATCAACAAGCTGCTGAACACCAGAACTCTGGTCTGCTCAGAGGTGAGGTCGCACGTGCTGAGATGGCCCATGTTAGGTAGTGCTCAGGAGACACATGGATTGTGCCAATCCATCATGCCAGACCAAGGAGACAGATGAGGGAAGTCAGAGACCATAGAATCATAGAATGGTTAGAGTTGGAAGGGACCTTAAAGATCATCTAGTTCCAACCCCCCTGCCATGGGCAGGGACACCTCCCACCAGACCAGGTTGCTCAAAGACCCATCCAACCTGGCCTTTACCAATTCCAGGGATGGGGCAGCCACAACTTCTCTGGGCAACCTGTGCCAGTGTCTCACTACCCCCACAGTAAAGAATTTCATCCTAATATCTAAACTAAATCTCCCCTCTTTCAGTTTGAAACCATTCCCCCTTGTCCTATCAATGGGGCTGGAAGCTTCCCAGCATTGCCACATGGCTTCATCTTTCAGTGTTTGCTCATTCTCTATTGATTTCAGAACCCGTGTATGCCATCATTATGCCATGCTGCTGACACCGTGCAGAGGAAAGTGATACTACAGGGAGGGTGGCATCTAGGTATTGTTTCAAAATACAGCTTTGCTCTCAATTCCTTATTGCCCAGAGAAAGGCACAGAGCCCAGGCTCCAAAGCAGCTTGCCAGGCAAGGATCCTGGAATCTCCAGCTCTGGGTAGGTCACCAGATGAAGCATTCTGAAAGTCCACAGAAAGCCCAGTCTGCTCAGCAGCCTCCACACTAAGCAGCAGATAAACACAGCAGAAACCAGGGAAACATGCGCTACAGTCCATTTTGCTATGAGCTTTATCAACCCAACTGGGTCTGCTGGCATGTCAGTGCCGTGCAATACTCCAAGGTACGGGAGAGTCTGGGCTATACTCCCACCATAATGGTAATTATTCTTCATTTGCCTGGCTCATCACATCGACAGCTAGTCTGATGGGGCAGAAATGGCTTCTCACTTTGTCTAACTGCAAAACCTCTCTCCTGAAAATCCTACAGAGTAAATTAGCACATGATAGACTTGGAGATACAACTATTTTCTGGGAGATATGTCAATTTGCGTTTTTTTAGGGTGTGGTGGTTTTTGGGTTGGCTTTTTTTTCGGGGGGGGAAGTCTTGACAACCTTTTGGGGGAAAGAGGAAGAATATTTTTTTTAAGATGAAAGGCAGGTGCAACATGAGCTCTTGTCTTTCTGAGCTGTGGCTGTCAGGAGAAGTATTAGGGCATTGGATTCTCAGCCATTCATCTCCAGCTCTTGTATAAACAGAATTCTAAACCATCGAGCAAAGTCTTTATCTCCCAGGGAATTTAACAATTTTCTTGAGTGCTGTTCAAAGGAAAAGAATGTAGCTCCAGAGCTGGACAGCTTGCTTTAAGCCATCCTCATGGTTTATGTCATCACAGATAAACAAAGCAATTCTGGGGTCAACCACGACAAAAATGGCAAATTCTTTCTTGAGCAGTTACACTGAGTGCTACCTTGCCTGCTCTGAAGGCAAAGCAAGCTCCTGCCCAGCTAGCCAGAAGACTCTTTGGAAAGTGGAGTAGACCCTGAAAAAGCCACAGAGACCTAATTGCTGACCCACGTTGTCACAAGGGTACTACCATTTATCCTCAATCGGACAGAAAAGCTCCAAGACAATTGGACTTGAGGCCAGCTCTCCCTTATCATCCCTGATTTTGCAAAGTGCAGGGTACAAAAGAAATCCATTTGGTGTGGCCATGGGGTCACACGGGAAGGACAGGGCATTATTCTGAATAACAAATAAGTGTTGTGTTGTCCCCTCCTGAACTTGTCTGAGAGGAATGAAAATAGGATGAAATAGTTTGCATTCATGTGATGTTCTCACAGCCATCCTCCTGATTCACCTGCCTGGGAGGCAGTGAAGATTGAGACTCCCTCCAGATTAGGACACCCAAGTTTAGCTGCTCCTATGTAAATTTGGTGTCTGAGTTTCCACCACAGTCACTGGAGATCAAGTCAATGGAGCTCAGATCTTGATCCAGCCCACCCTACAGTAGATACCCAGCTTGGGGTGGATTCATTTGCCTAAAAGGAGACACCTAGAAACATCTAAGATGCCCAAGGGTGTCTCAGACATCCACATGATGCTGGTAGGTAAGACACAGGACACATTTCAAATGAGGAGTGTTTTGACACTTGAATGCCATCCACAGTTACCTCATGGATGTCAATGACATTGACAAATCAGGTACCTAGATACGTCCTCAGGAAACCTGAATGCTCTGCTTACTTAAATCATTCAACAAAATTGGGAAATGGTGTCAGGCAGCTGTGGAGACTTTCCTGCAGTGACCGACAGAAACCCATGCCTTTGGCTCATAAGGATGCCAGACCAGCATTTCTCCTTAATGCCCTCCTTGGTGTCTGGTCCTCAGGAATGATCTAAGTTTCTTGCTGATGCTAAAGAAAATAGTTGACAATGAAAATGTCACTTTGTCTGTGTCACTGTCTGTTCAGACTCTGGATACCCCTTGCCCTAATAATGTTTTCTGCTCTGATCTCTGTGCTTGCCAGTCTGCAAGCCACCTGCCTACCAGAAAGGCAATAACCCAGAGACATCATTAAAACACAGTGGGAAAACCTCCACAAAACTCATTTAACATTGCAGATTAGAAAAGATTCATCATTTAGCCAGAAAATGGTCCCTATATAGTCTTCTGTTCCTATGGTTTTCTGTTTGAAGCAGCCCGGATACTCTGTTGACATCTCAAAAGAATCACCATTCTCCAGCCCAGTGCCATGCTATATAAATATAACCCCTTCATTTCCAGAGTTCAGAAATGTTCATCGTATATTGGTCTTCCTGGTATTTAGGAGGCATTTCCCACCTAATTCTTCCAGTGGCTTCACTCATGTCAGTGGAACCTCAGTTCAAATCACGATTATCATGTTTGATACAGGTTTCTTGGTCCTAGAAGGCTATATTGGAATGTCAGCCATGTCAGCCTATGTCCATGCTAGCTCGAAAAGGATTCAAGAACAGAAGTGAGTCATCAGGCTGCCTAGCTATGTCTGAACCCAAGGTCAGTATATCCTCCGTGCTATTGCAACATCTCCGTGTGGTGTAGATGTCTCCACACTGTCAGTTCCTTCAGCATGGAGGCTGAGACCATAACAAAATCTAACCACTTCCATTTTCCCACTGAAATAAGGGTTTCTTTGACTCCATCCAAAATGCTCTCGTTCCCAGCTCCAGTGCACCAAGCTACGTGTACACCACCTCTTCTGGACACTTCAGCAGTCCCCTGGGACTAACAGGAGAATAAGCTGAGTGAGTCAGCATCCTGCCTCCAACAGTGGACGCCCAAGAAAGAACATAGGCTTAGGACAAATATATAACAATATTTCCTTAAAACAGTTCCCAGCATTCAGCAGCTTGTGGGTTGGGAATTTCCCAGGTAAGAATTCAGTAGGCAGGAATTTAGTTTTCTTCAGTGAACTTTTCTTCCAGCTTTTTCCAGTCTCTTTTTAAGCATATACAAACTTTCCAGATCCACAACATCCTGCAGTAAGGTGCTCCACAGTTGTATGATGCACTATGTGAACAACCATCTCTTTTTCTTGAACATGTCCCTTAATAGCTTCTTTTGGTGCCCTCTAGTTCTTGCATGGGCAGAGGTTGTGAACAGTCATCCCCTAGTCTCCACCTCTGTGCTGCTCAGCAGTAATATTGTCATATGCCCCTTCAGCCCTCGCTTTTCCAGCCTGAGAAGTCCTAAAATTTGGCAGCACTGCTTCTCACCAGAGCAGGTCAGCAGAGGGAGCTGATGGTCTGAGCCCTTCCAGCAGCTTATGTCTCTTTGCGTGTTTCAGCTTTTAACGCTCAGTCTAAATATAAAACAATACCCATTGTTTCTCCCAGCTGCATGTCTGAAAGTTTCAGGGGAACACAATCAAATAGCCAATTAAGGCAATGCACTCAAAAGGAAGAATACTGCAACTTAAGATAATGTTTTATTCTGAACAAAGGCAGATTTCAGGGCTTGTCCTAAGACACCAGCCAAGAGAATGAGACAAGCAAGAGAAAAAAAATCCTGATTCAGAATGACGCCTTGACCTTGGCATGTTTTTAGACAGTTGCTTTCACCTGTGTTATCAGAGCATGAAAATTCTGCCTTGAATATCACATACCATCGGTGTCTGCAGGAGCACAGCCTGCCTTTTGTTAGAAACCTCCTTTAAGCCTTGGAGACGTCACCTGAGCACTCTCTGCCTCAGTTTCTCCACTCTCTATGCTTTGCCCTTCTTTATGATGGTTACAGCAGGACAGGGAGCGTGTCTTGCCATGGTGGTCAGAGACGTAGATGGTCAACTGATGTAACCCAGACTGGCCCGGACTTTACCGCTATACATCAGGCTCGCCACAGGTTCAGCTGAGAGGAATTAATCATCTACAACTACCTGAAAAAGCTTAGTTTCCAAAGTCTTTCCCCAAATTCTCAGGCATGTTTGCCCTGAACATTTTCTGCACAGTAAAAGAGCTTTGCCTCAGCGTGGAGGAAGCCAGGAGCTGGGGGGACGTTGCCTCAGAGGAGGTGATGTTGGTGAGGTCTGCGATCAGATCCAGGGCATGGAAAGCTCTGGCTGCGAGCCCTGAGCTCCCCACGTGTCCCTAACCATGGCTCTGGAGCCACCAGCTGAAATGGGAAGCCAACTGCATCAGGAGACCCAGGAGCCTGACACCTTCCAGTCCTCCGGAAACTTCAGGGGAAAAAAAAGTCTGGTTTTGGTCCGATTTGGACCCAAACCAGCTCATTTAAAAAAAAAAAAAAATACAACCCACACTTGATGACATTTCCCGCTAAGCGGAAAGCCAGCAAACTCTCACTCCCCCCATCACCCCTGGGTTTGGCATCCTCCAGAGCCCACGTGCTTTGGCCGAGTTTCGTTTGATCCCCAGCGCAAAGGAGCCTCGCGTCTCGTTTCTGGCAGCTGCATTGCACCACCGGGTAATTCTGTGGCTAAACTGTTTAAATAATGTTAATGGCTTTACAAATTCACTTTCAAAACAGCCCGAAGTGTAAAGCCAGCACAGCTGAAGCAGCATGCTGGGGCTTAGGCATGTTTAGATAAGAGTGGGTGCAGAGTAAGCTTTCAGAGTGCTCCACACGAGCTACTCAAAAGCTGGAAACTGGGGACTTCTGCCCCTTAACTACATCTCCTGCACTGCGGTCGGGTAGATGTTTGCTACAGCAGGGCAAGGACGGAAAGCCAGCACAGCTAGAGGCTTTGAGGGATTAGTATTTTTATTTTTCTTGGCAGCCGGCTCCCTCTATGGCAGGTGCTGTTGGAGAAAACAACAGCAGATCCATGGGTATTCTCAGGTTTTCAATACATCAATAAATAAAATTAAAAAAAAAAAATAAAACCAAAGGCTTAGCTGAGGGTGCTGAATGTATGACAAAAGGTCAGGCTTTAACAGGGGGGCAAATCTGTCTTGCACCCACCTACTTGAGGCAAAAATTGCAGTTGCCTGGTGCGGTGTCATGCTCTTAGTTTTGAGTCAGGATGCACCCTGGCTCCCCAGCCGGTAAGGAGGGGATCGAGAAACACAATGCGGCATTACTGGAGGGCAGGACTCAGCCGCACGGACCTGGGGAGAGTGCCAGCCACAGGGATGCAAGTCCAAAAGGCAGAGGCAGAAACATGGCAACATGGGCAGCGACCACATTTCCACAACCAGATCTCTTCTGGATTCAGCACAGAAAGCTATTCAGGGAAGACCAGAGCTCTCTGTCCTCAAGCCTATTTGCACATCTACCCCTCTTCAGTGCCTGCACGGGCTTCGTGCCCACCATGCAGGTCGTACTGTGATTGTGATAGTCATAACAGCATCCCACAGGATTATCTGTGCCTCTCAGCAGCCCAGATTTCACAAGGGTCACCCTCTGCATTCACGTAATCGCAGCTGTACTCAATAATCTCTCTTGGCCAAATAAAAATAGGTTTGGGATATGTTTGTGCTTTGATTTACATCAGGATAAATCAGCTGTTCTGCCCCAGTGGTCAGCTGTCTTACCGGCAAAGGAAAAGTGAGATAAGGTCAGGACAGACCTTTGGAGTGTCTGCAGGAGAGATTTAATGTGTGACAGCATGGCTCAAACTCGTATTTAGGAAACCAAATAAATTCAAAAGAAAAATTAAGTGTGTGTTTCAACAATGCAGATGATAAACCACTAAAACAAGACAGTACGGGAAGGGGTGGATTCGCCAGTTCTTGATGCCTTCAAATCAAAACCTAAGGCTTTTCTAGCCAAACACAATTTTTGGTGAGTGAGACGTGGTTTTTGAACCACCCTCCACTACAAGGCATGAACGTACTGGAAGATTTGGGTTTCTTACCAAACAATAAATATAGGTTTGCAGCCAGGGTGAAGCCATCCTCACACTGATCCTGATGCCAACTAAGAGAAAACCCAGCCATGACCAGAGAAGACCCAAAGCCAACAACCCACGCTCCTGAAATGGCATTCATCATGTCCCTTAAAGCTGTGTCCCAATATGAACCAGCAACTGCTGGTTCCCCCTGAATTCAACTCTGGTCATGCAGTGCCTCTGTCCAGAGGATCCACAGTACTCCCAACTGCAAACCGTTGGGCTCAAAACTTGCTCTGCACAGACCTGATAGTGGCGCGGATCTTGTGTGGTCCCAGGACTGGGTCTGGTGGGAGAGCCCCACACTCAGAGCTGGACTCAGAGCTGGATTTAGGCACTGTGTGGGGCATGGTCCACCCTGCCATGCCATTTCCATATCGCGTAGTTCTGGCACACCTTCTATTGCACTCGATGAGGACCGCCAAAAGCCACTGCTCTCTCATGAGCTCTTCCCCTTCAGGTGGTGAGAGTGGTTTTTCCAGTCAGCCATACCCAGGAACAGAAAAAAATGCTAATATATACTATCTCATCAAGCTGTTCCACATCCCCTTACCTCCAATTGCAATCCCATACCTTCTGTGAAAGAGGAGCTGTGTCCAGAGAGATAGGAACAAGTCATCCAAAAAGTGAAATCTGGGGGAAATTACCTCACTTTGCCAGGCTGGTAGATGCTTCTCAAACATATTGTTCAATCTGTGCACACCTGGAGTTAAAATAGAGGGTGAATAAGAGCATCCAGACAGTTACATGTTATGGCTGACCACTTGTCATCTACGGGATCCTTTTTCTTCATAGTTCCTCCAAAAATTGTTTTGGGGGATTTACTGAGCAATGATGCAAAAAGCCTGAGGCTGCTGAAGTCAGAAGAAGGTTGGCCAATGACTCTGAAGGTTCGCAGTCTGGTTTTAGCTTTGATGGGAGGAGAGGGATCAAACAGGAAAGAGGATTTGGGAAGAAAGACAATCTCTGGCCAGCACAGAAGAAAAAACAGTCATTTGTCCAGTAGTGGTTGTGGGGACCCTACAGTAAACATGGGCCACTGAAGGATGCAGTGCCCTGAGGTCAGGGCTGGCCAAGCTGGGATCTCAAAGACAATGCATGTGTAAAGAACAGGATGGAAACAAAAGGCATGAAGACAGGATGAGTCCATCACTAATGCTGTCTCATGTGGCAGCTTCCTCCTGGCCCAGCCGTGACCTGGGACATGTCCACCCCATGGTGATGGACCTACCACAACATGCTGCCTGGGATGGTCCTGGCCCATAACCCCCACGTCTCATGGGAAATCATCTCGATGACATAAATCACTCATTTTACCCAGCTTCTCCCAATTAAACAGCCCCTGCAAACCAATCTAAAGACAGTCCTGCCTTCCCGAAGCCTAGACAAGTGCCACCATTTCCCATTTGTACACAGGGCGCTGGTTTCCTAAAGTGACGCTGAAGTGCTAGCTGGTATCTCCAACACCAAGTGCTGTATTATCCATTACCATGGACAACTTGAATCATAATTATCACCTTCAGTATTGGCAAATATCTCCCTCTAGGCCACACGCCAGGAGTCTGCCCAACAGCTTACCCCAGGAGAGGGATGGGGGATCCCCTGGCCACAAAGCACAGAGCCCCACACACCATGGTATCATCAAATATCATGGGGTAATTCAGGCTGGAAGGGACCTTTGGAGGTCTCTAATCCAACCACAAAGCAGGGTCAGCTATGGGGATCATCCCAGGT
Source organism: Himantopus leucocephalus (assembly GCA_003993805.1). Lineage (NCBI taxonomy): Eukaryota > Metazoa > Chordata > Aves > Charadriiformes > Recurvirostridae > Himantopus > Himantopus leucocephalus. The sequence goes on along the minus strand of RSEF01000002.1, from coordinate 156,549,119 downwards.
TGCTCAGGGCTGAATGCAGTCTCATCTTCCAGGGTGGAGGCTGGACAACCTGTCTCCTTGGCATCACAACCTATTCATCATTCGCCTCAGCCAGGCTGGGGTCAGGTCCCACACACAGGCTCAAGCATGTCAGAGTCACCTTGTCATAAGCACCCCCAGAGGAGGCAGCCCAGGGAGGATACAAGAAGGAGCAGGGCCATGCTCATGGAAGCTGAACACAGCCTGGCATCCTGCCTTCATCTCCTCCCAGGAGCAGGCAGGCCTGTGATCCCCCCAAGGGGCTGCAAGGGGCTTTGCCCTTCCCACACCTTCAGTCCCCATCTCCTCATGGCCTCTCCGAGGCTGCAGGAAGCCAAAGGCACCTCATGGTACTCCAGGATGGCTGCGGCTTCTCCCAGCTCAACCTCTCCAGCAAGGGTGCCCTGTGCTCCTTCTCAGCTCCCTGCCCTGCCGTGATTCATGGCTCCTTTCCTGCCCTTCCTTATATGGGAACTTTGCATTTCCTCATATTTCCTGCACTGGAAAAGCCAAAGGGTGCCTTTTTATATGCTCTGCCACCAGCTCTGTTTGCTCCCCTGGTCCCCAGCCCAGGGGCAGGTCACAAACCCACCATGCCCCACAGTGCTCCCCACGCAACACCGGCTCCTTTGTGCTCCCATCCCATGCCATCCCCCCACCACCTGAGTCATCACAGATGCCATCCACATCCAAAAGCACGTCTCTTCCCCATGCAGCAACCCCTGGTCATTCCCATGTCCTGAAATGATGGTGCATGTGCAGCAGAGCAGATCGGCCAGGCAAGGCGTCCCTGCTGACCCCAGCATGGGCAAGGGCCTATGGTGTAGCAGCCTCTCTCAACATGGGCATTCACCTTTGAGTGCTAAGAAGCTTGCCAGAACATGTTCCCTTTGAGGGCTCCAACCCGTTGTCGCGTTTAGTTCCAGGTGGCTGAAAGACTGAAAAGTTAGAGCAGGGAGGAACATAGGGAAAGATGGACAGACGCCCATTTCCTTACGAAACCGGACTAAAAATAGGGTGAGATCGGCCCTTGAGAGGCACCCAGACCATCCCTTTGTGCCGAGGTGGGACCACGTCTACGAAAGCATTTGCGACAGAAACTATTTTCAGCCCTCTCCAGCTCCTCCCCGAGCAAGTCGCTCGTGTTTGTCCCCACCACCCTGCTCCCTCGTGTCAGGGGCATGCTACGGGGTTGCCCATCTCTTACCACCAGTGATCCTTCCCTTCGCAGCAGCCATTTATGGATGCAGAGGCTGTCATCATACGCCTGCATCCACAAGGCCCATGGAAATGGTGTGTCCTCACCCTCCTCTTTCTGCTTCCATTTCCAAATGGGTGTCAGACACACAGGCACTAACACCCAGGGATTCAAGCTTTTGTACCCAGACAACATAAGCCACAGAAGCAATGAGCTCCTCCTCAATTTTTACAAAATAAAACAGAGTAAAATTCGTATCTATTCCACCTATTTCCTTATGGTTAATTTCTGCCTCTAGACTTCATGTCTAATTTTTTCTTTTCCATCTCTTTCCCTGGGAGATGCTTTCCTACAGTGAATGCCATCTGCTTCCATTCTCCTGTCCCTCCTCAGCACCAGATACACCCAGATCTCCCCAGCCTCCTTGTTCTGCTAAATATGAAATGGATCCAGCAGTCGTATACAGGGTAAGATGGACTAAACCTGATGATTCTTCAACCATCTCAAACCCACATCCTCAAAGGAGGCCACATCCTTGGAAATGCCATCCCTGCTCTTTTCAAACTCCTTCTCTCAGCCAGCCCCTGCTCTGGCAGTGGTGTCCAGGGAGACCTGCGTCTCAGCTCACCCCACTGTTTTGAGTCAGAAAGTTTGCCTTTCCCCATTTTCCTTCCTTTCTCCCATTCTGCCCCTATGGACCAGCTGTCCCCTGTGGCTGTTTAATCCTAAGATGTTCATTATTGTCTAGTTGCAGCAAAATCAGAATTTTTGGTTTTATGTTGGGAGGTGAGGTGAGGCTCTCCCTATTTGAAAAAAAAAAAAAAAAA
>RSEF01000002.1:156512571-156540588 GCA_003993805.1 Himantopus leucocephalus | reverse complement strand
CTTCTCTTCTCCAGGCTGAACAACCCCAACTCTCTCAGGCTTTACTCATAGCAGAGGTGCTACAGCTCTCTGATCGTCTTCGTGGCCCTCCTCTGGACTGCACTCCAACAGGTCCACATCCTTCTTGTGAAACATGGTCAGCACTGGTTACATACCCACAGAGGAAATGCATTTTACCTGTCAAACTCACATTAAGTAGCCAAGGTACAAGTGCAAAAATCACCAGCTTTGCATCAAAGTGGTATTCCCACGGTGCACAGCTTATGGTAACTCTTGTCAAGGTTTGGAACAGCTCTGCACACCAGCCCAGCTGGTGTTGGCATTGCTGCTACGCTGTGGGGCGCCTGTCCCATTGCAGTGCAAGGACAGGAGCAGGTGGTTCCCTCAAGAACCCAACCTCCTCCATCAAAGGTTAAACCATGGAAAATTCCCAAGCACCAGATGATCTTCCATTTGCAAATCAAACAGTTAGTTATGTGTGTCCTTCTCTGACCAACTGAACTAAGCCCTATATGAGTTGTCCTGTTGACTAATGGAAAGTTAAGCCTTAAGGGCTCTGAAGGTTGGGCCACTGAGCCTTAAAATTGCTATGCTTTGCCAGTTTGTCTGAGACACTTTGGGTAGTACAGGACATTGTTGTTGGGTTTTTATTTATATTTTTAATCTTAATTTTAACCAGAATGGAAGAGCAAGACGATGGAAGAAATGTAGTAAGAGTATTTGAAATGGGCATGGAATTTTACACAGGACAGAGCTCCCAGAAATAGCTACAAAACAGACTGCTTTAAAAAATTTAAAATAACAGATTTTATTGGTGTTAGAAGGGTGATTTCTCAGGGCTCTGTTTACTGTGGCAAGTGTAGAAGGGAGGGAACACATATTCCTGCACAAGAGAAAGCAGGAACCGTGCCATCACGCAGCCAGGCAGCACATGAGACCAGGCTGCTCCACCATACATGCTGCTTAGATAGTGGCATTGCAGTGCTGTATGTTCATATAGCAAAATGCTTTTGTACATATAGATTAAAGACTCCTGGAGATTTGCTCAGATCACAGGCTTATTGCTTTGAGGAGAGGATGNCCTGGCTCTGCAGAAGAAGACAGCAGGCTGGCTGGGAAAGAGGTGCTTTTGCATCTTGAAAAGAAATGGCTTTTGCAAATGGTACTGTAGAAAAGAGCTCCCACCATCTTCACNGTGCTGTATGTTCATATAGCAAAATGCTTTTGTACATATAGATTAAAGACTCCTGGAGATTTGCTCAGATCACAGGCTTATTGCTTTGAGGAGAGGATGGGTGAAGATGCAGATCGGTTGCAATCTACTTCTTCACTTGGCCACAGAGAAAGGGGAAAAAAAATCCAGGTAACTGCTGACACATGTTCATTTTGTAAGTAAAATCCTTGGATATGGTTTTGCGTTTCCCTGGGTCTGGTCTGATACCTAAATTTCTGCAAAAGGGGAAAGGAGGGAAAGGAAAAGCTCTTAGCAAAGTGAGCTCAGCCCGAGTTCCCACCATCCTCACCCTGAGGCCCCTTTCAGAGAGGTCTGTGAGCAGCAAAGCAAGGACAACGCAGCCTCTGAACGCAACCTTCAGCTCAGGCGAAAGTGCACTGGGAGAAGTAATAACCCCTGGCAGGGCCCCAAATGAACCATTACGTCTTTATGAGCCATTGTTTCCCTTATTGATGGACCACCTCTCATTCACAAAAAAAAAGCTGCTTTTGCAAGGCAAGAGGAAAAAACACATTTGAAAAGACAGAAGCGAGGCCCTGCGTGGTTATGACACCATGGGAGCGTCGTGAGAACCCAGCTGTTATTTACACTGGACAGCTGCATGGACAGCGTCGAAACATCTTCACGGCCAGATCTGCTCACTGTCTGCTGTGGTCCCTTATGCCTGTAAGCTTTGCCGTGGACTTTTCCTTACAGGGCTAATGTTTGGGGCAGCATTGCAGCTAAAGGACCTCTAGCAGCTTCTCTTGCCTTCCCTCCCGCCAACACACACCGCACCAATCACACAGATAAGGCATTGCTCAAAGGCTTAAATGAAGGTGAGAGAGGCTGAAATCTGACCTGTTTCATCCCTCAATTGATCAGTTGGCCAAGTGACAAGACCACTGGCCACCTGGCTTGGGAGAGAATGCTGGGGCTCAATTTGGTTGTGCGCTTGGTGGTACCTTGAACCATTGGAGTTGTCCTTCAGCAACAAGTTAAGGCATGTCGGAGCCCATGCAATTAAAGAATAGCAAGCAGAGCCCAAGTTAGCACCTCTAAAATGGCATCTGCATGTGGGCAACTGACTCGAGACCCTCCTGGCTTGTGACTGAGTCTCTGTCTAGACCACCCAGCTGTATTGACTGTGACCGGGGCAGGAACCTTGACACCCAGAGGACAGGAAAACACCAACACTTTGGAGTCTTCACATCAGACTGAATCCAGCTCTCTGTGCTATGGCAAGGTCAGATGATGTCTGAGACACTTTAGCAAAACTTACACCCCTCACAGGGCTGGGAGACAAGACACAGGTCCTACTGGAGATCTGTGAGCTCAGTGCTTCATGCTTCAGCATCTCAAGTGGGACCAGACACCTTCATACGCACAGCTTGGGTCCAGCCCCAAGCTTTTCTTCTCTGCTGCCTTCCTCTAAGCACTGCAAATCTGTGCCATCAAACGCACTTATGTGCAGAGCTCATGGTGCCAGGCAGAGCTAGGTGCAGGACCAGCCATAGGGACATCACCATACGTTCCTCCGTACCGCAGCTGGCTCTGATGTCACTGCCTCTCGCAGCTCAGTCTGGCTCTGCAGAAGAAGACAGCAGGCTGGCTGGGAAAAAGATGCTTTTGCATCTTGAAAAGAAATGTCTTTTGCAAATGGTACTGTAGAAAAGAGCTCCCACCATCTTCACAAGGAGTCTGAGAGTCTTGTGTCCTGTGCTGGGTGAGAGGGGTTTTTTTGGCAGCATGAAGGGCTGAACCCTTGTTGGACTCCACCTCTNCAAGGAGTCTGAGAGTCCTGTGTCCTGTGCTGGGTGAGAGGGGTTTTTTTGGCAGCATGAAGGGCTGAACCCTTGTTGGACTCCACCTCTGCATGTTCGCTTTTGGAGATTCCCCTGCTGTTTCTGGAGTGACACTGACTTGCCTGCCTGCAGAGGTGGTTTGGAAGCAGCTGTTGGAGTGCAGAGATCCCATTCTGCTCTCACTCTTCCCAGGACGCCTTGGATGTTTGTGTCTTCAAAGCACAGAGCCATGCTCCTGCAGCCTCCAAGCACCACCTTCGCTCCCAGCACTGGGAACTGCAGAGAATATTTTCTTCTGCCCTAGAAAGCTCCTCAGATATGTGCCAAGCTAACATCTACGCTGTCCCAGCTGCTCTGTGCTCCTCTACACCATGTGCAGCTGAATACACACCAGGACATCCTAAAGGCAAGGAGCAGCCAAGTCCACCCTGCAGGGCCTGGAGAGCTCCTCTTCAGCTTTGAGGAAGAAAACATGCCACAGGCTTCAGCCAGCCAGCAGAGGACCTGTGGAACCCCGTCCTCATAGAAGGTTTGATAGCCTACAGCTTCCCTAGCTCCCACCTCAAGCACAGATGTCTAAAACTGTGGTCCTAAACCTCTCCTCCACCAGCTACACAGGAGCCTGGAGTCCCCAGTGTATCTGGGGGGTTTTGCCAATCTTTTTCACTGGGAGCCTGAAGATACCTGCTCGAACCTAGAAGTACCTGTTTTCAGATCTGGTCTGCTCACCAGGCCCATCTCAGCACTGAGCTTTGCTGAGATCCATGGCCGTTCAGCCCGGGAGGCACCTCAGTACAACCTTCCCTACTAAAGCAACCAAAGGATGAAGACCTGCTTGTTCAGACTTTTTTTATCCAGTAGCTCAGATACACACCCACAACTGGAAAAGAACTTCTTCTCACTGCAAATCTCCCAGTTAAAATCCTTTCTGCATCCAGGGAGATTCAACTCCACATCACCTGACCCTCAGTTGCCAAGTTAAAATGTCCAGGGATGAGGTCCATGTATTCACCTCGTTAGAAGATCTTCCAGTTTCCATTAGGTCTCCCTGTCCAGACATGGCATGTTATTGTGCAGCTACACAGCCAGGTTCATGGAAGAGATGTCATGGCAGTTCCTGCTCTAATGAACATTAAGATATTTCAAAAAAAACCAGACTCTAAATATATCCCTCCAGAGTTAACAGAGCAAGGACCGCAATGCAGGTCTCCAGCACGAGCTTCCTGACTATGAGGCATGACAGAGAAGAGACCTCAAATGTCTGCCATCCATGGGTATTTTCACCACACATCCATCAAGGACTACCTAGAATTTTCATTCAAATCGAGACCTCTGAATACATGGCTCTTAAGTCCCTTCAGCCAGGTGTACTCTGTGTAGTGGCTGGTGGACCTCGTTCCCCAGACATCTCTGAGAGCCCTGGCCAGGATATGCCACAATTCCCTTTCAATCCAACACCTTCATGACCATAAGATCTCCCTGAACAACCCTTCATGCCATCCAAAAGCTGTGAAAGATTGTAAAAATCCCTGCCAAGTAGTGAAGAGTTAATATTCCTGCTACCTGGGAGGTTATCATTAAAATGTGACTTCTGCCCAAGAGTGATGTCTTATGGGCACAGCTCCACTGTGATGGTTTCTTCAGAACTAGTTGGTCTGCCTTCTGTTCAGGAGGTCCATTTGTAGTAAAAATCTATAAATAGTCTGATAGGTTGGGAGAAGAAATGAAAAAGGGCCACTGCTGGGTCATTTAATGTATGGACAAATACATGTTCACTTCATCTGCCATGTAAACCTCAACTGTTCGAGTTTATCATTCACTGCCAAAAATGCTATTACAGCAGCTTGAGATTTCAAAGACAGTTTTATTCCTGTTTCTGACTGACCTTTGGATGGATTTTTCAACTCGGAAAAAGAAAAAAAATTTATGTGCTCTGAAATGGAGCTTAGAAGGTTTAACACATTTCTAAGTATAGACATGGTGATTTACGAGGACCTCTTTTTCTGGTTTTTATAAGACTCTGTCTTTCTTCAGCCATGAACAATGTATTGGTTCTGACAAGGACACCAGGAATCTTTGAGACTTTAGCATTATTTATGACGGAGAGTGTGTGATCCAATGGCCAAGAAACTGGACTTATTACTTGGCTCTGCCATGGATGTGCTGAACAACCTAAAAGCTTTCCCCTCCTGTGTCTCTTCTTCTCTGTAGTGATGGTACACTGGGGTCAAAAACTATTTTCTCACTACTGGTTTTCAAATAAACCAGTACAACCCAGTCATTCTGGTGGTACCAGATGATGCTTTCTTGTCAATAATCCCTGCTCTCCGCAAGGTTTTATTACTACAGTTTCCAAGCGTCGACTGACTCAATTACATCAATATCTCCAGGTGGCTGGGGCTGTTTATGAGTGCTGGTGCCTGGATTCATACAGACTAATCTCAATGCTTGTTCCTAAGAGCTTACAATGAATGGTTTGCGTCAAGGTGTCCTACAGGTGGTCTAATAACGGATGACAGACCATTCGTGTTAATAGTGGGACAAATGCATCATAGACGGGTGATCCATGACCCATAGAGAGCACAGGTTTAATTGCTGTTGTGCAACAGCGCTGGGGCAATCTCCATATTCGCCCTTACATGAGGTTCTAACATCTGAGTGCTCGAGTGTTTACGTCACACTACCCAAGTGAATGAGTACTCAGGAACCTAATAGAAAACTCTCAGCGTTTAGGGCATGAAAGTCTTACGTCGGAATTCCTGGAAGTTGTTTGGCCACGCAAAGAAATCTGTCTTTGCTCCTAGCCAGAAAGAAGCCCTAAACACAGGTGTGATTAATCTGCTGTGAATAATTCAGCGTTAACCATCGCACTAGCAGGTTCCACCTTCTGCCAGCGTTCTCCAAATCCTTCACAAGCACCGACCCTGCGCATGCCCCAAAAACACGTCCATGCACATGTCCGCTGCACAGTGGGTGCACAGGGCAGGGAGATGGATGTGCACACCGTGCAGCAAAAAGCCCAGGATAAGATCTGAGCCTTAACCTGACAGAGCAGGATCTCCACAGGAGACAAGTGCTCTCCAGCCTTACAAGGAGTCTAGGGAGAGGTGAGTTATTCAGGTCCTTGAATCTGAATGCTAGATGCTGTGACCTGCAAGGCTGTAAAAGGCTGATCTGGATGCACAGACGGGCATGTTCAGGTGAACGCTTATCTACAGCTGCATGGCCCATGGGGCCCATAACTGTAAGGCCATCCTTTGAGATGGCAAGAGCAACACAAATTGGCATCTCCCTGTTCCCTTGGAGACAGACACTGGGCCTGGCCTGTGCACAGAGGCAGTGCAACAGGTCAGCTGTGTTCGTGTGGCATTGTGTAGGGACAATAGACCTCTCTCGGTTCCTCAACGTTCCCTCTTCCCTTCCTCTTGCCTTGCACCCAGGCACAAACAACTGCTAAATGTGGGGGGGGAAGGCAGGGCTCGTGCCCCCCGTTGGGGTGCTGGTGTGGGTGGGAAAGCAGCTCTCTGTGCAGATGCAAGGGTCAGGCCTCCAACGTACCCACATCCAGGTGATGTTCTACACCCAGGAGCAATGTGGGCTCCATAAGCGCCTCTTCTTTCAGCATTAGCCCCTAAAATCCCCCACCGCTGGCTGCCCATGTCACAAAAACTCATCTCCAGCTCATCCTCACTCCTCTCCCTTTTTGACCCCTCCCCTCCACCCCGAAGACATCCTTTTACCAAAACGAGCTGTGGAGGCTAGAAAAGACACTGACGTCAATGTAAAAGTAAACCGAAGAGGTCTGGTTCCTGTATCATCACTGCGCCGGGCTGAGCGCTGGGGAGCGAACGCAAAGTCCCTCGGTCGAGGAATCCAGGAGCAGGCTCAGGGATCAGCAGCTGAGGTTTCTCATTCAGGCTGTGTAAGTACCGGCTGCGGCGTGCGTTGGGCTGGGAAAAAGCGGGCAGGCAGCGAGGGGGGAGAGGGAGGGAGCTCCACCAGCTGCAGCTGGGGAAGGCAGCATGCTCCGGTCCCGGCTGGGCTGAGAGATTGGAGGCACGCGGACGGGGATGGGAGTCCTCACAAGCCGGGTCGTGAGCCAAGCCACGTGGGTTTGGATGCGGTTTGGCTCCACACAGGTGGGAACAGGGCTGGAGAGGAGGGTCTCCTGTGCTGGGTGCTGCAGGGGTAGAGGAGGGTCAGGGGGTTTAGGGCTGGTGCGAAGGAGAAGGATGTCTCATCGAGGGAAATGTGGGTGTTTCTAGATACTGAACTGGTCCATTTGGATGCCAAAGTGCATTTGCGCTGGTCCGTTATCTCAGTCAGTGATGGGTGTACAAGGACACATACATGTCTATAAGTAAAAAGCAGGCTGTCGGCAGAGCTGTCCAAGGGATTCTGCATGAAAAATGGAGTATTTCTGGTATACCTCCATATACTGACTACCTCTGTCAAGTCCAGCTACACATACACATACGCATCCTGTAAGTGTCCCTGTATAGAGATGCAGAGCTAGGCACAAAGCTTTTAGACTCAGGCCATGAAAAAGTCATCTGAGAAGGCTCAAAATGAACTTTACAATATATGGTTAAGAAGCAGACGACTATCCCCAGGGAAACAGTACAGAAATGTCCTTACTTTGGGTGCTGTGTGGATGGGGGGAGCGTCCAGGCCAGAGCTGGGGTGGGTGAGAGGGATGAATGGCCCCGCTAGCTCCATCGGCAAGTCGCTGCCAGCTGAGACGTGTCCGGCTGCAGTACATCATATAGAGAGCATCTCCCGTCATTTACACAAATTATACTCAGTGGCAGAGTGTGATGAATTGGCAACGCGGCTCTTCGGACTCATTTCAGCTGTGTTTTGGTAACATAAGGCGCCTTTTCTAACATTTCTCACATTCCAGGGCCAATTTCTCTTCTTCAGCAAAAAGCCAGCCCTTTTCCTGAAATGGCAGCTCCTTCAGCAAAGCTAAAACTCCCCCATTCAGAAAGAAAAGAGAGCGGGCGTACAAGTTTAATCCCTATTACGTGCGCGTGACAGTCCCAATTGAAAACCACCGGGGCAAATGCCTCTGTCGCCCACAATTAGATGCATCTCAGCTCACTCTGTAAATCCATCCCTGAGCAGAGATAGAGGAAGGCTGGGCAGCCACGGAGAAAAGGAGGCAGAAATGCCCACCATGTCCATGCCGCATGTACCAGCACAAGTGAGGGCAGAAGCCTGCCTTCGGTGGAAACCTCTTTAGTAAAAAACTTTTCTATCTCCTTTGTGCACAGAAATCTCTGCCAAGCCACAATTAGAAAGAAAATCCCCTTCTTCCCCCCTCCTTTCTTACAAGGACACATGACAACTTAGCAGTGCAATAGAGCAGCTACTTTATTAATCAATTGATTCCAGCGCATTTTGCTTCACTCCGCTCGAGCCTCCTTCCCCATCTCCCCAGTGCACTGAGATAAAATACAGACAGGGAGCCACGTCTTCCCTCCCCGCAGAGCGTAAAGGTGCCAAAAGCACCCTACAAGTCTTCCTTCCCCCGTTTTGAAGACGGAGGCAAAGGCCAAGGAAGGAATTGTACATGAAACATCTCTCACAGCACGTTCTCCTGGAGGCAGAGCAAGCAGAACGGGGGAGGCTGCTGAACAGAGCAATAAATCCCACCACGCGCACGTACAACACCGCTGCAGCTCTGCTCTCCCTTACGTGCACCGTGCCCTGGGGATGATGTGGTTCCCACAGGGACATGGGCTATCCTGTCCCCTTTCATGGGGAAGACCGAGTCCCACACTGCACCTTGTCAGAAAGGCTATGGGATTTTGGCTGTCTGCATTTGAACGGGTGGAGACACGTAAACAGGGATGTTTAGCAGGCACGTGCTCAGCACGTTTGGGGAAAACTCACCCTTTAAGGAGACGTGAGTCCTGACATCTAAAAATGGAGACATCCAAATTCTGGAGCCCTTTTTAAAGCAGGAGCCACGGGAGTAATGCTCCAACAAACACGCAAAGCGCACATTGTTTGGACTTTCCTTTATACCGTGGAGTGTTATGGCAGGTTTCTATAAATGCCCAGTTGCTAGGTTTAGGGGGAGGTGAGACTATATATTACCTAAATGTGCACGTTAGCAAACCTCCTGTGACATCTAAGGTGAAGTCTACAGCCCCTTCTGAGGAATGTCTGCTGCTCCTTAGGAAGCCCGTCCGTAAATGTTGTCAGGACCCTGCCATCCCTTCTTGTTCTCTCTTTTACCTCTCCTCCAGTTTTCATACTTGCATTTTAATTTGTAGCTTTTAGCTGCGGATTTTGCTTCCGCTCAAAATGACTGATTAAGGATACCTAAGCAAATCCTATTGATGGCTTAGCAAAGAAATAGTTGCCGTCCAGTAAGTCCTAGAGAGGCACGGCCGAGTCCAGCTAAGCATGACAAAATCCAGACACAGACATAGTTGTGCTGAGGTGAAGGGTGAATCAGGGGAATAGAAAAGTGAAGCCCATGGTGAGAGCAGAGTGGATCAGTAAAGCCGTGTGGCTCAGATGGGACTAGGCTGAGCTTGGCTGTGACACCCAAAGAAACAATGTCACCCGTCAGGATGACACTAAGCAGGGATGCTGCTGTTCAATCTCAGCATGATATTTACTGGGATCAATATGCCATTAGTGTATAGACACAGAGGAACTGAATTCTTTATTATGTCTTATGCATAATTCATAAAAGATGTGCATCTCATCTATCACAGCCTGAAAAGCACCACTACAGCCGTTATCACACAACAGAAAGGATGACTTCTTCCACATTGGTACAGAAAGACTTATTGTCAAATGTCCCCTCCTCTTCATGGCTCCAACCACCTTCTCTACAAATACTTGCCAAAAAGATGGGGCTCTGTTAGCCCCTAAGGCTAACAAATGTAGGGTATGGCTCCTGGTGTGACGGTGCAGTAGACAGCATGCACTGAGGTTGTCAGCCCTCTCTGTGGGACACCTGGAGAGATGGACTTGGGTCTCTTTGGCGAGCTGCCCCATAGTGAAGCTATCACAAGTAGGCTCTGGCTTCACGGATGAGTTTGGGGATGCTGCGGAGGTTTGCCCAAATTCTGTTTTATCCAGAGCTACAAACAGCTGCAAAGACCTACATTAGAGTAGCTCGTTAGCCACAGGTGGGCATTAGCAAGATGAAATGGCACTGAGCTCAGAGCACACCAACCCACACAGAGACCACGGCAGGCATTTGTAACCCACCAGGGTCCCCTCAGAGTGACAAACCCAGAAGGACATAGTGAAGTGCGTACCCAGAAGGATGTAGTAAAGTGGGTACCTGGGGACAGCAGGAGAGGACACCGAGGCAGGCTCAGCAGAGTGACCAACTTCTTGTACGACACGAAAAAGGCGGTTCGAGCACTCAGGTGCAGAGGGCAGGAGATTGCTGGTGGACAGCTTACATGGCAGAGCAGGGGGCACAAACCTCTGTTGCGCAGAACCAATACTGTGCAACCAGACCCTCCGCTCCATGGGGTGCACAAGCACCGTCCTGCTGGGCTGCCCGCTCTCCAGGAGCCGTCTGACCGNTGTCTGACCGGCTGTGCAAACTGAACATGCAGAGTACAGCCTGATTCACCTTTACCATCTCAGCAGGGAGGCCAATGCATTTAGCAGGCTTATTAGCAGGACATTTAGCCAGGTGCAACTTCATCCTCACCCTGAGGGTCCTCTTCTGGCAGGATGGAGAGAGAAAGCCGGGTTGTCATGCCGGGTTTCACCTGCTTGGCACTCGCAGAGTCACCGTCCCCCAGCAGCCAGACTGGCTCCTTTTGTCCTGGTTGAATATGCCAAGCAATACATTTCTGAGAAAAAAACAGGCTGCCAAGCCGTGTTATGCTGTCTCCAGCTACCAATTATGTGGATAAATTGATTGTCATTAGAGTGATGAAGTAGCTCAACACATAAACTTTCAGGAACGAGCTAGCCCATTTTTCACGCGCCACCCTCAAGGCTTCCTGCCGCTTTGATCAAACACACAGAAAATTGTCTCCGGGCTGCGCTGGTGTTAGAGACACAGACTTGTGAAGGCTGGAGTGAGCCAGTGAAGGACAGAGATTTATAATACACCAATAACTCCACATTTGCGGCCTGTTGTGCAAGGTAGGTTGAGCAGACACTTTCCGAAGGGGTCCAGAGCTGAGTTTGGAGCAGGGTTGGATGGAGCAGGGTAGAGTTGTATAAGGTACAGCCCAGGGAAACACACTGCCTCCAAGCTACCCCTTCTCCCACCACCCACAAAGAGGTTTGGGAATGTTAGGAGTAGTGCCTGTGCATTTCCAACCTGTGTCTCAGTGATGCAGATTCAGCAGTACAAAGAGAGACGGGCTGTCACATCCCGCTGTTGCAGGAAGCCACCATAAAGTTCACTCCAACCAGCAGCCGCCTCGGAGGATACCCAGGACTGAAATAGCACAGGGCAGATGTCAGGAATCGGAGTCAGTGGTGGGAGAGGGAAAGGAAAGGGAGTCGTGCTGCCTCTGGCCCCTGCCTAGATTAGGTCTGTCTCATACCAGGGCTGTTCATCTCCCACTCACAACAGTATTAAGTTCACCCAGACAATCAGAGCTAAGACACCAGCAGTAATAAATCCCAATGGCCTGATTCCTCGTGAGCAGCTTACCTAGGAAAGCTCACGATTATTTTAAACGCACTGATTTATTAATACACTCAGGATGGCTCAAGCCACTAGTTCTTGCCCAAGGGAATTCAGCAGTGGAGCTCAGCATCCTGACTCACAGTATTGGGACTGATATATGACTAGCTGTGATCAGATGGCATATCTAAAAATACAGAGCCTGCGGTTTATTTTTCTTGGAAAATGGAAAGACACCCAAAGAAGCAGAGCCCAGTTTAGCAACCACAGCAGGCTGGATTTTTGCTTTAAAGAAGCCAGCAGAATTTGCCCAAAAGAAGGTGCCACTTAGGCTGTGTTACAGCCATGGGATTAACCTGCGGCTCCAGCACCATGGGGTGCTCCTCCGGCTGCCCTGGTGGCTGCTGTGGCTCGAACTCTGGGCAGGAATACTGATCACATATCCCTGCCCTAGAAGAAGACACAAGCAATAGGATTCATCTTACCCAAAGGAGGTCTCTACACTGGGACCACTGCAAACTGGGCTGGTGATTGACTTGTACTAATGAACTAAGCCCTGCAAGATGAACCCACCTTGTACCATTCCCAGGGAAGCTGCCACAGATATCTCTACACCTGTTATCAGCTCTGCCTTCGGTCGTCTCTTCTCCAGATTAAACAAGCCCTGTTCTGCTGGTCTGTCCTGGTGGGTCATGTTTGCTGGACCTCAGGTCATTCCCACTGCTTTGCTTTGGACTTTTTCCAAGGCAAAGACACAGTCCCCTTTCATTAGCCCATTTAACACTACTTATTATATCTAATAGTGCTTTTGTAGAAAAAAAATCCCTCCAGATGACACAAAGGGCATGTCAAATAGCACCTTGCAGCACCTCCTACTATAACAAAGACTGAAGCTATCGGTAACAAGATGAAGTTATGGAAAAGAATGATTCAGCAGTGGCAGGTTCAGCTTTTGCTCCTGATAAAAAAGTTTGCTTTGAGGCCACAAACACAAACAGGAGTAGGGCCTTGGTCTTCCCTCCATCATGCCGTCCATTGCCCACACCTCAATGAGTTCAAGGCCTCCTTGATAACCAGCGGTGACAATCTGTTCCTGCCTATAACCTCATCCCAGTACAGAGAAAATATTCCTCCAGATTTTCGAATTGGCACATTTCCACCTGATCTGGGTCCGCAGCAGGTCCCCTTTGCCCCATGTGAGAGAAGAAAGGGCTCGTGATCCTATAGCAAAACCCACCAACACTGCAGACAGTGCCTGCTGGATTCTGCTGCCCACCCATTTGTCTTCAGGAGAAAAACGATGATTCTGGCACTGCAATTTCCAGTAAGAAACCCCTTTAAAACACGTGCATGATTCCATCCTTCCCTTCTTGAAAACTTCCCAGGGCACGTCTGCACCTTGTGCCCAGAGGGGTCGTTTCAACAACAGGGAAACTGAGGTACCTTCCCAGAAAATGGCTCTTTGTCCCCGAGGAGGCCCCCTCACACAGAGCTCGCCGTGGGAGCAGGGACCGCCCGCAGGGACAGGAGCTGTAATTCCAAACAGCTGAAAACACAAAGGAAAACACCCCCTCCAAAATCAAAGGCAAAAAAAGTCAGAAAATGTACCAGCCTCTTCCAGAGGCAGCAATTTTAGGAATCACCAGGCAGGAGCAGCAGGGTGATTGTGGGGTTTTTTTTCTCCCTAAATGGGGCCTTTTCTTTTCTTCCTGTTCCTATAGGGTTTTTCATCACTGTGGCATTTCCTACCATAATCCATCAGATTTATGCCACCCCTGTTCCAGATCAGAGCATCGCTGAGCTCTGTGCATGTCTAACAAAAGACAGCCCTGCCCTGAGCTGCTCAAAATCTCTACAAACCAGGCAAACAAAGGGCACGGGAGAGGAGGATTAGCATATTTGCGGAGAGGGAGCAGGGAGAGGATGCCTTTCCCTAAAGCTGTTTGAGGAGCGTGGGTCCAAAGTCCAGATTTTCTGAGTTGCAGGTGTCCTTCCTCCCGGGCTAGGTTGCTCATACAAGCAAAGGACCCCAGCCGTTGAACAGACGGCCCCGAGAGCACCCCGCTGCTCCTTGCCAAGTTTACGTTCGCTGCTAAATCAGAGCAGGTGGAGGAACCAGACTGGTCCCCTAAGGTCCCCACCACTTCCTTGCCACGTCTGTGTGAATGCCCCTTCTGTCCTCTGCAGCCCGGCAGGGCACAAGCGCACCTTGAATTCCACGTTTCCCGGCTCAGCCCTGCCATGTTGTGCTTCCCACCGCCCCGAACACAGGAAAAGAGTGCTGAGAGCCGCCCGGAGGCTCTCTCGACCACCCTCAAGCCACTTCCCAGGGCACCCACGCCAAGCATCCTGCCAATTCCTGTTTTGCAAGAGCCACTCTGCCCAGCTCTGACCTCCCCGGGGCACGTGTGCCCAAGCGATGCCAAAGCCCTGGCTGCCTGCGTAGCTTTCTCCTCCAGGCACCAGTGTCCCTATGTGCCCAGTGACAAACAAATCCAGCAGGAAATACTTTGCTGGGAATGGGGAGAGCTCGGCGGTGAGGTTGTGACACTGGACGTTGTGTTCTTGGCAATTAGCTCCTAAAACTTTGAAAAAATAGCAAGAAAAGAACAAGAGGTGGCTGCTGGCCAGAGACGGGTTGGGGGGGACATAAAGGTCAGAGTAGGACCCCGCAAGGGATCCCAATGCGGGTTGAATCGCAAGGGGCAGTTGAAACACGATATGCCTTGTTGGGTGGCCAAAGGGTCTCCTGCAGCTCATTTTGTTGGTGCCTTGACTGAGGATCCTTGTGACTGATGTGAGAGCAGTGGTCAACTGGGCAGACTGGGATAGAGAGAGGGATCCTGACTCACCCCTACAGGGTACATTTATCCCAGGACAGGGCACACCCTTTGTCATGCAAGAACTGGAGACAGGCAGGACCAATGTGCTGCAAACTAGTCACGCGGGAGAGACCTCACAGTCACCCAGAGGAGCAGCTTGCTCTTCATGCCCAGCAGACGTCTTCATTTTTGTTTTGCAGCTCAGCAAGTCCTTCAGCAAAAATGCCATGGCCTGAGGAGAGAAATGGAGGGGGAGGCAATGGTCAGAAAAGTCAATTCCCAAATATGCAGCAGGCAGGCGAGCTGGCAGGCAGGAAACCAGCTCTTGCACACTTTCTCCCCTGTGCCTGACTCACCCAACAGGAGCCATGACTGTCACTTGGGAACCACTTGTCTTTCCCTGCTCCTCATCAAACAGACAAATCGCAGCTGGATCCCATCAGCAGAAGCCCCCGTATGGCAACTGTCTGATCTCCCTCCTTGTATAAACAGGCAGATGGGGAGCCTGTTCAGAGTCAGGGCCACATGCTAATGGTGGCCTCTGGCCTTTGCAGGCCTCTGAGGACAGTGAGTGACAGCCCAGCGGTCACCGTGATCTTGAGCCGTTGGAAGAAGACACTCTCAGCCTGAGCTTCTTAACTCAGGTGGGTGCAGCTGCCTCTGGGCCCTGCTGAGATGCTCTTTCCGAGGCAGCTGGACCATCCTTTATGGCTCACCACAGCCTCTGTTGCCCACGCTGAGAGTCAGGTTATCAGCCCTGGAGGTGTTGAACATGACCAGGGGGAGCGGCCCAAGCCCTCCTTCTCCAGGCAGAAGCAGCTCACGTTTCTTTGCCTCTTTGGTGTTTCTGCCCCAGCCTTGCAGGATGGGGACAAAGGTGGTCTCTTCTCTGCAGATTCTATCTAGGGATCAGTACAGAGGGTTCTCATCTTTCCCTACAGACCCTCCAGCTACCACCTTAGGCATAGCCACCATAAATGTTTCAGGGTTCAGATCCCAAAGGGGTCTCTGATCTCCCAGACATCCCAGCGTGGCACACCTGGATCACCATGAGATCAGCGGAGAGACCACCTCTCAACAGCCCAGCACCTGAAGCCCCTTCCTGCGCTGTTGGTGGAGCAGGACTGAGTGAGGGACAAGGAGCAACCCCCAGCCCTGATCCCCTGTGGTCTCCCTTCTCCCTGCAGACCCTGTGGCGGCCACCCAAGCGTCTCTCTCTGCAACAGGGTTGCTGCACCCACCTGAGCTCCAGCAACCCTGCAGGGGCCAATTTTGACTCGAGTAAATGGAGATCTGCAGGGTCAAATCCAGCCCTTGAGCTCCTTCCCATGCCTGTCCACAAGGCCTCCCAACCTTGTGCCTCACTGGCAAGGAGATTGCCACCCACAGCATGAGCAGAAGCCAAGCTGAATGTAGGACAAGGAGTCGGGAGTTCTCCCTGGCCTTTCTCAGCTCCACCACATCAGAATAGCTACAAGTTGTTCCCATCGAATATCACCTTCTCTCCCCTCTCCCCACTGTTGGCAGGGGGCTGTAAAAGTCCGGGCAGGTGCTTTCACCGATCAGGCAGCACCTGCCAGATCCNGCACCTGCCGGATCCCTGCTCTGCTCCATTATGGTCTGCCAGCAGGGCTGGGACACAAGCCAGTGTTTTGTTCCTCGTCCTTTGACAGTGTTCCCACACCGCTGTCCAAGGCCCTCCTTCCAGGGGAAGGCAACGTACGTCCCAATCGTTAACAATAAGGAAGTGTGATGGGATTGAAGCACAAGCCGTTTTGCAAGGAGGGAAATTCCCACACATTTGGGGAGAGTCTCAGTGCCCACAGATTTCCCCCTAAACCAAACACCACGTGGTGCTTTCCCAGCAGTTATCTTCTGTAAAAGGTGACTCCTGGAAGAGGGTCCAGCACAGCAACTTCTCCACCCTTGGTCCATCTGTAAGAACCAACCCAATCCTCTGGGTCTATTCTGCATCTGATTCACAGCATCCCACAATAGCCCTGGAGACTGCAGGGAAGAATTTAGGGCTCATGGGCAGTGCATATCATGGGGACGTACATGAGTGCTTTCCAGCAGTTATTAAGGCCGGAGGATCTTTTGGGGCAGATTTTTCTAGAAGGAAGAGTAGTGAGGGAGAGTAAAATGGATGTAGACTCTTCTCCATGCCATTAACTTCATCTGCCATGGCAAAGGGTTTACTCAGGTGGCAGAGAGCAGAGCCCATCTACTCCTCTCCATCAACCCTGCAGCTACATCAGCTGGGCAACTCCCCCTCCAAGCAGTCTTCTGGGGACAGGCTTGTGTTTGTGTGTTGACTGTAGGCATCACTTGCTCCCATTTCTCCTTCTGGTTCTCCTACTTCCTGGTATAGGAGCAAACAGTGGAAAAATGTCTCAGGAACACGTGTTGGAAGGAAGATGGGAGAATGTTCAATGGAGGTGTTCTATGGGCATGTGAGTTCACTTTCTCTGAAGCTGCTGATAAAAAGAGGTTTCCCTGACTGCTCAGTGAAGATCCCACCCTCCCGTGTCCTCCGTGGAGTGAGGACCCCATTCTTCGGTGTCCTCCACACAGTCATAGTAAAGGCCCCTCAATTCTCTGAGCTCTGATTCCATCGGGTCTGGGTCCCAGACCTTCTTGGATAGAAGTTCTCCTTTGCCAGTAAAGAAGATAATTCATTTGTGAGGAGCTGTTCAGTACAACAGAGCCTAAATTGAACTTTTTTTAAAAAAAAAGCAGGCATGTTCAGACACCAGATTCTGGTTTAGGTCCTCACCGAGCTGGTCAACAGAGACATCTTGAAAGCTGATTCAGCCATGTGCTTTGAGCCCATCTCAGCAGTGCAACAGTTTGTTATGCTGTGCCCAATCTCTTCCCCTGCAGCAGCGCGTGAAAGGACCCTCAATTCCCCTTTTTAAGGCCACAAAAAAATGATCAGAGGGCTGG
This sequence comes from Himantopus leucocephalus, assembly GCA_003993805.1. NCBI lineage: Eukaryota > Metazoa > Chordata > Aves > Charadriiformes > Recurvirostridae > Himantopus > Himantopus leucocephalus. The sequence goes on along the minus strand of RSEF01000002.1, from coordinate 156,523,173 downwards.
AGCACCTCTCCTATGAGGACAGACTGAGAGAGTTGGGGTTGTTCAGCTTGGAGAAGAGAAGGCTCCGGGGAGACCTTATAGCAGCCTTTCAATACTCAAAGGGGGCTTATAAGATGGCGACAGACTTTTCAGCAGGACCTGTTGTGATAGGACAGGTAATCGGGCAATGGTCTTAAACTAAAGGAAGATAGATTCAGACTAGATATATGGAAGAAATTGTTTGCGCTGAGGGTGGTGAAACACTGGCCCAGGTTGCCCAGAGAGGTGGTAGATGCCCCATCCCTGGAAACATGCCAGGTCAGGTTGGACGGGGCTCTGAGCAACCTGATCTAGTTGAAGATGTCCCTGCTTATTACAGGGGGGTTGGACTAGATGGCCTTTAAAGGTCCCTTCCAACCCAAACTATTCTACAATTTTTGAATAGGACTGGAAAAGTATGCCCTTCTCCTGACAAAAACTGAGAAGACATCTCCCCAGGGTGGTGTGTGGTATCAGGCTTCTGATCACCTCCTTCAGAGCCACCTGGCCTCCTGCTTTGTTGCTCTGTGTCACAGAAGACTTTTAAACGGAGCCCTGTCCCATCGTATTTTACACGGCACAGTTAAGGGATTGCTAGGAATTATTATGGGCCAGTAGCACCTTTCCCTGCCCTAACTATTATTTCTTCTCCTACGTATGAGTTTCGGCTGAGTCAATACCTTCTACCCACAATCTCAAGACATTCACTACAATATTTAATACTATTGCATATTCAGCAAACAAGCTTAAAAATTTTCCACTTACTAAAGCTTCGCTTTTTTTTCTTCCTTTCCCCCTCCTTCTGGGAGGGTGATAAATGACTGAAAATCAAGATACGATAGAAGCTCTTCATTCATCAGCTACAGTTGCAACTCCTCCTGAAGTCGAGTGTGGGAACCGCATCTGGGACAAAGCATGGCCCTGGGCCCGGATGCGCCTTCTCCACCTTAACAGCAGCATCTGCTTCCCAATATGGCATGCTCTGCTCTATCTCAGGCACAACTTGAAACTTTGCAGCTGTTACCACTGCGAGTCTGCTAAATCCAGCAAGGAGGGAGAGGTCGGGATAGTGGGGGAGTGCAGGGCACTCATTATCCCGTGCGCAGGGATGGGAACAAAGCTCGCATGCATCATGCAGAAGCACAAAACCGAGTCAGTCCTTGCGTGGGAAGAGCCAGGCACTCCCAGAGCAGGTGAAAAGAGCGTAGGTGCCAATATCTCATCCTGGAGAAAAGTCTCCTCTTTCTTTCAGTCTTGCATTTGTAAGTCCCAACAGCTATTCCCTAAGTACACAAGTTTTGTTGACAGGCTGGAGGAAACTTAAGCATTTGCCACCACAGGCAATAAGAATGGTAGGATCCAAGTTCATCCACCCTGCCCAACGTTGGACTATAGGTTGGTTTCTTCTCTTTTGTTCTTCCCCCTGTTCAACTCCCAGGATGGAAGGAAGTGAAGGCAAGTTTATTACCCAGACAGGACTCATGGAGGCCTTCCAATCACACTTGCTTTCCAAGCCATAAGGAAGTGAAAAGCAGATGAGAGCCCAAGCACGTGCCAGAGCTGGAGGTCAGTTGTGAAAGGCTGGACGCCTGGATCAGGGGGCACATAAAGTCAAGGAGGATGTTCCTGAAATTGGGGGAAGAATCTGTCCCTCGTTGTGAGGAAACTCAAAATAGAAAATCAATAAAATAACCAGACAAAAAAGATCAGCTCAGTCTTTCTGGGAAAGATCCAAGGGTGAAAAACTAATTCCAGAAAATGAGGTCAACCTTCTCTAATAACCATAGCTACTGTTTGTGCTCCAGTGAGACACGCATGTGTGGAGTTTACCTCTCCTCTATTTATGGATTTGGCCTCCTGACCTGGAATTCAATGCCGCTCAGTTGATCCTGTCATATTGTGACGGGCCATATCCTGCATGTTTATTGCATTGGCACCAGTGTTGTCTTTATCTAAAGGGTGAGGGAAAAGACCAGTCCAGGGCTTACACTGAAATCCAGCATCCATCCTCCCTGTCCTTCTAAACAACTAAATTTGATGCAACTTCTCACTTCATTTTTTTCTGCCTTTTTTCCCAGTCGGGACCTCTAAAGCTACTGTAAATCCTCCTGGAGAGAACATCTGGGCAAGCCCCACAAAAGAGGGCTTTTTTGGTATCCAATTTAGAGCAGGAAGTATCCCATCATGAGGTGGGACTTGGGGGGATTTGGGAGGTTTGGGTCCTTACAGCACTGGTTAATAGGGACATCTCAAAACCTGATCTGGCCATGTGCTTTGAACACATCTCAACAATTGAATAGTTCGTTATGCTTTGCCCAACCTTAATCTCATCTCATCCAGCCAAGGGTGAAGGGACACTCAAATCCCCACTCCAAGGTGGACCTGATACCCACAATGACTCTACCACCAGTAGATAAAGGCTGTGTGAGGATGGAGGAACAGGTTGGGAGGCTCCTTGGTGGAACCTCAGACTATTTCCACCCTTGACTAATCTACACTCAGCCACTTCAGCCCAGTCCTTGGATAGATCTTAATAACCCCTCTCCCAAACGACTGCAGCCAGAGCATCACCAAAGTGTGCAGGGTCACCCTTTGTCTCCCTGTGCCAGGTTTCTTCTCAGGGTCTGGACAGCTGGGTTGGTTCAAAGCACGTCACAGGCTTTGTGGCATGTGGTCCAGCTCCTTCCTGCAACTGCCAGGGATGCTTCTTTCTAATCCCGGTTCATATCAGGAAGATGAAAAGAGAGGTATTTTCCTCTTGTTTCACACAGTGGCATTGTAATGGCCTTGAGCCGGCAAGTTCTCAGCAAGGAGATTTTGTTCCCACAGAGACACAGGAAAATTGACCCAGGGAGGGGACAAGAGGGGGGCAGCAACATCAGTTTTAGTTTACTAGAGATGTTCAGGCATTAGCACCGTAAGGAAGGCTGGAGCCCTCTTTAGCATTTCCAGCACTTCATAAATTTCAGAGAGATTTAGGGCAAGGAGCCAGATGTTTGGGGAGAAATTCTGAACACTAAAGACAAGTGGAAATATTTTTTTTTTTTGGTAGTGTGTATTTTTTCCCATTAGTTGCAAGGCTATATTTAGAAGAGAGGGGGGGAGAGAGAGACTGCGAGAGAGAGATTAGGCATTTCTTCATATTCTGTAGTCACTCCAGTTGTTCTGCTTGTAGGAACAGATGTCTCTTTCCTGGGGCAATAGCATTCAGATCCACGAGGAAGTTTTCTTACCGGCAGTTCCTCTAACATAGAAGGGAGATCGGGCCAGAGGTAAGTCAGTCCATCGTGGAGGAATACACTGCAGGGACCGTTGCAGTGAATGCTTTGGGATATTGGTCAGAGAGAAAGGGGGGGCATGGGATCAGAGAGTTGACAGTGGGGGCCAGGAGGGAATCACCGGAGACCGGACCCCAAGACCGGAGTGGAAAGCATGGCTACTGCATGGCAGGGGTAGTGGCGGAGAGGGTCCTGCACCGAACATGTGGATGAGCAGCTCGGGAAGCCCCTGGCTCTGCCCTTGCAGCAAGCGTGGAAGTTCATCAGGAGGTGCCCAACCTGGAAAGCCAGGTTGCACCGGCAGCTGCGAGGGGCTGCAAGGGGCTTCCCCCGCTGTGAGCTTCTCTGCTTTTGGGTTTTGGGGCAGTGCTGTGGTATTTGATTGTTTCCCGAGGAGATGGGGGGTGATGAAAAGCACACAAAGGTACTGGCTTTCCCTCACTGAAAAGTACTACGGCAGCTCTTGTGAGGAGTGGGGTGATGTCTCATTTGTATCTGTGTATTCCCAAGCGCAATGAAATTTTGGGGAAACGCGTTCAGGCAGGGTTTGGGAGCTAGGAGAGGAGGCAGTGCACTGCCTGGCATGGGGTCAGCTGTGACTGGGGACGTTTCACCTGTTTGGCCGTGCAGCTCTAGGAAAGATGCTGTTTTCTTTCTCTGAATCTGCTTGCTGGGTCAGTCTAAGGAGAAACAGATCCCTTCCAAGGTCCTTAACCAGGGTCCTTCAGAAATGCCCCCTGCTTTCATAGCAACACACCCACTAACAGCTCAAAGCTTTTCCAGGTTAACCTGGAAAATCCAAAACTTGCAAATCCCTGAAAGCACTGGGAGCACAGTGCAAAGGAAACCACAGAAACTAGTCTCCCAAAGGGTTAAGATCTGGTTATCCATCCTGGGATGCCTCAAAAAATGTCTGTTCCCTGACCAGGTCTCCCATCTCACTTCATTCCCTGGGCATGGCTCCAAGCCCAGGCATGGCTCCGTGCCTCAGTTTCTCCCTGCAGCCAAGAGAGCAGCACAACCTGAAGTGAGCGCTGGGCTGCGGAGCTGCACCCGTGGTGGGCTGGGCTGCTGCTCATGGCATGCCTGACCCATCTCCCCGCTGCATCGCCCCTTCGTCCCTTCCTCCATGTGTGTCACCTCCCCGGAGCATTGCCTCTTCTGTCCTGCATCCTTGGGACACGCAGGATCCCAGGTGTTCCTCAAGAGCAGCAAACCTCTGTTGCTCTGTCCTTCTCAGGCATTTTGCCCAGGGACAGACAAAGCAGGCAGCTGAAGGCAGAAAGAGGGAAAAGTGCTCAAAGATTGCTAAATTTGCAAATTAAAAATTTCCTTTTCAAAAGCAAGCCACAGGCCAGATGTTGCTCAATTTAATCTCCGGCGATGTTTTTTGCACTTGCCTGTAAAGTTCCTATATGTGCCTATATGGTAATTTTCACCGCAGGGTTCTCGTTGCACACAGGCATGATAGCTGTTATTCCAAACTGACATTTCTAGCACTTTGTCCCAGACACCCTTGAAAGGCTAAATGGATTACCGTAATCCTAATGAAATCAAATGCATTTCTCTTGTACTGTTACAACCTCCCAAGAAGACAGGCACAAATCCATCTCTACTGGCTGCACCTATAAAACTCCAAATCCACGTTTCTTTCCAGAGCTAGATATTTTTTTTTTAAAAAAAAATTTTCCTCTTGGAAAAAATGTTTACCCCCAAAATAAGTGCTTTTCCCTCACATCCTACTGGTCCACAAAGGACAGAGAGGGATACAGGCAGGAAGTAGTGCTCTGATTTCTCTTAAAGTGTCAGAGCTAGAAATACACAGCATCTCCTGCAGAGATGTCACTCCATGCTCCTTGTGACAGATGGCACTTGGTACTAGCCCTGACAGGCTATGAGATACTGGTCTTTTAAATGCTAACAGCATGATTTATAGAGCATTCACCAAGACACTCAATATTTCTGTCACTCCAAGGCCAAGATCTGGCAATGCAGAAAAGAGGGACATGAAAAATGTAATGGTATCAATAAGGCATTGTAGATGTCTAAAGGTTTCAGGAGGGACTTTTCTACACAGTGCAGTATAAACAAGCAAGTGGAGGCGTAAACCCTTTATTAGCACTTCAAGGTGACCAGTACTAGCAAGCCTCATTAGATATGTGCTGAAGGACCTCTGGGTGTCCACTGCTGCTTGGTGCACATTTGCAGGTCTGGAGAGGCAATGTATGTACAACCCCACTTCTTTGTTTGCTTGTACATGTACATCTGGGCTCCTCCTTTCAAAGGCTGAGACATTACCACTGCAAATGGCCATAGAGGAGGTATAAGCTCATAAGAAATCTGCCAGCACATGAATTTCCTGCTCTGTGTATCTTTGGGAGCTTCATTCTGTATTTTCCATGCATGGTCAGGACAGAGCTGGGGGAGGACTATGCAGATATTTCTGGACTGGTTATCCTTCACCTCGTTTTAAGCAGCAGGTTCAAGCCTAGATGCAGAGAGCGGGCATCTGGGCCAAGCCAAGTGGCCTCCCTCCCATCTGGGTCACTTTGCTCCGTGAAGAAGAGAAATGCAGTTTGGAGAGTTGCGCTCTCTTCTAACCGGCAGTGACCCCTCATGGCCTAGGATGACCTGTTGGACTGAAGCATTGCTTGAGCACCCACAGGCTATTGCTTGTTCCAAACTGAACCAGGCATCTGGGTCCCTCACTCTCAGAGGGTCTTAGGCTTGCCATGGAGCATGAGGTCCACCCATATGTACACACAGCATTGAACACAGCATGGTGAGTGGAGCTCAGATCACCACTCACGGCATTATCCATCAACAGCAGGACCTTGGAGATGAAGGATCACATGTAGGCTAACTGGGCATATCAGGCAGGAGGCAAATGGCTCAACAGCACATCAGTAACACCAAACCAACAACGAACATTGCATTAGCTTCCACACGTCCTTAGTCTGTGATTGCTTACATGACTTGAAGGACAACCCCTGTCTGTGCCTGGGACTGGACATCCAAGTTTTTCCTCTGGCCAGATGGGAAATCTTATTCTCATGGGCAACTTTAGAGATGCAAAAGTCAGTAGCAGGGGTTAATCCCTCTTGCTGTTGTGCAAAGTAAGTTCACACCTTTCTCCTTCCAGACAAAGGCTGTAATTCAGCATATGACCGTTCAAACCACTGGACAAATTAGGAGCTGCTGGCCGTCATGATCTTCACTACACATGGGCAAGCATGCCATGGCTGACCAGTGCAGATGCCAGGCAATTAGCTATCATCTGTCCCCAGTCAGGCTGGTTCTGCCATGAGGAAGATATGATTTGGTGTAAATCTGAAATTATTTCACTTCAGGAAAACAAGGAGAGGCAGGCAACGCTCTCCCTTTGCAAAGAAGCCAGCCAGCCCTGTTGGCAGTGTTTCAATGCCAAAGCAATTGTGAATTTGAAGAGAATAGGACCCACATGAAAGGACGTGTGGTGGAAAGTGCTAGCAAACTCCTTGCAGGTTCATATTAGAGGAAACAAGGATCACTTTCAGTGCCTATTTGTGTGTTTGTCAGCTCTGGTTTCCTCTGTTCTCCTGATGTATTTCAACCTGTTGGCTAATTTCAACCAAAATTTGGCAGAAGGGAGAGATCACCTCGATTTTCAGGAAATTAGGCAGCAAAGAGAGGAGAAAGTCAAACAAGTGTCAGAGCCAAGCGAAGAGCTGGAACGTGAGTGCTCATTAAGGCAGCCAAGTGTCCACATGGGAAAAAGTTATAATAAGCATCTCAACCAGGGCAAAGCATTCATCCAGCCCTACGAGCCACTGCAAGAAATGAAACCATAAGAAAGCAGGTGTTATTTAATCTGACACTCACAAAACTATGTGTTTTGTGTCTCCAAAGCACCTTTTATTTCCACGGCATTGGAGGGGCAGGAATAATCCAACTCTGGAGTGGGTTTGACTACTTCCAACTGCAATTCCCCAGTAGCTGGGTGTATCACACACTCTGTCCGGCCACCCTCAGACCTGGAGGCTTCTAGGAGAAATCAATGCCCAGGAATCAAGTGAGAGCAGAGATCTGACGTCCACAAATACGGGATCTTCCCCATCCTGGGAATAGTCCCATTTCTGTTTCAGGGTGGGACCTTTCTCCCCTGGACATTAGCTTCCTTCTCACAGCCTGAGGGCTAGATGGGCACCAGCTTTTCCCTTTCAGCAGCTGGATTCTTTCCCTTTCTCTCCCTTTCTCCCTCAGTTCCCACTGGCAGCAAACCCACCCTCCCCAGGCTGAGCATAAGGCACACAGAACAAGCTCTACCACGTATAGGGCAAAGTCCTTGACATGCACAAAAACACCATATTTGGCCAGTTTGAGCCAGAGTTGAGTGAGAGCTTGCCAGAAGGAGAATCATACAATTTAAACTGAAAGAGAGTGAGTTTAACCCTTCATTTATAAATATGATGATAAATCACCCAGGGAACTTTAAACACGGAAAGGCTGCAAAACTAAACACGTGCTGCTGCCATCCCCGGCAGCAGAGTAACACTAGCAGGCAGGACAGGGTGAGGGGGACACGGGGGATGACAGAGGAGCCAGGTTACCATATTAGATGTTCTGATTCAGGTCAGGGAGATGAGAAAAGCTGAAGCTGTTTATACTAAATAACACTCGCTCATGCTTGTTAATGTCTTTTTCATCTTTCCGATCCCAGTGCGTGGCTCTCTTGTTCTCCGTCTCTGGGTCTGCATGCAGAGATCCCACCTGCACACACCAATAAATAACCCTTTTGGAGAGCAGCTAGGACAAAGCTCAGTTGCCTGACCTGCCTTTTCTTTTGTATCCCATTACCTGAACCGATGAGCCAGATCCAGAAGTCCCCTGGGTCAAGGATGTGAACCCCCTCAACTTCAGCAAGTGGAGGGTGAGGCTTAAGGCTGACACTAAGCAAAAAGTTGGGTGGAACGAAATACAGGATGGTCAAGGATATCCTCCTTGGGACAGACGTAGCACTGAGCTGCCCATGCTAAATGAACACGTGTGATGCCAAGCAGTGAGCGAGTGAGCGAGCAGGGGAAGAGGCTGCAGGACCTGGTTTCAGCACACCGACCATCTGTTTCCTATTTGGCCCAAGAATGATGGAATTGGTTGCGTCACGCAACAATGAGAAAGTGTTTCACAGTAAGTCCCACTCTCCCAGTGCTGAGCAGGGACCTTTATCAGAACGAGGGAAACCAGGTCAACTTCCAGTCTCCGTCCCTCCCCTTATCCCATTTCTACCCAGATGCCTGCTGTACTTTTAAGGAAATGCTACCCACATTCTCACAGCCAGACAGACAAAATCCAGCCTAAGAGGTATAATATAACAGCACAGGCCAACTGGCGCGGTCAGACAGCTCTCAGAAGGATGCGTGTTTACCCATCTTGGGCTTTGCAGACTGGCAGCTCCAAGAAAAAGGGATTGCATGGAAATCTGGGGGGGCTGAGAGCTAAATTAGGCATGAAAAAGTTTGAGCTCCAAAGCCTTTGAAGATTTTAGGAAGGGGGTTAGCACAAGGGCTCTTTACTCTGTAAGCAAAGGTGATTGCGGTTCTTATAGCTCTGCATGAGCTCATGCCAGAGCTGCAAGCAATAAATAGTACCAAAAAAAATAGCAAAATAAAGGTTTTCAGGGGCTGCAAAGCTTCTCATGTATTTAGCCATGACCCCCACTGGCTGCTATATACCACCACTCCATGGTGACGGGTAGCAGAACTGACTCGCTTTAACAGCTGCATGAGTATTTCTGATGGCAGAGAGAGAGACCTGGTTGGCATAATTTTTTTGATGGGGGGCCAGGGGGAGGAGGGGGGCAGAATTGGAAATCTTTGGAAATGTTTGCTTTTCCTCAGACGCGAGGTCACGTTGCCATTCTGTGCCTTGTTCAGCCTGCTGCAAAATGGGGCAACGTACCTTTTGTCAAGTGCTTGGAGACCCACAATGGAAAAATACTTAGTAGCTGTTAACCAGGGGTTTGGTCCAGCTCCATCTCATTAAAAGCACGCAGAGGAATGCTGTTGCTTTGCCAGTACAGCTCTTCACCCCTTCTGCTTGTGAGCCATGAGATGAGGGCAGTCCCACAACGAAAGGAAAAGGCCATTCACCCAAACATCCATCGTAACAATTTGATTAGAGGAAGACTTTTCCCACTGCAGCCCAAGAGGCAGCTTTTCCACAGCCTGCCAGTGAGGAAATCTTCAGAATTAATTAAATTTGTTGGGACTTCTCTCATGTAGTTGCCTGGATTTTGAGTTCAGACTGGGCAGCGATGGACTGGGAAAAGACACAAACTCTAATTCAGCTCCTCCCTCGCATATTCAATTCGGCAAGCAAAATGCTACCTGTTTTTTAGCTGTTTACTGTATCTGGAGTTTATTTCCCTGCACATGGGACTCAGTGGAAGAGGTGACTACGTAAGCCATCACACTGTATGTGCTGATGATTTTAATTTCTGTGTATGAACCGTACTCAGAGGTGATCTTTTTCTACTAGTCTGTGAAGTGCCCTACATACCTCAACAGCATTAGCATCAGGAACATTTGAATGCGTTTTGAGTTACTGTTTTCACTGAGGCAGGAAAGGAAAAACGTAAGATGAATATCAGGTGCTCATGGTAAAGGATCTGAGTCTGAAGAAAAACCTCCCAGCAGAGGCAAGCTGCTAACAAGACGTAAAATCAGAGCAAACGGCTGGTGCCTTAAAATTACAATAAGAAGACAAGTCCATAGGCAACTTAATAGACTCTAGGGCATGCTAAGGATGGGATGGGTGATTTTGTCTTCTCCCCTTGCTCAACTATCTGTATGAACACAGATATACAAGCATACACTGCACTCAAGGGGCAATAGAGTCTTTACTTCTTGGTTTGCACCAGTGCAGTGGCTTCCACAGTGCTCCTCTTGACAGCATCTTGCAAACAGAAATCTGGGAGCAGATCCAGGAATCTGCTCCTTTCGGTTTGTTTTTGTAATTAAAGAGCAAAACAAACTAACAGAGAAGATCAGATGGTGAGAATATTAGAAAATCATTAGAAAATGGGCCAGTGTTCTGTATCCTCCCCATGCATCTTTCTCAGGTGCCAGACTTTGCAACTCCACTACCTTCAGCCAGCCTTGGGTCCAGTTCTTCCTGTTATTCACTAGGAGTGTGATTCACACAAAATATAGAGACAAGACTCCCCCAGGAGCCTGCGGGCTCAATCAGACCCAGACAAAATAATATGAACATGTGTGCTGCTTTGGCTGCCACCGGAGTTCAGTGCAGGGTGAGGTAATCTGGTCAT
>RSEF01000002.1:156475160-156492870 GCA_003993805.1 Himantopus leucocephalus | reverse complement strand
ATTCTACTTGTCCTGTCAGACCTGTTCCAGGGTATTTGACATAATTCTTAGCTAACTGTCAGGCACGGGAGCAGCTTCTGGCTGGGATCACGACTGTGTCATTAGCTGGGACTCCTGTGTTTGACCGCCGTATTCACGAACATTGAGCAAATACCTGTTAGGAGACAGAAAGGATGAGCCAGGTTCTTCTCAGTTTGTAGTCCACGGACCACTCATCACTGCCAGAGGATTCACTGCGCTTTGGCAGGGAGGAGAGGGAGTTTCAGATAACAACTCTCACACGCAGAAGCCAACAGAGAAAACAATGATAAACACACAAAGGAAAACAAGGCTTAGCTTTGCCTTAGCAACCTATGAAACCCACAGGAGCAGTGCTGCACAAGGCGGAGATTTGCACACTTGAGTGCAAAGATTAAATGGCCACGGGAGTGAAAAAAACATTGACAAGCGCTAATATATTATGCAGTTCTTGTCTGACCATCCTGAGCATCTGAATTTCCCCCTTAGTGAGCTGCATTAGGCTGCAGAGCAGCCTGCTATCAGGAAGCTTTGGCAGTGACGGCGGAGAGGCTGGATGCTCTTGGCATCCATTTTGACAAGTCTATTGTGCAGACGGGTTCGCAGAGCCGCACTGGGTACCGAGGAGAACAGTGGCCTCTTCTGCGACTGGGCAAGAGCTGTGGCTCTCCACACGTTGTGCGGTATCCGCTTCGGCCTCCGGCACAAAGCCCTGTGAGCAACGGAGCCCGGACCACGTTGCCTCTTTGTATGAAGTCTGGGCAGACACATCCAGGTCACTCACTCCAGACAGCATTCACGACCTGCATTTTTGCCGTCTTCCAGTTGCCCGGAGCGGGGCTCGGTGCCTTGGCAGCAGCCCTGCCTCTGTCCCCAGGGTCCCTGGGCTGCACTGCCTGCTGGAGCATGGCCGGAGCGTGTGGCAGCTCAGGAACTTGGGAAGACGCCACCACGTCCTGCTTGGATGTGATGTGCCTCACACCACGGTGCCTTTTGGGTTCATTTAGGCACACAGCTCATTCTCCACTGGCTCAAGGGAGATCCAAGAACAGGATTTAGCTGTAGCTCACCCTCCCCTTCCTTCTCCTCCTTCATCCTCTAGGAGGAATAAATGCAGAAGAGAATGAAGGTCATCCATGGCCAAGGCAAGTCCACGCTAATCTGTCTCTGGAGCCTTGGTGGAGTCCAGCATTCAAGCTCTGGGAAGTGTTGGGAAATGGATAACTGAGCAGGAAAGGCCAGATTTTGGCAGCTGTGAAAAGGAAAGGCACGCTTTACCCATGCCATAGAGAGAAAGGTGAGGTTTTCCCTCTGCTTCCAGGCTTTGGACACAAAGGTACGTGGGTTGGCAGACTGAAGATGAAAGACTGTGCCACAGTTCTTGTCAGAACAACAGGGAGGGACCGCACTGGAGAAAACATAATGGCTCGAGGATGACATTCATACTCATGGGGCAGCTCACTTCTGTGCATACCCCTCCTGCGCCTGCTCCCGTGGCATTTTTAGTAGACGCCCTTGTATGCATTTGAGAGGGAAAGAAAATTGGCCTGATAGCCCATTCTTCTAGCAGATCTTCCCTTTTCTGAGGCCAGCTGTCCATCTCAAAAAAGGCTTTTCTCTACCATCCTGGAGACAGAATTGAAAGTGCAGGATCAGCTGAAAAACATGAACTTGCTACGAGCAAACCCGACACCCTCTGCAACATCCAAGAGACCAGAAACTTCATTTGCCTTGTTTCTACACAACTGATCAATTGAAACCAATCAATGAAACACTGCGAGTTAGCATGTTCCTGCCTCCACCCTGCGGGCTCATCGTGCCGCCTGATCTGAACAGCAGATCGGACTGCACACACACTAACACACACGCAGGCACGCTCTCCTCCATTGAGATCCCAAGTCCTCCTGCAGGCTTGTTTTGGCTCTCAGTAAGAAAAGGCCAGTTCAAAGCAATCATCCCGGGTGATGGGACGTCTCATGGATGTCTAATCATTATCTAAAGCTCAGCCTGGATAAAACAGAGTTTTTGACATCCCTTTCCTCCCAAGCCCTCTCCCTAAATCTTCTTACAACACAGCAAGTAACACAATGTGTTATCTGCCATGCAGACACGGCTCCCGAATGCCACCTCACGCCTCTCTTTCAAGGTCCATGAATTTAGGCTGCAGTTAAACCTTGGGGATTTTTTCAAGCCCAGCTTCTCCGGCCCTGCAGGTCTTGCATACCTCTTCCTTCCTCTGTTACTAAAGTACCTTCTATGGGCCCTGATCATGTTTCACTCTTACCCATTCAGGTCGCTACCATGGAGGTTTTTCTTCTCTCCTTTTGTCTTGCTTCCCAGCCTGTATCCCTCCACTGCCTCCTCCCTTCCCATAACACCAAACTCAGATCTTCACTCTCAAAGCCCTGTGACTTCTCTGACCATGGTGATTCCCACCACCACCAAAGCCACAACGGCCACCTCTGTGGCCGACCTCCTCGTACCTTCTACCACGTATCTTTGGAAGGGCTCTTCAGAAACATCCAAAAATCAACCTCTCAACAGCTCCCACCCCCCAAGTCCCTGATAGAAACCCATCTTAGCCCCTGGTACAATGCTGAGGTTGCCACACAACACACTGACAAACATCGCTTTCCTTCCCCCGGTTCCCCCGTTTGGCTAAGCCCACCCATTTTCCTATGTCTCAATCTTGGAATAGCAAACACAAGGGTATGTTGCGCAGCGCAGCTTAGCCCAGCTGCAGCTTCTCGGCCTATGGCAACAGAAACCAGGAATAATAATAGCAAGGTGGTGACTCATTAAAACCAATAACCTCAATAATTAGGCTTACTTAACTTTTCCAATTGTATAAACAACTGGGGGGAAAAAAAAAAGATCTTAAGGCTTTCCAATATTTTTTACTTTTCCAATTTCTCATACAGAAATTGTCAGTATTGGGCATTTGTCTTAAATTTCCTCTCTACAAAACAGTAAATTCATAGAGTGAGGTGAAACATTTGCTTCACCCATATTCTGTTAGTGCTAAAGACTCTCCAGCACCTCTTTGCTTCAGAGCAAGGAGGAGCCCAGCTGCAGCCCTGCCTTTGTGCTGACACTGTCCCAGCTGCCGTTGATATAGGGAAATAAAAACCAAACATGAAGGCAGAACTGTCCAAGTTTTGAGCTCCTGAAAAATCCGTTTAAATCAGCAGGGGTAGAGACTGGATGCAAATTTCTCTCCAGGTTGGTGGGTGCATCTCTGCCATCCACCACTGCATTCAGCTGCTGCTGGTTGAAGTTGGACCTTGGGTACAGCCTCTTCTCTGATACCTGCTCCTCTCTAAATCATAGAATCATAGAACAGTCTAGGTTGGAAGGGACCTTTAAGATGANCTTTAAGATGACTGAGTCCAACCATCAACCTAACTCTGCCAAAACCACCACTAAACCATGTCCCTGAGCACCACATCCACCCATCTTTTAAATAACCCTCATCTGCCCATTGCCTCTTGCCAGAGGTGGAGAAGGAGGCATGGACCAAGACAAGAGCTGCCCGTGGGATTAGGAGAGGGTGTTTGTGGGACAAGGAGCCATCAGAAGGAGGAGAGCACTTTGGAGAAGGCACCTGAGGGACGGATGGGCAGGTAGCCTGGGGGCAAGTGGGGCAAAGAGATTGGGACAAGGCAGATGGTGGGATAAGGAGTCCTGATGGAAGAGGGTGGAACAGAGGAGACGAGGAGCCAGGGAGGAAGATATGAGAGGAACGGGCTGAAAAGAGAATGAAGGGAACACACTGGGAAAAGAGGGAAGAGAGGTGGGCATCAAATCCCCCATACTCTGCTCCCATTTCTCTGTCCTTCTTCGTGCATTTCGGGCACAACCACGGTCTTGTGNAACTTTTTTTTTTTTTTTAATTGCAAAAGATCTCAATACCCTGCACTCCCAAGGAGTCTGGCAGCAGGAGTGGCAACTGAACCAGCGCTGCCCTGGAAATGGCTGCTTAGACCCCAGCAGGGCAACTGCCCTGGTGCCAGCATCGGGGAAGCTTTAGTGTAGACAAGACCTCAAGAACTTGACCTCCAGGCTGTCAAACCTGCCCCATAGCCCTCACCCTGCCCAAAAAAAAAACCCCAATGAGTACAATAATACGGTGTTAAAAAAGGAAAGTGCTTATGGAGAGAGATCAGCTTGCTTTGTTATGCAGTTTTATGTCCTGGAGTTCCTTTTGATGTAAATGTGTGAAATTACACATTTATTGCAAGATTCAAATGTAGCCATGGCAACGTGATTATCAAACAGTTGCATATGGAAGCATAAATCCATACAGGTTTCTGGCTGGCGAGATTAAACTGCCCAGGGACAGGACTCAATGTACACCAAGCCCAGGCCCTCCGTGTCCAAAAAGAATCAGCTCTGGCTTCTGTGCCTGGGAAAATTTCATTTTTTTGCATCCAAATTGTCTCCATTCAGCTGGGCTGTCCACCAAGCAGATGCAGAAGGGCAGCTAAAGAAACCAGTACCCTCAGCAGAGACGTGGCATCACACACCACCTGCCTACACGGGGCAATGCTGCCTTCAAGGCTGCTTTAAAGAAACCCCTTTGCAAGGGACAAGGGGAGTTCAGCCAGGAGCTGCGTCTCCAAAAAGGAGCCCTGAGAAGGTTTAGGTTACACCTTGAGCAATCGTCAGGCTGTATTCGTAGATTTACCATGCAAGAAAACAGGCTGGCAGCCAATGGCACCGTGCTCAGAGAAGCCAGGGCATTCCCCCCACCCACGGTGCACTCATGTGACAGCGATCCAGTGACATCCAAAGAGGGGACGAGCAAAGCTGGCATGCGTACTGGCTGCAAGTAGGAAAAGGCTGTGCCCTTACAGCCTCAAAACCGTGACCTTGCCGGCCATTCCTTGGAAACAGGGCCCCATCAATTAATTTTCCGGAGCCACCAGTTACAGGCTGAGCCACAGTATCGCAGCCAAGGAAAGTCTGTCGCAGTCTTCTGCCTTCTCTCCTGGACACGAGGCAGGTTCCAAAACATCACATCGCGGTGTTTGCACGTAGGCTGTGCTCAGCTGAGAGTCCTCTTGTGTGCAGAGTGATGAGTATATCATCAGGTAGACTGTGAAACAGCCGCAAAACTGTTACTAAAAGAAAAAGGAAAAAAAAAAAGAAAAAAGGAACAAGGAACATGCACCCCAGCACGGAAACAGGCCAGTGGGGAGGAAACAAAAGTTTTAAATAGACACTCAAAGTTTGGCAGAATTTGGCTGTACCTGAAAACAGAGTAGTGGAAGTGCACAAATTCGTCCTTGTTTTGCTTTTTTTCCAGAGACTTGAGGTGGCTCTTTCACTGAGAAACACAAAAGTAGGGCACCGTCCTGCAGCAGGTGCCCGCCCGGGAGGTATTCACAGCCCCCAGGTTTGGGTACCTGCGGCAGGAGCGCTGGCATCCCTCTGTAATCAGCAGAAAAGCAGGTTATCTCCACGACAACATGGTGAGCGGCTTAGTCGGACACCGAAAACATCTGATGGCAATGCCCCCGAGCTGTCATATAGGAATTCATGGGATGGCTTCCTCAGTAGGATGTTCCCATAGTTAATTAACCTCTGATCCTTATTTCCAGCGGGAACATCTCTTGTTTCTGTCTCCGGCAAATAGCTCTTGTAGCGCTTTGCCCAATAGATTAGGCAGCCTGCTCAAACCTGGCACCTTCTCCTGCCGCAGGTATTTCTGGGGACCGATCAAATCCCTTTTAACCTTGCCTCCTGCAAAGCGAACGTACCGGATCTCCCCCACGCTCCTGTTTCCAAACCTTCCAAGTATGTGAAGTCCCAGATCAACTGTCCTCCTCAGTTTCTGTCGCTGCATCGTGACATTTTATAGCAGAACCTCTTTACTTTTTCTCAGCGACTATTTTAAATAGTACTGTTTCACAGGAAATTTTTGGCTTGAATAAAATAGAGGCTTTCGTTACTAAAGACAGCCCTTTCTCAGTAAACACAAGGCTTTGGATTTTAAAAGTGACAAATATTGTTTCTTAATTAAAAAGAAAAAAAAAAGATTAATTTCCCCAAGCCATTTTAGAAAATTAATAAAAACTATTGCTGTGCTAATTGCTATTACCCAAACAATTTTCACATCAGCCCCTGCCTGTGGCCATGCAGATACGGGTCGTTCTGCATACGGACTTGCCACTCCAGGCTGTAGCTGATTAAATATCTGATTTTCAGTTAGCCATGAATTATCGCTAAAATAAAGGCACCACAGCCCTGCCGTTAACGCTGCCTGATGCAATGCCCGGATTCCTGCGATGTGGGAGTGCCGCTGTGCTGCCGAACCGTCCAAGCCATGCTGCCGTGGCATCTGCTCCCCAAACTTGGTCTCTGCTGCTTGAGAAAATGGACCAAACCCCTCCAAGAGGGGAGGCGAAGCCGTTGCCTTCATCTCCTCGTTCTCCTCACTGCACTGCCCTTCGCAGTCCTTTGATCTCCGTAACGGGAGAATACTAATGGGAGCGGTAGAGCCTGAAGTGGCTTAAAGCCATTTTATTGCAGGATTAGTGCCGGGAGGGTTTGAAACCTGCCGGCGCTCAGCACAGAGCAAGTCAAGATCTTTCTGCTTCTCACAGATGTGAGTACGCTCAGCGTACCGGCCTGCCCCGCTGCACCACGGCTAACTGCTTTTATGAATGGAGTTAAAAACAACAAATGCTGTGAAGCTGTTGCTAAGAAGCTTTTTTTTTGTTGGGTGGTTTGGGTTTTTTTTGGTGTCCTGACTGCTCCGGCCAATGTAAGCCACAGCGTTCCCGAGCACCGCACAGCCCTGAAATCAAGGAAGTGGGCAGGAAAAGAAAAGCACAAGGTTGCCTATCTGTTCTCTGCCTGCGTTTAGTTGAGCAATTATACAATTCCAGATCCATGATTATTCCTGGCAAGGTTTATTCCTCTCATGGGAGACTTTTTGGAATAACACAGTGCTTTTGTAGGGAGTGTCAACCACCAGGTGAACGCGCCTTCCAGATCTGATTTTTTTTTTTTTTAAATATGTAAGTAATTGTTTCTTTACAGTTTGGTCTTTGCCTTTTAATGACTCACATTTCTACTTTGTCAGCTTTCAACACAGGCCCTGCCCTCCCTCCCAGTACTACAATCCTCCCAGATCTCACCCACTGTGCCAGGTCACCCAGGGTGAAATCGTGAAAGACGAGAATCCATTTTCTCGGCGTCCTGTCCAGATGTTCCGCTTAGAGGGGCTGCTTTTAGGGGGCTGCAGAAACTCTGGGCACGGCAGTCAGAAGGCATAAAAAACGAGGTGCGAGGCTGCCTCTACTACGTTCAAAGAGAGGTTTGTCTGCGGTTTATTACTTGGACAAATCCAGATGCATTTTCACGGAGACGGCGACAGCCTCTGATCCCCAGCACTGCTTCTGTGCCAAGTGTCTCATTCCTCTTCCAGCCTCCTGCGGTGCAAAAGTGCTCTTCGCAATAAAGAGGGAAAAAGCTTAAACATTCATAAAACTAATTATTTAGTTTTAATCTCAGTGAAATATGACTGCACCTTTCATTAGAGGGGGTTTTTGTGTAACTTTTCCTTCCTTCATTCCTCTCCGAAAAATGTATTCAACTTGAGGCAGGGAGCAATTACGGAAAATTTCAGGCTGAATGGTTAAAGCGCGGCCAACTTGTAAAGTAATTGGAAACATAGAAAGGAAAGTGTTTGGCAACATGGGATAAAAGGTGCTATGTAAGTGGAGGATTCTTTTTTATTGCAAGCTCTCCTCTCTCTGATATGTTAATTGTGTTTTGCCTGATCCCTTGACAGTTCATTAATTTTTTGTCCCATTGCAGGCTGTTGAGTGCAGATAAATTTCAGGCTATTACAGGAACACCCTAGAAGTTTGTATAGAAAGGAAACTCTCTGTTTCCTGTATCATCCTTCTGGGGATCTTGAAAGAGTTCACAAAAGCCACTTAAGCAAACTTTCTTTGCTGGATAACGGAAGGAAAGGAAACTGTGAACAAGCAAACAACACTCAATTCCGTGAGACAAGAGATACTCATAGGTCATGAGAGAGAAAGTAAAGTCAATGAATGCAACACACACACACACACACACACACGCACAGAAACTACCTTGTACTCTGAAAATAATGGGAATTTCTGCACCTGTGCGCTATTTCTGATGTCTAAAAAGGTAAATCATACAAACCGCCAGTGAGATGGGCAGTGGAATATCCATCCCTGCAACGCGTGAAATCTTTCTGAAGTTTTTTGCAGTTGAAATAGTATCTCGTGGGCTGAGTTGGAAATGGTTATGGATCAGCTGAACAGCTTCACTTTCTTCCTGTCCTTAACAGCACAGTTGCCAGAGGTCTGCTACCACCAGCTCCGTATTTTTTGTCACATACAGATGGAAAGCAAAGGTCTGAACAGCTGTGAGTTTTCCGGGGGCTGGCTTCAAGTGCAGAATTCAGACAGAGCTCGGAGGGCTGGGGCAAAACACAGCTTCAGGTGTGCAAATGCAGCCTCTGCCTCCAAGCCCTGGAAATATTGGGAACACCAGTTTATAGGCTTGTCCCTGTCTCTGAATTTTATACCAGTTTTATAAGGACGTGAGGCTGGTCCAATAGCATGCCTGCCCCTTTTTCCTGACAACTTTTAAACCTCTTGGCTTCAGCTGCATTTCAGAGGGAGATCACAATCACAGAGCCGATGAAATGCTGCAAGTTCGTTAAAATAAGTGCTTAGAGGAGCAGATTTTTAAGTGGCTCATCTGCACTATGGATTTTGTGGTATTTGATATGAGTAAATCCACGCGGTAGAGAGACCTCGTATCTGCTTAAACCACAGGAAAACAGGTTGAAGTTTGCAGTCCACAGCAAGGCACAGAACTGTCAGAAGAAAGAGTTGGGGGAATACTTGGTCAGCAGTAAGCCCAGCAGGGAGGGAGGAAGGGAGGGAAAGGGAGGCAGTACAGCAGCATCTCTCATTTCTGGAAAGTGAAGTTCAAAACAAGCCAGAAGGGATGATACAAAGCTGATATCCCCTACAAAACACACTCGCCCCTCTCAGAAGAGGAAGAATTTGTGCAGCAAGGTGATTGAAGATCAATATGAAAGGACCAGGCCACCTGACAGGTCGTTTTCAGGACTATCCATCAGGAGAAAACAATCTAAATTTCAGCTCAGCTCAGTGCCCCATAGTCCCTGAATACTCCTCTGACCTTCTCCACCCACGTGCCAACCACGGCCTCACCAGACCACACTGAGAGGTCGTGGGGAACAGCGTTGCTCATCAGGGCTTGAAAAATAAACCTCTGAAGGCAACGTCATGGGCTCGTTGGGCATCTCAGAAGGGAGGAGAAAGACAGAGTGAATTATGGTACCAGCGCCAGCAGGTCTCCAGTCTGACAGATGATCAGGAAAAACAAGAGGTGGCTGGTGGCTGTTCTGTACCTGTTGTATTGTCGAAGAGAGGATTTCTGTCTCCAAGGGCACTGACTGGCAATTTCTGAAAGGCAATTTAAGAAAATATCAATTGTGAAAACATTTTTTCTGGCAGATTCTGCAACATATGCTTCTGGTCTGACCAAAACCACTAACAGGGGAAAAAAAACAGAGTGAGGAAAATACGTGAAACTTTTGCCAGCTGGAAAAAAAATATTTTGCTCAAATTTGGAGCAATCCATTCAGGCCAGTTCTTGTTTAATTGGGACTGGGGAGGGCCTTTTTTTTGGCAGAAATACAACTGATTAGTTGACAGGAAAAATCCAAACTCCTCAAAAACATTTCTCCTCGTCTTTTCTCAAAGATCTCCGCAGCAACAGTGCTTCCCTGGAGACCTTGTTAAACCTCCCAAATAACCTCACTGCTCCTCTCAGTTTTATTAAGTTCTTTATCTTAAGCCGTAACCTCTCAAGTCTGTTCTCGAGGTTGCAAATAATATCCATTCAAATAGTCACCTTCTGAGCTTCTGTCATCTTTCTGTGCTCTGGCCCAGGTGAGTGGTAAGACGTCGTAATGGAGAGCATCCATCTGCACCCAGCATAAATGCATCGCCAGTCCAGAAAAATGGGCTGAAACCCATTCAAAGACAAAGGATCTTTATTCCTACTCTGACGTATTCAGAAAATATTCCCTGCTGCGTTTTATTCACTAATAACAGGAGGAGAAAAAAAAAATCAGGAATATAAAACTTTTGGTCCTACCAAAGCAGGCCTGGGTCTTTGAGGTACTTAAGTTAGGAGCTTAGTCAGCAGGATCCCTTTAAAAATAAGAAAAGGAGCTGCTGAACCGATAGGATTGCCCAAGTAAGAAGAGCAGCAGGAGAGCACATCTCTGTCACCTTCCTGGTCTCTTTGCTGTTAGAATCATAGAATCATAGAATCGTTAAGGTTGGAAGGGACCTTTCAGATCATCTAGTCCAACCATTAACCTAACCTGACAAAACCACTTCTAAACCATATCCCCAAGTACCACGTCTACCCTTTTTTTAAACACCTCCAGGGATGGCGAATCCACCACCTCCCTGGGCAGCCTATTCCAATGTTGAACCCTTTCAGTGAAAAAATTTTTCCTAATATCCAACTTAAACCTCGCCTGGCTTAACTTTAACCCATTACCTCTCGTCCTCGTGTTGGCAGAGTGTTCACACACACACATCTAGAAAAGAGCAGTGCCACCTCCAGGTCCCCCTCCATCAGGTTGGGTCGTAGCCCTGGGAAGATCTGGGAAGCATTTGAAGAAGATGAGGAAATTGTTTGAGAAGGAACTGGAAAGTGCAGCTGTTTTTATAGGGATGAGAAGGGAGAACGGGAGGGTGACTTACCCTGGGAGAGTCAGTATTATGCAAAAGGGCCTGACCATTATCTGCCAACCTCCACAAGCTGAGACAAGGTTTAGGACTGTCGCATGAGTCAATGTGCATGGCTTATTCAACAGAAAACGACTCATTTTTTATGTAGGGTTTCCCACCAAATCAGCTAGATGAACTGATTCATCCTGAGCATATACGATCAGCAAACGGAAAGGAAAGACAAAGTTGCTCCTTTTAGGAGCAACTAGCTTTTAAATCATTTTAGCTGTAAAGTGAAACTAGACCCCAAGAAGAGCAGTGTGCAGTATCCACACTGTTCTTAAGGTCGAGGGACTTCCCCAAATCAAACACTGCATGAAAATGGATGACTGGGGTGATACTCAGTTCTAGGATAAAGGAAAAATTGTTGAAGACAACTGTTTTGAGTTAATTCCAAAACTGTGAATTTGTCAGTTTTCAACCAACGTTTTTTTTTTGGGGGGGTGATTAAAAAAATCTCTGTATTTTGCTGGAGATATTAATTTCCACTGCAATCAACTTTGGACTTTGGAAATGCATTTTATTTTTTTCCTCAAAATTTAAAATTACTTTCATATGAAACACTTTGGGGTCTGCAGTTGTTTGGCTGTGTTTGGAAATTCAAGCAATCAGAGTAAAAAGTATTCACCCATTTCAGTTTCTCGGTCACAACTACAACAACAGTCTGCTCGGGGTTATTCTTGAAACTTGGGTTGCTTAAGTCATTTAAATAGATTTCTATTTCAGAAACAAAATGAGAGCCAACAATTTCACAATTAAAAGCTCGAGGGCTATAAAACTTGGCTTCACCTAAGATTCTTAACATTGTTTTTATTATCTTAATCACTAGGTTCTTTACATACTAATTTTCCATCCCATTGCCAACCAGTGCCAATCCAACCCGCTTTTCCATCACCCAGGTGAGTGTTACTCATGTTTTCAGGGGAATGTAAAAAAACCCTGAATATAGTCAGCACAACAGTGTCTATTTTTGCGATTGCTCGTGGACCTCCACTAACACTGAGTCATAGCTGCAGAAGTCACTAGCTTAGGTGTAGCTCCTCGCGTTGTTTCCTAGGATTTTCCAAAAATACAGACAACACCGCTGGTTTTTGCAGATGGCAGTTTTCATGACACAGGGCTAAACAATTTGAAATCCTGTCTATGCTGGGACCCAGAATATTGTAAACACCGATTAGGTACGTGACCAATTAGGCAAGGGGAGAGATGAGATAAATCACAACACGTGGTTGTAACAGGCCTTAGCAGAGCAAAGAGAAAAGTGAGTCCTCCAGGAAGGCTGTAGAGGCTTCAGGTCCCACCTGGGTGATCAAAACAGACGTGCCCAATAACACCTGCACAGTTTAAATCCAGCTGTAGCTAAAAGCCTGCAAAACAAGAAGGCAGCGTGAATGCTCAGTTAACTAGAGGTCATGTTTTAGTGTCTAGAGCTATAGACTAAGCATTTGTGTTGTGACCAGATAGAATAGGGTATTTTATTCTGCACTGGACTTTTATCATCCATAAATTAATCCATGAAACGTTGTGTTGTTACAAAGAATTAAGGAACCAACATCTCTCAGGTGAAACTTCAGTAAAGTTGGCTTTCCGGCAGGCTGCAGAAGCCTGTGCAGCCAGAAAACTAACGGGTCTTTTTTCTGTATTCACCAGTGTAAACTGGCAACAATACTGGCCAGCTTTCACCAGGGTAAGGCTACCGTGAATGAAGTCACTTGAAAATCCTCTCAGACTTAAACACCTTCCTGCACTTCAGGCTTTGGTTCAGGGTTTTGGTTCTTTGCAAATCCAATACGATGAAAATGTATCCATTTTTCAATTTGGCTTTGAGTAAAAATAGAGAGACCAAAGCACAAATATCCCTGTGAAGCACTGGAAACCTCGTAAACATCATAGTCATGGTTTAATATGAGGCAGCTCGGAAGGAAAACTGACTAATCTCAGCTCACTGCCCAGGCGGAGAGAAACAGAAAGAGTAAATAGNAAAAAAAAAAAAAAAAAAAAAAGAGGTTCTGGTCTCTCCATTGCAAGGGAAGAAGTGACCAAACCAAACAAGCCCTGCAGTTCTCAAATGCTCTCTAACAGCATTTTAACTGCTCTTGGAACTTAAGTGAGGACTGAAAGCCGCAGTTCTTGAAGGCCTGTCAAGTCATCCCTTGTCAACTATAAACTGCACTGGAGCTTAATTCCTCGCAGTTTTATTGTTAAGATAATTACAGACCACATAAATTCAAGAGGCAGGATAATTTTTGCAGCCATTATTACCACTTTTTAGCTGTGCAAACCAGGAAAATAATGATAGGGAACTCTCACTGTTCAAGGCGTGAACTCATGATGAGACCTCACAAGTGGCAGCAGCAGCAACCGCATCTCACAGCCTGTATTAGCACCTTGTCAACATAACTGCTACCAGCTCGAGCCTCCAGCATGAGCCGTTTATTTTCCATAGGGGGATGGCGTGGGAAGGTATAGCTGCTGCTCTTACTCCAGGTTTCAGCCCAGGAGAAAAGCGAAGAGACCCTACACCTGCACTGCCCTGTTTGCTTAGGACTGTTGACACTGCTGTAGGGTGGCATGAGCCAGCTGGCTCCAGATGGGCAAACTTTGGGCACGAGACAGGGCAAAGAGCCGGGTCACGCTCTATACCTGCAGGTCCTGTCTGAAGCCATTTGGCTTTCAGGATTCCAAGTCAATTTTGGCTACCACAGGCAACCTAAAGTGATCGGCTTGTCTGGGTCCCAGTCACAAATGCGCACACAGTATCCTGCTGTCCGTGACTTGGCGGCGTCCAGACAAAATCTCTTTGGTTGGCTTGCTGCATATCTACATGGCAACAGGCAGAAACCAGAAGCATCCCAATGCTTTTAGGAGATTAAAAAAAAAAAAAAAAAAAGAAAGAAAGAAAGAAAAAGCATCAAGGGACATGGGCCATTTTACACAGCCATTAAAGTTCCAGCTTAATGACAGCATATCTTGGGGGAGGGTGGGAAGAAGGATAAACAACAGTTTCAAGCCCAGAGCACGGGTTTCCCATCAGATATCTCACCCTTTGCGGGCGATACCCTGGGGATAAGTTACAGGCCAAATGTGCAAAAGCTGAGACTCATTTTTCACGTCCTGTTTACAAGTGTCCTGGCTGGGAGACCTCACCTGGGCTTCTGGGTGCTCAGATTTGCTTCAAGTCTAGCCTCAGGCTTCCCAAACCCACGGCCACTCCCAATTAGGAGACACTTCTAGGAGTTGGCTGTGTCAAACATCATTAAGTCTGAAAGCAAGTCAAAACAATCCCGTGGGCTTTTGTCCATCCAGATGAAGAATTACCTTTTCTTAAAGTCACAGCTTTCAAAGGATTTAGGAGCAGCAGCGGTCCCAGGATGTTTGGATAATCTAGGAATCCCTGCGTTTCACATAAAGCAATTCACACTAGATCTGAACACTGGCAAACAGTCAGCTAAATCCATTATCGCATGATAATGCTCAAACATTTCATTAATTCCTAACCAGCTGTCCTCTGCTCCCTTACCCCTTTCATCATACAAACACTTCTTTAACTGTCTGAGGGAGGGGAGAGGGAGGATCAGACGCAGCCTCGTAAAATTCCTTCACCCGCTTTGCCTGCGGCAAGTTATTTCTTTTGACACGCATGTAAAATAATATTGGGGGTGTTGTTTGTTTGGCTTGGCTGCATGGCAAATTTTCATAACAATTTTGTAAGCCAAGTACCTGTGAAATGGAGTAGAGAGAACTCACGGCAGCTTGTTGATGATCCTGCTGTCTGGTTAACTAACGTCTCTCATTAAGGAGGGAAGACCCCTTGCTCCAATTTCTATGCCAAGACAGAGGGCAAGGCGTTCAGAGCAGGATATTGCTCTCCAGTGTTCAAAGGTCCTGTAGATTTATTAAAAAAAAAAAAAAAACCAACACCCGCCTTAGGTACTGCATGCCAAACAAACCAGTGGAAGCAAGGATAAGTGAGGGATCAGTACCTTGGGGGTTTCTCCAACTACACGACTCACAAAATAGAAACAAGCAGAAGTAAGAGTCACAGAGAGATTTTAAGGTGACTTCTGGACGCTTTCTTTAGGGAAAGCTCTTGCTGAAGTGCCTCAAGTCACAACACATTGCCGAGGGACGCAACAGGACTCACAACCACCACCCTGCCGAGCAGGGACCTGCTAAAGGTCGACCCTCACAAATGCCAGGGAGGAGAGCGTTGTCTCCAACCTCGCTCCCAACCCTCCGTTGACGAGCTTTTCTCCCAGTCCCACAAACATCAGCCCCTCTCCCAGGCAAACGGAGCACACGTCTGGACAGCACATCAGGCTCTCTCCACTGACACTCATTTCTCCCCTGCCAAGACTTGAGGATGCGTTTATTTATTATGGGTTAAATATTTGGAGTTGAGTAAGAACCTCAGAGGGAAAAGGTGGGTCTGCTTCCTTGGATTTCCCCAACCCCCACCCTCACCCCCTCACGCTCACAGAAAATTTGATTTTTAAAATGAAAATGTTTGTTTTACGGAAAATTACCCTTTCTGACTCTCGGCTCAGCTAAAGGCTGACGGTTAAGAACTCTCAAGCAAAAATCACATGAGGCAATACAATGGAGAAATATCTGGACACGTCTGGACATGTCTGGACATTGCCAGAACAGCTCTAAAATGTCAGGGCGAGGTAAGGACCACGCTTCGCCACAACGGCAGGCACCAAAAGGACCAAAATAAAAGTGCTTTTCTCAGGTATTTTAAAGTGAGGTGTCAAAATATAAGGTAGCCTAGGCTGCCACGAATCTTTGGGTAACGAAGCACATTTTAGAAGTTGTACCTACACTCACATCTTGAGATCCCTTGTCGGTGTTTTCAGTTGTGTTAGGGTCTCACATAATTTCCAGTAAAGTCTTTTCTCTTACCACAAGTCATTAGACTTTTCTACTACTATAAATATAGGTATTTTTTGTTTCTTCTGTGGAATAAACTTTAATGTTTTGTTAAGCTACACTACATACATTCAGTTGTGATATAACGGATGTTGTTTTTCTGTCAAGAGTAGGTGTTACACTGGACAGTCATTGGTATGGTAGCTTTAGCTTTACCATTTGGGTAATTCAGAGAATTATTTTGCGACATTTTTTCACAAAGCTAGCCATGTCATTACAATATTTATAAACATCAGTAGTATGTCAAATCCCCATCATTCTTTGAGTAGACACTAGGAATCCTCACCAGAGGACGGTTAATTTAGTGAGTTGTGCATGACCGTGGTCATGCACAGTTTTGTCGTTGGTCTGAATTAGCCTAAGAATAAATACATATGGATAAGAGCATTCTAGAATAAAATATTAATGTCGGGTTTTTTGTTTCTTTAGGGCTTGCAATCGCAGTATTTTTGTTAGATTCAAGATTCACATTGCTTTTTAATAGTCTGTAGATGTGTACAGTTCTTCCATTTTGCCTTCTGTGGTTTTCCTTTTTCTTAAGTCTGGTATGCTTCATGGTTTATTTATTCATGAGCTGTAGAGAAAGAAGTGCACAGTAAAAAAAAAAAAATTGTTTTGGAATATATAGTTAACAGCGTGTCAAGAAACAGAAAACAATCACACTTATGCAACGTTACGTGCATTTTTACATGCCACTCACACGCTACTTTATGCATCCCCAGTTTATGTAAGTCATGAAAATTAAATATTACGCTACCCTGCCCAACGCAGTCAGTACAGTTAAGGCTAGGAGACGTAGAGTAATTGGGAATAAAAAAACTACATGCCTGCCCTCAAAAAAATGTGGTCTTTTACGGCAAGTTTGCAGGGGGTGCTTACAGCACGGCAGGACTGCAATCAGCGCCGAAGCGTTTCCATTTCCTTGGGGGTCGCGTCGTATATCGAGCGCTGTATATCGCAGAGGTGACATAACGAGACGTGGAATGGTAATTGCGCCCTTGCACAGGGCGGGGGACGGAGCGGGCGCGTGGAGAGGAGGCGCACGGCCTCCGGTGGGTGTCGAGCAGCCCAGGCGAGGATGGCTCCTCGCGTGTGGCCGAACCTGAGGAAAAGGCGTTATTTTTTCCTCGCGATGAAGCAAAACTTCGAGAATTTGGGGCCGACGTGTTTGCGGTATCTCAGCTAGGGAAGGGCGCCCGCTCCTGCGCTTTCCAAGTCTGTTAGTTTGCAGGTGCAGTCGGCACAACTTTTTTTCCTGAGAGGGGAGAGGGGCTCCCCGCCATGTCGCCGCCGAGTTTCTGTGGAAAACACCCGCTGTCTCGGCGGGGGCAGACCAGGTGGCAGCTTCCAACCGCCCTCAGGCTCCCTTTCCGGCCGGGAACCCCCCCCTCTTCGGCCCCGGGAGAGGTGCCGGCGGGCTCGTCCTTCCCCCCCCCCGTCCACCCCCGTCCACCCCCGGGTCAGCGGAACGGCCGCTACACCTGACCGCCCGCGGTCAGCCGCCCGCTGCCCTCCCGCCTCCCCTCAGGTGGGACCGCCGCCCGCGCCCCCCGCCCCTGCGGCGATGCCTCGTCGCCCCCGTAGCCCGCCCGCCCGTCGCCCTAGCAACAGCCCCCCCCCCCGGCCCGCCGCGGGGCCACGCCCCCTCGTTGCATATTCATGACCCCCGGCGCGGGGAGGGGGCGGGGGCGGGGAGGGGGCGGAAGCGGAAGCGGGAGACGGTTTCCGAGGAGCCCGGTATAAAGCGGCCGCTGGTGCCCGGTGTCGCCCGCCGCGCTCGTGCCGCCGTGAGTGACCTCACCCCTCCCTCCTTCCCCCCCACCCTCCCCGCCGGCCGCCGCGGCCACCTCCCGGCACCGCCGCCTCCTCCCCCGCCGCACGGAGCAGGTCCCGGGTGCAGGGGGAGACCCGGGGGCAGGTAAGGGGGT
>RSEF01000002.1:156460469-156475060 GCA_003993805.1 Himantopus leucocephalus | reverse complement strand
TTTGAAGAGAGGTAGGGGGGAGCATCTGTTGGTCACCCGGTGGACAGTTCTGCCCAAACCACGACAACACTGGTCTCAACCTATTGTACAAAGTATTGTTCATTCTGGAGAGTAATTTGCAAATGGTTGCACTGGTATACTTCGTTTCCCACACTGCAATTAGGAGGACAGCCTTGGTAAAAGAACTTGCAAAAAAAAATGCTAGTGGCGACGATGTACTGATAGTTAGGATTATTCTTGCGCCACCACTGCGTTAGACATTGTCCTTCCTTCTGCAGGAAGGTAAGATTGTTCCAGTTAATCCACTTGGTAATGTATTAAGATGTTCCCTGATGATAGCCTTAATTTTGTTTTCCTCTGTTGTCCTACCTCATTGAGACAGAGGGAATGAATCAATTCTGATGGGAGATAACTCTCATGTTCAACATGGTTTAAAAACTTGAGGTTCTTTTAGTAGGACGTGCCTAAGCTGGGCCATGCTTAGATTGTGCCCGACTGAAGTTTTACTGTGCTTATCTGACCAAATTAGTGCATTTTCTTAGTGAAAGTTATTTGCAGCAGTGTCAGACCATAACAGCATATTTGCACACTGGCCTGAGCGATCTCCGTCCCCATGAGTTTTTGAGTTCTTTGTGCTGACATGGTGACTAGGTTGTTATTTTTTGGTTTTGAAAGTACTTAGCTTTTAGTGCCTCTTATCTTGTCCTTAACCTTTATCTAATTTTGGGGGTAGAATGTGCTATTTGGAGATGCAGCTATCAGGAATAAGGCATGCCTGTGTCTTTGCTGTAGAGAGGAACTGCTGCTTAGTGCCTGTTTTACCAGCATCACTGGTCCCAGCTGTTACGTTTTCTGCAAGCTGGGGAGGCTTCTCTATTGCTGTTTATGCCCATACCACCTTAGCTGTTTACTTGTTTACTGTATCTGGTTTAATAAACATGAGGGTAATGGGAGCACATATGAAGTTTTTCACCTAGCAGGAAAACAAAAAAATAAGTTTAATCAGATAATACTACCTCCCCAGTTTAAGAAAATGAAGTATTTCCTACTAAAAACAGCAGCAGCAGTGATTTAACAATGTAATCTGATCTAATATTAGTAACAGCCTGTGCCTTTAGGGAGCAGTATAATATCCAATCCCCTGAATAAATCTGTCTCACATTAAATTCTGGGTCCCTTTTAAAAAGATGGCTTCCCAGAATTGTTTCTGTAATTTCATAAAGACCCATAGTTTCCTACGTATTTTTCCCAGTAATACAATCAGGCTGGGGAAATTAAATTGGCCCCAAAAATATGAATGAGGAAATAATGCTGTCTTACAAAGATGTTCTCCCTGATGTCATGAGGACCTTCATCTCTCCACCTTACATCTTAAGCTTTCTATTCCTCCCTGCGGGTCTGGGCAGGAAAAAGCCCATCAGAGGAGTTTGTCACGCACAGATTGCCATCTGTGACTGCATCGCCAGGTCTTCAAGCATAAGACAAAATCTTACTGTTGGTCATTTTGCAAGTAAGCTGGAAGGGGGTGGAAAGAGAGTCCCAAGAAAGCAAGGGGCTTCTAGTCAAGGCCATGCTTTACGGGAAGAAATAGGCAGGACACCCTGTGGAAGATTTAATACTGGCACGGCTGGAGTTGGAAGCCTGTTTATGTCAGGTTTTAATAATTTCTGGAATTTTGTATACATACCGAGGAAAGGGTGCAAGAAGTTGTCATTAACCCTTTCAAAATGAAGAGGCACGCACCCTTGCTCTTATATTTTGGGGGAGATTGTTTGGATATTTTTATGGATATGTTGGAAGAGTCAAGGGTGTCAGATGTCCAGCCTTAATAGTAGGAGAGCTGCCTGAATCGTTTGCTTCTCTTAGATGAGTATATTTTCCAAAAGTTATGTCTCAGGTTAAACAGCAGCAAGGCAAAGGTTGTAAAAGACTTCAGCTGGATTACAGTGTGTGAAGAGTCCCAATGGCAGGCAAAAGTTTGCGTTGCAAGAAGTAGAGAAAAATGCTGCTTTTCCATGTAAGGTGGATTGCTCCGTATCGTCTTCATTCACACCATGCTGCAGAATGATTTCCCCCCTCCCAGACCTTGCTTCAGTGGCCTAAATTGTGTGGTAGCCTCAAAAGTAGGTCATGATGCAAAAGCACTGTGCTGGTTCAAGTGCCTTTTTTGTTTTGTTTTAAATCTCAGGTTTCAAGATGAACCCGTTAAAAATCTCATCTACGACTGACACCGAATGAAGGCTTAGGGTTGCTTAGGCATGGTATCCTTGTAGAACAAGGTGGTTTATGCAGTTGTGTTTCAATGCCTTTGATTACCTGAATGATGCATTAAATGTTAGGACATATCAAATGTGCTGCTGTGCACATAGGTAGCCTTAACATTTTCCCTTTGGCAGGCTTTTAGTGATTCAAAACAGGTTAGTCCAGTTTAATGTAAGACTACTTTAAAATCAGAGGTTAACTTTCAGGATCTGGAGTAATGTTGCTCACGTATGGAACTGTTGTTAAATAATATGTGGTATAATCACTTTTTTTTAATTATTCCTGAACAAGTATAGTCTTCCCCCTCTGATAGCATTAATACAGTTCTGTTTTTAGAAAGCAGTAGCTAAAAATCTGTGTTTGCATTTAACTATGTGAGAAGTCTTAATGGGAATTTGAACAACCACCTGCCTATAATTGCTGCCTTTTTTGAACCAAAGGCCTCATGACTCGCTTATGTGATGGTGCTTCTAGAAAGTCACACGATTTTTTGAGTCTAAACACTTATGAAGGAACAACTTAATCAGATCACGGAAGGATACAGCCCCTTTGCTGAACTTCAAGTAGAGTATTTGCATGCATTTGTCCAGCTGGGCCAAAAACTGCAGGTATGTTTTCTAGATGCTTTGCTTCCTATTGCAGTGGCTGAACACTTGAGTCTTGACATGGGCCAAAGAAACTTCCCCTGTGGCCAGTTCTGTTACTATAAACAGCTGCTAATAATTAGCAACAGAGCCGCAAAACAACCGGGGAGAAAATAGCTGCCTGTTGGCTAAGCAAGTGGTATTCTGCCTTGCATCTGGCAAGTCCTGGGAGGCGGAATACATGATAGCTCTCACAGCATGACCGAAGAGCCTTCTTCTGCCTTCTGAAAAGGAGGCGACTTGAGCTGGGCAGGTGAGTCTGCTTTTTGACCTTGTAGCCGCAGGGATCCACCAACAACTTTTCTCTATGTGAGCTGCAATTTCCCATTGGCTTTGGGTACTGCTACCCGAAGCAATACTTGTAGCTGCCACTATTCTTCCCTTCCCCCATTTATGTTGGTACGGATCCATGCAGCCATGCAATCAGATAAAACCAACCTGCCTTTAGAAAGGATATTTTTTTGTGGTTTTTGTCAGCTTAGTTTTCAGCCTAGATCAGTTACACTGTCTGGTTCGCTATTTAGACGCTTATGTGGCTGTGCAGGAAGGGGTGGGAGTAAGGAACCAGGGGCGAAGAAAAGGAAGAACCGACTGCTGCGTTTAGAGGAAGTACTTGTTTATGCCAGCTAAAAATGATTGAGAAACCTATAGTGTAAGCAGTACAATAAGGTGGTAACGTATTTTAGGTGATATTCCTATGCAAAACAGGCTGTCCTAGCAAAAGCATAGTTTGCTGTTATAATTTGAAGCTGCGATCTGCTTTGTACTGCAAGGAGAATCTATCTGGTTTCAGCTTCTGCTACCTCTGTAGTGGAAACTACTGTCCCTATGACAGAACAAAATTAATCGTGGGGGATTCATCTGTACAAAATCAGTTGGATTGGTGTCTTACGGAATCATTTTTAACATATTTTGAGAATTGACGTTCTGGCGAGGTGGTGTAGCCACGCTGGCAGAGGGATGAAGGACAGCCTTGCCTTTAAGAGCTGCTCTTTCACAGCAACGTTGCTCTATTGGCGTGGTGGAGCACCAGAGGATTTGAACTCAAAACATTACTAATTATGCTTGGACAAATGCCATTTTACTCTTGAAAAGGCACAAGTCCAAACGATGTATCGTTTTGCAAGCCAGTCCGATGCTGAAATAGAACCCAGTGTCCATTTTGCATTTAATCGTAGAAGGAATAATAAGTGCTGTTTGTCTGCAACATAGGGATGGAAGTGTTCAGCCAAACATTTATTTAGTCTGAGAAAAAGCCAGATAAGCTCAGAATGCCTTTCTTTCCAATGCTAATATTAAAGCTATACTTAAATCAGTCTAGATAACTTTTCAAAAGATCCCCAGATTACTTGAAAACCTTAGCATGAACCAACTTGGCAGAAAAGTTAAGTATTTGACAATTAAATGGAATGACTGAGCAATTATAAGCTTGCCAGCGTAACGTGATTCACAGGTGAAATAATATGGTTACTAGCGTTTATGTCTGTGGGATGTCCTCATTGAAGAATTGAAGGAGGGTAAGGTGTAAGCCTCTGGGAGGAAAAAAAATCTTGTCCTGTTAGACTGGCAGCTTCTGTACTCTACACATCTTTTTTCCAATCAAACATTTCAATATTTCATGAAGCAGAAATACACCTACCTTTTTTGTTGTTTATGGTTTTCTCAATGTGTCATGCAGAATGTTACATTAGGATCTGTTAGTGATCCAATGACAGCTGTGACCAGACTTATTAAAGCCTAATTAAATTCTGTAAGAATTGGTTCTTAGCTATTTTCCCATATGAAGTTAGTGGTAAACAATGAAAAGACATTTGCACACCATGGTGGCTCAAGGTGTCTCTTCATCTTTCCTTTCAGCATCAAGAAGGCAGAATTCTTTTAAACTGTAGAATCTTCGTTTGAGCTAGAATATTTCCTACATCACAAGAAAACAGTTCCTGCAGAGCAAAACTGAACGCAGCTCTTCACTATGATTTGAGGAGACTTTGATCAATCTGTGTACTTGCATGTAAAAGAAAGTAATGCTAATGGAAGAGGCAGATCGTGAAGACAAGAGGTGGCTAGATGAGTGATTGGAAGTTAATGCAGTACACTTTAAAGACCAAGATGAGAGAAGAGGGTAGCTTGT
Source organism: Himantopus leucocephalus (assembly GCA_003993805.1). Taxonomy (NCBI): domain Eukaryota; kingdom Metazoa; phylum Chordata; class Aves; order Charadriiformes; family Recurvirostridae; genus Himantopus; species Himantopus leucocephalus. The sequence continues at coordinate 156,470,026 of RSEF01000002.1, read as the reverse complement.
CTCTGCTCAGTCACCCCCTTGTTCCCTTAGATATTCAATAGTGTTTGGACAGAACTGTTTCCATCCTTTTCAGTTTGTTCATTCCAGTTTTTCTTAGGCTGTGCTTATTTTTCCCTTCAGGGCTCAGGATTTTGTAACTAGCGCACACCTACCCTGTTGAAATGAATTGTTTCTTACACCAGTGAATGCCTTAAGGATTGCCTAATGGCTTCAGAGTAAGAAAGCCCTCCTAAAGAGTTGAAATTTTCTCATGGTATCCAGTTGTGCCTATTTAACTATCTACTTGCCAGGATTTATTACTGCTTAATACACGTGTGATTACCTGAAACTTGCTGCATGCTCCATAGCTTAATTAAAGTCATATGCTTTGGCACTGGTTCAGAAAATCTAGTTGCTTGTCAAACAGTACATTCCTATTCCTTGTTAGCAAGAGATATGTGGAAATATGCATTAAAAATAGTTCCGTCTTAAAAGATTTGGGCAGGATCACTGTTAACCCCATTTATTTTGGGATTGATGGGTGTACTACCAATCTTCTGACCTCCAGTTGATGGTGTCACAAATGCAAAAACACTGCTTGCCAACCCCTAAGTCCTAAACTTACAAAACACTCTGAGAAGTGTGATAGAAGTCATTTGCCCAAGGCACTCTGTTGCATAATTGTCTAGCGTGAGCTTTTTGTGCACCTCTAGCATCTTAGTGCTCGCTAGGGAAAAGAAAACCACTGAATTTTATGGGCCACAAATATGACCTATATAACTCTTCCTCTTCTTTGGAAAACCCTAAAGAAAGGCAGTAATTTTCCTATGGTTCTTCGATGATTCATGTGCTTTTATCTGTGAACGCTACCCATTTGAGGCACAGGATTATTGTGATACAGCTTTGTCAAGCCTGTAACATGTTGTTTTGTGCTTCACATAGTCACGTTATGACTTATGCCTAGATAGAAGATAGATAGTAAAAGTATAACAGATAAGATTACTAGCAATTTGAGCAGCTTTTATAAAATATTGCCTACAGATTAGTTTTCAGAATATATTCCTTGCCTGTTTTTTTGAAATATTAACTACCGCTTCACAGGTTTTGTCATTGTCCCAACGTGGCCAAAGGTTAAAGTAAAACATGTGCAATGAGGTTTAAGAAGAGCCAGTGTAATCAGTCCCCTCCTTCTACATACACTTTGCAAGATCAGGAATGTTTTTGTATCTAAACTATTCTCCATACCCAACCTCTGTACAATGCCCAACTTGAACACCTTTCCGTGACTGAAATTCTTCATTCTAGTTCCTTATTCTTTGTTAATTATGAAAATGCCCTTTAAAACTTTATGGAAGGTATAGTGAGAGTGCATGACAGAATGGGGGATGTGGTCTCAGCTTCCTGAGATCAATGCTGTCTCAGGTGCCAGTTTATGTTTTTAAATCATTTTGTTTAGCTGCTACATGGCTGGATGGTCAAAAAGGTACAGATGAGAGGGAAGCTGTCTTTCTGAAACCTTTTGCCACTGTGCCGCTTGGCATCTGCTTGAGGAAGGGATGCCTGCTCTCTTAGTACCTAGTCTGCTTGAATGACAGGTAAAATGTAAGCCTAATTCATCACTTGTTAAAAAATTATAATAATAATGCTGGCCTGTTTCTTAGGTGGACTCCGCGCAATAAAGCCTTTGAACCGTGTGAGTAAAGAGACTGTATTGGAAATTACCGTGGATATTCAATACTACAATTTTTTAAAATTATTGTCAATTAAGGTTTGGTTTTACTAGCCAACAAACATGATAAAAAATATTTGTGCTAGATGCAGACATGGGAGCATGCCCTCTTTGGTATTTTAATCCAACTCCTCTTTAGATGCCATTTACTTTGGAGTTCTTTGCTGCATAAAAGCTTCTGTAACATTTACTTCCAGCAGGTAAATGAATTTGTCTCCCTTTTTGATAAGGAAGAATGCCACTATTCAAACTTGCCAATTTCAAAATGAACTTGGAAAAAGCAGAATCTGGATGGGTCTAAAATGAGTAGGAACACAACCTAGCAGAAATTACGAAAGAACTGGAAGACCTTTCTGAGAGGCTCTTGTTGTTCTCTGGCTCTTGTATTAGACATGCACTTGGAGTCAGATGAAAGTGCTGCAGGAGGAGTAGCGTTATGCTTACCACAAAATTGGCATAATGGAACAGTAATTTTCTGTTCCTTTAGATAAAACCTGTCCATTGTGCCTCTTCCTATTGCACTTGAATACTGTAAGTGCTTTTTCTGGCATGTTTAAAATATACTGTTCTTCTTATCTGTGTCAATTGCAACTTCAAAGTCTACCTCCATCTATCATCCATTATTCCCATCTCTTAAATTATCTGATCGTTCCCCATCATCTTCCACTTCAAGAGTAACTTTTTCAGTCATCCCTTAAGAGTCTCGCTCAAATGGGCTAAATCTCAGATATCATCTTTTGTCCTGCCTCTTTATCCTTTCCCGTGACAAATGCTCCCAGCCTGGTGTCATCCTGCTTGCGTATGCCAGCTGCCCCAGTGCATCATAAAACATTCTGGTGTGATGAACTGCTTTCCTTTCCATGCCTCATTCTGCTACCCTGTAACTGTGTATTAAATGAGGTGTTTAGGGGAATTGAGTTAAATCCTTCACAGACAGTGGCAGGAGGGGAAATGAAGCATAAGAAAATGCTGGAGACTTTAAAGCCATCTTGTACAGTAGTGTTATCCATGACCCTTAGCCTGTAATACAACACACATGTTCTGAATGATTTTGAATAATAAGAGCTGATACGTAAACTTTNAAGAAAATGCTGGAGACTTTAAAGCCATCTTACAGTAGTGTTATCCATGACCCTTAGCCTGTAATACAACACATGTGTTCTGAATGATTTTGAATAATAAGAGCTGATACGTAAACTTTTAATTTCTACTGAATGCAATTTTGCCTGAGTCTGCCAGCAATTAAACATTTTATTACTAGTCTATAATTAAAATAATTGCTCCTACTCTGGAACCTGTATTTTGTAGGTTTTACTCACCCAGAACTTGTGTTATGAAACATGGATGTGTGTTTTTTTAATACACATCGTACTTAACTTCATATTTATGCTAAATTAATATCCCTTCAAGGACTGAGTTTAAACCTCGGACACTAAAGCAAGGGAAGAAAATCATCCCTTCCGCTCTGGGTGTGAGTTTAACACTGTATTGACTACTGGAAGGAGGCAAATGAACTCTGACGCATGCAGGAGCTTAGCAAATCCAAACCCCGACTAGTGGAAAGAAAAAGCTTTACAGAAACAAGGTGCTTATGAAGAACTTGAATAAGTACCTGTCTGTGCCATAATTCAGTAACCTTAGGCACTGCATCTCAACTCCTCCTGTTAATTGAGTGGGTGGAGAAAAGCTATCTTGAGTCTTTTTTGTTCTGAGCTATTTAATACTTACAGATTAAAACTTGGAACTTGAAACTTGGCTTATAGCAGTTGTATTCAGTAAGTTATTTTAACTTCTCTGATGTGATTTAAAGGTTTGACTACCTCTAAAGCATTATACTCTTAGTTGTTACTGGGGTGATCAAATCTGAGAACTCCAGGAATCTTGGGGAGCCTAGGAGAAGAAAAAGCCCAGACCAAAAAAGTTGCTTTTGACTGGAAGAGCAAAATACGTGCAATAAACCCACTGGGGGTAGAGCTCGAAGGAGGGTGTCAGCAGGAGGGAGCTCTCAAGGTGGTGTTCCCGTGCTGCACTTTCGGTAGAACAGTGTGTCGGGTCACGCTGAAACAGAGTTGCTGTTGTGATGTGCTTTAAACCCCAACCATGTCATCTTTTTCTTAAGGCTCATTTTTAGGTTCACCGCTTAATGATCTGGTTTATGCTCTAGCCCACAAAGAGTTTTTGTTGCCACAACTGAAGGGGCAGTGAACTGCAGCATGGGGACTTCTTAGGCCAGCTTTGCTGCCAAAGCGGCATCTCATGGAACCATACCCCCGAGCGGTTTTGTCCTGGGTACGAGTTCAGTCACACTGTGTGCATAGATGTTAATCTGCGTCCTTCTAGTACAAACATTATGTCATCTGACTTTTTATAAAATGCTTTCTTTTTTTTCTCCTAAGTGCTTAAACTCATTTTGATTGACATGGTACAGTGCGTACATCTGCTTAGACTTTGTGGCATAAAGGATGGGGAAATACAGGAGAAGCTTGTCTAACCTGGTTGAAATATATTTTAATAATTTTAATGTATGGCGGAAGATACTGTACCATTCTACTTTCATGGATTTCAGAAGCTTCATAGGATGTGCGAGTAAGATGCTCTGGTCTTGTGTGGAGAAAGTGAAGGTGGATGCATNGGTCTAGTGTGGAGAAAGTGAAGGTGGATGCATATGCTGCATATATCTTCGGTAGAAGTTTAGATATTTAAATATCAACCCTCAAAGTTTATTCCTAATGGCTTATTTTTGCTCGTGTTTGCTTGAGGAGTATCTTTGTTATAAGATGGTGTGGTGGTTACTGCAAAATAACTGGCAGCTTCCAAAAGTGTAAACGGAGATGTCTGTGTGGCCAGTGAGTAAATGGCAATCGATGAATCATCTTCCTGGCATAGTACTGGAATATCCTACGCTGTTTCTGAAATGGAACCTGCATTAAATTTCCCAGAATTTGTGCTGATGTTCTGAGGATCTCAGACGAATACGCTGATATATTCTTCTGTGGCTTCACGTAGGACCACAAGCTGGAGGAACTTAGGAGTACAGTTAAGCATCTTTTAAATATGAGGAGTAGCTGCATTTCAATGGAAAGTCCAGGAGTAGGAAGGAACGTGGAATAAAAGACCCTACACTAGGCAAGGACAATGGAAAGCATTAAGCAGGAAATAGGGTATATGGTTAAGGGGGCGCAGGGGGGCACAATATCCTGCAAAATGCTATTGAAATTTTTAAATGCTTGCTTTTTGTTTGCAGATTAATCAGCCACTCGATGGGGATTAACAGTGGAGCACCTCTTTGTGTCGCCTTTCCACCTCTCTGTAGCAAGAATAACAACTTCAGCACTTCTTCAATAATAATTATGAAACTGGTATTAACTGAATGGCAATTATGGATTTTTAACTCTAACTCACAGTAAATCAACAAGCCATATGTTGAAATTCCTACCAAATAGCTTTTTGTTCTTAATGTCTTATATCTATACAAGAAGTTGCAAGATACCTGTTTGTACAAGAGGAATATAAGCATTTCTTGCCAGAGGAACAGAAGTTGAAAGAGAAGACACCCTAACTTGTTCGTGGAGTTATGGTAGTATTATTTATATAGATATAACAAATATATATATATTTTTTATGGTAATGAAAATGGCTCCCCAGAATGCTGACTCGGAATCTATGCAAGTTCAAGATCTACCTGTGGCACAGCTTCAGAAACCAGAAAACAAGGAGAATGAAAGTAGGGAGGAGACCATTAGTGAAGGATCCATAGACCGGATACCAATACGCCTGTGGGTGATGCATGGTGCAGTAATGTTTGGCAGGGAATTTTGTTACGCCATGGAAACAGCTTTGGTAACACCTGTATTGTTACAAATTGGTAAGTAATTCTCATTCCTGTTAATCGAAACTTTATATATCTTTTAGCATTGACTGAAGTCAGAGAAAGAGGGAAGTGAGGATTGCCAACTAAAAATACACAAGGTAAAATGGATTTTGGGGTTTTTTTTGTTATTGGCTGTGCCACAGATTCAATTGTGTGACCATGTTTAAGTGGGAAGGATTTCTATATGCATTCACCTCTGTCTAATATTGCTTCCCTCTGTAAAAATTTTAACCTGATTTAAGTCTAGAATTCTTTACTAAAAGGTAAGTGTCCTAGAAACTAGAAACAACATTAGACTTACATATAAAGGATTGCAGTGAAGCTTTTTTTTCATTTATGGAGAAATGTTTCAGGTTACAGTACTTCAGAATAAACAGGTAAATTAGCTTTTCCAACTACTAGTGAAATATGGCTTTTACTTCAAACCACTAGTGAGTCTTACGTGATTAATCTGTCTAGTTCGTAACACATGAATACGTATGACTAAACCATGATACCAATAGCTTTAGATAATAAAGGGGGGTTAATGGGGTTTAGAATAGGAGTAGACTGTTAAATTTCATGGTAAGTACTATAATTAGGTTTCCAATAAACTGCTTACAGTATTAACAGTATCTGGTATTACCTTTATCAAATCCAGAAAATCATGTTCTCTATCAGATATCAGAAGATACTACATGAAACCGAGCGGAAGTACCGGACTGAATGTGCTCCATGAGTGAATAAATCAATGATGTGTGTGCACCGTATAAGTGTATATATAATATATGCATATACGTTTGCTAATGTTTGCTTTGACTTACACATGCAGTTGTGCCTTACAGCGTGCTCAGTTGTGGCCAAACAGAAGCACTCAGCTGAGTCTCTAAAATAATGTTCATTGAATACTATTTTACAACATTGTTTAAAAATTTCAAGGTGAGCATCTCAAATGAAACATCTGTATTTCTATATTTGATATGACAAAAGGGCCTAAGAAATTAAACTTGTGAGCATGCAATTTACAAATTCTTTCATGCAGTCTTCCTGCAGTTAAAAATGTGTTTTCATATGAAATTACTAGTCAGTTTATTTTGAATCAACAGAGGGGTCAGTAATCAGTGCAGTTAGTGCCATGAGAGATGCTGATGGGTTATGCCTCCAAGTTTTCCTGAAAATTTTAATTTTCAGAGCTCATCAGGTGTGCTTTTTGAATCTATTGGTGGCATAGTTAAAATAGATTAGAAGTGTTCCTCAAATAGCAGCTTTCACCTGACTTGATGATTAAAATGCATGCAACTTCATCTAGGAATGTTTCTAATGTTCATAACTTGTTTTGAGGTTTTGTCTTTTGGGTAAGTTGAGATTTAGATACTTAATTCAGTTGTACTAGCGGCATTCCTTCAATTGCTGCCTACCACGAACGCAAAAACTTGCATCCTGCTTTGCATGGAGAAGACCCCCAGTTTTGTAACTCTCCTCCTGTACTTTTTTGTTTGCTTTCTTGTTTGTGCTAGCACTTGGATGTTTAAAATGTATATAGCCGCCTAAGCTGACTTTACCTTACTGTAGAGTAAGTAAGGTCAGACAGTATAAATAAACCATCCTTTTAATTACTGACCAGTCTACTAGCTTACATTTCTTTTATGAGCTCTTCTAGCAGATCTGTTTCCTCTAGATAATTGAGAAATATCTCTTCCCTTCCTTCCCTAGCCCCAGTCATCAAAATAACATTGGGATTTGGGGGAAGGGAAGAAAAGAGCTCTCACTTGGAGAAAAGCTGGCAAATCGACAAAGCGATGCAAAAGGCTGCGGGGATGCAGTGGTGATGTTCCATGCCGTAGAGATGAGAAATGGCGGTGGCTGGTTACAAACGTTAGCACTTTGGGAACTAATTGAAATCTTTTGTGCTCTCTCTCACGTCCCCTCAGCGGAGGAATAAACAGTGTTGGATTCACTGAAGGCTTAACTTATTCACGGGTGACTTATCTAGCCTGTTTGGTAATTACCTCTTACATGGTTCTGTTTACCTTTATCAACCTCAACATCTGTCCGCCTCAACACGAACTATATTTATTCTTCACTGGAGGGGGTTGCATATACCTGTCGAACTGCTGTAATATTCCCTTTGCTTCTTGTTTTGGTAAAAGCAACATTTAGTTGTTTACTGTGAGACTAAATTGGCTCCAGAAACTATTTTTGAGAAGTGGCACATAGGGAAGTGTGGTGACTCAACCAACTAACTTTGCTAATAAAAAAATTGAAGAACCAGAAGCCTTTTAGGTATGCAAAAAAGACTCTTCCTTACAGATATATGCTGAGTATTAACAATTAAGCTTTACAGTCTGTACTTGTGTTCTATATCTCAGAGAAAACTTTGGTTGCTGAAATAGTCTGAGATTCTTATCTGATACCACCATTAAAACCTCAGGCACGTTAGTATGATGTTACATACTTTCTGCTCGTAGGTATTTGACTTCCCTAGCTGTTTTTGTGCTCTGGATCAGAGGCGTAGTTACGATTTGGCAGATCAACGACCTGTCCTACTTGTTCTGTTAAGCCACAAGATTTCAGCAACTGAAGGAGGTAGTCACTTGGATAGTCCCTTTCCAATTCAACAGTGGTTGAATTCTCGATGTGTTTAAATTTCTTAAAGTTTGGAATTCTTAACAAAAGAACCAAAGGCAGCAGTGAGAGCTGCTTGGATCGAGGGATACTGTGAATTGGAAAGGTCTGGAAGTGCTGGAGTTGCTGTACCCCATCCGAAATAAGTTCTGATTTGTGACTGTAATCTCTGTCTTTATTGCTATGCATAGATTGATGTTGCAGAAATGTAGCTACAAATCTGTAACAGCCATGTAGTCATAACTGGGCTTTAGTAGCTTAGCAACAAGAACAAGCCAAATATATATTGCTTTTTTTTTTATTATTCTAACTTGCTCTTTGATTTCTTGCTATCTGCAGTTTAAGAATTCAAAATGAAGCAGCTAACTTGTTTAGAAGAATTCGGAGAATATAAAAAAAATGCCAAATACGGAAAGTGGCAGGCTGACTCCAGATCAAATTATATTAGTTGGCACTTTCACAAGTTTTGATCTCTAGAAATCTTCATTAACCTCTTCTAGAGACTCGTTCAATCTGCCGTTCCTCCCAGCCAGCCTTAAAACTTAACCTAGAGCGCTGACAGTTTTTCTAGTATTCCTGTTCATCAGTCCAAGGTTTTTGAGAAACTGAGTGATTTCATGTTACTCTTGAGTATGTTCTGTGCATTAACACTACTGTTTGCTTCCCCTCTCACATTTCAGCCACGTATTATAAACTCCGTAGGAGCAGGATGAGGCCTTTGTCTTCTGAAACATCTGGTACTTAATGCTGCTTATCTGTGAGAGGGAATTAAAATCCCTGCTATTGTTTATAAATGACAGTGTATTTTCTTCCATCGTGAAACTTGGCTTCTAAGGATTAAATCTCTAAAACTACTTCCAGATCGTAACAGTTCATGGAAAATTTGGATACATTTAAAAAATTATTTTGCAAGGGATTTTAAGTGAATAAAAGTGGGGAGAAACTAATGACTGGTATGGTATAAACTTAGAGAAACTATTAGCTTTTTGAAGAAATTTGTTCAGTGAAATCACAATACGTGGCTTCTGTTAACAACAGTTTAAACCATTAATAAATAACGTAATCTGCTAATTTCGGATTATTTCAGTTGTAATTCAAGCACAATTTGGGTGGTAATGCAACCACTAAATCCATTTGAGTTCTTCTGAAAAGTGGGATCCATGTGCCTGTTTCGTTAGGACTGCAGAAGACAAAAAAATCTGTGTTCTGTGACTTGGGGTGGCTGCTGCTTTCAGCATGAAAAACTCGCTGTCTGCTTAATGAGTAGTGGTAGCTGTAAACATGAAGTTTCATGTTTTATATTTAATATGATAAAAGCTTTGTCAAGCCTTTACTGTTGCTTCAAAGGATCTTTCCAATGCTATTGAGTGTTTT
>RSEF01000002.1:156441104-156460369 GCA_003993805.1 Himantopus leucocephalus | reverse complement strand
TTTCTTCAAAGGAATTAAGGTATCAATTGCTGACTCAATTCAGTGTGGAAGGGGGATAGTCTTCCTAAGGCTAAGCCCGAGATCAAAAGAAGTCTAAAAACCTTAAAGACCTGGTGGGGAAGAAGGGAACAAAGGGACTGGATGAGCTTTTAAAGGCTGCCTATAATTCAAGTGAAAAAAGGCTGACTGGCTGGAAAAACTCTCGCAGATGGAGGAAACTCTTCAACGTAAAGCAGCACCGACTATTGCAGCTCAGCTCAAGTAGTCGAGTTTATTGCTCATCTCTGCAAGAGGTTACATTCTTGTTAAGGTTATATGTATTTATAACTGGTTTTTATATGTATTTATAACCATCTTTATACAAAGCTGCATCTTACCAGTTAAGCTATGCCTTACCTGACCTTGTCTTACAAGGAAGAAACTGTTTGAGTTGCTGTAACCCGCTCTTTGACTCTCAAAGTGAAATTCTTGTACGATCCAGCTGCATCTGGGCTCCCAGGCATAGCTCCATTTGATGCTGAGAGTGAATTGCAGGATCTGAATTCCTCCTTGGAAGAATTAACGGCTTGAGAGCTGACCTGTCCCAAGAGGGGACTGTAAGACGGCTAAGCTAAGGACAAGAATTGAATTTACAGTGGATCCAGAAAACCTAGAATAATAAACCTTAATTAAATACATTTTTCAGCCTTGTTAGCTTTGAAGTTAGTCTTTAAGATCATGTAAAGTTTGTATTCGGATCTCAAGTGGTGGAATGTATAAAACTGCAAATATTGTGCCTGAGGCACATGTTAATTGCCCTATAAAACCTCCCCACCCATCATTTTTTACTTATTGACTAATTTTATGCCCACTAAGGGGTTGTGTAAGACTAATTTTACTGTACTTTTTTTATAACCAGCAAGCAAGTCAGTAAGGCTTTCATATCGTGTATCACTGTAAAATATCTTCTGACCTCAAATCACTAGCAGCACAGTTTTTGAACACACGTAGTCCTTTGTGGAAGGTTTGGTTAAGGATGCGTTTAAGGCACCTTTAAAAGAAAGGTGTTGTGCAACTATTAAGATGTTTAATCCTGGGGGCAGTAGGAGCACATGCTTTATTTTCATATCAAGGCAAATGCCACGCGGTCTGGCAGTTGTGCAATAACTCGTCCTTACAGAGCTTTTTTTATATCAATGTTCTGTTTTTCTTTAAGTAACACTGAATCTGGCCTTCAGAGGCACAACTGATAACACATGGCAGATTTTCAGCTGGGGGGGTAACATGAGGATTCATGCTGGCTTAAGGATTGTACAGACTGTGTGACTTTGGATGAATAGCCTTACTAGGAAAGGGAAGTTGAGTGCGAAGGAATGTAGAGGCTTGTCCCATAGCATGAAACATGTTTCCTATTACTTAGCAGTAGGTAACTTTTTGTNAAAAGCTGTCGGGCAAACATCAATGCCATTTTTTTTCCTGACCTTTCCCCCCCCCCCCCCCTTTTTTTTTTTTGGCTGAATAAGGTCTGCCGGAGAAGCTGCTTCTAAAATAATTCTCATACTTGCTCTGGTGCTGTTTTCTGCCATTCAAATCTTTAATAAAAATCCTTGATCTTTTAATTGTTTACTGTGGGAATGTTAATACTTTTTTTTTCCCCGTAGCATAAAGAGTGTTCGCAGTAAAATTGCATGTGAAAACACTTCTTTGAATCCGCGGAAGTTTTCCTTTTGAGAGCTTGCACGATCTGAGGTTAGTGTGAGTGACCATATATGACACGCAAGAAATGCTAATAGGTCTGAGAACTGTGGACCGATAGAAAAAGCACGCTGCAAGAGGAAGCAAACTGTATAAAAATGCAGACTGTCAGCTCTTACAGAAAGATGGAGGTTTAAAAGCAATTTTTAATTTCGTCATCATCTCTGGTCTTCAGATCCTTTTTTTTTTTTTTTTNTTTTTTTTTTTTTTTTTTTTCTGCAGCAATAGATATTTTAGTCTGTGATTTGTGGAAAGAGCTTGAGGCCTCCAAAAATAATCACTCCCTAAGAAGGAAATGGGCATCTCTACCCTTATGTAGATGCTTCTTTCTAGCAGTAAATCTTTCCTGTCCAGCATGCTGCTTCCTTTTTATCTTGAGTAGCCGAGGTTTAAGAGAGACTAAACTTTTTGGAATGACTCAGGAGTACTTTGACATCTCTGTTTTCCTTTCCCAAATCTCTTGTTCTCTCCCGCCCCAAGGAGATGTAGTAAGGCACCAGAAATAAGTACGAGTTGCTAACGCTGCTACAGGCTAATAGTGCTGAACTGGTTATGGGACTATATTAAATTATAAGCAGATTTTTTTATGTTGTTTTTAATTTGCATATCAGCCAATGGTTTTAAATTTTTTAGTCTATTGTAAATGTGCTTTTTACTTCTCTTTTATGTTGGGTCACTGGATTGTCTTGCAGTTCTTCCCTCCCACACATATTGGACCTGGCTTGTTGCTATAGCCAAGACAAGCCTATAGGTTTCTTCTGCTTTCAAGGGCAGCTCTGGAGTCATAAGGGCACATACAGGACTCAAGGAACTGCAGGATCCTTGTATTTTTAGTGCTCCCTTACTAAGATTTCCTGTGGGTAGTGGGGAAAGGACGGGAGAAGTAGGGACAGACTTTGGCCTCCTGAAAATGTGCTAAAATTGAGTGGTTTTAAATACGCACCTTTACGCAACCTCCTTCCTAGCCTAAACCCTTCCTCTTAATCTGCTTTCCACCCACGTACACTCTCAGCCAAATTTACAAAGCCCACATCTTTTTATACTTCTGTCTAAACACCCTTCAGGAGAGTAAGATGTCAGGTGAACCTGCGAATGCATGTGCACGCACAACAGCCATCTGAGTTTCAGTGTTCTGTTCAGAATTTGAGTTTGACCCTCACTTCTGACCAAGAGGTAATTTTGCCATAGCGATAACAGATGAAACGTGATAGTGCTTCCGTGCTCTTTATTACGAAGTCATTGCCACCAGGGCAATTTTCCAGCAGGCAACTGCCTGCTCTTTACTGTAAAAAAAAAACCACCCTTTCAGCTCTTCGGATGGGGTTCTGGTGGCGGAGACTTGCAGATGCAGAACTGAGATTTGGGCACCCAGCTTTTGAAACTTGCAACGCCAAGGCTCAAATCAATGCTTTTCTATTGAACGTGGATTGTGAAACAGGTTATGAAAAGGGAATGGCTGAGAACTCCTTCGCAAACAGGAGTCTTACTTTTCAAGGAAATAAAATTAAAGCCACTTTTGAAACGAAAAGAATGTCAACAGGCTGTTGCCAAATCACGTAATGCTTTAATAAAGCTTGCTTCAAGAGGATTGTCAAAGCTGCAGCCCCTTAAGCTCTATTCTCCTCTGAGTCTCCTGTGTGCTTGTTGCAACAGTATTTCTGTTGTGATGCACCCTCTGGGACTCCATTTTAATCATCCTCTTTTAACCAAACAACAGTTGAGAAGGTTTCAGATATGCTTCCTGCAGGCTATTTTGCAAGAAATTATTGGAAAAGTTTTGAGCTGCTGGTTCAGTTTGACGAGAAAATTTAGTACAAGTCCATTTAACTAAACAGGGAAAAACCAGGTCATAGATTTTCTTTACATTGGTTTGGATAAATCCCCAATAGCTCATGTCACTCCATAAACATATTCCTCTTTCTGAAGTTTTGAGTAACAGTGGGTACAAAGCACTGCAGGTGCAGATTTTTCCATAAATAGACAAACCCAGTAATATACTGTATTAATATTTCATGATCTTCAGTTGGAGCCTCATGGTGGATTTTTTTTGCAGTGTAGTAGATGCAGAGCACGTAAACTGGATGTGACCTGTTTTTCTACAGAAATAAATTGGATTTTAAAGGGTTTCATCAGACACCCACAATCAGAATGACCTGAAACCCTTGAACTCTGCAAAGAAGATCAGGATGAGGAGGTAGCGAAGGTGAGGGAGACTTTTGCTGAGGGCAGTGATGGGCAGGTAGTGACCGGCGAGAGCACTAAAGTATTTAGCAAGCACTGCTAGACCTGGTAGGTGGTTCTACTTGTGCTTTGAAACTCATTCTGAGATTCAAGTCCTTTATTTATTGTCATTCCTGATTTGGAGAAAAGCGTATAATCCACGTTCCCACTGCTGGGGAGGATGTCTAGCAAACAAGGTTTCCCTCTTCCAGTCGCAGTCTTTGGAAACTGTTCCATGTTGTGTAAAATAGCAAAAAAAAATTCATGAAAGCAGCTCTTCTAAATAGCTGGGCTGTCACTGTAGCATCTGTCTCAGCTGTCCCTATTTACATTGAATGCCTTCGTAAAGTAAGTGCTTTATGAAATTGTTTCAACCTTGAAACGCCCGGTGTCCATGTGGCATTCTGAAAAGGAAAGATTTGGATGCAAATACCTTCTTGGGATTCAGTAAACAGAAGGATTTGAGTCTTTAAGTTTCTATTATGCATAGGGAATGGTGACTGCTGCATTACAGTGCTCTACGGCAAAGTTAGATGGTGTCTTACCAGGCTGTGAGGAGTGCTGCATGTGAGGACAGAGCTGATGTTTTGGGTAGAGACAGACCCTGGGCAGCTGGAACCACTTGGACACTCCTGCACGTGACACCACCAACATTTTGCGTAGCAGCTGGAGGGAGAAAGTCAGATGAGCTTAAACTTTGGTGGCAGAGCTGGAGACTGGCGATTGAATGCCGAAATCACAACCTCATTGTCTACCTCCAGATTACTTTACGAAGTAAAACTTTATTGAAGCAAACTTTCTGCAAATAGAAACTGAATTACGTGGAAGCCAGAACTGGGGCCATGTAATGTCAGAACATAGACATTACTGTAACAGGCAGTCTTCAGAAACAGCTTCCACACTCAGCTCAAGAAGCCGTAACACGCTTCCAGAGCAGGACTGCTTTTACCTGCAGCAGTGCTGATACAGAGAACGGTGAAGAGAAAGGATCCGTCCCTACAGTGGCCTCGTTCTGTCCTCAGTATCAGTTTTGTCTTTGGCAAGTGTCCCACTGTGAGGCAGTGCAGTCTCTTTTAATCTGCCGATAAATTTTGTATAGCTTCTGTTCAGATCATCTTAACCTTGAATTTCTGTACTCCTCTGGGTCCCGATTTATGTTCTCTGGCTCAAGTGATAAACTGAGCTGGATCGTTTTCTATGTGTTCTCATGTATAGACTGTTTAAAAACATGAATTTCCTCCTTTTATCACTTGTGCTGCTCTGTAAACAATGGTCTTTCAATAATTCAGTCTATCAGAATTGAGGGCCTCCCCCCCAGGATAATTTGCAAATTCCAAAAATATCCTTCTGGCTGTAAATGAGCTCTTGATCTGGAGATGCTTAATACCTCTTATAACTGTTATATCTGGACACTTCTGGAAATTAAAACATTTCTTTGGAAGCTGGAGATCAAGTTCACAGACTTCAGAGTTCATGTAAGTGGCAGGAAAATTCATATTAAATTACATATTCTAAAATTAGTATTAAACTTTGACACTCTAGGAGAAATCTTCACGAATCTAAACCCAACAAAATGCCTCGGGTATTCAGATAAAGGATTGTTTACCAGGGTAGATTAGTTGCAGTGGATACTGTTGCAGCATTCACTGCCTTTTCCTTGCCTGATTTGGAAAGTCAGGCATAGTGTCTTACCAAGCCAGACATTTTCTGGCAGGGAAGAGTCATTGCAGGCATACCTGCTGTCTGACATGGGCTACATCAGGTGACTTAAAAATGACTGTTTATCGTACTCTGATGCAAATTAGACAATTTATGTAGCAATGGGATGCTGCTGCAGCCCTGGAAATATCTGATCTGGTGTTTTGTTCCGAGCTACAACAGAAATGAAGAACAGATGCGCTGTGCTCTGCTCCTTCTTTTTTCCCCTTAAGTCGTTATTCCGTAAAACTTTACAAAAATAGGTTTCTGGTTGCTAGACTTCGGTGTCAGTTTATCACCTCGCTAATGGTTCTGCACTATATCTGCCTCTCTAGAAAAACTGCTTATTCAAAGGGTTTGGGTTTTTTCACCAAGGGATATATATTCCTGGATATGACCTGTTTTTCTACAGAAATAAATTGGATTTAAAAGGGTTTCATTAGACAAGCAAACATACCTTGCCCACAATCAGAATGACCTGAAGCCCTTAAACTCTGCAAAGAAGAACAGGATGAGGAGGTAGCGAAGGGGAGGGAGACTTTTAGCTGGGGGCAGTGATGGCCCTTTGCAACACAAATCGAATTATGCTTCCTTTATACTGACTTTAAATGAGAGCAGAAGGAAACTTTGTCATCTGTCTGAAAAGAAAATTGAGTTTAATGGTTTTTTTTTTCTCGTCTTTTTGGTTCACCAAATAGAAGTATGCAAGAAGCAGGGTTTACAAACCTGAACTGGCTAGCGTCTTGGAGGTCATCGCTAGCGACCTGTGGTGAGCAGCAGCGTTGACACCCCTTCCCTGGTGATTTGCTGGGTCCCCCCAGATACAAACACGCAGTATAATGGTGGAGAAGATGAAGAAGCGCATGGGGGAGCTTTCAGGATATTTGGGGGCGGCCTGAGAAAATAAGATAATGTAATCAGTTAAAAAGCTGCGGGTGGCTCTTTCTCTGTAATTTAATTAAGGAGTAGTCTTAACAAGTGCTCCCTCCTTCTCTGAGGTAGTCAAAGTTGTGGGTCATAAATCTTGGGGACTCCATCGGTTTGGATAGCAGTCAGTGTGTGTGAGAGGTTACGGAGATAAATGACAGGGAAGGTTATTTTGCTGCGCTGGATTCCTACCCCGTTGACGTGGTGAATGTGTTTTGAAAAAATAAGTTTTCAAATGGTTTTAAGCTGTAACCTTCAGGAGAGGGGTTTGGTACAGCTTTCTGTCCGTCAGATAGGAAAGGATTGCCAAATTGAATCTTGAAAATTATTTAGGTTTCAATCTTAAAAATTATTTAGGTTTCCTTTGTGGGACGACTGAATAGTGCTGTGTTACTAACTATACCTGTAACTTATATGTATATAACTTGTTCCATTCTTTTATAAGTTCAAATGATAAGAAAAATGTTACAAGCAGAGTGATGTAAAGTAAAACAGCTTTTCACAATACAATAAAAATACTTGTCTGGTTGTTTGGAAAAGAGCTCTGTTCCGCTTGGTCCCGATTAGGATCTAATTCTCACAATTTGTGCATTTGGAAAGGAAATGTTTGCTGTTTTATTTGCTGGTGTGCTCCACTTGTTTAACTTTAAATTTTATTGGTAAATTTATCCTCCCATGCGTAGCCTCACTGATTGTGAAACATAACACGTACAAGTACAGATTGCATATAAAAGAGTCTGCGGTAAGAAGGCTTTTTCATCTTGTGTGATTTCATTTTATTCCACACTATCAATTCCAGTGATTTGGTGCAAAGTGACTCCGTGGATCTCATTATCCTTCATGTAGAATTGCAAGTGGTGTAATTTTTAAACAGCTCGGTAAGGGTGGGGGAGCCGCTCCTTCGGGAGGCGGCAAGTGTGTTAGTTGGAGTGCTGGCTGAGACTTGGGGGTTTAAGTTCTGCTCTAGTTACCAAAATTTCCTGTGTGTGCAACTTTGTATTATGATCCTGTAAGCTCAAAATACTAAGATCAAGATTTTTATATAGCTAGAGTTTAGAAGACTTCGACATGAAAGCAGCTTTGCTTTTAAGTCTCTCCAGTAACGTGTAGAACGTGTTTCATGTAAGTTAACGTTCAAGCCAAAACATACAAGTTTATAGAAGGCGGCGTGTAGGAAAGTTGGAAAGTTTGAGGCAGGTTACATAAACACCAACACTGGCTTTTTAATCAGCCCCCATAATTTCATCCGAGAGGATGGTTTTCCATAACGCTTTACCCACAAGGCAGGCAGGTGGTGGCATGAATAGCTATAGAGGAAGACCACTTTTTTTGGGGGGTGAGATTAAAATTCTTTGTATGGTAGTCCTATTACCAGCATTCGTATGTCTGGAGGTTGTTAAAACCAGTGGTGAACTGCGGTGTTTTTCCTGGAGCAATGGTCTATGTGGAAAACCATGTCTGCAGACTACAACCTGCAGTTCATTTGTCGAAGCAAATAGGAAAAGCACTAATAGGATTTACGTTTCGCTTGATACAGCCACATGAGGAATTAACCTCAATAAAGGCAACTGCGTAGAGGAGTGCAGTTTCTCTTTAGGAGCTTAGTATGAGTTATTTTCAAAATTCCTCTGTGTTTTTTTAAGTGTACAATGAATAATGAGCTAGAAGAATCAGCGCGTTTATTTATGTATAATTCAGCAACGCTTTTAAAATAGCAAATATTTTAAAAGTGAATGCAGCATTACTCTTCTTTGCTGACTTTTAGCTGGTAGGGCTTCCCATTAGCACAGTTGTGACAAAAATGATCACGGAGTCTTTATTTCTATCATAAACAAGCCTGTGGTCCTAAAGAGTTTAGAAAGGCCAGGAGGTTGATTTTTGCAGGGTGGTAAAAATTAACAAAACGTTTTTTGTAAGTCTGTTGTGGGAACGGTGGCTTTTTTGGGAGGCTTTGCGTATTGAAAAGAAGGGGAGTAAAACAATTTGAGACTGCATGACATGAATGGCCTGAGGAGGATCAATTGAGCTTTTTCCCCCCCTCTGAATAGTTTGGGCATTCCTAGCTGGGAAAATGGCTTTTAAGAGTATGAAGTTTTATATGAGGTACCTATAATGTTTATTAGCCATTACATTTGTTTTGCTTCAGGTCAGCTAGGGTAAGGAGGGGAAGGAGCTGCCCGCACCAGTTACTAACCCTTTAAAGGACTATGCAAATGTGATCCTGGCTGTCAAGATCAGCTGTCTGGTCAGTAATCCCTGGGAAGATGAAGGTTCTCACATGGTATCTGAAGGGGTACACAGGCCAAAAAACACCTTCTTTGGGTCACTGTTTTCACATGGCTTCCAAGCATGTAGTCTAGCCTAAAAATTGGGGAAGAGGAGGATGATTTTTATCAATGTGCAAAGACGAGCTCCTTGCACTTTACTCTGCTGTACACTTACTGTATTTGCTAATACACCCAACTTGAGGCTGGAAATGAACTGGGTTTTTTGCTGCTCGCGATTCAAGAGCGCAACTGTTGTGCTGACCATACTCTGCCTGGCTGCCTGCTCGACAAAAAAATACTTTTTTGGCTACCTTCGAGTCTGTTTGCCTTCCTTTTTCAAGTTCTGTTCCTGGATACAGGGACCAGATGCCATGCTGGGCTAAGTTATCTGCCAGTCATTTGTTTGGCAGTGTGAACCAGATCCTTTATGGTTTCCTAGGGCTTGGTGGGGTAGAACAGACACATCAGGAGTAAACTTCTGCTGCGATGAATGGAAGTTTAATATCTAGGTGATGCCTTGTAGCCCAGTGTTTGCTAGAATGGTATTTTAAAAGTCTTAACCTTGAGCGAGTCTCGTGAAATTTGGGATGTGCTAACCATGCCCTTCATCGTGCCCTTGCTTAGTTATGTTAATCATGCTTCTACCTCCCCTTGAGGTCTGGGTAGAGCAGTGCAGAAGCGTAGTCAAAGCTTCCCTTAGACACAAAATCCTTGCACCGCAGAGCAGCACCGGACCAGAGCACCCAAGCAAGCGCTCAGGCTGGACCTACTGCTGCCTTGTGATGCTGCTGGGCAGCCCCATATTGAATAGGTCCCCATTAAGCAAGTATGATTTTAATTGAAAACTTAATTCTCAAGCAGAACAGAAAAGTTGTTAGTTTACCGGATTTTTTTACAGGGTGGGAGAGGGTTAGTTCAGTCGGGGTTGAACATGGATTTCACAGTTAACAGTTCAGGTTTAGCTCTACATGGAGGAAAAAAATAGGTGTTAACACCAGGTTTTGGTTAGGATTTGTTTCAGCTGTGTAAGTAGATGGTCATATTCCAGGGTATTAATGTGTTAATCGCTGCAACAAAAGCTCCACTGTTAATTAACAGAACAGGCTTGCGAGTTGGTGCTGAAAGATTTTTCTATTGTATATGTAAGAGTCTCTTGAGTTCGGGAATTTTAAAGTGCGTTTGAGCCGAAGTCCCTTTGTTTATAAATTTGCCAATATTCTAGAAGTGGTGACGAAAAACCCTATTGAGCTTTGGATAAACTGGGATGCTGCGTATCTTCAGGCAACACATGTCAGTGTAATTGATGTCTAATCTCGCAGCGAGACAGAGCGATGAAGTACTGCAGTGTTGCGTAATGCACGGAGTCAAAGTGGGGCATCATGTACAACTGATGCATTTTAATTACATCCCGTAAAGGCGAGGGAAGGATTAGTGTGGCAAAACAATTTATTGATTGCTGCATTCATATATGTGTCTGCGTACATTTAGACACTCGTGAGTGATGGGAAATGGATGCTAGCGTAGTTGCGTGTGACCTTTGAGCCTTTCTGTATCTGCAGCTTGCTTAACTGGCCAGCAACAGGAGACAGCGTTTGCAGCCTGGAAATAAATACACTGACATTGTGAAGTTAGCCTCAGGTGGTTATACTGATGCATATGTATAGCTAAATACAACCTACATTTTTCTGGGACCATGAAGAAAGTTCTCAGCTTTTTATTTGATGTAAACACCTTTGTTATGTCCCTAAAGCTGCTCTTCAGTGGAGGTTAAAAGGATTTTTTTTTTTTTTTCCATTACTGCTGGTTCAGCACACTGGAAGTTGCATCAGATTTAATCTATATTCAATTTCAGCTCATTAAGCACTGTGATCCAAAGTTGTTATTGGTGTCAAAGTGATATACTTCTAAATGTTGGTTAGTAAGTGAGAGAGGAAGAGAAGTTTAAAACAAGTTTCCCAAGAGCCAAAAAGGAGGCACAGATAATCTAGAAAACTCCAGTGAATCGGGTTCAGCAGTCGATAGGAGCTCTTGCCAATGCTGTGCCTGCCCTCTCTGGATCTTCATTACCTGCTGCAGCATGGAGAAAGCTTGTTCGGCACGCTCAGTGTTTGAGCATAAAAGGTTCGGCTTCTGGCTTAAGTAAACCTGGCACTTTTCACTGGTCTGAATGTACCCTGGCAAAAATAAATACTGTAGTTTTGGTAAGGATAACATTCTGTGCAAACTATAGGAATTGCAAAGCATTTTTACCGTAGTAAGAAATCTACAACAGGAACCGATTCTTTGGTTTTTCCTTGAGCAGAGCATGTCATGCATTGCTTTTGATTCCTTTTCTTCAGCAGCAGCAGGAGTAGCTAATATTGGCATATATGTCTACTAGCAATTGCTTGATATATTAGGTAAGGAAGTAGAAAGCTGGATCGCTATAAGGACAATAAGCTAGAAATAATCTTCTACCTGAATTACTACAGGTTACTCCTGTGGAAGTAGGTTAGTAGGAGGGTTAGAAACTTTAAATAATTAAAGCTTTAAAAGCTTTACTTGGCAGCATTTGTGGTCACGCTAAAAGGAAAAGCATATTTGCCTGCCTGCAGATCGGTGCATGCGTTCTTTTCCTGATGCCTCAGACCTCAGCTGTTCTCAGGCTTTTGCTTCCCCTCTCCCCCTTCCACACGTACCTTTGGCTCACTTCTCTTAACATATGCTTCTCTTTCCTGACACAGCACCATAAAACTGGGTTATAAACTAGAAATTGTCAGGGAAGCCACATAAACCTTTCTACAACTTTGGCAGAATGGCAGTATAGCAGCAGAGCTTAATGAAACACTGATGCCTCCCACGGTTGCCAAATATGAGAAGGGGAGGACAGTTGTAGGAGGTTGAGAAGCAATAATTGAGCCGAGACAGAAAATGGGAAAACTGGATGATGAAATCCTTTAAGAGGCCTGTCACTTATTTCCTTAATTCTGTTTTTCCGAAGTGTTATTATTTAACCCAACGTGGTTGCTGCTGGCATGCTATTGCATGGATAATTTCAAAAGCTATTGCTGTACCGAAAGGCAGAATAGCTTTGCCAGAAAGGGATATTACTCTTCTACAGCTTAAAAACACCTCCAGGACTCTGTACATGAAACACTGCACTAATATTTCTGTACTGAAGCTGTTGGAGAGCAAGAGCATTGTTTTATTACCAGTTTAGTTGTTCTTTCAAAACGTGTGGCTGTAGTCTAGTTGTGGGCATGGCATGTAATAGTTGTAATAGTTTCCAAATTTCAGGAATTTGTTTCTGCTGTAAAAGTGTGATATGTTTGCATCCAGCCACTAAGGAAATTTAAAATTTGAAATACAAGTCTTAAGGAAATGTTGGACAGTTTTTTCCAGCATCTCTAACCTGATATCATCCTTTTAGTATTCCTACTAATTATTTGTTCGTATATCTCAAATCTAGGTCCAGCTTTCATCTATAATCTTGTCCTTAAGACAGGGAGTGACTAAAGCAGAAATGTAGGTGTATTTTAAAGGCAGGAGTCTCCTGTGGAAATTTTGGATATCACGGCGATGCAGGTAGCGGATCCCCATCCTGGAAGAGGAAGACAGACAGTGCTCCAGCCCTTCTGCCCTGCAAGATGTCTCTTTGGTCCCGTGGATTCTTCCCGCTGCATTCAGGGTGGGCTGCAGCTGACTTCTGCTGGTAGCTTTGGAAAGGATTTTCTGCATTTTGCCCTTGGGTATCAGTCCTTCCAAGTACTGTGCTTTTTATGTCCTTGTAATATTCCTATTAATTATTTGTTCTCTTGATTCTCACTCCCCTCATTGCTAAGAACCCCATCCAAATGGGGGAATTGTGCTTTATCCCTCCACTCTCGTGTGCCACAACTGATTCCTCATTCGTGCTGAAGAGGCAGCCCTATCCTCGCTTCGCATCATCCGGAGCAATAGCTGAGTGAGGCCGAGAGCCCAGCGCTCCCAGCCGTCGTGCAGACATCCCTGCTGACAAGAGCTAAACAGGAGGGGGAAGGAGAGGATAGACTTCTTGCATCTGGGTGATAGTTTGTGTTCCAGAAAAGTATGTTCAGATCACAGAGTGCACGTACTCCTGCCTATAAGATGTATATAACTTGCTGACAGCTTGTGAATGTTGCAGGCTAAGCAGAAGAGCTCTTATTTGACAGGCGCAAGAAGAATTTCAGGATGTGAATTTCACCAGTGGGAAGATTTAAGCCACAGTTTTGATATTGCTCGTATTTTATGTGGTGTTTATTGCGATAGGTCATTTTGGAGACACTGAGCGAATAAAGATGCCTGACAACTTGATAGGCTATCATTTTTATGTAGAAAGCTAGCAGCAATTAAAAACCTCCTGGTACCGATTTTGTTCTGAGTTCTTCCACCTGCGTGCTTGCAACCGAAATGATCACACATACTGGTCAGTACAATTTTCCTCCAGTATTTTTGTGCAATTTGCAGCTTGTTAAGAGTGGCTTCTGAAGAAGCACTTGGCTTGAACAAGTGTTGTTTTATCATACAGGCTGGGCAGGCGTAATTTAATGAAAAGCAACATTTTCACATAAAAATGAAGCCCAGTATAGGGCTTCATTTCTTCTCACACCAGCAGCCGTAAGATAGTGTAGCGTTAGGGGTGCAAATTAGAGGCTCTCTTGTCTCATACGATATCACATCCTGATGTCAAGTAGTACTTAAAATTATTTCCTTCTTAAAAGCTTGTACTCGCACATTTGGAAGCTACTCAAATCATGGTAATGGGCACCAGGAGAAATTACTGTGCTTTTTCATATCCCTTCCATGTTAGTCAGAGTTCCTATTTCAATCCAGAAGTTCGAAGGTGGTTTCTCATGGGTGCAATAAACTCAACATACAAGTGCTGACTGTACTGCAATAGTACTCAGATCACCAGTCAAGCCTATCCCAGCGCATCGGTTCAGTATATACTGGCTCAGGTTTGGGGTTTTTGGCAGTTTGGAGTCCCACACAAGCTCTAAGCCATTGGAAGCCCTAAAATCTGAGGGGAGATAGCAAGAAGCAAAAGGATTTGTGGTTGAAGTTTCATGGTGATGCAGTTGTCAAAACAGGCATGCAGCTTGTCTGCAGTTTCTCTGGGGGACCCAAGTGTGTGGCAACTCTGTATTTTTATTTTAAATGTAAGGGAGTGGATATCGGGGTGCGTTTATGAAATGCTTGCAGCTGCATTATGAAATCCCTGTTCCTCGTATAGACACTCCAAAGCTAAAATGCTCGAGTGTGGTGGTTTCTGCGATTCTGTTGTAACAAGATGAAGAGCAGATACCGGGGTTCTAACTTTTTCACAGCTTTTTGACAAGCATTGGTTTTGCTTGCTACACTCTTTAAAAATATAGTCTAAACAAAGCAGCTTGTGTAAGCAATGCATTTTAAACAGATCAATGTAAAATATTTTTAGCAGCACGCAGTATTTTATACAGGGATGAAATTGCGGAACACAAAGTATTTGCGAGGCATGACAGCTTCTTATGTTAGTTCAGAAATTTGTATGGTGTTTACTTTAAGAGTATAAACAAGTCTCTAGGTGATGATTTCTGACAAATGAAAATAGGAGCTTAGCATCCTATTCCCATATCAGATCTTATTGTTAAGCTTATAAAGAACTATTTTTCCCCCAATAGAACTTATCAAAAAGAGGTTTTGAATAGAAACTGCTGCATGTGGCTTAATCTTTCTTCCATGTAACTCGTGACCTCACGCAGCCCTTAGACTGATGGTGACACAGTGAGCATTTCCTGTGAACCGTGAGCAGTGCTGGTCCCACTATTGTTGGGCACTTTTTTTGTCTGGGAAAAAACAAACCCTTATTTACTAGAAGCCAGTGTCCTGTTTGTTTGTAGCTGGCTGGGAAATGCCATATTACAAGGGTCTCAGTGGCAGTCGTCGCTGCTAACAGAAGCTGTTGTTGTGTTTTGCTCTTTTTCTCACTGATTTGTATGAGACTTCTGAGTCTGCCTTGTGACCTGCTCCGGATTCAGTTCACGGCACAAATACTAACCTTGTTTATCCAATATGTTTTTTTCCTCCTCGGTGTTTCCTCAGATTAGCTGTCAGTAAAAGGCTAAATAATAATCCTCCAGTTATTATTCCTCCCCCAAGAGGCCACCAGGTTACTTTTCCAAGTTGGCGGATGGCGGTTCGCTGTTAGAGCTGCTACCTGGCAAGGCAAGCACGGCGGTGGAAAATTACAGACAAAATAAAGGAACAGCATTAAACTGGTAATGGGATGCAGCTGCTTTGGCCTTCGAGCCCGCATGTGAGTCTGAGCAGCCTCTGGTAAAGCATTTGCTGCGTGATACTTCTCTTGGCCCTGTGAAATTGGTCCCAGCCTAGTTATATCCTGTTCCAGGTGGGTATAGCAGCTCTCAGTGGTTGGGACACTTTACGTTTGGCCGTAAAAGGTTGTGGCGAGGCAGCCATGTGGATGACAAGCTTGCTGTGCGGTACTGCCTTGAAATCTAGTCAAAGCCGGCATCTCTACATCTGTTCTGCACATCAGAGACTGGATGCTGCAGGGCTGCTGGCCGGGCACGTCACCGTAGCCGAGTTTATTTAAAATACATGCTGCATCTGAGTCTTTGCCACTAGATGGAGGTATCAGAAGGAACTTCTTGGTGTCAAAATATTCCCTTTATCTCTTCGTTTCTGCTCGTTGTCACCTTGTCCTGACTTGGATGCCTTCTTAACTGTCTTCCCATTTTAAAATATGGTCAAGTTTTGTAGGTGTAGCAGCATATATATAGAGAGAAAGGAACCATTAGGCTATGTAATTATCTTCCTTGATTGCCTGGTGCCCTCCACAGACGTAATTTCTGTGAAGTTTTATTATTGGATCTCATTCTTGTTGTGAGGCAGCAAACTTGTGGAAGACTTTTATTTTCTTACATACATATACACACTACCTCTTAAGTATCTCAACTTTCGGTCTTCTATTTATTTTGCTTCTACTGCCAAATCGTGCACGCCAACCTAAATATGCATATCATGTATGCAGACATGCAAGATACTAAAACCAGAACAGCCTCTTTTAAGGGAAAAAAGTATTTGGGGGTTGGAGTTGCCCTTGTCTGTCTGGAACTTTCTCATTTATATAAAAATGTCTAGCGCTAAAGCAACCCTACTGTTGAAATGATGAAGCGCCTGTAGACTCTGACAGTATGAAGGATGAATTTCATGAAGAACATCTACAAGGTACATTTTGAAGTCTTGCTTCATGTGACAGTGGAGGTAGCGCTCAGGGCATCGGAAAGCTCTTTCCTGGAAGACCCATGGCAGAACATGACTGTGAGCTTTACAAAAGCCTGACTTTGCAGCAGCAGTGCTGAATGCAGACATCAGAGGTGACAACTGAATCTGTAGAGAGAAGAAATGCTCTTGTAGGCACCAGAACTGTTGTCTCGCAGAGTTTTGATTCACTGGGTAGACTATGGCTTATCGATAACACATCTCAACTTTAAGATATAGAAAGCAAATGCAAACGGAAGCTTTGGGTAACTAACTTTACTCCCCATTGCTGAAATGATTGCTCTGTTTGCCTGCCCGTATACTCTTCAGGTGAGGAGTCTGCTGTCCGTCACACAGGTTCGGGAGGGAATTCTCCCACCAGCAAATTACTTTTTCCTGTGCTGTTTTATTTTAGCTTGCATGTGCACCAGCTTCCCACCGGGAATCTTCTCTGACCCCACTCAGTAGTTTTCCACTTGAGGAACCAACTAAATTCTAATGTGACGATATCACTGTTTACGTACTTATGATAAAGAAAAGTCATACACTTCACTTAATAAATTATAACTATTTTGAATTCTGCATAACTGTATATGAAACACATATGATGATTTTATAAACTGCTAGCTTACACTTGGAATGCAATTTATAAGAGCCCTGCCACTTAGGTTACAGAAGTAGTCATATAGCATGACTCCTCCAGCAAGAGAAAAAGCAGGTTGTGCTCATGTTGATGGTTCCTACCATTATACAATCTGTGGGAAGCTCGTGTTTCACTTGAAAGTTATCCCTTTCCTGT
Source organism: Himantopus leucocephalus (assembly GCA_003993805.1). Taxonomy (NCBI): domain Eukaryota; kingdom Metazoa; phylum Chordata; class Aves; order Charadriiformes; family Recurvirostridae; genus Himantopus; species Himantopus leucocephalus. The sequence continues at coordinate 156,443,461 of RSEF01000002.1, read as the reverse complement.
TTACTTGGAGGAGCACTGAAAGCTTTTTAGAAATTCTTCCATTTTTCTTGGCATGGGGCTATTAATTCTTGTATAGATTTTTATCGTGGCCTCTTTTTCTAAAGATAGATATTTTGGCCGCTAAAGAGTAGTTCAATAAAAAAAAGAAAAATCAAAGTGGTTTGTCTAAAGAAGGATCTGCAAACATAATGTTCTTGGTTTCTTAAGTGTCCTTTTTACCCTTCCATAAAATCTACATCCCTAGCTCCGTTCTGAAACCATTGAGATTCATGTCTTTTGCAAAGTAAGCCATTTTCAATGTAAATATTTGGATGTAGGCTTTTATTTATAATACTTCGATGTTAGGAAGATCACCCTTTTCAATCAGTGAAAATAAAGCCTTCTCGAGAAAGCATTTCAGTCTCCTGACTCATACATGGAAAGATAAGACTCCCCGGTTGTAGGCATGTAACAGAGGTTGGGTAAAAAAACCCTTCTTTCTTTTAATGGCCTGTAAAATCAAACCAGAATGCAGGCGTTAATCTGATTGTGAGTTATTACATCCAAAGTTGACCTTGAAAGTACTGAAGTCAAAGTAATGCTGGCAGTAAAAGTCACTGTGTTTTTTAATAATCTTAGGACATTTTTATGACAGCTGGTTAACTGTGGCTATAAAACATTAAAAAATACCTATCTTTCCAATTTAGAAACGTGCAGTTTTTACAGTGGAAGGAAAAATATTTGTAAACAGTTCTTAATTCTCTGCCAAAGTCATGATTTTGGATGGATGAAGTGTTTCCAGAACTTTTTGTCTATCTATTTAAGCTTGTTTATTCATATGAGATAGGATGATGCTTGTAACACTAGTAGTGGAGCTCTTGGTAGCCTTCATCCCCTGTGTTTATATAAAGCAACTGTATGATTTACTGCAAAACCTTCCCTACGTCTCTCAAGTGTTTACTGATGGATGAGCTCGATTGAGATGTCGCAGCTCATCATTCACAAGTCACAACATAATTCAGAAGGAACTTCTGTTCTCAATATACAGCCTTCTTGCAGTGATACGACATCAAATTATTTTAGATGTTGGTGATCGCTATGATAAAGATCAGTGTCGTTGGTTAAGCTATAGCTTCTAGCTTTGTTGAAAACAGACTGACTGCAGTGAGTTGGCATCACACAATAGAAACCTCTGATGCATAACTACTGCTCAACAGGATGGCTCTGGGGAGGCAAAATGAGATGAGTAGTTACACGTTGCCATTTCTTCTGTGTCCTGCAGAAAAATCATTCGCCCTAAATGAATCATAACCTGCCTACCATTTAGTCTTGCATGACTTGAACTAAATGTTTCCTCTTTCCCATCATTAATTTTTTTTGAAGTAAACCACCGCCAGCACCACCACCCCCATCTATATGCCAGCTCAGGCATTGGTACGTGTTAGCATCCTGGAGCGGGTGAGGTGCCAGTTAAACACACGATGCCTGCTTGCTTGGGAAGGCGGTTGAACTCGGCGAAGTTAAAAAGGGATGCTAAAACCACAGGGAGATGGAGGTTTTCTCTGCGCTTTTATTTGGATTGCTGATTTGCACCTATGATTAGGGTAGCGCTCGTTAAGAGGAGCTGGGGGATGCAACTGCGGGTTGGGATCTGGAGGAACGATGGTTTCCTGAACGAGAGCTTTAAACCTAATGTGCCCTCCCCAAATCCTAGTGTTCCCTACTAAGTATGTCTCAGCTAAAACTTTTGTGTCAGCCAGGATATCTCAAATAGTTGAGAAAACTAAGCAAGAGGTAGTTGTTTGAACTATGATGGGAACAAGGTGCCATCCGTACAAACATAGCCGTTTCCTAGAGATCTGAAACCTGCTGCAAAAGGAGTCAGTCGTTGTATGGTAAGTGCCCACGTGGCCTCAGGTCTGTAGCAAGGAAAGATGGCCAAACCATCATGCTTTCCCAGTTCCCTGTGGGCAGAGTGCTCGTGGGCACGTTTGGGCCGAGAACACAGGTTNTGGCCTCAGGTCTGTAGCAAGGAAAGATGGCCAAACCATGATGCTTTCCCAGTTCCCTGTGGGCAGAGTTTGGGCCGAGAACACAGGTGGTGCTGGTTCAGAAGAGGCAAGTCTCTTCCAATAACTCTGTACTCTTCAAGGTGGCTGTTGCCGTTAACTTGTCCGTTAGCCAAAGTTGAGTCAAATCCCATAGACCTTGGCCGCAGACCTGGATTTTGAATCCTTATGGTGAATTTGGTAAGTTGTGGGCAAAACAATGTCGTCTTTTCCTATAATATTTCTGCATCACTGCAGAGCGCACCAGTTTCGGGAAAACGTGATTTATCTCGTGGAAGAAGCCAGCATCGTTTGTCAAGATTTGGTGGC
>RSEF01000002.1:156429141-156441004 GCA_003993805.1 Himantopus leucocephalus | reverse complement strand
ACCCAAGCAATAAATATTAATTATTTGAATTGCTATCATATGGTATCAATTGTACTTTGTAGTTGTGTCTCCAAGACTTATTCCTCCTCGTCCAGATGCATGCAAGGTGTTAGACTGCAGCCCTCTTACAAGATTTGAATTGATAGGAAGCTCTTAATTCCACACAGTAGTTTAGGTCAGTAGCCATTGATACTGGCAAGCAAAGCTCAAACACAGTTTATAGGTTTGTTTTGAAGTATCTCACCTTCTAATAGATCAGCAGAAAATACTGTCTTTGATTTTTCTCTAATTCTTTGTTACACGGTAACACAGTCTATCGCATGGCTTTCTAGAAAACCTGCGCTTTCCAGATACTCCAGTGCAATGAAACTTCTTTAAAACACAGAGTTTATTGCAATGCACTGTGCAAGTGAGCTGTATTCTTTATTCATCCATTCCTGGGACGTGGTTGTGGTAGCTTTTGAACGAATACTCTCTTCTGAAAAGCACTATAAACGCGTCTCCCAAGGGAGCCTGCAGTAAACTCAACTGAAGTGAGAGCTATTCCATGGTCTCCTCTAGACCCATTCCATATTAGAACATAGAGATTTGCCACTAACATTTCATTTACATCAGCGTAAGACAGCATTTGGTCTACTATTTAGAGCAGATGCACGATGTGATAAAGCAACATCAGTCTCTCTTTAATTGAACTCTCTGAAATGGTGGCTTGTCTCACTTTTCAGAGAGCAAAGGCATTGCTTACCAGTCTTTCTCAAAAAGGGGGCGTCTAGCAGTTTGCAGGAAAAGGCCTCATTTGTAACCAGATTTTCTTCTAGATGGACCCTGTGTGCTTTCATTGTCTGTCTTCCCATTTTATGTTCACACTTTCCTATCCTTAGTCTCCATTTACCTGCAATCCTAATTTCAGTCTGGGGCTACAGGAGATGCTGCAAAAAACGGAGGTGGTCGTTGTATCACACCCTTTTTCGTAACCTGGCCTCTGGCAATAGGAGTCATCAGGAGGGGAACAAGGAGCACAAGAGCATAGTAAAAAAGAGGTTTGCTAATCCTAATAGTAATACAGCCACGTCCCGGGAGAACAGCTGTGTCTATCTAGATGTTACTCAACTCTTGTTCTCTGCACCGTATGCACTGTTGAGGTTTCCAATAAATCTAAAGCACTGACACTGTGGGTGTTTTTTACTGTGAGATTCAGCCGAGCGTAGAACACGTATGAAGTTCTTCAGCATTAGAGGACTTGGTATAAATGAGGATTGACTATGCAAGAATCATAGCACTTGAGATTGAGGTGATTTTGGTGGCTTTAGCCAGTTCATCTCTTTCCACAGTCATTTCCATCAGTTACGCTAATGGTTTTATCGGAGTCTTGCATGCGTAATGTTTAAATCTCTCTGATTCAAATAATTCATGCTTTTATCAATGGTTCATTTCATGAAAAATTCTCCAGCTATACACTAATGCTGCCTTTCTACTCTGTAGACAAAAAGCATTTCACGTCATACTATCAACAGAAGCTGACTGATGTTTTTTGCAATGCAAAATACCTTCATGTTGCTTCATCCTTAAAAGTTCTGCTTATAGATGTGATCTAGAAAATACGAATGTTTAAGGAAAGCAAAGAGAGAGGTGAGGGGGTTAAATTTCACTTTATCCTGTTGTGCTGCGACCATTACGTGTTAGGCACTGTGCCAGGAACGCTGTCAGCAGTGCAGTTACCTGTGTTTGTGACTGATAGGTGAGGTATGGCAGTTTGGTTTTGGATGCTCTCCTCTCTCACTACGGCCGTCTCTTATAAAAACAGCCTTCAGCGTTTGAAGGAAAATAATGACATAATATCCAATGCTCTCAAGGGTTTAAGAGATACTTCAAAAATAACATTTTGAAAAATAAATGTCAGTCTTACCAACGTAAAAACGTAATCTTTGTCCCAGACCTTCCATGAAGCTGTGCCAAAGAGTTGAAATTACCATTTTACTCTGTGAAGGAATGTTTCCAGGGAGTGTGTTGCCCACCTTTCTCTTAAGGAGTTAAGCTTGCTCTTAGTAGTTTTCCCTTTTTTGAATAACACGCTCAGATTCCTCTTCTGTTTTCCCTCAGGTCTGGCTATTGGCGATGTCCCGGACAAGCAGCCCATTGGTATAGTTCTCACGGTGCTTGGTGTTGTGGTGTTGGACTTTTGCGCTGATGCAACAGAAGGGCCAATTCGGGCCTACTTGTTGGATGTGGTGGACAGTGAAGAACAAGACATGGCCCTCAACATCCATGCATTTTCAGCTGGTATGGAGTTAGCTGATATGTTTTTGGCATCTTTCAAGTCTTCCTGATGACCTAGTTGTGACTGAATTGATTTTTCCTGAACTCAAGTCTCGTTTTTTCTTTTCCACAGGTCTTGGAGGAGCAATCGGTTATATGTTAGGAGGGCTGGACTGGACACAGACCTTCTTGGGTAGTATTTTTAAATCTCAAGAGCAAGTCCTTTTCTTCTTTGCAGCCATTATTTTCTCTGTCTCCGTTGCTCTCCACCTTTTTAGCATTGAAGAAGAGCAATATAACCCTCAGCAGGACAGGATTGACGACGAAGGAGACACACTTTCCAGTGTCAAATTCAGTGGTAGTCTCCCCCCTCTGAATCGACTGAATGTAATTAGTGAGGAAGAGCCGTATGGAGCCTCTATGTTCCACGACGAGGTTCAGTCAGAGCATGATCTCAATATGGAGTTCCTTGAGGTGAACATTGTAAGAAGCAAGAGTGATTCGGTTCTGCACATGCCCGATGCTACGTTGGAAATTGAATCGGAGCTGCTTTTCCTGCATGACATTGAACCCTCCATTTTTCAGGATGCTTCATATCCAAACACTCCCCACAACACAAGCCAAGAGATCATGAAGTCCAAACTCAACCACCTGTCTGCTTTCCTCAGGGACAATGAGAAAGAGGAGGAAATGTTGCTTGATAATCGCTTAAATGAAGATAAAGTTCCGAACGTGAATGGCTCCCTACCAAAAGAGTTCCTCAATGGACACGCTAGAATAGGCATGAAGCAATCTAGTACTTCAAACTCCATGCGAAGGCGGAGGCACATGTTCTACCGTCAGCCGTCTTACACCTTCTCGTACTATGGCAAAATAGGCTCTCACCGCTATCGCTTTCGTCGGGCCAATGCCATCGTCTTGATAAAGTCCTCACGCAGCATGAATGATATCTACGACATGCAGAAGCGGCAGCGACAGAGGTGCAGACACAGGAATCAGAGTGGGACGACAAATTCAAGTGGCGACACAGAGAGCGAAGAGGGGGAAACTGAAACCACTGTCAGACTCTTGTGGTTGTCCATGCTAAAGATGCCAAAGGAGCTGCTGAGACTGTGTGTCTGTCACCTCTTAACTTGGTTTTCAATCATTGCTGAAGCTGTGTTCTACACAGATTTCATGGGCCAGGTCATCTTTCAGGGCGATCCGAAGGTAAGAGAACAGTTACCATTGGCAGACCTGCTTATAGTTACTCGTTTCTCAGATGTGCTCGTTACAAGAAAACAGCTTTGCGTTTGTGTTTGTTGCAGGCCCCTTCTAACTCAACCGAGCTGCACGCCTATAATGCTGGAGTTCAGATGGGATGCTGGGGACTGGTAATTTACGCTGCTACTGCTGCCGTTTGTTCAGGTAAGAGACTTTGCCCAACCAGACACCTCAGAGATGTATTTGCAAGGTAAAAATAGTTTTGCTTCAGTTAGCATCCGCCTCCTTGTTTGGAGTGAAGGATATTTTGGGAAAGCATTTCACGTGGTCATAAAGAGAGAGGCTTTTTTAAGAATCGGTATTAAAAAATTCCTCCAAATGTAGAGGCGGAAATGTGAACAGATCGGTTAAGTGGCATAAGGCACAAAGTGCTATCAAAGGATATTGAATGGCATTTGGCGAGTCATCAGGAAACTAAATTATGCTTGTTAGAAGAGTCAAGCATATGTGAGAGGGTTTTTGCAAAGACTGTTTTTAAAATCAAAATTATAAATACGCATTTCTGAAAGTCTCATGCGTGCTCTCTGATAACAAATAAACCAAGTACAGACAATTTAGGTTTGGAATACAGGCTCTGAAATCGAGAGCTTTTGCCAAACTTGAATTCTGTGCTTTGCAGCAGGTGTGCAGGCACGTCTGCACAGATCGCTATCGTGGGGACTGCCCCTTTGCTGAGACATGTCACACTGAAACTGAGGTGGGCAGGTTGTTTCTGAACACAAACTGAAATGTGGCTATAAACATCAATTATCTGATCACTTTGTTTAGCGTATGCGCTTGCATCAGAAACAGAATCTCCTCTGTGCTCCCAGTGTACCTGCGTTGATAAAGTTAATAAATAGCTAAAATTAATGAATGGAATGAGTGGACCACACTGTGTTTTTGAGTAACGAGCATTGAGTTCTGCCTCAGGCTTGTAGCATGGTTCGAGAAAGTCTCTGGGCTCATTTGTTCCCCGGTTTCTGAAGTAGCAATACGTCTTTTTCGCAAGGAGCTACGCTGCTAAGACAAGCCAAATACGCAGTGAGCGCCTGAGTCCTATATAGCGTATCGAACTGTCATGGCCATGTCCAAAACTTCACCAAGCAAACTGATATTTATGTTTTATTCTTCATCTCTGCAGCCTTGTTGCAGAAATACTTGGACAACTATGACCTTAGTATAAAAGTGATCTACATTTTGGGCACCCTGGGTTTTTCTCTGGGCACTGCAGTGATGGCCATGTTCCCCAACGTCTACGTCACCATGATAATGATCAGCACGATGGGAATCGTCTCTATGAGTATCTCCTACTGCCCCTACGCGCTTTTGGGACAATACCACGATATTAAACAGGTACGTGGAATATTTTGAATATCTTAATCGAGGCAGAACGTTCACATTTCTCTGAAGATCACAGCGGCAAAATGGATTTATTAAATCCCATTATTTGAGATACCTGCTTCGCTGGGATGTGTGCCAAAGCACAGATTCATCCTCGATAGTAAATAGCAAGAGCTGCCACTTAAATCAGCTGGTATTAGCGTCAGGTTGGCTCAGTGGGGTCATGATTGCTTTACCCTGTGCTGAGGTATAAAAGGATTTGGGTTCATATGGTAGATGAAGAGAGATGAAATAATTACTGGAGTATTTATTATATACCTAGTTGTTGTTACTACTGTTTCTGACGTGTTACGTTAGCATTACTGAGGTTCTTTGCAGTCTTACGTATTGAGGTGAGTCTGGAAACGCAGCTGTAAGTTTGGGGAGATGGAAGGCAAACTGATTCTGCTGGAAACAGATTTACTTTCCACTTTTTAGCACTGTTCCATTTGGATTACAAGTTACAGGAGGATCGTTTATTTTAACGTGTCTCTGCATTGGGATTGGGAGGGGGATTCCTTTTTATAATCATAAAAAGAATTTCCACCAACTTTTTCATGTATATTTGTTTTACAAAACCTAATCTTGGAGCCAATTCACGCTAGGAGCGCTCCAGTAAATATCTGCCTCTTGGTGTAAGATGAGGAGGCTGTAGATAAGGATAAATAGATAAGGAGGCTGTTGCTCTGGACTCGTATAGTCTTTGTGACGCACAAGGATGACGTGAAGTTGACCACATGGCTGAGAAATTCGAGGAATATACTAGTGCTTCAATATTTTATTTCATCTGTTGTTTTACCTCCTAACACGTTTCTTGTCTTTTTTCCAGTACATTCACCATAGCCCTGGGAATTCAAAGCGAGGATTTGGCATAGACTGCGCCATTCTGTCCTGTCAGGTTTACATCTCCCAGATCCTCGTGGCCTCTGCGCTTGGTGGTGTGGTGGATGCGGTTGGCACGGTCAGAGTCATTCCCATGGTGGCTTCAGTGGGATCCTTCCTGGGTTTTTTGACAGCTACCTTCTTGGTGATTTACCCCGAAGTCAACGAAGAGCCAAAGGAAGAACAGAAAGGACTAGGTCCTCCAGAGACAACCGAGGGCAACGGCACGAGCGCAGAGAAGCCGACTGTGCTGAAGCTCACGCGCAAAGGAGCTCCCACGGCGGAGCTGGAGAGCGAGTCAGCCGTGTGAGGCCGTCGCTGCGTGTTCACCCACATTCCAGGGAGGGCAGGTGCAGGATTAAGGACTTTTTTGGTTGGTTTTTTTTTTTCTTCCCAGGAAAACAAATTAGGATCTTCACTACTTGTAGCTAAAATTGCAGAAGAAAAAAGGCAGTTTCATGCAAAAGTGTAAATGAAATTCTGTAGTCCTTGATATAGGCTTGAACAGGTAGCTATGATGCTAATTGCTTTCTCTACAACTTAGGAACGTCATTTCTGAACACTTTTTTATTAAAAATACATTTAGATTTCAAATAAGTTTTATTAATCTGCATGAGACTCACAGTGTATACAATTAGCCGTTAGAAAAATTAAGTTTTCGGCTGTTTTTAAACTAACTGAAGATGGAAGCTATCTTGAGTTATAGTCTCCTGCTATTTTTTTGTCTGAACATTTCAGATTTCACTGGTGTAATCGCTGAATCAAAAGCTTAGACATCTTGGTCGATTTTTTTCATAAGCATGACATTATTGGTCTGACAGCTGCAGTTCTTTAACATTAATTTTAGACTTCATGTTTTTGTTAGTGCAATTACTACAGAATAGTTTGATTTGCAATTACTTTCAAGAAAAACAAAAGCAATTACCGCGGTTTCTGAGAAACCGCCGTGAATCCTTTTAGTCGTACTGTTCAACAGCTACTCCCAGGTCTGCTGCGTGTCGGGAGAGGGTGACGTTGGGTGCATGATGTGAACGGTAGACAGAAGGAGCAGCGACTGGGAAGAGGTGACCAGCACTGACAGGTTCTTTTTTTATCGCGAGTGCTGAATTTTATGAATGTGGTTGGAATACGCTGTGACAATTTTTAGCTGGGAGTTTTACGTGCTGGTGAACTTGGGGGGGCGGGGGGGGGAGTTTCTTGGCTTTTAAACCTGATCATCTCTGGATGAAGCTGCCGTGGAGAAAGGGCATCTCTGGGGTCAGCTTCGTGGGAGGGGGCATGCGGATTCTCTTTCGTAGGGAAAGGAAGTCGTTGATTAATTGCACTTTTAATGATCCTTTAGCCTCCTGGCTGGGAACGCGGCAGGCAGGGTAAAGGCACGGTGTCAGTACAACAAGGTAAACCGAAGGCCTACCTCCGTCGCTTCATGGCATAGTCTGGGTGTATAAAAATCTGTGTCAGAAACAGTTTTTAGGCCTTAAAATTCAATCCACTAGCATGTCTTGCTGTCCCACTCCCCGTGTCGGAGGAACTGTAGGCTGGAGCTCTTCCGAGCTGCTGCACCAATGTCATCAGCGCAACCTCCGAGCCCCCTTCCTTGATTCAGGACATAGCTGCAGTGCAAAGACATTTTTCTGTGAAGAGCTTGAAAGAGTTTTGTTAATCTGAATCAAAAATACTGTTTGGATCGCTAGCGGTGCGCCCCGATCCGTGGGCAGCCAAAGCTCAGCGATCCAGCAGCCATTTAAGGGAACTTTAGAAACCGAACTTCCACTTGTCATCTCATAAGAAGCGTTCGTGATGCTATTTACTCATTTTCGCATGGACCTCCGGGCTGCAGTCGATCCATGTGCTAACCAGACAAATCCCGGCTCGTTGTAAGATTTCTGCTGCCTCAAACTTCTTGTACTACCGTACTTTAAAATGCATGTGTAAATCATGCTGCAATATAGTCATTCAGAAGAAGAATATATATTTCAAAATGAAAAGCAGTTTTTAATAAATTACTTGAATTGTCAGTGTATTTAAGAAATGTATGTTTTGGTATATTTGAAGTTAACGCGCAGTCTTGGCCAGCATCCTTGACGAATTCCTGGTGGCATACGTGGGTTTCGTAGCTGAAGGCTTTCAGTCGGTGCCGATGTCCTATGCTATCAAGGGTGACAACGTTCTTTTCAGGCTGGTGAAATCGCCAGGCGCTAAAGTACACGTAATCGCGCAGGGCTTAGTTGGGGTTTTTTTTCCCAAGTGTCTCGAGAAAGTCTTTTTTTTTCTTCCTTTAAGGTGAATATTTTTTATTTAGAACACAATACTGTGACCTGTGTTCAGACAGGGGAATAATACTACTGAAGAATACGAGACCTTATTGAAGAAACCAGTTGTGAGAAATATTTTAACTGAACTTCTGCCGTGAATCTTATCATCTCAATTACATTTAATATATTCTGGTGATGTTCATATATAACAGAGATGAGTGTTGTATTTCACCCTATAACTGGCATTTGTGTAAAATACACACTGAGTTCGACATTTTCAAATGGCTTTAATATTTTATTTTTAAAGCTCCTTGAAGATTCTGCTTTTGGTTAAATGAACGCTGTCAAGTACTCCTTATTTTAATCTCTATTTCTGGAAAGGTTCTTCTACAGTTTAAAAATCTGCATCTTCTGGCCGGTGCCAGCCTTACCCTTTTCGCCGTGAGCTTCATGGATTAACGTGTTTTCAAATCGCCGTTACTCCCCGTAGCACCTTCCTAAGCCAAGATCGCTTTCACGGCACCATCAAGCTGACCAAGGTCCAGCTGCAAAGAGGGAGGAGAAGTTGAAGCTGCCTCTCGCTTCACACCCAGCGGAGGGAACGTGAAACCGTTTTGGGGGTGAGGTCGCACACTTTTATTTAGCTTTCTCAGTCAGGGGAAGGGCGAGGACGGAGGAAGGACGTTTTGAAGCCGGAGGGTTTCAATCAAAGGCACGGCAGGTCTGATTTTGTCCCAGCCAGCATTTGGCGTCGCCTCATTTCTAAGAATTGGATGTTAAAAATCCGTATTTGGAGTTGTTTATGGGGCTGTTTAATTACCTTTCGTAAGGCATGAACATGCACGCTGCCTTGTAGCAGGAAGCTCTATTTCACTCCCCTGTAAAGCCGAAGGAAATAATTATCCATTGTAAACGCGCTGAAGTATTTGTAGTATTGCCAGAAGAATTAACTTGGGGGAGCCCCTGCCAAAGTATCTCCTGTACCTCGGCCAGCCAGCGAAACCACCGCGCTGGCTCCCACTCTGCTCGCTGGTGAGGGATCCCAAGATCTTTCGTAGTAAGGCTTTTTCGTGAGTTTGAGAGAGTTTTCTTTCTAGCCCTGGCACTTCTCAGGGTAGAGCGGGCACTGATTTATTTCTTCGTGTGTCCCTTACCTTATCTTTTGAGACAGAAATTACTTCTTTTCGGTCACGATTAAAAGGTAAAGTAGTAAGATTTTATGTGTTTGTTGCAGAAGTTGTAGGAAGAGAGGATTGAAGGGGCTTTATTTTATTCCTGGTGACAATAAGCATCATTTTTTTGTTCGTCGGTATTACTGTATGTTCAAATTCATCCCGCGTGCCCCATCTCTCTGGACCTTTACTGCAGTAGGCTTAAGGTTCGGTGGTTTCATTTTGTGTTGCTCTAGACTGTGAGCAATTTTAACATACTCTGCTGCAGTCCTTCTGGTGACATGTACCACCCCGGACATGAGACACCATTAGTGCTCAGATTCTCGAGTGCTGCCGTCAGTAAACTGCACGTCTAGAAATATTTCACGTGAGAGCAGAGAAGCTCAAACTTTCACCTCTCGGAAAGCCGTAGCGCGGATTTTGCACCCGTAGGTTCTTGCAAGAGTCCAGTCGGATCTGCGCTGTTTGTGAGTGGCAATTTCAGACTCCAGAAGCAATAATTTCTTAGGAATGTTTCTCTTCCTGCTGGTTAGATGACTTTCATAGAGATTTATTACCTAAATAGCCTTTTAATAACATGAATCTGGTCGTTTGCTAGCGCTGGCAGTAAGCAGTTATGGAAAGACGTGGGTTGTTCATCATCAGAAGGGAGGAAGCCGGTAAATCCAAACGGAGGTTAGTGCTCCTTGAAACACACAATGTCCTTTTCCCCTTTCACTTGGAGCCTTTTTCTAAACTATGAAATATTCCCGGCACAGCAGCTGCGAATGTAGCCTCCCGCTTTTCTTGCCAGTGCCGATGCTGGCACGCGGATGAAACAGGCTTGCGTGAGGTTTTCCACGGAGGCATGGCAGTGAGGGCTGAGCCTTTCTCATTCCTCTCCCGTCTGATCCGAATCCTCCCCAGCACTTGGAATGACGGCGACAACAACGGTGATTATTGCCAGGTGCCTCCTTAAAACCTCAGTTCCATCGTTAGAAACGCATCCGCCGCCCTCCGCTTGTGGTGAGCTTGGCTTTCCTCTGACGGCCACCAGTAAGGCCACCAGTAACAGCAGGATTTTTGTGGCTACCTGTGGGGTCTTGCAGCCACGTCACGTTTACGAATAAAGTCACAGTTTGTTCCTGGGAGAGCTTCCTCCGCGTCTGGGCAGGAGGGGAGTTCGGGGGGAATCTTCCTTCCCGCAGGCGCGTCGCAGGGTCAGCGTTTGTTTTCGGTGGTCGCTCACGTCTTCAATAATTCTGTGTAGACACCGAGCCAGGTTGTGCGACGCTCCGTTGTTCAGTCCCTGTGACGGATTGTAGTTCAGTCACTGAGAGCTGGGGTTTTTTTTAGGTGCGTGTGAGTGTGTGTGTCTATGTGTCTGTGTGTATATACATTTATATACACGCTGCTCGGGCCAAAATATCTCCGGTGGTTGTGTGCTCGTCGTCACTGTACTCAACAATGTTTTCAACTGAGTTCTTCCAGGTTTCCCTCATCCTAGTCCGATGCGAGACGAGCTCAGCTATAAATATGTATCCTATTTAACTGAATAAGTAAACTCCTGCATGATATTCCAAGCACATGTAGCAGCTTCGGCATCTGAAGTATCTATTGTGAAAGAGAAGTTGGTTTTATTTGCAGCTGTTTTGTCCTTGTTTCCTTTTCGTAGGCCAAATAAATGTAACGAACACCAAATGTTGCACAGAAATGTTATTAATGACTGTGTAGAAGAAATACCAAATTCTATTTTTCTTTGCAGAAACTTTATGGTTACAGAGAGTCCTCTAGCTGTTATTCTTCCTTAAACGACAAAGCTGAACGTTTGTAAAGTGCATCGAAAATGGTCATTTTTTTAAAAAGTGGAGCTACCCAAAGTTTTCTGTTTCTCATGTTGCATCCGGAACAAGCCATTGGCAGAAGCGAGCCGCAGAAGCTCAAATATCAGCGGGCGTTTTGTTGTCGAGGCTCAGCAGCCTGGGCAGTTAGGAAATGGGGTTAGATAATAACAAAAACGCTCAATTGCCTTTTCGTAACGTCCCGCTGTCTGCCAGGGCAGCAAAGGGCTGCTCATTAAGGTGTTTCCAGTTTTTCCTATAATTGAAAATTAAGATCACCTCCTGGAAAACCGATTTTATTTGGCTCCTCGACCCGAGCAGCCCTGCAGCTCACCTTGGCTTTGTACCTCCCCTTCCCTCGCCCCGGGGGGCGGCCTGGGGGTGTCCGGGAGGGACAAATACCTCCCCCCCCGCCCCGAGAAGAGAGAGCACCTGATAAAATTAAAAGGCTTTCGATGCCCTTGTGAGCTGCTGAAGCTTTAGCCAAAACCCAGCACACGGTTTCAATCTGACATGCATCGACGCTTTTTTGTTATTTTTTTTCCTCAAATTTTGCAGCTGGGGGTGAAGCTCTAAGAGCGGTGAGCCAAACTTGGCATCACCTCGTTTAGCCTGCACCTATTCGGTCCTCAGTGATAGCCAAATTGTAGTAAATCGCCCCAAAAATCCGGAAAGACTTTTCTCTCAACAAATTGGCGGTTCCTAATATTTTTATTTATTTTTTTTTAATCTGATGTAACATGAACACTAAGCCCTTTTGGTAGCCAAATGACCAGCTTATTTTAAATGCCTCATATTAATAGAAAGCTGCATATAGGCATCTCATAGTGAAAAAAAAAAAGAAAAAAAAAAA
>RSEF01000002.1:156362068-156415135 GCA_003993805.1 Himantopus leucocephalus | reverse complement strand
ACCCCAGTTCCCTCAGCCGCTCCTCATGGGACATGTGCTCTAGACCCCTCACCAGCTTATCTGAAAGCTTCAACAACAGAATAACCACCTCAGTTTCTGTTCATTTTCTGTACTTTCATGACATTTGCTGAGCTGCAAACAGTAATCTCAGAATATATTTTCAAATAAAAATGAGAAATACTGAGCAAAACAGAGAGTTTTAGCTACTGGAGTTTAACAGTATATTTTCTGCGTATAACTAAGTGANAAGTTTAACAATATATTTTCTGCCTATAACTAAGTGACGCTAATATTGCCTGTGGTTCACAATAAGACATTTGTGGCACTCCAACATCACATTACCAAATTGAAAAGACAAGTGAGTCAGCCACCTTTTCACCTGGTAAACCCCCCCAGATTGTTCCCTTTTACGGTAATTATTGTGGTGTCATCCAGAAATAATATCCAAAAGGTCAAATTGCTACTTTTAGGATAGAGGACACCATAAGAAATGCCAACAGTGAATTAAAGAAAAGTGGAAAGCTCCCATCTCCCACCACGTCAAATTTAAACAAGAAAAAAAGCTACAGTTTGAGACAACACAAAATGTATATTATATAAATGTTAGTCCTAGCACAGGCCTCTCAGAAAACTAATCCATTCAGAAAATTAAATGCAAACTTCATCAGGAGACAATATTGTTATAATCAGGAATCCTGTGTTTATGTTTATAAAACCTCCAGCCTTTACAAATGAACTAATAGAAAGATAGTTGTACCTTTGAATGTAACTATGAAAAATTACTTTGATTAATAATATATGCCAGAGGCTTGCCTAGAATTCCTGGAATTTATCACAGAACAAAAAAAAAAAACAAAAAAAACAACAAAGCAACCCAAAAACCCCACTGATCAGACATCATTGTATTTCTATGATGTTTTTAAAAAGCAAATGAGAGAGAGTCATAAGTAATCCAGGTACTCTGAAATTAACGGAAACATTTCAGCAACAAATAGGTCATTCTGATTCAAGATGCCCCTTATCAATCCATTTGCAACATACGTACCCTCTAAATTGCCATCTACAAAAGCATTAAGATTTCTGCTTTTAAGTATTTCTCCAGTAGGTGGCATATTTTGTTGGCAATTGTATGTAGAGGAGATGACAAGCTGCGGGAACTGAAAGGGTCTTTTCTAATGGTTTTTGGAGTTCTCTTAACATAATTCTAGATACCACTAGTAACTACTCTGTATTGTGGTATCTTCTAAGATTTACCTGAAAGCAAACCTGCCACTATGTTACTTGGTATGTAAGTCAGCTGCTCAAAGCTCTTCTTAAATGTGCACATCTGAATTTTAAATGAACTTTAAATCTCAATTCATAAAATCACCGCTATTTTTATTTATAGCATTAGAAACTGCTGCTGAAAATATTTTCATTATTTCTATTCATTGAAATCCTGGTCAGAATGTTTCCTATTTATTTCTCTCCTGATGACATATTAATAGGTTCTTTTTAATTTTTCCTTTTTGTTTGTTTGTTTTTAAGAATGTTTGCTAGTGTTGCAAGCTTCATCCAACAAACATTATTTCCTATTTAGGAGTCATCAGTTTGTTATGTTTGAATTGCCAGATATTCTGCCAAGTTTGGCAACTACCGCTTAAGTAAAATGAGATACTTTTCTGATCATTTCCTTCACACACCGATATCTCTTTTAAATGGATGTTCAGAAACTTTTCTTATAATCCTCTGTAACTTTCATATGCACCCATGGAACATAATTAAAAGCAAATGGAAAATGGCAGATGCACTTTCTTACATTCCTTGTTAAACCTTTGCTTTGACCCACAGGTTTGTTAAACAAACTATAGCATCACCAAAAAAAAGTGAAGACACAACCCAATAATATTTTACTTTTGAGAAGCTTAAATAGCATACGTCTTACAGTTGGTTAGAATAAGAAGCTACTTAATAAAGTATCTGTTAAAAAATGCTATGTAAATTGCATCAAAGGCTGCAAGAAGCTGCGAAAGATGTCTTGCGTCCCTTCAGAAATGAGGTATTGACCATAGACACTCCCAGTTTAGGGTAACAGTCTTCCAAACAATTATTTTTTCATTAAACTAAGGTAAACTTTTTATGTGGTTAATAATCATGACAATTAAAAAAAAATAAATCACAAGAGCTGTTTATAACTTTGGGTTTTGGCTTGCCGTGTTGACTGAATTCTCCTAGACACTGTACGTGGCTAGACGCAAACCCTTAAAACATGTAAATTCTGTTTCTCATATACACAAGAGTTTAGTTTAATTCTTTGAAGGCAAATATTAATTTAATCAGGTGCAAGCAGTTTAATGTAAAATAATAGCAAGGATGAAACTCTCAACCTTCCCACTTCTGGGCAAAGTACCCCAACACTGCAGGACACTCTCGCAGGAACCTGCGTACTCTTAATCTCTCTTTCTCTCCCTGCTCCTTTCCTTCTGTTCCCTCTTCCCTTCTCCTTCCTTGTCACCCAAAGGATCTCCAACCTCTGACGGTGAGTGACAGTCCTACACCAAGGGCATGGAGAACTGCTCTCAATCCTACAGCCTGGTGACCAAGACACTCTCCTTTTAATGAAGAAATTAAACCCACCCCATTTCCTTAGGATATACAAAGCCATTACGTAAAAGGCAGACTGATGCACCAGTACTGTCCATGCTCCAGAGGAAGAGACCTGCATCCTTCATAAAAACCTGGTTCACTGTATACACTGGGTGAAAATTGAGTCATTTTGGAGCTTCAGCAGATCAAGCTTACGCTAACGGAAGGATCAAGCTGATGAGGGCATGTGCAAAAGGGACTCAGGGCTTGTACGGAAAAACTCCACACTACTACAAGGTTTCAAACTGAGGTAAGGTAAGAAGCTGGGTTAGCAGGGGGGCTAAGAAAAACTAAGTGGGGATTTCAGGTTGTTCTTTAGCCTCCAGCAGTATTGGGCCTGGCCCGGGGCTATGCACCATTTGAATATTACTTCATGGGCTTCACCAGCACATAAAATTAAGCTACGATTACACTGCCTAGTAAAGCACACGTAAACTAAATCAACCGATGTCACGCATGCCCGCATGGTCACATCGCAGGCCCTAAGGACACCAGTGCCACTCGTGCTCAGCCAGCAGCACGCGTTCGCTGTGACACACGGTGGGAAACAGGCACAAGGCCTGCAGCCAAGCAGGCATCCTCAGCTCCATGCCCTGTTGCTCAGGCTGCAGATAAAGCAGGTACTTTGATTTGTGTCATTTGAGCTCCCTTCTGCTGTGCTCACAGGCTTGCTGAAAACTCATGTCTACGTATGGGCTTCGGTCCAACCAGTTTGGGCAGGTGCCTGTACTTAAAATACAGTTTAGATATAGCTTTACTGACCATCTGACACAGGTTAATTTCACCCCTGAGGAATTACATTTAATTTGCTCTGGAATTACGTAGTACCTTGCTCTGCAAAATGCTGTTTACTATTTTATCTGTGTATAGTAAATAAAATACATTTGGTAAAGCAGTCTGTTAAAGTTGGTGGTTCAACAACACCACACAGACCAAACTGTGACCATTCTATTAATTTTTGTCATTAATGCTAAAATACAGATTAATAACAGAGAATCACAACATATTTAACACTGAATTTACCTTTTTGTAAAATGGCTGGTCTCCGATTGCCCTTGTTTTCAGAAATTCTTCACTGTTAAACACTCTATGTTCATAATTTAGATGATCTTTCACCTCTCTGGAGACAAAAATAAATAAATTAATAAATATCCTTGGTGATTTGTAAGCAAGTTGCACTTTTGCAATTGCAGCAGCCCACTGGTACTACTACAATTATGCTGCAGCATCAGAAGGCAAAATAGAAATATGGTGCAGTATCAGAAGGCAAACTCAGTTTTAATGAAAAAGTCTGAGTTACTGAATCATGGAAAAAGAAGGCAAACTCTTATAAGAAGTAAGACAGGCTACCTGCTGCCACTGTCATTTCAAATAAGCAAATTCACTTAGAGCCTGTGGGATCAATTTTAGTAACCCACAGAGGAGAATCTCTATATTTAAGTCATGACTTAGGCTCCAATCCTGGAATTACATTTACTTAGGCTTTTCCTGAATCACATAAAACCCATCCGTAATGCTAAAAAGACAAGTGTGTCTACCCACATAGGCAATTTGAAAGATGTGATCTGACCTCACACTGTCCCATTACATTGTATCTGTAACACGCACATGAAATATTAGAGATTACATAATTTTTTGCTGCATTCTCAAACTCTGCTTATAAAGCCAGCAATAACTGGAAATTGTATTAAACTAAAGAGACAGAACTATTGAAATAAAAGAGGAAGCAAGATAAAGAACTGATGCATATTTCCGTATATGCACGGTCCCAGCAGGCGGCAGAGGCCCTATACTATCCTTGGAAAACCAGACATCAATAGTAACTTCTGTGCCCTAAACGTGAGCCAGAAAAAGTTGTTTCAGGAGCAGAAAGTGGGATTTTTTCAGAAAAAAACTGTTCCCTGAACTGAAGTCTGGGAGTAAGAAATGATAAGTTATTTAAGCTAGATATGTGCAAGTGGCTAAAATCAGGGCTCCTTTCATTGTTACATCTTATTTCATCTACTCATGCTGGATATTGAGGAATAAGAAATTCCCATGAAAACAGATGAATGAAGAAAATAATTTGGTAAGCTAAAATTTGAATGTAAGTACAAAAGGGGAATCTCATACGCATGCAGAGATCTGACAGGTCTCCACATCGCTTGCCTTTCATAGATCAGTGATAAAAGCCCATTAACAGTTTATCAAGCCATATGGGTTCAGAAAAAAGATGGTTAGTAAAAGTATATAGTTCTATATAATTCTACATAATTTAGCATTGTTTGCTTTAAACACAGAACCTCCACACACGCAAAAATACTACAGTAGCAGCTGGCAGCACAATTGCATCAGATTTACTTTCCTTCACTCCTGGACGCTGGTAGATACAGCATTAGAGGATACAAGAAACAAGGCTGAAAAAAAGAACAAAGAAAGCAAGTTTCAAGGAAAGAAGAAAGAAAGCAAGAGAAGAATCAACCCCTTTGCAAAACATATTATCTCTTAGAGAGCAAAGCATCTGCTCATTTTTTGTAGCCAAGCGTTTAGTGCATTAAAGAGTTCAAGCTGTTAGCAGCAAAATGCATTTCTCCTCATCTTTATCTGGAACATATTGTTGCCAAACACTGAAATCCACCAAATCCCACAGTGGTAGCACATCAGGTTGTAAATGCATTTCATTTTCGATATTCAGCTGTGCTAGCTGTAAAGTCTGTTCTATCCTCCACACCCAGAAGCTATTGTCCCCCTGGAGGGCTGAGCCACTTGTATGAACGCTCCCTAAGCTGATCCAAAAAAAGCGAGCAGGTTAACAGAGACCTGGTATTTTGACTACAGAAATTAACCCAGCACCTTCTGACTGAAAGTGTTAGGGAGCATTCATGTGAGCAATTCCATAGCTGATCGAAAGTGAGCACCATCTCCAGCAAGAGGCAGCAGCAAATAGCTGGGGATGGTTATCTGCACAGCTATTTGCAGACCTCTGTCCATATAATCAGATTCTTTAGAAATACCAGGTAGGCAGTTTCATTTTCATGGTCACGCATGTTAGTATTTACGTAAAAATAAATGAAGCATATGCAAACCAGCCACCCATTTGCTGCCCTTTTTTGTACAAATCACCTACTACACTTTCATTCCTTCCCCAAACACAAGCAAATAATAGCAGGATTTACAACCAGTACCAGTATTGATAAGATAAAGCAACTGTGGGTATTAAGACATTACATTAGACTAAGAATAAAGAAAATTAGCACAGCTGGACCTTTTCTAGAGGAAAAAAAAACCCAAACCTACTCCACATCATTATTAAAATGTCCGTCCCAACCACACCCAATACTCAGCATTTATTGTACTGGCACTCGGTCCTTGAGCTTAAACAGCTCCTCTCCCTCTGTCATTCTCATGTGGTTGCCGTCACCAGATATCTCATCCGTTCTCAGCATTTGTTCCCTTAGCCAAAACACACCCAGGTGTTCTGGACTCCCGATCCTGCTTTCAGCTCTTCTACCCTGTCCCAGTTTGAATTCATTCTCCTCTAACAAGAGTGACCGAGACCGTGTCCAGTTACAAATTAATATCCCTACTGGGCCTTAAGCTTTTCCTAATTACAAAACATAAGGACTGCACTCCTCTACCTGGAGTCTTCATATAAGAGACATTCAAGTTCAAAGTTAGAAGTTTTATCCAAGATGTCCTACCAATGTATATGTACCGGAATACTTTAATTATTGATATTCCAGCAGGCTAGCAGGACTTCCTTCTCATATTCCCTCAGAAAACTTAAGACATTTACAAAGCATCTATGAAGTAAGACTAAATAAGAGTACTTCCAGTGACAGTGGAAGTGTCTTAACCAGTACTGTATGCTCTTATAATAGAAAACCCTACATCCACTCACCTAAAGATATTAACAATTAACTGCAAAGCTGTTTGCTGAACTTCTGCATTCAGTTTCTGCTGCCAAGCCCTTCTACGCATTTGGAGTTCACCAAGATCTGTGCTGACTCGGAGATGGCAGAGCTCTAGATCATAATGCAGCTGAAGACTTTCCACTCTACACAGAGAAGAAAATTATCAAGTTACATCCTACCACCAATGATTTTTTTCGTACCTTTTAAAGAAAAAGTCATTTAGGCCTCACACATCTTTCAGCTAGAGAAAGTGCAAGATTGATTTGCAAGTGTTGACAAGCTAACAAGATTCCTGGAAGTCCTACCAGTACATGTAAATTACAGTGCACTCAGTCTTCTCTGTAAAGAACAGCCAAGTTCAGAGAATAATCAGTATCAGTAATAAAAAAGAAACAAGCATTCCAGGTGTTACAAAAAAATATGGTTGCGACTGCTTAAAGTTACCTCTATATTAATTAATTGAAATTTTAAATTTGCCCTTCCCAAATACAGTGGTTTTTATATGAATGAAATAATATAAAATAAAAAACTTAGAAAGAGAGTCAAGCATGATTTGTGTGCTATGATAAACACAACTTCAATGTCTTTTCACCTTTTTATGAAAGTTTCTGCTGCATGTGCTGGAACATCTGGAATTTCAGTCTCCTCTTCAGTCATTTTTGAATGTGTAATATCTCCATTATCAATATTAATTAGAATTAAATCTTCAGTTTCCTTTTAACAAAAGAAAATAGAATTACTGTAAATATACTTATATTGTAAAAACATTTACTATTTCTTCATCTAGTTCTCAGGCAATTAACTATTTCAGCAAGAAGATAAACCAGGAAATGATTGACTTTTTTCCCCTCTTCATATGGCTAACTAAACAATTACTTTCAAGAAAAAAAAAAGTCATTAAATTAATAGATATTCATCTCTGTACACAAACATTTGGTAACCTAATAAGCTCTTCGTACAGTATTAAATTAAAACTGGATCTCTAAGCTTATCCTTGAAAAGGTATACCTATGAAGATACATACAGAACCATATATATGTACACAAAGAAGCTCCCCAAAAGCTGATTTACAGCATCTACTCCTCTACCTACCCTGTGGTGTGACTGAGAGAGGGAGTGTTTATATATTAAGGGTCTCAAACATGGAAACACATTGCTAACGGACAAAAAGTCACATGAAGGTAAAGGCCATGCTGATCTCAGTTTGCAATCTGTAACAGGGCTCACATAAACAAACATAAAATCTTTCCAATTATATCTAAGTCTGGTTTTTAATCTGTACTTATTTCTGATAGTGACACCATCTTACTGCTAACTAAAAAAAAAAAAAATTAAAATTATCTATTGTATCTATTTTATCTCTCTTCGCTCAGTTTGGACTTGACAAGATGGACCTGTTTCACTTTGTCTTATAATCAGATGGATTAGCCTAATATAAACTTTACATAATTTTTCTGTGTTTGGTTTCAAACACTCACAGAAAATCTATGTGGCACCCTCAAAGAAGTATATTCACATTAGCCCTGCCCTATGAAGCTGAGTTTTTCTTAAATCTTTTGGTGTAACCAAGACGAATGTTACCCATTGAAAGAGGCTTAGTTAAATAAGATTCTGAAAAAAGAAGACAAAAAAAAAAACCTCATCAAAATTGTGAGATTACATTCTTTACATTGTGTTTTCTTTCTTATTTTATTAAATACTTAACCCCACCATGGAGAACAGCAGCACCATAGATTCATAGAATCAGAATGGTTTAGGTTGGAGGGGACCTTTAAAGATCATCCAGTCCCACCCCCCTGCCATGGGCAGGGACACCTCCCACCAGCCCAGGTTGCTCAAAGCCCCATCCAACCTGGCCTTGAACACTTCCAGGGATGGGGCAGCCACTGCTTCTCTGGGCAACCTGGGCCAGTGCCTCACCACCCTCAGAGTGAAAAATTTCTTCCTAATACCTAATCTAAATCTCCTCTCTTCCAGTTTGAAGCCATTACCTCTCGTGCTATCGCTACTTGCCCTTGTAAAAAGTCCCTCTCCAGCCTTCTTGTAGGCACCCTTCAGATACTGGAAGGGGCTATAAGGTCTCCCCACAGCCTTCTCTTCTCCAGGCTGAACAACCACAACTCTCTCAGCATCATTGGTCTTTTCCAAGCGCATGCTCAGTTCTTAACCTAGATGCCTGGAAAAGGCACCTAATTGATCCCACACAACTCTGAGCAAAAAATAACCTCACCACTCTGAAGGGAAACTATACAATTGACATGTAAGTAGAATTTTTCCCCAAATGAAGTGTGAACTCACAAAAATCATAATAATATCCTGCAAAGAAAAGAAAGGTAAGGGATACAACAATAAGCATTTTCCAATAAGCCAGTGATCACATCAGTACGGGTCCATTACTTTTCATTTCTTCACTTCTCACGCACCTAAATAACAAAAACAAGTTTCTAGATGCATCTGAAAGAGGTAAGGGGATAAACGCACTGAAAGTTAACAGCAAGAGGGGGAATAGTCTAAAACATACCGTGCTAACTTCTTCAAAATGATCAACATGACATCCCATAAGAAAAGATGTTGGAGCCATTACAAAATCCAGCATGTGACGAGACAGAATAGGCACAAAAGTGTGTTGCCACAGAAGAGGATGAAGGTACAACATAAAGCATTCAGCAATAAGTGTCAGCAGAGCCCAATCAGAAGAGAAGAACACTATTCTCTGCTCAGTCAAAATACAGGTCATAATCTGGAAAAAAACCCAAAAAGTTAAATGTTAACAAAGAGTTATATCCAGAACATACTAGAGATGCACAAACATTTCACCTGCTCACGAAACTCAGCCTCACAAGTTCTGTTTTCTAATAGCTACCTTACATATTTATAAATTGAAATAATGTCCACTTAAGGATTCTTACAAAACTAAGGGAAGAAAACAGAAAAAGAGAGACAATTTAAGTGACAGTGGAAGTCAATGAGAGTTTCACCACCAATATCAATGAGGCTAGGATTTAGATGGAATTCCCAAGGAGACCCGTCACCTTTCTTTCACTGTATCAGACTGTAAAATGCCTGTAAAAAGTACCCAGATGAAGAACATAAGCAAATCTGTCTTTGATGATGAACACCAAGACCATCTAGGTTTTAGACATCTCAGCCAAACATCTATTCAAGACTCTAGCTAGTCACATTCCTTATAGTGCCACTGGAGAGCAGTGCTTTCCCAGAGCAATTCAGGAAGCTATCTGGAGATGTCCACCCTTTTCCACTGACAGAGAGGGACCCAGTGGCATCTAAGCACCAAACTCGGATGCATCAGGTTAGGGAGGATGAATTCAAGCCAAGAAGACTAATGCCATAAGTGGGACATCTTGCAAAGGTGCTAGCGCATAAAACTCCATTCTCAAGATGCACCAGTTGCAGAGAACCATTCAGGATTTGAGACAGTTTTATTCATAACGTGCACATGTGGGCAGAAGCCCACATGGGTGGAAGTATGTGTATATCCAAAAAAAATAAGTCAGCATTGACTGCTTTCAGGACTGAGGAGGTTTACAAGCATCCCTGGCAAGAGGCCTCCAATCTGCTCTTTTTAGAGGACGTGGCACCAATAATACCGATGACCTTGAGCAACCTAATTTAACTTCACAAGTGGCCGTTGAGCAGGGGGTTGGGTCAGGAAACCTACAAAGGATGCTCCAAAACAAAATTATTGTACAATTCTATGAAGCCCTGAAAGAATTTTTTGCAAATAGCTTTTTGTACTTTCTTGTCTTTCTACACCATTTACACTTTATGTATATGAGAGTGCCAACTGTTACCAATCCATCCTACAGGTCCCTTTCTTACACATGAAAAAGGTTCTTATGGATCTTGTAGAAATGCATGTAATGAGAATTCAAAATAAAATCTCCAATTAGCTTGGGCATTTATATTTTAAAATATATGCTTAAGAGATTTAGCACCTACTGCTAAGTCACAGGTGAAATAAATCCAATATGCCTTCACCTAATCTGGTCTATAAATAACAAAACATCTTACTGGAAAGCGTATTTTATTGTGCCATATCTCTAATATGCAGAACTAACACTATTCTGAATTCCTGGGTTTATAATGTTTTTTGGGTAACTAAGCACCTTGATTTTTTCTAAACCACAAATTACCAGTACTGACAATCTCTAATACATTTTAAAGTATCAGTTTGTTTTACCTGCAGCACCTGCTCTGGCTTGAAACACAGCAATGGAAGATGAAGATCCAAGTCAATAATTGGACTGTCTGGATCCTCTCGTGAAGGAATTATTATTTGAAGTGGTTTCATGTTAAATACCTGTAATAACAGATGTTTTCCATTTACTTCCTAATGAAAGTGTTCCCACAACACATTTAACTCAGGATTTTAGTTCCAACTACAAAATATTAACATTAATTTAGAGCAAGAAGACAGATATTTGCATGCTGCAGAAAACTGAAATAGAGAGGGAAATACAAAAAGACATAATAACTAGTTAGAAAGATTGACATGGACTTTGTCTCTTTTCATTCTTATTGGTTGTTTAGACAATAAAACTTTAAAAATATATATATTCTTTTACCAGAAATAAATTTGCTTTGTTATAAGCATAATAAAATAATGGAATTCATATTTGTAGGTACATCTTGGAAATCAAAAGTATTGATAAAATTCATATAGGAAATAGAAAAAATATGAAAAAAATAACTGAGCATAGGTGTTCATGTTAAGAAGACAGAACAAGCCAAAATCAATGAGTTCTTTCAGCATTCCAAATACTCCAGCTCAAATGTCTGGGTGCCAGATCCTGCACGTGCTCCATATTTCAGCACTTAGCAGCTGATTCAGCCAATCACTCAGACAAGTTTCCAGCTATGCTATTTTTCCCTCTGCTCCTGACCCCTCATTCCAGGGTCAAGGAAAGCAGCTAAGGATTAGTCCATGGCTGAAGCACTGCTTCCCTAGAAGCCATTTCCGTAGACAAAAGAGCGAGTGTGCTGAAATCACTGACCCAGCTAACATCTAGCTTGACTTGGGAAGGGTTATAATGAGGAAAATACAGCCCACACATCTCAGCTTCCACACTGAATACAAATGTTTATCGGAGTTTCTCCTCTCAGCTATGTCGTATCCAGGCAGCAGCCAATCCAATTTATAGAAAACTTATTTATAGAAAACAACAGCTTAGTGCTTTATAAGACATAATGTTAAAGTCATTATGAAATTCAGCATCAGTAATTACCAAGTGGAGCGGTCCTGGTGGTGGGCTGGGTATTAAAAATAATTTTGCTGCAAATTCTTTTATGTGCTCCTCAACATCTAAATCCTTGAAAGGTCGCAGTTGCACTAGTAAGCTGAAATTCAATTACAGAAAATTAGTTATAAATAGTAACATGCAAACAGAAAAAACAGCCATTTTGTTGATAACTTAGAACTAAAAAAAATAAATATTAGGAGCAATTAAGCTATTATTCCAGACAATTAATTTCTAATTTATTAGATACTTTAGGGGTTCCATTTAATTTTAATGATGCTGCTGTGTCAGGGTTTTTTCACTTCCATGCATAACATACTACTGTATCATATATATCAGAGGATGCAGATGGCACATGGGGTCTCATGATGGCAACAAAAACCTATAGGTGAGACGCAGCTAAAGGAAGTGTCTCACAGAGATTGCTTGAGGAACAAAACACCCACAGCTGCAACACAGTGCCATGGTGTTTCTCCCACCCCAAGCATCAGACATCAGCTCTGGGATGGAAATCAGAGGAAAAGAGAGGTTGTAGACATGGGCTTAACTGCAGAGGAACGTGAAGCAAGAGCCATATTTAGGGTAAGGCCAGGCCTGCATGAACACTGCTCTTTGTTATTGTTCCTACCCCCACAAAGAACAAATACAGTTGTGCAAACCTATCAATCAGATGCTTCTATTTTAGACCTGTATAATCCCAGCTGTGTCAAAGCCACAAAGGCCATGCAGTTTATGTTATATGCCAGATCAATTCATGAACGTTTAAACATATACGCTATTAAGACTGCAAACCATTAAGTCCAACAGTGTTTCTGAAATGTAACAACTAAGAAGTTAGATATTTGCAGTCAGAAAGGGCATTTTGTTCAATGTAAGATTCATGTGCATGTTTATAGCAAAAAAAGCCAACCCAAACAAACCCAAACCTTTACAAAATCAGGAATTTAAGCTTATAAATCTATATATACAGAAACTAGGAACTTAAAATGGTTATATTCTCCTTTGAGGTTTTATTTCAGTTTCCAGTTTTACTGGTTTCCTGCAGAAGAATACTTGTTCCTCAGGAAGAAAGTGGTCTAGAAAGCACTGAAGAGTTCAAGAGATATATTGGAGACCAGGACATCATATTTGTGTATAGCATTTAGATTCCAGAATAAAAACATTCTGTCATCTATTACTGAGCTTGATTTGGATTAATGAGACATTTAAGTTGACTAAATTCACATTTGGAAATTGCCCTGGGCTGAGTACTAGGCAGTTATGCATTCCCCCAAAAAGCCCATTCAGAGGTGCAAAGGAAGCAGGGGGAGGGGAATTTAAGAATTATCAAAGAAAAACCAGATAGTAGAGTCATCATTTTAAACAAATAAGCTGTTCACACTTAGTAACACCTTAGATGTGGCCTAACAGCATAGGTAGACCTGCCTTTTTTTTTTTTTTTGAGACAAAAAGCATGTATCAACACATCCAGTAAATGTTACAAGAGAAAAAAACTGACCCTGATGCTGAAAAAGCAGCAGATGTACAGAAAGGACAGTAAGAGCTCCCTAATCAGTACACTGTGCCCATTAATGTAATGTAATAGCAGCTGACAGCTCTGCACTGCAAACGTCTGCTGAAATAAATGAAGTAATCTCTAAAACATTAAAAGTGGAGAGCTAAGAAGTTTATGAACCTTCCACTACCTCTATTAACTGTCCACAGACAGATGTTTCAGAAAGCAAGAACATCTAAGAATAGGTCCTTTGTACTGCCTCAATGCTGTGAGCTATTTGCACACTTCCACCTTTTCTCAAGGCAGCTGAAAGGACGAATACACAGGTTGGAAGATTTACTGTTTGAATGGAGCCTATTCATCCACCCAAGACAGGAGTTCATCCAGAAGGACAGTACTGCCAGGAATATTTCACTTTTCATGTCATGTAACAGATTGAGGTAAAACTACCTGTGCAAAGTGCCAAAACCTCTCAATTTAAAAATGAACCTTGTCAAATAATGAATAGCAGAATAATCCAACAGCCACAGTGTTGTGAAACGGTCTAGATGCACACCTGCTTGCTTTGGAGAGAGGCAGACAGACTCCATTTAAATTGTTCCAGATTTAGAAGCACCGTATGCTAGTAATACGTGAATTAGTTATAAAATTAATTGCACAGAATATGAAAACCTTTGTTGCTATGATGAAATTTTGCAAGTTCCCCTTGCAGTTCAAAGCACCTACATGGATTCATAGTTTGACATTGCATTTGTATCTCAGCTTGGTCTCAGTTTTCAGTAGTGATTTGTACTATACTCTGCCATTTGGAAAAGCTTAGGAACCCGGGTTTTATCTGGGAATGCTTATGACAATGAAATACCTTTGAGGACTGTTCTGAATGAAAACAAGTACTGCCGCACATATAAGCAATCCTGTGCATGCAGGTCCTGGAGAAAATAAGCTATGCACAGCAAAATTCTGAAGGAAAATGAAATCTTCTGCAAAAAGGTCCTGAATAGAAGCAGAACCCCTTTAGATGCTACTTCAACATCAGGCCTTCATTAGCAACAACAAATAGCATTTTTGCACTGTCACCAGGAAAGGGCTTCACACCAGAAACAGGTGGTTTGAGGTCCACCAGCAAGTGTTTTCAAATCCCCAGTCTTGCAGAATGATTAATCAGTTGAAGCATCCTGCAAAACCTCGGAAGCATACCAAGGATACAAGTACGCCGTTGAATGTGTTATTATTTGTTAAGAATAGGAGGCACTACTACTTGAGTACACTTAGTCAATGAAAACATTTAATTAGATTTTTAACTCACTGGCTGCCTGATTACAGGTAATACATCCAAAACGACAATAATTCCCTTTCCTAACAGGAAAACAATGTCAATGGTTTGTAATGTTACAAAAAGCTGAAACACCTCCAGCTGTACAGGACGCTATGCTCAAAAAATATTATTGAGGTCTTTACTGTAATTGCGTATATTCCATTCAGAACAGCCACATATCCCAGCAGCTGTATCACGCCATATGGAAAAATTTCAGTAATACAACCAAAATAAGGAAAAACAGTACCTCTCCACCCCTTTCTTTCCTTCAACTCAAGTATACTCTGGCACAGTAAAATATCTTTTCTTAATAATAAAAAAAAAAAACACACAAAAAAACCCCACCACCAAAAAACAGAAGGGCAGACATTCTGAAATTATCAAACAGTATCAAGGAAAATATGTGGTGACTATGTGATTTAAAAAAAGAAAAAATCAAGAAGAAAGTATCATGGAAACCTAATCAGTTAAGTTTCTGTTACAGTGGGAAACGCCAGCACCAAATGCAGCTTTGTCACTTGCATTCCCCCTCTCCAGTTGCACACACTTGCATCTTACATCTAGATGCAGCAGCAAAAAGGAGAGAGAAGAGCTGTGCAACTGTATGACAAATTCCCCTGTTAAATGACCAGGACAACACACAGTATTAACATGGAAGGCGGTTGCCCTGTTGAACTCCCCTATAATTATTCACATATTCACAATTCACTTAAAGCTTCAGTGGTAGGTCACTGATAAATCTGAACTCCCCTAGAAACTCAGCTTAAAGGGAAAAGCCATCCATAGTAGTTAGCTTGGACATTAATGCTTTAAATAGCTGCAAAAACCAAGGCAGAGATGTTTAATTATAATGTTTAAAATACTCACCCAGAGGCAGAAGCTTGCACCTCTAGAGAGTTAACTCCACCCGGTTCCTCTCTGCTCTAAACAGATACAAGACCTAGAAACATTTTTGTAACTTCTGGAATTTTCCATGGTTTTCCTGAATATTTTCCCATTTCTCCCTTAGTGGGCTCTTCAAAAATCTGTCCACAATTTGACTGCTTCTTCCAGCTCAAAGATGTCTCACTTCAGAGAAGAAATTACTCATTTAGGAATATAGTATACAAACCACTGATGAACACTGTAACTGAAAAGCTGCATCTATCCTATTTCCCACCCAGTGGAAACCTACACGTAGTGAGCCCTACGCTACGCAGCGAGGCTGAGTTCACAGTAGAAAAGAAGCATGAATCCTATTATAAAGACTGGATATAAAAAGTAGAGCACCACAGCTCAGCTACATAGCTGTAAGAGTTACATGTGCAGATTAGTGCTTATTTGAGATTTGAGACTATAAAAAGGCAGCAATGAATCAGCTCCTGCAACAGCAACGGCTGATGTAATTGACTTAACCATAAGGAGTGGAAAAAGTGATCTGGGCAGGAAAGGAGAGAGAGAAACAAACATTTCCCTTTTGTTTCACTGATCGTCTCAATTTCGCACTAACCTGTGAGCGTTTCCATCATGTTGACGTCCCTTACCCATATTAAACCCGTTGAAGAATGTTTTGAAAATGACAGAGAGTTCCCTCATACTTAAGGGCTGCCAGAGTGACTCATTTCTGTTATCACAGCTTTTTTGGAGGCCACATCGGAACTGCCCAGGAAGAAGGCACTGTTTTGTTCCTCCAGGTCTCTCTTTATCTGAGCCAGGGAAGCCAGTCAACCAGATCCAAGCCCACAGCATTCGGAAGAAGAGGTGCACGTGGTGGGGAAATGAGTGCTCGGGTCTCACCCTGCTATGGAGTCAGGTTAGGGGCTAGTGATGCACCTCGGCTCTTGCCCGGGAAGCACACCCTTGCTTGCTCATCTGCTCAGCATACCGACTGCCGGCAGAACAAACTGGAAGACTCAAGCTCAAACCTAAAACCCTAACATCTTTCAACTTAGGTATAAGAAGCAAATACCTGCAAAAGGAAAACACCTGACTGCAAATTTGACTCTAGAAATTGACTGGAATTTTGTCAGTGTACAGAGGCAGGCTCCCTGATGCAAGGAGTTTTTAATCCACACCAGAATAGAAGCACATAGATTTTAACAATTTAACAATAAAGCAACATGCAACCTCAAAATAAGTTAAATTACTAAACAAGACAGACCCATGTTGACTTATCTTTTAACTCATCTACACTGCGGAGTATTTGAGTGTTTCTAACCAGTTTCTAACTCTATAACCTAAGATTCTACAACAGCCAAGTAACAACTGTACTCCCTCAAGTGACTTGGATTATTTAATTAAATAATAAAGTGTCACTAACTGCTTATTAATACGTATATTCATGTTCTTATGGCATTTATTTGGTGCATTGTTAAGAGGGGTTCGTGCTTGCAAAGTGATTTTCACCAGCATAGCAAAATTATAGTTAACCCTCTTCCAAAAAAACCAAACTCTTTGAGAAATCTGTTCCCTGCAAATCAGTATTTTCTAGACTTACCAAAAACCTCAAAGAAAATGAAGACATCATAACTAATTTCCTTTATATTTAGAACTTGCGTTCACTGTCCAGATAACATTCACATTACATTTCTTATCCTCTCCCACTACCATAAATTAAAACTAATGCCTGTTTTAGCATTATGCAGCTATCCTGACCACATCATGCAAATTTACGTATTAAAACCTACACAGTTATTTCCAGGAGAACCAAACAGGATAGCAAGTCTTACCAAGAGAGACAATCCTTCAGGGCATTAAAATATGGATATCTGGATATAACACAAATAGCTAGTGGTACAAAACAGACAGGCACCTTCCCAGTCTGCGCAGATTCCCAATGGGCCTGCCCGTTCGAGGAAATACAGCCATCCTGCAAGAAAACTACAGATTAATGTGTTTATGTTAATCATGAATTTATGGCTGATCTTTTCTTGAGAACCCTAGAGATACAATACCCAATTCCCTCGAAATTTCAAGGGGATTTGGATGCCTGTCTCCCTTAAGCTCTTCAGAAAAATGTCAGCCAACAAGACTAAGACATATATGTTGAAAAGAATTTCAGCGCAAAAGATATTTAGAAAGAACACAGAGTACAATCTTCACCAAAAAAATCATCAATGGGACAAACTCTGCCCCTAAATAGTCAAAACTCCTAACTGAAATCCATAACAGTTTATCCTAATGTAATGCTGTTCCAATGTACTTAATTTACAATGGCAACATAAAGTATGATTTTTTTCTGTATTCCTACGAACATTAAAACACATCTGTAAACCATTTCATAAATTAAACCTGACATTATTCTCAAAGTGTTTTGGTTTATTTTATATCTTTTAATATGTTTTAATAAAAGCATGAGTTAAATAACATACTTGCATAGGCTGGTAGTATTGTGCAACAACACCGTATGTTCTGTTACCGCAGACGTCTGTGAAGACCAGGAAATGAATGTGGTCATCTTTTGATTCAGAGGTTATATGAAGTCCCCCTGCAACGAAGGCAGAAACCTTTTTTCTTTAACTACATATTTAACTACAGCTACTTGAAAAGGGCTTCATGACAAATACTGCACATTCTCACTTAATATCCAGTGAAATGTCTCATTTTAAGGGATTAAAATGCACATATACAGTCCATTTGATCTAAGGGTTATTACAAAGGCTGTAAGCTGCATGTTACTGAAGAAGAAAAAATTATATAATTATTCTGCATTTTAAGTGGCAAAATACAATAGATGGGCTTTGTTCACTTTTTTTTCCTTCAAGATATTTATAAGATTTGCAACAGACACATGCATATTACAATTTCTGCAGTTAAACCTGGAGGAAACAGTCACTAGTTCAGCTATATCTTAATACCAAATGAAAAGTGAGTACTCAGTCATTTTGCTGGGGGGGTGTAGAATTTTAAATGTGTGTGCACGCGTGCACTTCACTCAAACCAAGATTTACCAATAAGAGCTAAAGTGGCTTTCAGCTTCCCTCTCTCGCAGGTGTTGCAGCTGCTATTGGCAATAGATCTGTTTCACACAACACAGCCATACAGAGCAAGGGCACCTCAAACAGCTGCTTTCACCACTGACCTGCTCACAAGCAGACACATCTTATACTGTGAAATACAATAGAGAAGATGATCATAAAAAAAAAAAAAAGGCTGTGCTATGAGTCACCAAATATATATTAAAACAGTTCTCATTAAGATACATGAACCCTACCATACCTGGGAAGCACAGCTGTGGCAAACCAATAAGATCAATGTCCTTTGGAACTGTAATATCTTCAGTGTCAGGTGCTTTTTGCTCCCCATTGAGACTCTTGACATTTTCAATCTTTGGCCTCTCTTTTTTCTTGCGGAAAGACCGGCGTTTACTTTTATTCAAGTTATTACTAGCATTAACCACCTGCATATCATCTCTGCTGACAAATGGAGGCACAAATACAGAAAGAACTTCTGGATCAAGCGAAGGAAGACTTTTGGGTTTTCTTTGAGTACCCTATAAAAAAAAAAAAAAAAAAAAAAAAAAATCNATAGTTTTTTAAAACCATTTTTAGCCCTGTTTTCTCTCCACCCCTAAAATTGTGGATTTAGAATACATTTTTTTCTTCTTCCTAAATAATTAATTTTTCCTTCCAATTTCTTGCTTTACATGCATGAATGCAAGGGGAATACTCTGGGAATTTTCAGTAAGCAAAGAATCATTCTTCATCATTCAAAATTCACCATAACAATATTATGCCTTTGGCAGAAGAAAACTAACAAATATCAAATACAACATTTCTTCCTTTGAGGTGTTAGGACATACTTAAGCTACACTTAAAATAAACACTGGTAAACAGAAACCAGGCAACAAATAAATGAAAACAAAGAAAAACAGCTCAACGTCCCACATAAGTCTTTGTTCAGCTTTAGGAAAGCTACATTTTAACTCAAAATAACTTCTACAGGAAAAAAACCCAACCAAGAAACAAAAAAAAACAACACAAGCTTTCACAAGACAACTTTTAACTTTATAAGGCAATTGAGAAAGTACAACTAAAAATGACAATCACTGCTACAATAAACACAATTTTAAGACATTGTACAACATGAAGCCATTAAAATTTCTCCATATACCGATGACTAAGTGGAACAGGCATCCCAAGAGCATGTATGAAATTACAACATTTTTTAGTAGGCAGGTTTGTAAAGTACTACTCTGCTGAAAGCCCTTGCTGCCTTGCTATGAAAAACCTGTGGAGGAAGTGATCAGAAGAGGAGACTTCCTTGTACTTGGGAGCACTTTTTGTATTCTTGACCATATAATAGAGACAAGCAGCTGCCTTTTCAATTACTTCACTGCAATTTTAATTGTTCCTGCAAGGTCAAAACAGCAAGTACAAGCTTAGTTTAGTCAAAGGATATTTGGAAACAGGAAAGGCGAACCTCATTGCGGCTAAAAAGCTGTTTCATTTTCAACTTTTTGCTTGCTAACTGATTCAAAGACAGATGAAGCACACATGCTGCTTTTACATTCAGCCATGATGCATCGCTATTACTTGTATTTAAGATATTCCTTGAGAACCAATGCTGCCCTCTCTCATCATTTCCCCACTTTTTAAAATAGCTACAACACACAAAGCTCTATTGCTTCACTGAAGCCAAACTTCCACTGTCCAAGTTTGGGAACAGAAAGTCTTAGCTTATTTGTCCTAGTAGATGAGTCCGCCAGTAGTCTTCTTCACATTTGACCATGATAGGAAAAACAAGAAGGACTACTTACCTTCATGATGTATTAGTTACTGTATCTTAAGCTCCGCCATATTCTATAACAGGACGCTTGAAATAAAGTACTTCAATAAAAATAAGAAGTGAAAGAACACTCTTTTAATGAACACACAGAGTCTGAACTAGAAAGAAATTAGAGTGGAAAAGATAAAAGTTCAGGTAAGTATCCACTGGGATACTCAAAAGAGAGCAATTACTTTAAAAAGCACGTTACAAATTGGGGTACTGAATGCCACACCCTGCCATGCTACAAACTTCAAGTGACATTTTCCTTAGCTGGCAGCTGACATCCATTTCAAGTGAAGAAACTGGAAGAGCAGATAAATCCAACATGATCACTCTCAAAATAACATGCAGCTAAACATTTCAGAAGGAAATTAAGAATTAACGCTCAGCCCTGAGGCCGTTATGCAAGAAAAACACAGACCTACTCAAACAGTAGCAATCTTAACTTGGCAGATTTGCCCTGCAGAGGTCTTCATACAAAGTTGCTTTGACAGGGCAATCCCTGACTTACACTGAAGGCATCTCTGTGCTACAAAGTGCTGGATGACAGCCAGCGATTTAATAGCCTCACAGTGTAACAGTTTCTAAAATGGCAGGTCCTTGATGTCTTGAACTACAACAGAGGCATTAAACACCGTTTTTTTCCCCACAGAACAGCACTGTCAGCACTGTCACTGACCCAGTGACTCAGTCGTCAGCATTCAAGTCAGCTCACATTAATATCTACGGACAAAGTCATATTTTCTTATCTTTTCTGTGCAGGGATAGTGAATAGGGAGCAACGGAACACTATTCACTTGTTTCTACTACTCTTTGAACATTTTATATTCTCTGCTTCTACTGTTACTTCTTCATTTTGAAATGCTTCTCTTCTGTCGCTTTTTACGATCAAATGTCCTTGCATCACACATAGCTTCTTATAAACACTAATGCCTTTTCTTTCCCGTAATTCTGCAATATTCCAGAAGTCAGGGATTTTATTCCATCCCCATTTACTGATTATGTTCCTGTAACAACAGGGCTGTACAGGACACAGATGAGAGAAAGACTTTTTACAATGATGGCACTATTTTAGGCACAAACAAGTAGTAGTGTGTTGAAACCACAGATCAGAGTGTGATCTCAGCTATTTAGTGTTTCCTTGATCTCATTCTCCTCTTCCCATCACTGAAGAAGTTAATTTCATCTTGAATGTCATGAAAGAATTAGCTTCTTTAAGGAATAATTGGGCAGGGAAACGTATTAAGCCTTAGAAAAAACGAGGTCAGAGGGGATCTCTGGAGGTTCTAGTGCAACCCTTTGCTCAAAGCAATGATAACTTGGACATTACATCACTTTGCTCTGGGTCTCATCCAGTCAAGTTTGAGAAATCCCTTAAGAAGGAAATTCTTCCCCCTTTGTGATCCAGCCCTCACATAGCTTGGCTTCCTCTGGTCTTGCTCCTGTTTGTCAGCAGTTCTCCAGTATCAAGCTACCCAAGTGTGGGACAGTACTCCAGATGTGACCTCAAGAGTGTTGAGTAATAACAACAGCAGTAATAATTCCTTCCCCTGTGAGCTGCAGTCCTGATAATGCAGGCCATTACACAGTTCCTTTCCACTGCCACAAGCGCATGCTGCTGACTTGATCACACCTCATTTCTTTTGCGCAGCTTGACACCCAGGGGATCATTACAGAAGAAGGAGAAAATTGGTTTGGTGGTTACAACTGCATTAGCAAGGCCAGAAAGCATGATGCAGACACTGGAAGAGACAAGATCTGTACCACTGGGTGTGGTAGGTAGATACAGAACCCAACGATGGAACCCACAGCAAGATCTGAGACATCTCACAGACAGCCTGCACACCATTCTTGCCATATCAAAACCCAGATTTATAGCTGAAGATAACTCAGGGGAAAGAAGTCTTATCAAAGATGGCTGTATGATCTTCACTATTGCACATCTCATTCTTACAAAATACACACTTTCGACACTAAAAAAGTAATCTCTAGCTGAAAATAACGGCCCTTGATCTCTTCAAATTGAAATCTTAGAGTGACAATTAAAGATAATTGCCAAGATGCAATAATTGATGGATGACAGCTCAGAAACTTCAGTTTCACG
The DNA here is from genome assembly GCA_003993805.1 of Himantopus leucocephalus. NCBI lineage: Eukaryota > Metazoa > Chordata > Aves > Charadriiformes > Recurvirostridae > Himantopus > Himantopus leucocephalus. The sequence continues at coordinate 156,392,697 of RSEF01000002.1, read as the reverse complement.
AGCTTCAGTGCAAAACTATCTTTTTTCCTGGAATCCTCATCGACAACAGATCAGTCATATCAGACTCTTACTTTGGGAGTAGGTTATGTCATGTTCCCTCTGACTTCATTGACTTTATTACTCCATATTGCAATAAAGTTAAGAATACACAAACACACTTTCAAGACCAGGATTTGAAACACTATCAAGATTATTACCCTGCTGTTTCATCTGTAAATATCATCAGAGGTCCACTACTTTCCACTGAAATGTTCTTATTTTCTGTCAGTAAGGTCTCTTCTTTCTACGTTCACTGAAATTAGACACAAAACATATTCCACCATTTCCTCCTGTAGAAGGAAAAGGAAGTGGAGTAAATCTATAAACTTGCCCTTAGACAGTGACTGAAATCCCTGTGGTGTAACAGCTTGCAGGGACGCTACTATTGTTAAGATTGACAAGCGTAGGGACTACTTTCCTTTCTGACGCTCCATTTTATACCTTGAGCAAAGAAACAATTCAAAACCTGTAGTGCGTGCAGAATATCAGAATGGCTTCTGCTTTTTGTAGCCAATTTCCTATTTGTTGTTCTACAGGTCTTTTGGAAGCAATGAGAGTGAACCAGAATGAAAAAGAAATTCCCCTTCTTTTGGGTTTACTTCTTACATAGACACCGAAACAACACATACGCACCGATTTCAAAAGTCTGGTGGTGACATTTATGGCACGACTATTTCCTTAGTTTGAATGTATACATGAATGAGAACCTGGAATTTGAACCTCTGCTTAGCCAGTATCACTTAAGAAGCTGACATCAGCAGAAGCGGTCTCCGGAGCGAGTGAGCAGCAACAAGTTTAACAAAGACTTCTTTATCTAATGCTATTAGAGCGCGCAATCAAATTCAAGTTCAAGCAAGACAACCGAGATCCCTGGGAGCAGCTCGGCTTTTCAGCACGTGCTGGCACCGCAGCTACTCCCACACCGGTATCTAACAAAACCATCAGCACGTTTTAACAAAGCAAAATCAGGAAGAGGATTTTAATTGTTAACTCACGTGTGAAGTGGCTATAGTCATAAACAAATTATAAACCACATATTCAAAGCTGAAACCAGCCCGCCAACTTCTGCCGTATCTGAATTGCTCAGGTTGTGCCAAATTCAGAGCACTAAACTTAATCTCAATAGAGGGATTTAGACCTAAGAAAACGGGTTACCAAGTTTTTTATTCCTGTATCTTTTGCTTTTATCTCCAGCGGAAGACGGGAAATGGGGTATCACCAAGTAAAGGATATGCATTGTTCAAGCATTTTGGTGTTCCTGCTTATATAAAGCCACGTCGCATTCTTCATCTAAGCTCAGACCTTCGCAAAAGTGTAATTACTTAACGCTGTGACCCAATTATACCCACTTGGTTGATGATCTCCTGTCAAAACAAGTTTTCTTTAAAGCACTTCGGCTCTATCCGATGACAACAGCAACAAGGCCACCCCATAGTCTCACTCGAGTCCGTGCGGAGGGGAGAGGCCCGGCCAGGGCCGGTGACAGACCGGCGCTGACAGAACCGGCGCTGACAGAACCGGCCCCACAGACCGGCCGGGACACCCCGCCGGTGGGCACGGCCGAGCCCGCCCGCCCGCCCCGCGCTCCCTCACCTCACCTCAGCCCTTCTCACCTGCAGGAGAGCTCTCACCCGCTCCCTGGGCACGCCGACCAGCAGGCAGATCTCCAGCAGGCCCGGGGGCAGCACGTCCTCCATGGCAGAGCGGGGTAAGCGCGGCCGGGACGGCGGGGCTGCTGCGGCGGCTGCTCCTCGCAGGGCCGCTCGGCCCCTCCCCGCGAGCCGGACCCACCCCTCCCGCCTCAAGGTAGAGCGCGCTTTGATTGGCTGTCTCTCCCGTCGCTCTGAGGTGCGGCGGCAAATCAGAACGGCCTGGCGGGCCTGGGGGGCGGGGCGCGAGGGCTGAGGGCTGAGGGAGTGACTGCTTCGTCCGTGCAGGGTGGCCGCGGGTCGCCGGTAGTTTCTTTCTCGTTTTTCCTCTCCTCTCCTCACCTCGACTCCCCGCCCCGCCGGGAGTAAATCTCCCCGGGAAGAGGCTTCCCGATCCAAAGGGGAGCTCGGTTTTTTCCTCCCGGCCAGCCGCGGGCCGGTTTCCCACAGGGGCTGAGGCGCCTCAGGGCTGCCCGTGGCCGGTGCTTCAAGTGAGGTGGGTGAAGTCATGGCCTGGCGCTTTGATAAGTGGTGCCGTTGCCTGGTGTTTGCTCCAGGTGACTCAGGCTCCAGGTGACTCTGCCACTAAATCGGACTTTCATATTTATCGTGGGTCATAGTTTCAGTGAAGTGTGAGCACAGAGCTGATTGCAGACTGTGTGGTGCTTTCGCCTCTGGAGCAGCGGTGTTCTCAGCAGAGCTGCCAGTGCAGCAGAGAAACAACCCTGGGGACTCCGGGATTTCTTTTTGAGCTGTTTAATCTAAATAGACAATGAGTCACTCTGTATGTGTTGGCTCTGTGTAGATATTCACTGAGAGACATGTGTTTCTTCTGGGACTGCTGCCTGAAGTACCCGAAACTGCAGAGAGCGGTTTCTCTGAAACTGAAGGTACAAGGCGTAGTTTCATCACGGCCACAAACTTTTTTTGTGGACAAGCGTTCACGTATTTTAAATGCAAAAAAACCCCACCAATATAAGTGTCTCCAGGCTATCATGAGTTTGTTATCAGTCCAGGGTGCACAGGAGACTTCTCCAAAAGGTACAAAGAATGTCAGAAACTCACGCTGTGATCTTCATGGGGATTTTATTATCTGAATTTTTGTGGTGTTAAAGCTCAGGATTATATGTCCTCCAGTGTTCTCAAATAACTTATTTAGAGGAAGTCACAGATGCGGAATATAGGAAACCGTGTTTATATAGCACTGACTAAAAGAAGGAAATTCTTGAAAACCTGGAAGTTCAGGGGTCACTTCTTCAAAGTGATAAAAGAAGGCTTGAAGATTTATGTTAATGAACTTTAAGGTCACAAGAGATTGTTAAAATCACTTTGTTTAGCTTGTGTGGCCTGGGCCACAGAATCAGAGTGATTCCTGTATTAAGTTTGTAACTTCTGGCTGAGACCATGAGTTCCTGCAATACAGATTACTAACAATCACTGTTAAAAGTTAGGCATCTCATTTTTAGTTTCAGTGTTTAGCTTAGCTTTTTGCCATGGGATTGTGTTACAGTTTGCCTGCTGTTTGAACAAATTCTTTACTACGAAAAGATCTCTCCTTGCAGAGTTCAAGATTATTAATCTCTCTTTTTAAGAGATTATACAACTCATGCTTTTTAAATTTATTTCCTAATCACTTGTGTGCATCTTTTCTCAACCTTTTCACATTTTTCCAGTATTCTTTTTGAACTATGAACACCAAAAATAAGCTTTACTATTGCTGAATATACAGTGGTACGTCACACTGCTATTTCTAACTGATATCCCCACCTAATTAAAACAGAGAGAGACTGATATATGAATCATTCAAAAAGGGTGTAATGTTTAATTGGCTATCCACTGTAACCCTGTATGGTTTTCTTGGGGTTATTATTTCCAACATGACAGTCCTACATCTTGCATTCATTGACCTATGACTATGACCTAGCATTTGACCATATTAAAAGAAAATTACAAATGAACCAAGGCTATTAAGCAATCCAGGTCACCCTGTAGTTAATTAATCTGTATCATGATTAGTTTCTGATTTTTCTGTTATCTGCAATGATAAATACTGGATGATTCTTGTTCAGAATTAATGTAGCCCTCAAAGCAACAATACAGTGAAGTTACTATCAAAACAGAACTACAAGATGAAAGGTACTAACGTGAATCTGATAAAATCTCAAGAACTCTGGAAGTAGGAAACATGCTATATGGGGTCACTGGTAAGAGACAAAATGATTCACTTAGAGAAGAGTGCCTCTGTGCTACAAAAAGATTCATGTAGTTAAATCATTTTTTTTCCTAAGAAAAATTGTCAGCTGAGGAAGAAATATCAGCTTTTATTATGTGTTTTCTTTTTGTAATTTCACAAATACAGTAAATGTTTGTTTGTTTGTTTGTTAACTATCTAATGTGGTTCTCGGCTGCTTAGAGCTATATGCAGAAAAAACTGCTGATCTTGATATATCCTCAAGATGGGTAAGGCTTTATCAGACCTGAGGGCCATATCTGAATAATTAAAGATTCCCTTGACATAGAAATCTAATTCAGCTTCCAAATACAGTGTTTGTGTTTTAGCTAGACTGCCTCTGTTAAGAGGAGGAAATAATTTTACAAGTCATGTGTTTCTTTGATGCAATCTTGCTTATAAAATGTAACCTACCCAATCAGATAAGAAGCCTTGAGCTGGCTCTAGCTTTAACAAGGCCACCCTCAAAATCCCATACCCATAGGGGATATAATACAGCCTTCCGTGTCGAGCCTTACATTTGAAATACCTTCCAAAATTATCTCCAAACTTCTACCCTCGCCTTTTTCAAATTACTGCTGTAAATTAGGAACTACAAATGGGATTTGTCTGGCAATCATACTGTAGATTGCATGGAATGGGTTGAGTTGCTCTCCATCAACCCCGAAGGGAGCTCTGAGTGACTTGTTGAGTTGTAGCGAATATATATATTCTATGCTGAGAACACATCAGTCTCGAGTGCTGCAGTTGACACACCTGAGGGATGGGATGCCATCCAGAGGGACCTGGACAAGCTCAAGAAGTGGGCCCATGTGAACCTCATGAGGTTCAACAAGGACAAGTGCAAGGTCCTGCACCTGGGTCAGAGCAAGTCCGGGTATCAATACAGGCTGGAGGATGAAGGGATTGAGAGCAGCCCTGCCAAGAAGGACTTGGGAATAGTGGAGGATGAAAGACTGGACGTGAGCTGACAATGTGTGCTGGCAGCCCAGAAAGCCAACCATATCATGGGCTGCATCCAAAGCAGCGTGGCCAGCAGGGCAAGGGAGGGGATTCTGCCCCTCTACTCTGCTCTGGTGAGACCCCACCTGGAGTACTGCGTCCAGCTTTGGGAATCCCAGCACAAGAAAGACCTGTTGGAGCAGGTCCAGAGGAGGCCACCAAAATGGTCAGAGGGCTGGAACGCCTCTCTTGTGAGGACACTCTGAGAGAGTTGGGGTTGTTCAGCCTGGAGAAGAGAAGGCTCTGGGGAGACCTTCTTGCGCCCTTTCAATACTTAAAGGGAGCTTATAAGAAAGACAGAGAGAGTCTTTTTACCAAGGCCTGTAGTGACAGGACAAGGGGCAATGGTTTTAAACTGAAAGAGGGTAGATTTAGATTGGACATAAGGAAGAATTTTTTTTATGATGAGGGTAGTGAGACACTGGAACAGGTTGTCCAGAGAAGCTGTGGATGCCCTGACATTGGAAATGTTCAAGGTCAGGCTGGTCAGAGCTTTGAGCAGTCTGGTATTGTGAAAGATGTCCCTGCCCAGGGCAGGGAGGTTGGACCTTTAAAGGTCCCTTCCAACCCAAACTGTTCTATGATCTCTGATTTAGTGAAATAAATCCTAGCACATGTAATAGTAAAGCCATTCAATATATCTTTGTCATAGCATCTTCTCTCACACATATGTCCTCTTCTATCTTTGGTACCTGTGATACTGGGCTGAGTGCTCAACCCTTAAGTGTTCCCTCCCAATGGATATGATGAAACCACCTGATAACAACAGCTCTGCAGTAAAGCTGAGAAGAGAATTTGCCCTCCAGAAGCTCTAGGGCTGTAAGCTGTAAAGTGCCTAAGTGACTGAAGGAGTTCCAAAATATTATGATTATTGGGCATGTTCTTTTAGTGCTGATTTTTATTCATGCTTGCACGTCTTTTCAAATAGTGCAGAGAACTATACATAGCCAAACCCAGGACTTTGTACAGGAGCTCTTGCAGACTTTCACTATGATGTGTATAAGGACTACAGGAATTTCCTTTTGAAATTGAATATAGACATCATTTGTATTCTGCAGGTTTACTGATAGATTGCTCAGTTCAATATTCTCTCTTTGGCTTATGATTAAGGCTGTTGCACAGCAGTATCTTTAGGTGAGAACTGAAACTCCGACCACTGCTTCCTTCCACTGCCTGGGTCACAGGAATACACATTTCTGTGTCTATGCTAAGCAAGACTGCATAGATAAGAGGTCTTTATTCTGTCTGGTAAGAACTGTGTCTTCTAGCCAAAGAGAAGACAGGAAGTACAGCATGAAGTATTCTGCTCTAATATGTACCAGATAACTCTTTGCAATCTAGAAGTCCATGAAAAAACAGCACATTTTAGGATTTTAAACACTTCGTGTTTAAATAGGGAGCTCAGCTTGACGTATTCTCTTCAACTTCAGCATTTCTCATTTTATATTCCTTCTTCCAGAGTAATGAAGCAGGAGAATTCCATGAATCTGCAGAGAAAGATCTTTACTGGCAGATATAATATTTCTTTCATTGCAGGACAATACACTTTCTAAATTTACAGTGATATTAGCAACCAAGCAACCACTTGGTAACTGACTATGCAAATTGAATCATTATTTTCAAACTAGAGCCCTGCACGGTCTTAAAATTCCTCTCTGTGTCTCAGACATTTATTCCCATTCTTAATAATTCTATAAAAACCTGCTACGAGAATTCGTTATTGTCCCAGGTATTGTCCAGCTGAGTGCAATGACTTTGACCCCAATATTATTTTGTAAAAGGTCACCAGGCTCAGTGTAAATGTATCAGAGGGAAAGAGGACAGCTCAGGGGTCTCTGTGTCTATTAACAGTTCCATTTGCATCTTCTTTCTTTTTTACTTGGCTTGTCTGGTTTGTGTTGCCACCGTTTATCGTATAACAGAATACAAATTTTCTGCAACATTAACTGTCATTTAGCATGCATCTCTTTAATAATACATAGATATGTTTCACTGACATTACAGAAAAATGCCAGCACAAGACCAGCTCTTACAGCGTATCACCAGGTGGGATTTGTGTTCACACCTTGTACCTGCCTGGGTACTGGAGAAGTCATCTACTGTCTGCTATTTCCTCAGTTCTCAAGCTGTGGAAAGTTACTCCCAATTCAAACTTTTGCAGGGAAACACATCCCTTAAAGCTCAGATCCTTGTGATTTGTCCACATATGCTGAAGGGTTTTGTCGTGTTTCTCCACCACCTCTGAACAAGGTAGTGCAAGTACTAAAAACAGCTGGCAGTGAAGTCTGCCATTTCACCCTGGGAATGCTCATAACATACCTGAGCTAGTACCTTTACCCTGCACATATACTGTCAATAGCAGTCTTTTTAACCTGCAAAAATATCACATTAATTTAATACGCTGTGTGCAAAATACTCTTTGGTTTATATTATGGCTGTAATTAATTACCTTAATGTCTGCCATCTCCTTTTAAACATAAAGATAGATCAAGGCCCACTGTGAATGAGGGTAGGATATGGGAGGGAGAGAAGGGTGCTGTAACCACATGTGTGCAGCTATGCTGTGTGACCCGATGTTTGTGCCCCACTGGGGAGGGACAGAGTGCTAATGAGGAGAATAAAGTCTCCTTAGTCCCACTGTCATTCCATAACCTAATAAAAGCTTCAACGGAGGACTGTCTCTATGTTTCTGATAAGGACGCTGGCTGTAGTTTTATTTTTCTGAGAAAAATCTGTTGAAAGTCCTGGGATGGGAAAAAAAAAAAAAAAAAAANACAGCCCCTGCATCTAGAGAAATGTAGCAACACTAAGCTGTCAGGTCTTGGCAAAGAACCAGACTAATGTGAGTGCTCTGAATATTAGAAACGCTTTGCATTGTAGATATTGTGAGATATTCCTGAGGCTACAGAAGAGCTTATTCGTGAATCTAATCACTCTAGGGTCAGTTTTAGCAGTGTTTTATTTATGTGGGTTGCATAATATGTCCCTCAAATCTGACTTGCTTAACATGACATTTATTATACTTCCAGTTCTTTACCATCTGGCACAATCTCAGGCAGCCAAAAAGATTTTGATAGTTTTGCAGCTGCTTTTATAGTAGCATTAAGACTTTGTAACATTTGTCCTTTTCCTGCAGTGCTGTAAAAGAAATGCAGATTCAGAATTACTGAAGTGGTGGAACAGGAGAGAGGAGATGTCAATTACTGCACAAAGATAGAAGGATACAGAAGATAAAATTCCAGGTAGAATAGTTTTTGTGTAATAGCTTCTTGTGTACATCCATGTAAGTAACCTTAAAATACATAAAGACAGATATCATAATTCATAACTATGAACTGCTTTTTTTAAAAAATAAACTCAGTTTTGTCCCTGGAACCTGAAGAATCTCTTGGGATGCTCCACTGTCTTCAGAAAAGATCTATCAGCAGCTCATAGCTTGACAAAAGCACAATATAGTAAACTTTACTGGTAATTAATGTTAGCTTAGTGAAACACATATTAAAAGCCAAACACTTTTCCTCTTGATCTTCCATCTTAGCTGCCCCTATATCATTCTCTTGGTCTTGGAACTGTTTTTCAGCCACCTTGTGGTCCACCTACCTAGTCTATTTCTTCTCCGCTTGGCTACAAGGAAGCTATGGAAGGCTGCGTCAAAACCTTGTGAGAAGGTAAATGACATCAATGTCTCCGCTCTCCTCCACAGAGTTGGTCATCAAGGAAAAGCACACAGGTTGGTAAGGCACGATTGCCCTTGGTGAGCCCATGCTCACCACTTCTAGGCACCTTCTGTTCAATATGGAAGCATACTCGGTGGCTGGACCATCAGTTTCAAAGGGTTGGGGTGAACAGTCTGAAATCTAACAGCTGGTTATGAGTGGCATTCCTCAATGTTTTATACTGGGGCTAATAACACTTAGCATCTTCATCATTAATGTGGACCAAGGGGTGAAAGGCATCCTCAGCAAGCTTGTGGATGCCACTGTGGGGGAAGGCTGAAGGGCAGAGCTGCTATAAGAGAAGGCTAAGGAGAGATCTAGTTGGCATCTACCTGAAGAGGGGTTATTAAGAAGAGCAACGCAAATTTCTCAGAGGCGCACACTGGGAGAACAAGAGGCAACAGTTGAAAGTTGCAGCAAGGAATATTCTGATTAAACATAAGGAAAAAGGTTTTCACTGTGAGAGTGATTAAGCACTTGAGCAGGTTCCCCAAGGAGGCAGAATAATCTCCTTCTTTGGAGATTTTTGAAACTTGGCTGGATGAGGATCTAACTTTGAAGTTATTGCTGCTTTGAGCAAAGAGTTGGACTAGAGACCTCCAAAGGTCCCTTCTAAACAACATTTGTCTTTGATTCTATAATTAATTAAGCCCATATTGTTTTATTTGCATCCAAGTGTCCTCAGAGATTTAAAAGTGCAGCAGACAGAGAACAAAGTTCAACCATTTGCATAGCTAAACATATCGTATACTTTTAGGTGTACTTACTTCTATATCACTAGAAAAGGAGTATATTTAAATATTGCCTGACACGTCAAATATAGCAATTAGGCACATGTTGCTGTGTCATGTATGACTGAAACTGGACAGAACGTAACTTCTCGTAAATAATTAACTCCCGTTTACTGCTTCAAAATCCCTGATTTGCATAAAGACATCATGGGGCAACTTCTACCGTGAGAGCAGGCATGCTGTGCTGCCACAAGGCCAAGGAGGATTCTGCATAGCTGACTGTAGAAAGAAAAATTGCAGTAGTACAAACACCACCCAATAGTCTGTGCTTGTTTGCCATGTTGCATGTCTCCTAATATTAAAAAAAAAAGAATTGCCAAATTCGGGGTTGGAAAATTTAATTGACAGTGTGTCCCCACAGTCTTGTTTTCTATGGTTCTTGTTTATTCCCCCATAATAGCTATTTCAGTTTTCTGTAGGGTATACGGTTTGTTGAAGAGCAGAGAGAATATCTCATCTACAAAGGTGAATTATTCATCAAAGGTATTTTAAGAAAGCATTTTTAGAGCAATTTAGGTTTTCTTTTCTGGCACAGCTGAATCTAATGCTGTCTTTATTTCAATTTATCTTTCTTTGGTGTTTGGAGAATTTTTCAGAGTTGATTTACTTCAAATCTTCAAGTAGGAGAAAACCACCAAAATACAACATTTCAACTTGGTGGAAGTCACATAACCTGACATAAATGGAAATGACTGAAAATTATAAAAGTAGAGTCATACTCCACAAAGATTAACCTTATGTCCAATTAACAAGTGTTAGATAGAGCAAGCCATTTATGATGACTCTGGCCTTCTTGCATTAGATGATCCTTCTGAAGGGTGGCTATTAATTTTCTGTGTTTGTAGAGCACACACAACGTCAGGACCCCAGTTTGGTCAGCTACCAAGTACTATTATAGTATGTTACAGGAGTGCTCATGGTGATTGTCAAAAAAGAGAGTTTTTATTTTATCAAGAGTTGTTGTGAATGCAAAGGCAATTACTGAATAATAGAGTGGAAAAAAGAGTTTGTCGTGTGATTTGGGAAAGCTTCCTCTTAAGAGAACCAGTGACTCAGAAAAGACTGCTTATAGCTTCTGTAATATTGTCACCAAAGCTGTTCACCTACTGAGGGTAAATTACGTAATATAAAAATATATAGAATTTTCAGTGCTTGTATTAAATACATTTGTATGAAAAACTAAAAATAGACAGAGTCCAAGCTAGGATTGGAAACAAATTTATTAGTATTTCCACAGAGGAAAGTGTTTATTTTTAAGTGCTGGCTGAAAGAGACAGACTTCTTTTGAGTTCTCAGGTTATGCGGACCAAAGGCTTAAACAACTATGTTTTCTTATTAGTTTTGTTCTCATCCACGTGTTACATACTGGCAAGTTCACTTGCTGCATCTTTTCTAAAATTAAGCCTTCCGCCCTCGGTTTCTTCTTCAGGATCGAGCCCACACAACTCATTATTGCATTGCAGCCTTAGACTGTAAATGCCTCTGGGCAGGAGGTGTTTCTCTGAGTGTAGTACAGTTATCCTACAGAGCAGGGCACTCATCCAAGGCATGCGGACAACAGCACGACAACAATAACCAATTGCTTTCTGGTATTTCTTTGTTAAAGCTCTGCCATTGTTTTAAAAGAGAGCTGGTTTACATCTTCCAGCAGATTGCATTTTGGCCCCTTCACTAAACATGGCTGAAAGTGACATTAATATAAAATGTGAAATATATCATTCTGCACTGTCCCATATTGCACCAAAAGAGAGGTAATTTTTAAAGCATGTTAGGAATGCGTAGTTTGGCACAACCATGTGAGGCATTCCCTTTCAGGCCTTTCTTCAGGCAGTGCAAGTTACTCATAGGTCAAAAAGTTGATCATACACTGATAGAATCCATGTGTCTTTAATGACCAGAGTACATGCTTCTAGTAAAAGCTGGTTCTATAATATTTGTTGTGTCTTTTCTGTCTTTCTTTGGCTATAGTTACAAGAAAGCAGCATTGTTTAATTAAGAAAGCCCATTAATGGAGTTCATAAATGAATCTATGAACAGATTTTCCTGCCAAGTCTATTCTTTAATTCATATTTCCCTGGGTTTTCTCCTGGGTTTAACAAGATTTTTCACAGAAGCTTTCTTACAGCGATTTGCTGCCAATATATTGCGGCACCAGCAGAGAGCTGACTGACTTGAACAAGATACGATCACCTCTTCATAATGATATGCATGATTACCCCTGGAAATCATGTAATTATGATAAAGATTTCAAAGGAAAGAAGGTAATTTATTTACATGCTGTCCAGAAACATTCAGTCTCTTGATGTGGAGCAAAACCTGAATCTCAGTATGGAACTCTCTAGAGTTACTGCAACAAGACCAATCTGAGTTAAGCAGGAAGGAATCAAAGAGGCTATTAATAAAGCAGCACCGAGAAAAGTGCTACAGGGCACTGTGCTGCAGTAAATATTTACAATATGTTATAAAGACTACATTTGTTTCAAAACTAACATCTTTAAAAAGCAGTATATTTTGTCTGGGGGAAAGCAACCCTCTAATTGAGTTTCCAAGTGATCTGGACCTCTCTAAAGGTTGTGAAATAACAGCCAAGCCTTCTGTTTTTCAGCTCAGTCAAAAAGCAAACCTTAAACATAAACAGCACAAAAGCTTTGGCACTAAGCAGAATCTGCAATTCAGCACTGAGCCAGCTATTGAATCCCCTATATAATATTTTTTACTCTGATTATTTTTCCTATCACACTGATACCCCACGGGGGCTTGAAACACCATTGACACTTGATGTGCTATGGACCTATGGCACAGTCTTTTCTCCAAAGAGCTTACAGAACAAACAGCCAAGCAACATGGGCTTGTTTTGTCTTTATTCTCTGAGTACAGATGGTGTTCAGTTTGCTAAGTTAAAATAAATATCAGAACTTAAATATAACAGCTACATCCTCCAGACAAGTGATTGCATGAATATGCAGAATTTGCAGCCTTGCTTTCGTATTAATTCTAACCGCAGCTCACTTATATCATCAGGCAATGTTTTCCCCTTATTATCTTTCACTAGTAGTGTCATTTCAGACAGCAAAGCCAGCTCCAGACACATGCCAACTCTATGATAACACAACATCCATGACTACCTCTATAGTCTATGACAGAGCTCTGAAAAGCTGTGCTTACCCCTCCAGCTGCCAGCAAGGAGAAAGGAGAAGGAATGCAAGGTGAAGATTCAGAGGTTGCCAGTGCATAAGTAACAGCTACTGATTTCTACTTTCCCGTTCTGTTTAGGGCAGAAAGAGCAAGCCCAGCTTTTCATGATTTTCCCGTGAGTTTTCTAGCTCAGGTCTTCTTCAGCTATTCATCCTGTTTCCCACATCAGGAGGCGCTTAGTCTCAGCCAGGCATCTGACCTCACTCCTTAGGATGACAGTATTCAGATTGCCTGCAATGATGGTAACCCTGAACTGTCCGTACCTTGAAAAACAGGGGCATTATAAGTATCCTCTGGTTTCAGTGCTTAGCAGTTGTTAATGTTGCTTTCAGCCAGTAGCTGTAACGCCACTCAAAAGCATCATAGAAATACCAATGAGTCATTTTTTCCTTTTGTTATGTAACATTTTCTGATTTGCAGCAGGGAGCGTGCAAGGTTTCTATGACAGAAAAGGGTCAGGAAGGAGGCTGAGGTCATCAGTTTTTTCAGTTACACGTAGTTTTCTCTACAGACTGTGTAACTCTTACCTTTGGCAATGGAGCTCAATATGGTTCCTACAGAAGTCACTAGTACTTGTGCTCCTGTGGTACCTAAAGCCATCAGGATCCAGACTTCGCTAAATGCAGTATAAACTCAGTCTTTGCCGTAGGGAACATTTCACTCTCAATCGTTACTCACCCTCATTGCATATTCTGCCCCAAGGCAGAATGAAGGCAGTTAATGGTAGCTGTAATGATGACTGCTGTTATGTGAACACTTTTCACTGCAAACTGTGGGGACGCCAATACTGGTTTCTCTTCAAACACAGTACTAATTTCACGGCATTCAGCCGGCCTCAGTAACGGCTAAGTCTGAATTGCAAACTAGGCTCTAGTATCCACTCTTGCAGTCATCTACCCATTTGATTTTTCTTCCTTTTAATTGACAAAGAGAGGTGGTGAAATTCCTGAGCAACCTAATCTAATTTCCATGTTAGCTCTGCTTTGAGCAGGGGATTGGGCTAGAGACCTTGAGAGATCCTGTCCAATGTGAAATTTTAATCTGATTCCACACTTTATAAAAGCAGGTGTATTGGGTGTCCATGTCCAGGTGTTGGCAGCAGGGGAGCTGCTGGGCTGGTCTCTGTGAGAAGAGGCCGGCGGCTGCCCCTGCATCAGACAGAGCCGGCTCCAAAACGGACCCACCACAGGACACAGCTGAGCCCATCAGGAATGCTGGTGGCACCTTTGGGAAAACATAGTTAAGAAAGGACAAAAAAGTGTGCAGCAGCTGAGAGGAGTGAGAAAAATGTGAGAGAAACAATGCTGTAGGCACCAAGGTCAGTGAAGAAGGAGGTGAAGGAGGCGATTCAGGTGCCAGAGCAGACATTCCCCTGCAGCCCGTGGAGAAGACCATGGTGAGACGGGTTGTCCTGTCAGTCCATAGAGGACCCCACCCCAGAGCAAGTGGATGTGACCTGAAGGAAGCTGCAGCCCATGGAGAGTCCATGCAGGAGCAGGTTTTCTGGCAGAACCTGTACCCCTGGGGACCCATGTTGGAGCAGTCTGTTCCTGAAGAACTGTACCCCATGAAAAGGACCCGTGCTGGAGCAGTTTATGAAGAACTGCAGCCCATGGGGAGGACGCACCCTGGAGAAGTTTGTGAAAGGCTGTATCCTGTGGGAAGGACCCAATGCTGGAGCAGAGGAAGAGCATGAGGAAGAAGGAGCAGCAGAGACGACGTGTTATGGACTGACCACAACCCCTGTTCCTCATCCCCCTGCGCTGAATAGGGAAAGGAGAGGTGGAAGAGTTGGGAAGGAAAGAGTGAAGTTGAGCCTGGGAAACAGGGAGGAGTGAGGGAAAGACGTTTTCAGTTTTATCTTTTTATTTCTCACCACCCTGCTCTATTTTTAGTTGGCAATAAATTACATTATTTTTCCCCAATTCAAGTCTGTTTTGCCTGTGACAGTAACTGGTAAGTGATCTCCCTGTCCTTATCTTGACCTGTGAGCTTTTTCATCTTAATTCTTCCCCCCCCCCCCCCCCCCCCCCCCCCCCCCCCNAAGAGGGGCGGTGAGAAATTAGCTGGGTGAGGGTCTGGCAGCCAGCCAAGGTCAAACCCACCGCAGCAGGTATTGGACTTTACAAGCAATTGCAGACACATCCTGATCACTTTAAGCACATGAACAGCACTATAGAATTCATAGTGGGATTTATTCAAGTGCATAAAGGCATCAGGATATGCCCTTTGATGATTTTACTAGATCTCCACCACTACCAAATCCCCTGAGCCTGTGCACAGCAGAGTTCAAAAAGTGTCGCACTCTGCAACTCACAATATAAAATGCTAATACATAAAAATACATGTGTCTCATACGGTACAACTGCAAATCTATACCCCTTTATGAAACCATTGAAATGATGTGAACAGATTTCAATGCCAGTATTTTTTGCATACAACGTTGAGAAAAATATGAGTGAAAGAAATTCTTGCAGCAAGGCTTTTCTATTTACAGTTAGACAGGCTACTTAAATCAGTTAGTATCACTCAAACCATTTAATAATTTCCTGATTTAATTAGGAAACAATAAAACTTTCAATTATCTATTTAAGTTCTTTGCTTTCATTGCTGATCTTTTGGGTGAATAAATACAAGCATGATACATAAAGGTAACACAGACTATTTCTCAACAGGGTTAAAACCAAGAAAACCCAGTAGTAAGGCAATACTAAATAATGGCAAACCACTTACTCCAAACTGAAGGACTGACTGGTTTCACACGCAAAGGTGAGCAGGGGTCATTGTTGTACCTCTCTTCCTCCATCGCAGCTATTTTCTTTGTAACTTTTAATCCTCTGGTCTTACTAATGTCCACTTTTTTCCAGCAGGAGGAAAAAAAAATACTTCTGACAGCACTGAGGATGGAAGGAATAAGGAAAGGACAAGCTTGGGAAAAGGCTGCACACGTTTATTAGTGAGTACTGTGTAGCGTTTATCCTGCATGTGTTGATAAAACCTGCTTTGAATGTTTCAAAACTGGGCACTTACAGATCAAACAAAAGCAAAGCTCCAAAAACTTAGCAGCTGCAGAACATAGTTACAGGCCCGGATGACAGCTAAGGAATTAGCAATGCCAAATGAAGTATGTCACATTAGACTCAAAACATCCAATCTAGCCGCCCCTGCTTGCAACATATACAAGCACTAGCTGCACCTAAAGGACAGGAAAAAACAAAAGGTGAGTTGGAAAAAAAAAGCTTGGATGGAAACATGACTTTTCCTGGGAAGGGAGGGGAACTGCTGTATTATTATTGATGTATTTAATATGACAGATACAACAGCTGTTTGTGACACACCGTAGACATGTAAGGTCCTACTGGAAGCAACCTGTCTTTGTAAGTGTGTGCAAACATCCTGGATGCAGACCATGAAACTGTAAACAAAGGTGGAAAGGTCTGCTTTTGACTAGTAATGGTGTGGACAAATGTGGTATGAGAAAATAATTGTAGCTCTGTAACCAAAAGTTCCCTGTCTCCCAAGACTACCCCCAAGAAACCAACTGTGCAAAAGGATGTTCCGCAAGCATTTGAATTTCTGAGTATTACTGCCGCTAATTTTATGGGTTAGCAGGCCAGAGCAAGTCCTTTCCCTCCAGCCTGGTGTGCTTCAGGCTTGTGGATTTTGTTATACACAGCAGTACATAAAGATGATCAGTTGTTTTTGAAAGAGTACCTTTTGCTTGTAACAACTGTGGAGAAACTTATACCAGGATTCAAACTGACAGTGGGATGAAGACACCACTGAGAACAGAAGGAGCTTAGAGTGGATTTCAGCTTGGGTACTTCAGTTGGTACCTAAGGACCGATGTGATAAACTTCAGCTTAACTGTTCTAATAAGAGTACAGAGACACAAGAACAACTAATAAATACATATAGGAAGTTGCAAATTTCTCAAGAAGCATTTGCACATCTGCTTCTTTCCAGTTACAACTGACGAGAAAAAAATTCCACGCTTGATGTCATCTGCACATTCAGTGCTTAGACTCTCATTGGAATTATAAGATGTGAGATAATATAGGGGGTTTTCACCTGTTTTTGACTGCTAACAACAAGTTACTGAGACTAACAAATGACTGCCTGAAAGATTAGTCCAAAGTTTGTAGTTCAGATGAACAAAAAATAACAAGCTGGATTTCCCTTCCAGGGAAAGTGCATTGCTTTCTTCTCTATCAGGCAGTGTTAGCTGCCATCATGCCTTGACATTCAGGACCTGAGCTGTGTGCTGCTTTGTCTCACCTTCTGTGCAGAAAAAGCAGGTACAATAGCTCCACAGGGTTTATTTTTAACCAGATTATTTATCTTGCTCCATCTGTTCAAAGCAAACAAACATTGTGAACAGGACAGGTAAGAGTCTGGGCTAGATGTACGGAGGTGGTTACCTCTGTTCTATTTTATGCAACTCCTGATCTTCCAATTTAATAAACAAGAATTTCTTTCAAGCTCTGTGCAAGCATTAACTCATAAACATACCCATGAAGGAACAGGTAAGAAGCAACAATTTCACAAATAAGACAACTCAAAATATGTCAGTTCTGAGGGGGAAAAAGTGTATTCTTAACTTGGGCTGGACAGTTTGAGCTAAAACTGCCATGCGTATGGCAATTGAGGTTTTTAACCTGGGTTAGTAGTAAATGAATACTTAAAAGGGGAACTTGAGGATAAAACCAATCCCATTCCCTGTATTAAAACCCCAGCTGACTTATCTTTATCTTAGAACAAATGAAGAGCGTATTTTCTTCTCTCATTCTTTCTTCGGAATGTAAGCACATCCTAAATGGAGGCAAGGAATGTCAGAAGTAGCTACTGATTTGACTATGTTTTTATATGTTGAGTTTGAAGTAGCTTAAGAGAAATTTTCAGAAATGCTGTCTCTGACTGTGATCGTATTCAATATAAACTGAAGGTTTATGGCCATCATGGCTTCTTGGCAGCCAAAGACATCTCTGAGGAAGCTTCGGGGAAAATTACTTACCCTTTCTCTGAAAAGCAGAAGTCAGATAAAATGCTGGTGAACTGTGGACTTCCCTTCCCTAGTACTGCTGATAACAGAGGAGAAATAGCTATAATTATTTGTTCCTTGCCAGCATGTGTACACCCTGAAATCAAAGTCCTGTCTTCTCTGAAGGGCATACTTGGAGTGAACTGTTTCCTACAACTGAGATCAGGGTTTCCCCCACCACAAAGTACTCCTTTTATCTTCATTTTTACGTGCAGTGTCTTCCAGCTGAGAAAACCCCGGCTCCTTTTGTCCACCACCACTTAACTCTTGGTAGACCTAGTTCCAGATTCTCTGGAAAAAATGTCTATTTGATTTTCACTGAGACTCAAAAATCCTGGTTTAGGTTTCACAGAGACTTAAAAAATTTGGACTCAGTAAAATACCCCAACACATGTGTCTACAGCCATGGAGTGACCTCATGTCTGAGCTAGCCTGAAACTAGAGCTTATGACTTGTTAAATTAGTTCCCTATGATGTCTACGCATATCGTCTAACCCACCACCTCTCTTCAAGAACGAGGAAATATTTCCCATGTCATAAACTACCTTTTTGGTATAGAGCGATCAGATTTATAATTGTCTGAAAGCGGAAGAATGCTGTTCTGCTATGGAGCTTCAGCTCTGAAGGTCAGGAGGAGAAGGGAGTAGATATTTCAATTGGTAATGACAGAAAATACTCATTCAAATACATTCAGCATGTCAAGTGGCATTTTAAAAATCCTTTGAGGGCAAGATGGACACAGCTGCAGGCAACTGCTTTTGTCTGGGCAGGAATAGGGCACAGAGGGGTCACATTTGCTCAGGCCTGAATCATCTTGCACAAATCACACAAGAAAGATCTTTCTAAAAGCTTCTTGAAAAAGATCAGATTTGACAACCTCAAATTCAATGCTTAAAACTAGGACAGATAAAATCTCATAAGTTTAAAAAATAATAATAAACAAATCTTTGCAGTAATTCAAAAGGATGCAAAACCAGAGGATCTGTGTTTCAGGAAATATATTTTAGTTGCTGTTGCACGTCATGAATAACCGTAACTTCATAAAAAGTCTTTTCCACAGTGGTCCTCCCAGTTTTCTTCCCTGCAGACAGCAGACCAAGAGTATTCAGGGTCAGTGGGCTATGTGAGGAAATGACTCAGAGGAGCTTTGTGAGATTAAAAGTTGGAGTCGTTTAAAAGCTATTTTCTGTTCCAAATAATAGTTTCAAAGTCAAATTTTATGTGGCACTGGGATATGCTTAAGAGAAATGTTGGTTTTAGATATGACGCTTCCTTCATTATAATTACCTCACTTGTGTTGAGATTGACTGCTTTGACAGTGACACGCTGGCTGTAAGTTTTGCTGTGTATTTTAGTTCTTTTATGCCAACACACAGGTAAGTAGTTCTCTCCACCCCCAGTGAAATGTCTTTTACTTCCCAAAATCAACACACACATTAGCACTGAAGTCAGAGCAGCCACAACCAGTATTTTAGCCACTGCAAATGAAAATAAAACCCAATCTGATATGGCAGAGACTGCAATTGCTAAAAAATCCCTTTGGCAATTTTCATGTTAATGACCTCCTCTGCTCCTCTCAGAAGGTTATGGCCTAGCAGCTTCCAATTTCTTCACTCATCGCCTGCCTAAAATCGTGCTGCCTTTCTTTAAAATGATTCTACGACTTTTCCCTGGAATGATTAATTTAACAATACTCTACTCTTCAATGGTATTTAAACACACTTAGACATGCTCAAGAATTAACCTTCATAACCTCCATTATGAATTCATGAGTATCATACTTACTACACAAATTAGTTACTGTTAGATGTTCAAACAATCAATTTCATGCTTTCTGTTATGCTTTGGGCTTACAAAAATATTTACAGAGCTCACTCATTATCTTTTCTCAAATCTGTCATTAAAATTTTTTTGCCTCAATACAGGAGCCTTGGCAACAGCCCTGTTCTGGCTGCCCATCTCACTGATCAAAATTGCTTCACTGTTGCCTTAAATTCCCCTCCCTGACTGCATCCATCTGTTGTTTCTTGTCTTACACCTGAAAAGCAATTTGGGGCAGGATTACTTTTCCATTTCAGATTTTTATTGCTTCAGTCACGATGGGATTGTTTTCTGTGACGGAAATTCCAACATGCAACATGCACAGTAGTGAACAAATGGGGAGACAGATACAAAAAGGCTAAATGACTTGTCTAAAGTATCCTGTGATGGCTAGGAGTCAGGGCACTGTTCATCTTTCTGTGTTTGCATCGTTTTTCTCACAGTTTTCATCCTTCTCATTACAGAGGAAGTCCAAGCATGCTAGCAAGGATCTAATAATTCTAGCAAGGGTCAAATTTAAAAAAGGAAGGAAGATTACAATGGGTAATTCTGGGGAAAGGGAAGAGTTACTCATCCAATTTTCCAAGAGCTTCAAAACTCTAGCAAAGCTCATCTAAAACATGTCATGGGTGCTTTTAACCACTAGGAGCCGTATTCAGACCATCTCCCGCCTCTAATGGACCTGGCAAATTTTAGCATTGAGGTCAAGAGAATAGTTGAGATCTTCTGTCATCCAGGGCTGCCAGATGCTGCAATCACCTACACCTCATCCATCCTTGTGTTTGGGATTGCCAAGCTTCCAAGACTTCCAGGAATGCTCGACATGTCCCAGCCTGAGCTGAGACATAATCTCTGTTATAACACCAACTCCAAAAGGTACCTACCTCCAGTCTAGATTTCCTCACTGGCCCAGTGCGATCTCATCACATCCAGCACAGCCAGCCAGTATTGACAGACCTGGAGGGAGGGGAGGTGGTTCCACTGAATCTTACACAAAAACTTTCAGCAAAATTTGCAAAGAGAGGGCTGTAAGCCTTTCTGATTCTGGAGGGGTTTGTAGCTATAACTCCTACTTCTCCGGAAGTCACTTCAGCTAAAGGGCCCGTTCTGTGTAATGACCCACCCTGTTTTCACAAAACTGGGCTCCACAAAGGTCTGGAAAGGGGGCAAACATGGCTTGGCNGGCCTTTCTGATTCCGGAGGGGTTTGTAGCTATAACTCCTACTTCTCCCGAAGTCACTTCAGCTAAAGGGCCCGTTCTCTGTAATGACCCACCCTGTTTTCACAAAACTCTGGGCTCCACAAAGGTCTGGAAAGGGGGCAAACATGGCTTGGCTAGGCTTGCTAATTGCTATGGGCTAATACACTTTTTTGCATTCGGTTTGCCTGAAAACCTGATGACATTGAGTGTTTGACTGTTTTAAATATTCATTCTTGAGTAGCTTGAAATATCTCTTTTGGGAGATTTTGCACTCCTGTGATATTTGCCATTTACAAAGCTCAGATATCACAAATTCTGTTAGAAAAGTATGCTAGGTCAGCTGCAAAAAGACTGGAATCTCTCTATCCATTCCCTGTTTTACCAAAAGGGTTCAAAATAAGAGGAGCTTAATGCAAAGAATCCAGATCTTTGCCACTTTTCTCAATCAAATTCTGGCCAGTCTAACCAGTTTTCACACACACAAGTTTGCAGGACAAATTCACAAGCTTGTATGGAATTCAAAAACTTAGGAAATTATTTAGAAAGCAAAGCTTTTGATCACTTTTTCATTATCTAAGGAAGCAAATAACAAGCAAATCTGCACTTCAAAAAGCATATGCATTTTTTTAGATATTATGTCTGTGATTTATTGTAGCAACTTCCACAGCCACGCTGCATTGTCCACCTTCCTGGAAGCTGTAACGTATCATCTCATATGTCCCAGCCTACTACAGGTGTGAGTGAGGAGGATTAATCAGTTGACTCTCTGAGAGGTATTTAACTTCTGTGTGATGCAACAGGATCACAGTGTTGTGCAGTTCTCATACCAAGAACAAGCACTTATTAAACACCTAAATAATCTACAGATGAAATTTGGTCCCATAAGGTTTAGAGTTCAACAGGTGTAAGCCAAACACTGCTTGCTACAGTTGCAGGTATGAGAAGCAGCAGCACTGAAGCCATCTTTAATGAAGTATGTGGCATCAGAGTGACCAGTGTGTTACAGTTTGAACATAGGTTTGAATCTTGCTTAGCAAAAAAGCTGGAAGTCAGCTGGCTCAGCCGTCAACTGTATCCATTTATACCTGATCATTTAGGCTAAAGACCCATAGTTTGCTGGGTATGCTGCTAGCTACGTCTCTCTCGTGTGCTAGTGGCTACTGAAATCGCCATGCCTTAACCCTGCTGCCTTTGGCATACCACAGTCGTCATGTATGTTACTGAAGTGTAACAGCTACATAAAACAAGCTGGTTGTACATGAATTAACAGTTCTGTGTTCTTCACCTGCAAAGACTACAGAGCCAGAGCTTGAAAACTGTTGCGCTGGGCAACCAAACCACGAGAACTGAATAGGTGGGACCAGTCCACGGTGTGCGGCAGCAATGTGATGGATGCACACTAGCCAAACAACTCTGTGTCCACTACACGCTCCACATGCATTTTCAGGGCTGGACCCCCTTTCCCAGCCTGTCGTATCACCCCGAGCAAACCATTCTACCTGCCTGCCACAAACTTCTCCTCTGTAAAATGAGAATGAGAAAGCTTCCCTCATCCACGGGGATCAGTTCCTAACATATTCAAAGTGCTTTGAGAACCTCTGATTAAAGGGGTAAATTTGGATGTTATATTAAGTAGTACATGAGTTATTTCAAAGATCAGACTGCATTTGTAGCATGTGTTGTTGACACACTGACAGCCTTTTCTAAAAGGAAGCAGCGTTATGGCTGTGGACTAGGTTTTTCTAAACTGGCTACACAGAGAAGTCTTTCTAGCAACGCGTAAAAACTTGCACAAGTAATTTTTGAGCACCAGCGAATCCTGGTTTCCTGGAGACTTGTTCCCTGATTGGCTGACTTCCATACCTAAAGAAGCAAAATCACCATGTGTAGCTTTTCCCACAGTAGCAGCACCTACATGATATCCCTTCCACCTGGATTCTCTAATGACACATGAGTTTCCAGCCTCTGCTTCAGTAAGTGAGGTTACAGGTGCTTTATTTTCTACTCATCGGCCTGTTTTCACAAAGGTGGCATGAACTTCTGTTCAACATTTTGCCTTTCTGTCATATTTGACTGAAAACAGATTTAAACATTATTAGCAAGAAAGAATGGGGGGAAATCCATCAGGTGCCGTGGTTCTGCAAGTGTCCGTAAGAAACCAACCAGAAAGGAAGCAATTAAACTCCAGCCAGCATCAGAGAAAGATGGGAAGACAGTTCTCATCAGACAGAATGCAAACGGTCTGACAGTAAAACATAACAACTGTTTCACTCTCTAAAGGTCTCTTTCCAGGCTGCACAGAACATCCAAACGCAACCTTTTCCTCTGTAGTCCAGCACTGACTGGATTTCTTGCTCAGCTTGCATGTGTTGTTGCTGTACTCAGGAAGCACCTAAGTCTTTATCTGCTCTCCATGACAAAAAGAAAGAATAGATAGGTAGATTTGCAAAATCTGCTTTTTATTTTCCTGCTTGGAGAAAATAAATTATGTAGAGGGGGCACGGAGAGACGGGCTGACAACTTTATGAGACAGCAAGAAAACCTCCTTTGGCTACATTCCCAGTAGAAAAACATTCATTGTTGTGATGCTAATTATGTCACACACATCTGTACCTTTTTGTGCTTTTCAAGGAGTTAATAGTTGCTGCCACCGATCCAGTTCTCCTGGAACTAGCCTCCCTACTCTGTAGGGTTAATGTTTGCGAACAAATGCACAATCATTTGTTTGTGCTCAGCTGCATGGACAATGCAGACACAGTTATGTGCAAACAACACCTCGCCTTGTAGGCAGCAAGTCACATGCCAAACATGAAGCGTAAGTCATGTGCAAACTCATCTCTGGCCCTTGTCCAAATCCCTGCTTACCCTCCCATATACAAATATATAACATTAGATGGCACTGAATACCTAAACCGAAACTCTTCTTAGTTTTCTTGTAATAACAGGACGCAGCTCCTTTTGGTCTTAGCCAGCACACAGGTGGGAACAGCCATCTTGGTCCCAAATTACAGGCAGAAGGCAGCACACTGGAGCATCTTACTACATAACTACAGCATCTTAAATAACTTCTAGCACCAGTTCAGAGACCTCCTACCCAGGCTTGGCGGAGCCTGGCCCCCACGGCCTAGTAGTCGTGGGTAGCAGGTGGCCTGAATTGCTATCTTGAACTCAGTATGCCACATTATTCCATCTGTCATAGGCACCATAAGGTATGTCCACCCTATAGATTAAGCCTGCCATGCAGGGTGAGCTGCCCAGCTGAGGCTGTGTCTGCTCGTGAGTTCCTCCAGCCCTCATTGCTCTGTCTCCTGGATCACTGAACAGAGCTAAGCTCAGGGATCAGCTGAAACAGAGGAGGCAGCAGCTGAACAGCCATTAGGAGCAACTCAGTGCCACCCCAGCCCACCCCACCGAGTTCTGACCCTGGGGTCTCCTAAAGACTTTGACCCTTGGCTAAAGGCCACTGTGGCCGGGGGGTGCAGGTTTTACAGTGTCATCAGCAGGCCCAGGTTTAATCCATGATGTGAACACAACCATAGTAAGCAAGTGGGTGAAGTCTTTAAAGTTGTATATTATAATTAAATATATGCAATTATATATATTTGGACTCATTTTAGGATATAGCCTAAAAAAGAAGGTAGGGGTGATTCAGTGTGTTTTCCAAACTGTACATACAATTAGCAGCACTCGGGGTTTTAGGGAGGGGGAGGTCACTGCATGCCCCACTGATAAATCTGCCTGCTGAGATCTGGCTTGGAAATGCTTAGTGCTTGTAGTCAAGGTGCTGTTTGTGCATGGCACAAATTGTGCAAGGGGGCCAGCCCAGCAAGCAGCGCTTCACCCAGGAAGGATTGCCTCCAGGCTCCCACGGGAGCAGAGATTGCTTGAACCCATCGCTCAGCGGAGCAGGAGAGTGTCTGAGTGCCATCCCCTCACTTGACAGGCTTTGAGATGTGGTTTCAGTGGGTACTCGCTAATTTAAATATTCTGGCTAGAGGTTGTAGCACTTCAGTATGCTTTTTAACTTCAAAAAAGGCACACCTGACAGCGCAAATTAGTCACAGCTAAGGAAAACCTAAGAAAACGCATTGAAATTAGAGCAAAGACTTGGCTCCCAGGAGAAACTAGTGTTTTCATTAGCTGCAAACTACAGATAAGATTTTTTGACTGTTTCCTATTTACATTTTGAGAGCCAGAATTGCTGGATATTCCCTTCAATCAGGAGCTCTTGAGTGCTTCACACCCCAGTTGTTTTCCGTGATTTCTGCACTAATCACTTCTTTCCTTGAAAATTCAATTCAAGCCCATGCCTACCTCTAACTTAGGGAAGCTTTAAGGATCTGAGGTATATTCTTTTTGCATTAGTCTATTTTTGTATCACTACAAATGTTTTCCTGCTGTGTGGGTCTGGAGCAAAGTCCTTGCTATGAAACTCTTGCCTTCTGAGGTACAATAGAGAAGGAAACCCAAAGGGAAACGTCCCTTTTGCAGGTCATGGGGAGGCCTTGTGAGCAAAGGCACAGCCAAGCTGAAATGCAGATGAGGTCCAAAGGACGCACACAAGTGCCAGACGTGTCCACCTCTCAGCGCTGGTGCCTCACGCTGCAGCTGGAGCAGGATATTTTGCCAGGAAGCCAGTCACCTCCTCACTCCCAGTGGGATTTCCCCTAGTATGCAGATGGCTCTGGTGTGATGCGAAAGTCCCACCGCTTCCTAAGCAATTCCTCATCCCCCTCCTGTACCATTAGCAGCTGCTACCTTGCTGCTGAGGCTGCTCTCAGGTTTTATAGTCACAGCAAAGGGTGCTGGGCGACTGTATCAGCCTTGCCCAGGCAGCAGCATTCCTGGGATGAGCAGGGATCTGGCTACGATAAGGAGATCATAGGGCTTTTGGTTTACAGTCCATCTCTAGTACTCTGCCAAGGAAGGATTCCACTGGGTTATGTTCAGGACCAGGAATTAGACTCTGTTTCCAGATTTTGCCCAGAGAGGGACTCTGAAGGAGGAAAGGATGTGATGGATTTGGCTTTTTTTTGTAAAAGGTAGAAGTTTGTTTTCTGACAGCTGGACTGCATTTAAACAGCCTGGCAAAACCTTACATCAGTTTTAAAGAAACACTTTAATACAAAGTGACTTCTGCTACAAAAATAAAAAAAACACTGGGGAAGTAGACTGGTTTCTATAAAAATATTTCAAATTATCATTCTAGCAGAGGAAGTGAGAGGAAAGTTTCACATTGTCTTCCCCACGGAGAAAATCCATCACCATCTATCACATGTGGTACAGGTGGATGGGAAAGGAGGAGGTGAGCTCCTGCTGGACCAGGACACAGGAGGTCAGGCTCGGAAGGAAGATGACACATTCTTTAGTGTTATGGTATACAGAGGCGATACTTAGCCAACAGTAATGTCCCAACAGCATGAAATACCACAAGTTTTTCATAATAAAGACAAAGCTGAAAACCATAAAGAAACAATTTGTTTAAAGGACAGATAAATGAAATTTGGCCATTTACCTGAAGCCTCATATCAATGCATTAATCAGGAGGAGAGCAAGGGATGGATCCGACAGTGGAGGAAATGGACAGTGCCAAAACCAGTTCCGTGAAGATAAATCACCACAGAGGAAAAATATGAATATTAATTTAGTAATGACTATTAATTTGTGTGTGTGTGCTCTTTAGGGGCTTGAGATAAATCCTGTTTGGGGTGCATCTGCCAGAGTCCTGTGCAGTGCTGGGGAATTTGCTCCTGAAATTCAGGGCTGAAATCAGAAACTGTGGTCATACATAAAAGAACCTACAGCTATATATATATACAAAGTTTTACACTTTGGAGAGGCAGCAAGCAATGTCTGCAATAGCTTTAAGTTGCTTAAACTTTTTAATGAAGTAGGCTGAAAATATAAGGTGAGGGAAATGGGCTGGAAAAAGATGAATGACTCTGGACCAAAGGGTCTGAGTAAGTTGACTGAAAGTAAGGATTTGAGCTAGAGATCCTGAAAAGACACTGGAACAGGCCAACACCTGGGAGATTTCCTTTCTTCACATATGGCTGATCATGACTGTCCTTTCCACTGCAGCTGAGATGGCAGTCTTCTACCTGAGTTCTTGCTGTAAGCGTGGTGGCTCATTCCTGTTTTGCAAATGTGTTTCTTTCCACCCACCATGAACAATTCCCTCCATCACCTCTCACATGGCTTTCGGCCAAGCCCTGGGAGATGCAGCACCAGATACTTCTGGTTGTGAACTGACGCATGATGTGCAGAAGCACCCAGTATGGGCTGTGCTGAGCTACCCGCCAGACCACCTACACCCACCTGCCATCCTTCTCTCGCCTTTTGCATGGTGGCCCTTTGGCACGTAGCCTCTCCCCGCTTCCCACACTGCGAAGGGGGGTGATTTTTTCCTCTCCTCAGATCCCTACCCGTCCTCCCTCTGCACAGGCGTCACTGCCCGTTCGCCACAGCAGTACTGGATACCAGCACCGTGAGTAAAAGCTGGGAGACTACCAGCAAAGGAAATGCTTTGAAAATGAGATCTCCTACTTCTGTGCAGAGGAACAGGCTATTTTAGGACCAGATTGTGTTGGAGATATGGGCTGGGACAGGATTACTGCAGCTGCTAAAGGAAATGCTGTTGTATCCAAAGCTTCCCAATAAGCAAGGCAATAGATGTTGCATAAAGAAACGCTCCAGGCTCATCGGTTCCTCTCCTCCCTCTTCAGCATGGCCTCTGGATTCAGAAGCGGTAGGCAGGAGTTTCCCCAACCACAGAGACCACGGCTGATTTACAGGAATGTAAGGGAGCAACCCCGCCATTTGCACCTTCCTAGAAGAATAATAATTTCCACGCAAGCTCCTAATTACAGCAGAAAGAAAGGGTTGTCCTGCTGTCAGTCTGAGAGCAGCACAAAGGAGCATGGTAACGGACAAAATTCCAACAGTCCTGGGCATGTTTAGCAACATTGCTGAGAAAAATCCCATCCTGAGCAGCTCCCAAGGAAATCACACCCCCTTGTCTGCCTGAGATTCATTGATTCCCCCTCCAGCTGCAGCTCCCCAGCCATTTAAATGACATCAGATAATTAAACATACTATGAAAGCAGCTACAGTGCGTGTCAAAGCTCTATTGGGTTTCACCAGAGATGCTTCAGCTGAAACCTTCAGTTCTTAAGTTTTCTCATAAGCAGCCTGTTGGGACTGGCAGGCCGCATACTTTTGTCATCACCTGTATCTTTAGTACATAGGTCCCATCCGCCCAGGCAGCAGCCTCTAGCATGCAGTACCCAAAAGCAATCCTGTTAGCCTGACTTGGTGTATACTTCTCCAAGCTGCATCTCAGTGCCACAAGCAGGAGAAACTGCAAGCCGCTCTGCAGAGCCCCACGGACCTTTGTCCGTCATTGTGCTGAACAGTCACTCTGAGAATTACCTACAGATTTATTACCCTTCAATGTAAGTTGAGAAGAACGTTGCTGTCTCTATTCTTACAGAGATTTACAGCTCATTCTGCCTAGAAATGGGGCTTTTTTCTTTTTTAATTGAGTGATCTGTCTTTTGGGGAAATATTTTATTTTGTGCAGTGTGTTTCAAGGTCTTTGACTGTGTCACTTCCACTTTATTTAGCTACCCTGTCATACCAGTCTTGTGTACTCCCTGCTCCACTATCCATGGCAACCTTCATGGCTCATACATTTATTTTTCCTTTTACGCATCTCCATCATTCTTCCCAAACTGACTCTCGAGACTGAAATGTGGCCCTAAATTAGGACTTATCTACATGGGACAGTTTTCCAGGGATTTTGAGATAACTCCTTTCTGTGGAAAGACTTGCTGCAGCATACATGTGCACAGCTGGGAGTTATACCGCTGAGCTGTCATAGTTCACTGCGCCTTTGTGCCACAATAAATTAGTACGAGCACTAACTCAGAACAAGTCCTTGGCTATTACTGGAGAAAGGTCAGTTAAGAACTGCGTTCACTGTGTGGCTGCATCCAAAAAGCAAACATATATAAGGGGTGGGATGAAGGGTTATATAATTCAGTTACACAATGTATGTGATTGCTGTCATCAGATGACTGTCTTCCGTGCTTGTTACTCTATTTCAAAAATAAATAACAGGACTGGGGAGTTCAGGGACAAGCAACATTCTTGCAACGATGAACAAAAAAACTAAAACAAGGATTGGAGCCATTTATCTGGGAAGGATAAGATGTGATAAATCAAATAATGAACTGTCTAGGACATATGGATTAAGAATGCCTGTTTTCCCTTGCATATAATAAAAGAGCAAAGTGTCATTCGAAGAGATGAGAAATAGCAAATTACAATTTTACAGCAGAGGCCCTTGCTTGACATAATTACAAACCTCAGAGCTCTGGAATTTACTTAAAACCCAAAATGAGAGAAATCTTGATGTGGTAACAGGAAGATATACAGTTGCAACAATGAAAGCTAAAAAAACCAGAAGGGAGATAAATGCTTCGGTATCTATTATATATAGGGAATTGATATTACACCATCAGGGAAAAAGATATCAGTGCTTGTTTCCACCCTCTACTGATGTAGTAAAAACCCGCTCAGAAACAAAGCTATCGCACCAAACAGCCATGCATCCAACAGTACAGTGATGTCTGTGTTCCTAAGAAACAATAACAGCACTGAAGGCAAAGGAGCTGCGTCTTATTTCCAGAAATGTGTAATGTCTGCCTGTTGTTCCCTTGCTGATACTTAGCATGGCTGCGCACACTAGACCCACTGTTGAGAAACAACTTTCAAAGGTGCCAGTTCAACCAGTGAAAAATATTATGTCTGAAAGAGCTCAGATTTGGTGAACTTTCATCAGATCTGAATTCCAGTTCTGGTTGCCCTGGAAACACTGGGATGCTGAAGACACCTCATCTCATCTCGGGGCAGCTTTTCTGAGGGGTTTGCTCAGTGCCAGGAGCCTCAGCCACTGCAGCACTGGCTGAGACACAGATGAGAGCACTGATTTCACTCAGCAACTGCAGGGCAGGTCAAATTGCTCCTTCCTGGAATTAATATTGGTTCACATCCAGCCCAGACCTTTTAAGTTGAGTTTTCTTAGTTCAAATACACATCTGTGCCATACAGCAGCTTCTCCTGGCTTTGAGTTACTCCTTCCCCCAGGTGGGTGCAGACACAGCGTCTCTTATTTGCCCTGACAAAGCGGCAGAGGGAGCTCAGGCAGTTCAAACATATCCTAAAAGGAAGTGAAAAGTGAATAGCCTCCTGGCCACCTTGTCATGGTTTGCTACCAAACACACAGCTGTTCTCCAGTTGCATTGCAAGATGGAGCCAGACCAACTATTCTTCTCAGCTCTGTTACCAGTTTTCCACCAATCTTCTTGGTTGCCTGGCCTCCGTGCTACATGAAGCTGAGAAACTGCAGCATTTATAGATTTCCTTAGGAGTTATGAGTGCTCAGTGCCTCTCGGACCAGGACCCTATTTTATTCTGCTCTAAAGGATGATGTTTTGTGGCCAAGTTTCTCCCTCAATCCCAAGGTTTGGCAAAACATTAATACAAATTTATGCAGCCAGTATCTAAATCCCCAGATTACAGGGCATTCTAGGAGTTAATCATAGAAGCATTTAGGTTGGAAAAGACCTTTAAGATCATTGAGTCCAACCATCAACCTAACACTGCCAAAACCACCACTAAACCATGTCCCTAAGCACCATGTCTACCTGTCTTTTAAATACCTCCAGGGACGGCGACTCAACTGCTTCCCTGGGCAGCCCATTCCAATGCTTGACAACCCTTTCAGGGAAGAAATTTTTATTAATATCCAATCTAAACCTCCCCGGGTGTAACTTGAAGCCATTTCCTTTTGTCCAATCACTTGTTACTTGGGAGAAGAGACCAACCCCCACCTGGGTACAACCTCCTTTCAGGTAGTTGTAGAGAGCGATAAGGTCTTC
>RSEF01000002.1:156337786-156361068 GCA_003993805.1 Himantopus leucocephalus | reverse complement strand
CCCCCCCCGGGGCCGGTCCGGTCCGGTCCCACCGGATGTGGCGGGAGGCGGCCGAGGTGGCGGCGGGGCCGGGGGTGGCGGGGCCGCGGCTCGGCCGGGCGGAGCGGGACGGTCCGTAAAGTAAACAAAGGGAAAGGGAAGGGAGGAGGAGGAGGAGGTGGTGTCGGTGTCCCCGTCCCCTCGCTGCTGTGCCCCGGCCTCTCTCCGGGCGCGCTCGGTAAATCAGCGGTTGCCTCTCCGAGCCGGGGTGGGAGCGCGGGGGAAGTGGTTGAGGTTTCTAATTTTTGTGCGTGTTGGGGTTTTTTTGAGGGGGTTAGGTTTCGGTGTGGGTGGTTGTTTTTTTTTCCCCTCATTATTTTTGGTTGGTTCTGTTCGCCCGGCGGCGGGCGAGCGGGGCGGTTTGATGCAGAGAGCAGCAGGGACGGCCCTTCGGTCCCGTACCCGGGCTAACCCGGGGACAGCTTCCGAATTCCGGAGCGAGGAAGGGGGGGGAAGCAAGTGTTCCTCAGCGTGGCTTTTGATCGACCCGGCTGGTGCCACACAAGTTGGATTAGGTAGAGGAGCCTTTGCTCTTCTTGAAGAAATTTGATATTTTTTTTTTTTCCCGGTTGTGAACCCGATTTTGGAGCGCAGCGAGAATTGTACTTCTGCAGCTGTAACAGAGTATCTTTCTCCTCAAATCCCTGGGACTAATCTTGAAGCATGTGCTGTATATCGCCAATTCTCGCATCCATTCTCTTTCCAAACCTCCTTTGCTCACATGATGCTTTTTTGGAACAAGGAGTAGTCTTTCTCTTCGTGTTCCCCCCTGCCTTTTTCTTTTTCCTGGCTGAAAGACTGTTCACTAGGTTGTTTCTGTGTGTTAGTTGACTTGCAGTCAGTCTTAAAGTGCTCTGAAGGCAGAGTGTATCCTGCAGGCCCTAGCACCAATGTTGGACTCTTGCAGCGTCAGCCTGCAGCTCAGCTTTTGGCAGTTTGACCAGGATAATAGCAGTGCTGTCGTAAAGGAGTTGAACAAAAAGTTCACTCGAAAGGAGAAACACTTGGGGATTCATATTGAAGTATTTAATGTAAATGTTAGCTTAAAAGTGAAATAGCGTTGCAGCGTCCCTTAAAAATTCAGACTCCTTTGGCCTTTGGTTGTTTAATATCTTTTTTTTCCTGTGTTAATTGGGAAAGTCCCGCGTTCCTCAAAGCTAATCTGCCTTTATCATCTCTGATTCTGTTAAACCTGGGTAAGGTCAAGAGCATAACTGGATTGGGGCCAGAAAATATTAAATGTTACATAGTTATTTGGAACAGCTTGTTATCTTACTGATGTTGTCCATGTCCAGAATTCCACCACTTCCTTTCTCCACCCGCCTCCTTTTTTGTTACCTCTGAAATCAGGCTGTTATCCTACCTCATATCTTTGTTGGAACACCTTTGCCTGTATGGTGTGATTTGCAGATGGGGGCCACAGCCTTTGGTTTTCTTAAAGCAAGGTTTATGGCTGAGATCCTGTAAAGAATGTGTATGTGTACCTTTGAGATCAGAGCCCGTGCGATAAATTTAATGGACCTAAAATCTGGGGTACTGGTAACAAAACAAAGAAGAAAAAAAAACCAAAAGAGGGAGGAGACACTAGTTGCTGGGAGACATTTTCTGTCACAGGACTGTAAACTCTACAGGCTATGCAACAAGAGAAAAACAGTTCTGAAATTAATTTGTCTTTTGTACTATTATGTCTTAAATCCAGTTTTTGTAGAACATGGCTTGGATTGATGTTTGTGTTGGTCAACCTTTTTATTTTGCGGGAGGGTTCAAATGTGCACGTAAAAGGAAGATGAGATAGTACTTACTTGTCAAAAGCTCTAAACTTTATTCAGCCTTAGGTATTATTAAAAGCCCTAAGCATGTGTAGTTGACAGCAATCAATCAACTAGTAGTGTATTGGAGTACTTAATCCAGAAATGAATATTCTTAGAATAGCACTCTTGTGTCTTGGATGTGTAATTTGCTGAAGTGGCTTCAAAAATTGTTTCAGCTTCCAGATATCTAGTGATGTGGCTTTGCTTTGAAGTATGTTACATGTTGTTGAAAGGGCTCTTTTAAAAAAAAAAAAAAAATACAATGGTTTACCACATGGTGGCTAGTAGTCGAATGGGGGGAATCTTGGTTTTGTAAATTCCACCAAGCTAATGGATATTTGGGGGGGTGATAGGAGGAGAGAAAAGCAGGAGAGCTTTTCAGAGATTTAGTAAACCGGGTGGCTTTGGTTTAGGAGATTATTTTGTATTTTTTTAATGTATATATAAATGCGGTGAGTTTTTATTTCTTGCCATTTGTATAACAAAATGATCAGTTTTTTCTTCCCCTCCTATGGATTGCTGTGTGTAGCAGTCTTGTCTTTCATATGATGTAACATTCATACTAACAATACAGGCTGTTCCCGTTCCTTTCATATCTCTTGGGATTTGCAGAAAAGTCTTTTTCACTATGACAGAGAACTTTCTGTGTTCTCAACATATAGTTTTGAGTAGGACACAGTATAGTAGCGCATTGTGTTGCTGGTTGTTCTTAAATATGTGTATTCACCTACAGGTTTTTGACAGCTGCCTGCACTTGTGTTTAAACAATAGTCATCTTTTGCAGAATATTGGTAACTAAGTAGGTTGTAATTTTGCTGTAAATCTGTATATTCAAATCTTGTATGTTTTTAGTCTTGCATAATTTTTTGTCTTAAATTGAACATTTGTACCTTCACATTCGATGTAGATTATTGCATAAAGTGCCTCTGTATTCTCACATTCTGGACAAATTTCAATAAATCGGTTGAAGGTGTTTAAAAAAGGGGACTCTTATGCTAGAAGCTGTACTCCAGATCTTTTTTCCTGTTACAACTACCACTCTGGGATGCCAGCAGTGAAAACTTGGGTTTTATTTACTTCTTACCAGTGAGCTTAGGAGTCCTCATTTCGGACAGCTGTCAATGAAAACTCAAGTGTGTTACTGATACTTGGCTCCCTCAGATGTGGGTTCCAGGCTAAATCTGGTTTTCCTCTCATCTGGTGTTAGTGTAATTCCAAAGTTTGAAGTACCATTGCTGAGTAACATGAAAACACGGACCTATTGACTTAATTTCTTGAAAAGGTTTTAATTAGAGGTCAGGATTTTAAAAACTGCAACAAACAGTTGCAGTTACTATATCACTTTGAGCTCTTGTATGAAGTGACAGCAGAAATGATTTAGGAACTCTCTAAAACTCTCATTTTGAATGTACTTATTTAGCAGCTGAACTACGGTGATTCTTGTCTCCCTGAATGGTAACTTCTACAGGATAATTATTTTTTCCTAAAAGCTGTCCTTTTTTTTTTGTTTGTTTGGAAAAACCCTAGAATTTCATGCAGATTAATGCAAGATTAGAGTTTGTAAATTGTTAGCAATTTCAAGTGAGTCTCTTGATTTGTATATGACTGACACTTAAGAACCTCTGAAGTCCAGTGTGTTCTACCAGTGTTCAGTGCATGTGCTTTATTGTGTCTGTTAGAAAGACGTGAAGTTTAAAGAATGGGAGATTAAATGGAAAAATGTGATACCCCGATAGATACCTGGTTTTAAATAGTCTTTTTAGTGTAGGAGAGGAAGAACTTCTGTGGAGATGACCGCATAGATCTTTCCAAAAGCTCTCATTTTTCATGTCCTGCCTTCCATATTCAGGCAGTAGTTGATGGCTAATCAGATAAACTGTTGCAGAAAGTGGCTATTTAGGGACCGAACGGCTTAAAAACCTGCAGGTTTTGTGTTGTATGCTTAACTTTTTATTTTCCCTATCCAATTCCGTTGTAACTTTGTGTTCTTCCTGAGGTAGGAGTTTGCTTGCTCAACATCCAGTGTTCCTGACACTGGGATGCAAGTTTTGCAGCTGGGGGGACTTTTGAGTGTTAGGTCTTTATGAATAGAAAATTTAAAAAGAAACCCAACTGCACACAAAAAAAAAATATTAAAATCAACTAACCAAAAGCACAGAAAACTTCAGATGGCTTGATCTGTTTTTCTCTTTTTGTATTAAAGCAGACACAAGAGAGAGTTGTGATTACCCAGGTGTGTTNAGATATTAAAATCAACCAACCAAAGGCACAGAAAACTTCAGATGGCTTGATCTGTTTTTCTCTTTTTGCATTAAAGCAGACACAAGAGAGAGTTGTGATTACCCAGGTGTGTTGGGCTGAAAGGTGTATGGACCACTAAAACTTGGAAGGGGATGTTTTGAAAGCCACGTCAGGGGGATGTCTTGTTGCAGGGAGTTGATGCGGGGAATCACATATNTGTGCTGAAAGGTGTATGAACCACTAAAACTTGGAAGGGGATGTTTTGAAAGCCACGTCAGGGGGATGTCTTGTTGCAGGGAGTTGATGCGGGGAATCACGTATATGGAAGAAATGGTGTCAGAGATGGCAGGAGAACCACAGCAACAGAATGCTCTCTGCCTCTGACAATACTTGAAATCTGGAGATTAAGAAGAAATTGGAGAATCATTTCTGAAATCTCATTTACAAGGTTCGAATGCAATTTCTGTCAAGTAAAAATCAGGATGGAAGAGGTAAATAAGAAAAGCTGAAGGCAACGGGCTTTGCTATAGAACATCTGATGGTTCGCTTGCATCAGTGTTAATTGTGGGTACGTCTAAATTTTGTTCAGGTCTGCAGCGGTCCATGGCTGAGCCAGTAAATCTCTCCTGTATTGCATTTCCTTTGTCCCCCATAACTTCAAGACTTTTTTTTTTCCACACTCTTAACTCTCTGTGTTGTTCCTCCGCCCCTTTTTTTAATAAAGTTCAGAGCAGAAGGGGCATGTAGTAAAAGTTTTAGTAGTTTTTGTTAGTTTCCTATTGCGCTGAAATACTACTTTTTTTAATCCTTTTTTTTCCCTGGGAGTGGGAGCTGACAAGCACTCAACTCAGTTTTGTTTTGCTGCAGGGTTCCAACTTCTTACAGTGCAATAGAGGTCGGTTTAGAGCTTAATCTTAAAGATTAATCTTGACTCTTTCCCTGCCCATGGAACTGTAATTTAACTCATTTTAAGACGCTGGACTAATTTCCTTCCTTTTCACTGAACGTGTATAAGCAAAACGTGTGCATCAGTTGTCCTGGAGACAGGAATGGGAGACTACATGTTCCTTGCCGCTGCTATCATTCTGAGTATGTTGATGAACAGTAAATTTAGAAGCATTTAGACAGTGTTTATGTCAAGAGTCCTTAAATGAGGCACTTCTCATTGCCTTTGCAGGGGTTGTAGAGATACAGCCGAAGCTGTTCTCACTGTTTGGGACAGTAAGAAAGGGGTCAGAGGGCTCTACTGACGGCGAACTGCTCCTGCTTCCTGCTGCCATGCTTGGGGTTTTTCATTGTTTACCCACACATGAAAATGTGCAATTCCTGCTTTTGTTTTATTTCGTTTTGGGGGAGGGGAGAGGGGGCAGACCATCTGAGGCTATAAAGTATCTTTGGAAGGCAGAGATCATTTTTCCTTTAGTCCCATTAAAGTTCCTGGGAAGGATTTGAAGCAGCAGCTGATTTTTTTTATTTTTTATTTTTATTTTTTTTTTAATATGGGAAGGAGGAGCTGTTACTCTTTCCTGTTTTCTTGCTGCTAGGATAGCAAATAATTTGGTTGCAAGGGGGTAGCAGAAGTCTAGTTTCGCAGGAGCTCAAAATGAGCTAAATGAGATATTTTGCAGATTGGGATGCACCTCTTAAACCAGGCACCTTGCTTTTTTCCCCAGGGCTTTCATAATGCTGTAAGGAGTCTTCACTGATATAATCCATGGGGCGTACAGTAGCCAGTAAGGTCTTGATTCCATCTACATTTGATAATTTCCTAGCTGTGCCTTCAAGATTACTGCTACTGAAGATACTAGGAAGAGACTTATAAATCCCAATGACTGAGTTACACCCAGTGGTGGGGATTTATATCAGTCAATAACTGTTTCATCCTGTCTGCTGTAAGTTTTATGTTCGGCGTGAATGCTGAGGCAAGTTTGTCCTCAGTAATACTCTGTAGCATTGAGATTCAGAAATTCTGTGATCTTTAAAAGAGAATTTCCTTTTACTGATTTTAGGCAATCTTTTAAATTTTTTTTTCTAGGAAAGATAGTGTAAAAGCATAAAATCTACTGCCATTTTGTTATTTTTTACATAGGTATCTGTTCTTGATTTCCTTTTTTGGACTAGACAGCCATAATCTTTCTGTCCTTTGAGGGAAAAATTGTCAATGTTCTGGTTTAGAATATTGGAATTTTTATTGCCCACTTTTCTCAAGTAAAGGAGAAAAATAAAGTTAGTGTTTAAAAGGGTACAGTTCCTTTTTATTTTTGGTTAACTAACCAAGCTGTTTCCCAACTTTTTTTTCCCCTGCTATTTCTCATCCACTTTTCTTCAAGCACAGATTCCTTTTGCTGGTGAATGAATGCTCTTGTGGTTCTTTTATGCCTGCTTATGCCTCAGGTTTTAGCAGTCTCCTCCTTCATCCCCTTTGTGCCTTTACTGATGCTCTTCTGTAGTGGAAGCTGTTTAAAGGCAGGGTTACTTCTTCATAATTGATTTTACAGTCTAGGCAGTAGCACACAAAAGTAACGTGTGTAACAGGTACCTTCACAGTTCAGTTGCTTGAACTTACTTTTTTTTTTTTTAAAGAGTTAACCTTCCTACTTCTTTAATTAAAGTCCTTGCTGCCCTTTCTTCGCCCTTTCTTCACCCTTTCCCCCAGCAAGTTCCAGAACTTGATGGAGGTATTCTTGTATTCTTGCCAGTGCCTAAGACCTCTCGTGCCTGATAACCACTGATTTTGTTAACCAGTGCTGGAAAGAGATAGGAAACACTGATACAACCACAGTATTGGAAGTCAGGAGGCAAGAATTTTATTTCTGCCTCTTCTGTCGCTTATTTTTTTTTTCCCTTTTGATGTTGGCTAAACTAATTTATCTGCTGTGCTGTTGTTTATTCCCCTTTAAAATAAGGACAGTGCTTTGCTCAGGCTTCATCCACTGGCACATAAACATATGGCAGTTCTGAAGTGCTTTCTGTAGAGGGGTTTGAGGTACCCCTCACGAGGAAAAGTAGAAACCATGATGTTGGATCCAAGTTGTTAATTTAAGGTGCTGTCTTACTGCTTGAAATGAACCTTGGCATGGCCATTGCAATTAGTTCATGTTTGTAAGTGTACTTGTTAGCCTCTCATGATGCGTGACAGGGAACTACATTTGCATTTATTAAATAAAATGCATTTTATTTAATAAGTAGGAACAAAAGCTGGTCGAATATATATATATATATAAAATGCCTGTCTCTCTGAGATGAGCCACCAGTTGGAGGGTTTTAATCTCAAGTTCCACTTTTAATTGTATTGAAGGCTGTTTAATTGTCTTATGTTTTTAACTAGTTTTCTATTGCCAGCCTTCACCCAGGAAACCTTTACACGCTGCTGACATGTAAGGGTCTCTTCCTTGCAGTGAAGCTCTTTGCAAGTGTTACAAATTACAGTTTCTGTTCTTACTCTTGTGTTAACAGCACCATTATGGGAATGCTGTTAATTAATGGCTGAAGAAGTAATTCTGAATTTTTATCAGCTCTCATTATCTATTTCAGGCTTAAGCACTATATCCTAGAGGCTTCTAGATTCTGGTTGGTTTATTAATTATCTTGTCATTTTCACTGTAGTTTGTATAAGTCACAGAGCTGGCTGTTTTCTGTACTTGTTCTGGTGGCTCTCAACTCCACAGCCTCTTCCTACTCCGGGTTTAGTGCCTTTTGAATTTTGTTGTTCAAACATCTGCCCAACACATACTTCTCAAGCTCTACAAGGGCTGAGTAAGCAGTGATGTGCAGGTTATTGATTGACTGGTGCGCAGTTTGGGATTAACCTGGTGCTGCTGGTGCAGAAAAAGGCGTGCTCTACTGTGGTGTAGCAGGGGCGTAAATACTTGGGGTAATAGTTCTACTGGATTTGGTACTGGTAGGATTTAGTCTGAATGCTGTGTTCAGTTTGGGGCACTGTACATCGAGAAAGGATTTTCCTGGTTTTTTTTTTGGATGCTGTCAGTAGCACATCGGATACCTGAAGAATACACCACACAAGAAATGAACAAGTTAAGAGGTTGACTTTTTATCTCCTTGTAGCGTAATGCGTGTGAGTAACTTAAGAGTACTACAAGGAGGAAGAAGATAAAGGCTTATGGGGACTACAACAAGAAATAGTTGTCTTAAATAGTGGGACTGAAGACTTGAGTTACCTGGGGAGAAAGCCACCTAATGCTAAGAGTAACAAACCATTGGGATAGATTAGGGAGGGGACTGCTGTCACTGGCAGTCTTTAAGAGCAAATTAGACCTCTGTCAGAAAGGAAATGGTGTTTGTCCCCACCTCAGGAGTGGCAGGTTGACAAGGTGACCTCTTGAGTCCTATCCAGCACTGATTTTGGTGATGCTAACAGGTAAAGGAGGTGGGGTTGTTATTTTCAGGTTTATGCCAATAGTCAAAAGGTAGTTGACAGTAATCCCAGCAACTGATAGCTTTCTCTGAGCTCTTGTAAGCAAGTCCTCTCTGTTATCTTGTTGGCTGTTGCCTGAGACTGTGCAGCTTTGATGTAAATCTGTTGCAGGCAAAGCATCTTGTATCTTCTTTGTGGAATGCCGTTCTCAGTTACGGCTGTAAAGGTCACGGAGAGAAGATCCTGTCCATAAATGAAACTGTCATGCTCTTCTATAGATGCAGATGTGACTTAGATATGGCTTGAAAAACAGAATTATAAACTGGTTACTGATACTAGAATAATTACTTTAGTTGCCAACTTGTCATACACTTACGAATTTCATGGAAGAAGACAGGCAAGATTTCTAAACTTTGTAAGCAAAGTCACCCTAGAAGATGACTTTTCTTATTCCTGTTTGTACTGCCCTTTAATGACTATATTTTGTTATGTATTAATAAACTGAGCTCTGCTTTCAGAATAATAGGAACTTCTGGTGGATCTATACTTTCTTTTTATGTCTACCTTTCACTCTTTAGCATGATAGCTTGTATTTTGATGTTGCACCAGTAGGCTTCCTTTTAATTGTAACTCAAATCTGGTTTAAAGCAAGTCAAAATGTTTCTCAGCGTTTTGTCATGGAAGGATTAAGTCACTACTGAGATTGGGAAACAGAATTAAGTAATCTTGAGTGAAAATGTGTGTGGAGACGAATTCAAATGTGATCTGTGTGCCTTTCTGTACTCAGTACAGCCTCTGCTGGAAACTAGTATTAATGACGCACCCTGCATTTGAGATGTTCCTTATTCTTTCATAAACTCATTGATCAGATAGCTTTTTAAACGCTATCTTAAAATTGAGAGGCAGAAGCTGCTGGAATTAACATTTTAGTGCTGCATCTGGGCTTTCAGGGAGCCTCTAAACTAAAAGGTGGAGCTAAGAGTGTATGTTTGTGCAGCATGTATAAACTCTTACAAGCTGCTTGCTATGGTCTGGGGAACTAATAGTCATTTAAAAAAAAAAACCTCGTGTGGTGTGGAGGCAAAGGGAAGCCTCTTGCTCATCATTTCTATTGAATTCTGTTTAATCAGTTAGAAAAGCATCTAGTCAGTCTAGATACTAAATGTTCATTATCAGGATAATCAGATAATTTCAGACTTATGTGGATTTCTTGTTTAGCATTGCCTTTGTAAATTGCGTGATTTTGCCCGGGAGGGGGGGAATCTCTGAGGAGGAGGATAGCGTTGTCATTATATACCTTAGTGCACATGAACAAAAATTGTTTTGGACGCTTTAATCAATGGTTATGAGGAAAAATCAATCCATTTCCAGAAATGAATAATAGTCCTTTTATTTTTGCCGTGTATTTTGATGGTACACTTCAAGGATTGAAGCTTATAGGAGAAATAGGGGGGGGGAAGTGTATGTCGTGCCTCTCTTGTGGGAATATTTTGACTTTGTCTCTTCTTGAATGTTTTGTGAATATTAGATTGAATTTATTACTTGTCTTTCTTGGGTTGTGGGTGGAAACAAAAATAACGTAGTTGGAGCCCCTGTAAAACTTAGTCAAGGAATGGAGTCAAAAGAAGGAGCGGGATATAACACACTTGTGTTCCATCTTCTGCCTAGAGGTTGCATCAATATTTCATTTTTTTAAGAAATCGAGCTTTAGTAGTCTGGATTTCATTCCCTTTTTGTTGGAAATTTGTTGGCTACACAAACTTAATAAACCACCAAGTGGATTTCTTTAGGAGATGAGGCACCTTTAGACGAAGATGGTGTGCAGCATAGATGATTAATTCTCAGGTGGGGATTTAAATGAAGTGAAAGTTTAGTTGTGTCACAGGCTACAAGCCCCTGCTCGTTCAGCCTTAGTAGAAGGGGGAGCCTTTCTTTGTGCGATGGCAGTACTATTTGTCTCACGCTGTTCCAGTGCTTTCAACAGCTGGTTTTATGCCTTGCTCTCTCTTCATCAAAGTAGGAGAGGGAATTCTTAAAGACAGGAGTGTGTATCGTTGGCTTCATTTTACAACAGAATCAGCTTTTTCCTCTCTTAAAGGCAAACAAAACCTTTAAACTGTTTCATGATCTGAGAGGAGTATTGAACACGGGAGCTTCCCTTCCTAGGAAGCAAATTTTGGAGTTCTGTAATGTATTTATCTGTGTGGCTTTTGGGAGATAAATGGGGATTGCGTTGAAGTTCGTTCTTTCAAAAGTCTTTGTTACTTCTGTTGAAATAGATACTGAACTACAGTATTCTAAAGTGGGAGTAGGAACATTGGTCGTATTATAGCAAGCAAGAGATCATAAAGTGAAAATGCTGGAAGGGTGAGGACTGCAGCAAGTTGTGAAAATAAATCTACATAAAGCACGCTTGCTTTAATACTGTGCTCTTGAAGTTGATAGAAGTAGTAAAATAAGGCAAGACCTCGTGGGTTGCTGAGTCGAGCTCAGTTTTGGAAAGGCAAGATGAAAGTAGTGAGTCTTGCGAAAGGATTTGAAGCATAGTTGAAATGAAAAGGGGAGGGGGAGACTGCGGTGCCCATGTGTGTATAATGTGAGTACTTAATGCACAGC
This sequence comes from Himantopus leucocephalus, assembly GCA_003993805.1. Taxonomy (NCBI): domain Eukaryota; kingdom Metazoa; phylum Chordata; class Aves; order Charadriiformes; family Recurvirostridae; genus Himantopus; species Himantopus leucocephalus. The sequence goes on along the minus strand of RSEF01000002.1, from coordinate 156,349,986 downwards.
TGTCACTTGAAATATGATAGTGTTTCGGACTGAGTCTGCCTTACAGCAGTTCTAAGCGTTAATGTTGAAGTTGTGTTCTGTGTTGTTGAATCTTTGTCTTTATACCGGATTTTGTATGATGGCCCTTATGAATAGGACGGTGATAGTAAGTATGGACTCCTTTGTTTTTTGGTGTTTTTGATATGATACGGAATTGAGATCTTTGTGAAGTTTGCCCTTCTTCACCCAATTAAGTTATAACAATCTTGTTACAAGTTTCTGTAGAACTACAGGTGGTGAGGCTGATGGTAGCCATACAGGTATGTTTTGTGGTTGATACGCTTGGGATCTGTGATTGGGTCCAATGAGTCTGTTCCAAATTCTGCTTTATGGACTATGTTCTTCTGGTGTCCAGGCCACTAAGTGATGTTAAGATCAAGTTAGTGCTTTTGCACCAATTATCCCAAAACACTAAGGGTTTCAAGACTACTTGTGTTCATGCAAATAGTGCCTTTGAGTCGGTCTAGAATTCAGTAACTGCCTTGACTGTTCTGGGACTTTTCCTGAAGTCTGTAGCTCATTTGTTAGTAGAGTGTGCTCAGGGCTGTGTTGTACTAGTCTTCTGCATAGGTTTCTCTTTGGTGCTACTGCTGGAAGTGTTCCAGGCAGGTCCGTTACCCTCATTGCTGGAGGTGTAGAGGAGCTGTGTGTATACAGTTGTTCACACAAGATACAGGAAAGTATCTAAAAACCTGTATGTACTGTATAACTAGCAGGAACAATGATACTGCAGATAACTTAGTTATAATTACGTCTCACCTCTGCTAAAGAAAATATTACTTGTGTCCAGAAATTGCTGTTACTGTTCTTTCCCTGCACTGGCAGAGCTCTTGAAGTCCTTCCTGTCTGCTGTGAACTTTTGTGGAGTTTTCCCTGTGACTTACTGTAGTGCCAAAGGAATCTGTGAAGAGTAAATTAATGGAGTGATGAGAAATGGGCAAGGAGGACAAATATATTGAAGAACATGATCAAAGAGCATTGAAGGTAGCCAAAAACATAAGGAAGGTGAGGAATGAGCTCCACGCCTAGAAGACATTTTAAAATTTTTCTTCTTGGATACTAGTATTTGATTTTAGTCTTCAGTGATATGCTCTGTCAAGAAATCAAACTGGAGAGGGAATGGAATGATACGGGAAGATAAAACTTAAAATTTCAGGCATTGTATATGGAGGTTTAGATCTACAAGTAAGATGCTCTATCTTTCAATTGAAAAGCAGGATTATGTGTGATTTTTAAGAGGAAAATAAGGTAAGACAGAGTGATAGGTAAAGCTGAGTAAAAAAAGAAAAACAGATAAGGAAACTAATAAAACTGGAGCAAGTGGGCAACTTCCAGCCGTCAGTTGGAAAAAGTCTAAAAAGGAATAGTTTTGCACCACAAAAAATGTGTTAAACTTAACATTTAAATAATCTCTGTTAACTGAAAACTTCTCCCTTGTGGAGAAAATAGAGAAATTTCAAAAGCTATGAAAAATTCCCCCCAGCAGATGTATTTGTTTATTTTTACCATTTTGTAAGATATGTATAGATTATTTTTTTTTACAAAAAGTTGAAATAAAAGCACAATATTTTGCTTAACCCAAACCACTTGTATTGAAGCTCCTTTTGACCCCTTTAGAAGCTTTCAGCATTTATGCCAATTAGAATGAGACTAATTGGTGTTTTAAGAAGTGTTACAACTGGTCAAACTTGAGTTGAGCATAGGAGAGTTCTTGTCACCGATTGCTTCCTGAGTAATTGATGAATGAATGAAATCAGTAAGTAACCTGTGGGAACAAATCTTGGGAAGGTGTGCCAGGAAACGGCTCTCGGTGTAAGGGAGGTGAAATGATCCTGTGTTTGGGTCGTCTCTGACTGCGTTACTCTCTTAATAGCTAATGACCAAAGGAGAGGCTCTTTATCTGTGCTCTCGGGTTGCCATCCAACATCAAATCACAGTACCATGTGTTTGTACACTGAATTTTACACACATGGGTAGTTCTGTTGAAAATCAGTGGGATAACTTGTGTGGAAAATTTAGCATGCTTGTAAGCGTTTGCATTATTGACGCCTAAGCAATTAAAATAATATTTTTCTGGTATTTGTGTTTGGTGCATTTTTGATGTTGCATGTAGGTAAGTCCCATTGTATTACGCACACAATTATTTTAACAAATGCTTTAAGGGTGCTATTGACATAACTTCCCAGAGTGGGGAAAGGTCATTACTATTGGCCTCGGTAATTAAAAGTAGATTTTGCTATATCAGAAAACATCTTTAATTAAATGAATAACTGTGCAGGTTTCTAAATCTGAGAAAGTCTCATGAGCGATTTCCCTTTTCATAAAGGAATTGTCATGATGTCATTCCCATTGTGTTAATCGTTGGTGTGTTCACGAATTGTCCCAAATCATGACTAATTCCCTAAAAATATTCAGAGCAGACGTGATTCTAGGGAGAGCTGTCGTTTGCCACTCAGTCTGGTGGAGATAATGGGACAGCCAGCTGACTTAACAGATTCTGTGTTAACTCTAAAATTAGTGTTTCAAGGCAGTGCCGTTTGTCTTACATGCCACCATAAAAGCAGTTCTGGTTCTCGGTGATATTTTTCCCAATAGTATGGGGGTGCGTTTCAGGTGAGTGTCTGTTGCTCGTTTCTGTGGCTTACATGTAGAAATGTAATTATTTTGGTTTTCTTATCTTTTCGGTTTATTGTAGCTTAGATGAACACTTAAAATAGGATTTGAGTGTTCTGTTTTTTATTAAGAAAATCTCTGCACAGTTTCTTGTAACTCTTTTGTGTTACTTTATCTCGTCAGATTCTCTTCTCTTGTGGAAATCTTTCGGTGGCCTTTGTGGGTGGGAAAAACTTAAGTAGCTAAGGTGAAGGAAGGTTCAGAAACAGTTCTTAAAAATTGATTTCTAAGTGCCTAATATGTAAGCTTAGTCTGTCTGCTGGTACTGCCTTTGTCCCTGTGGTATACATTTGTTCAAGAGGCAAAAGAGTGAAAACAGCTAGCAAAATGGCAAGGCCAAGTCTGTAGATAACTCAACTCTGGAGTTCTTATGGTTTGATCATTTCATTTAAGCTATATCTGTATGTGTTTGTTACTTCAGCTAAAATCTGGCCTGGCTGTCCTATGATGCACATACCCTAAGGAAATAAATGCTTTTCACTATTTCCTCTCGCACACTTCCCCCCCCCCCCCCCCCCCCCCGGAGGGACGGGAACGACTTCAGCAGCTCCATTTTGGATTTNATCTGGATGCTGCTAATGTTTTGAATCGTTCATTGGGGTTTTCAATACTCACTGAATTGTTGTTTCCATTAAATGTGTGTTAGCTAGATGAAAGGCTGTCTTCGGAATCCTTCTTTAACCCTCCTTCTTCAAAATACAAAAACCATACAACTTGTGAAATTTTTAGTTTACTTTCATGGGACCTGCAGGATTTCTGGCCACTTGCTTTGTAAGAAATCTATTTTGCCTTCAGTTGTAAGCCCCTGGCTTCTACTTCTACAGACTTCTTTTGTGGGTTGGTTTGGTTTTGTGGGTAGTGTAGGTTTTTTTTTTGTTTTTTTTTTTTTTTTTTNGGACTTCCAGCTAAATAATCTGCACTTGTAAAGTCGGGTATGTACTGCAGCTCCTTCCTTTGGAAGGTTATCTTGTCTTTCATAATAAGAATATCAGTTATTTGCTTTTAAGTTTGTTGGACATTTCACTACTTTGATGTTAGGTCAAGAAAATATCCTAATCGATTCTAACTGTTTGTTTCAGCTTTCATGTTTCATCCTGTATTGAGCACCTGCTGCTGAGAGCTGGAAAGTCTACTTAAGGTATGTGGAACGGCTAATGATTTCGCTTCCGCGCGTTTTATTCTGGGTAAAATGTTTCATGTTGAGATTTTTTTTTTTGTTCTTTCCTTGTAATTATTGTTGAAAATCCTGATATTTAAACAGTTGATGCTAAACCAGAATTTCTTGGTTTATCTTTTACTTGAGAACTGGCCTTTCTCTGACATCCCGTTTGTGGCCCTTCATTCAGCCTGAGGGGCACAGCGGTGGGTAGGCTTGCGCAGCAAGTAATTTATTGTGCATGGGAGGAATTGGAGGTGTTCCCTTGCCTACCAAAACTACTTAGCTGGAAATTGTCTGACCAGACCGATGTGCTAGCTTTGGAGCGAGATAGTAATGATTGTCTCTTTTCACATTCTGCTTTTCTGTAATACATAAAAAATTTGTTTCTAATCAAAGTCTTCACTTGGCCTAATCTTAAATAGCTTTGCTATAAGCAGCAGTAGAGAAGTTGGGTAACCACAGTATTCTTTGTATTACAGGAAGCTATCGCTGTTCTATTTTTTTGAGTCCTGGTGACACCCCCTCTTCCTCACAGGGTGAGGTTATATTCACAAACCTCAGTTTTATTCCTCATTATACTTGGTCTTTCTGACTTCTGCTTTTATTGGTGCTGACATATAAGGATGTTTGGAATATTCTTACATTTGAGTGTGGTTAGAATAGCTTGTTTGATCTCTTCTTTTTTTCCTTTTTTTCTGGGTTGGTGTTTTTGTGTGGTTATTTTTTTTTTTTTCTTTCTACAGCCTTCTCTGTGGTTGGTGGTTTGGGAGCCTGTTTTACCTCATTTTTTCTATTTCTTAGGCTTTGGCAGGTAACAAAATTCATCGCCTGCTGCTTCAAGAGCACTTTTGCATCTAACTTGCTAATGTGGAGAACCTTATTTACAACTTCTATATCACCTGGTTTAGATTATGTTAATATTCTCCTTGCCTGGGCTGTAATGCACTTGAGAAACAAAGGAGGTGGCTGTGAGCATTTCATGTGGACTAGGCTCCTAATGGGATTTCAGACTGTTATCTTGCAACTCGACTTCAGAGTATTGCCTCTCCAGGATCTCTCCATATTTTCACCTTCAGAAAACAGCAGAGGGTCACTCCTGACGTTTGCAGGGATAGCTGTCTTTATTCTTCAGTAGCTTTTTTTCTGCACTCATTACTTCATGAGTGGTCTGGATGTAAGTCAGCCTTTCTTAAACTTCAGTTTTCAAGTTTATGGTGATTAATTGCTTCTCCTTTCTGATTTCTCCCTTCCCTTTTCTCTATGGAATGTTTGTGTTATGCAATTAGGTTTTTTTTCCAAGGAATTCCATCTACTTTCATCACTCCAAGGAGTAAGTTAAGTGGTTTAAAAAATAGTCTTCAGTTTTGTCACCTAAACTGGAAAAAAAACAAAAGTACTTCAGTTTGAACAAAAAGCACCAGTACTGATATTTTTATCAATTAAGACTAAAATTTGTTGCCTTGTGTATCATGTTGAATCTGAATTATGATTCATATGGAACCCCAGACATTTTTAAAATATTTTTTGAATGTGGAAAACTAATAGTGTGACAAATCCAGAAAGCAAGGGGAGGGGGGCAAAACAGCCTCCCCCCCCTTCAGTTTATCATATATAAAGGCCTACAAATCAGACCTATGATTTCAGGTTTTTTTATGTTTCCTTTCATTTCGTTTGACATTTTAAAAGGAACAGCTATGACTGTTGTGATGTCATAGGCAAAAAAGCACACTTGCATGATTTGTGAACTGAAGCCATTTGTTCTTTGGTGTACATGGTTTGTAAAAGGCTGAAGTGAGTCATATCCTGGTAAAACCATGACAACTAAGTATTTATTAGTTTGTTAGGTAAATATCTTGCAGTACCTTCCTAGATAAGGCTTTATAGAAGACCAGCTCTGTGAATAACAAGGCTGTGAAATATAATGGCAAGTAAGACGAAGAAACAGCGAAAGATCTTAAATGTAAATCGCAAGTACTTCTGACTTGTCAGGTTTACGTTGAAGTATATGTATTTTTTCTGGCTGGGGATTTGGTAGGAGGAAGAGATTAGTGCTACTTACTCTTTGAAATTGGTATTGTATATGCAAATACTGGAATGACAGTTCCAGTGGAAATGACAGAAAAATTCACTGAATTCACTGAATCTCTTGCTTACCCAGCTGCTTTATAAACTGTTATTGTAAGTCTTGTATTCATATTGCAAGAATTTAAGCTCTTACGTGTATCATAATGGTGTTTTCATTACACAATCACATACTTTGTTTCACAGAACCACTGCCCTGTTTGGTACCAAAATCATAGTTGTCTATTCGCTGCACTCTTCTAGCCCCTCTCTTACAGGGTGGATTTTTCATGTTATGTTTGCCATGGTAGTGCTGGCTTTACCTATTCGTCTTACGATATTAGTATCTGTATTGGATGGAGTCACAGAACTTAGGATAAAAGGTTTTAATTTTAGGCGATGCCATGTTTTGTTGTAACACTTAAAATTTCTGCTCAAAGCAGATCTCTCACTGATTTGAATAGCACCTGGAAGTACTTGGCAGTTCTGTGTTTAACCCCCTGGATACCAAGGCATGTGTCTGTGAAAGAGAAAAGCATGGTGTAACTCTGCTAACATCATCCAGAAACCCTGAATGCATAGATGACACTTAATTGCTTCCGCTGATAAAGTATTCTTTGTCGTCTTCCTGATGCTGATTATTTACTCTGATTATTTATTAGTGAATGCAGAAGACGTGTATCAATAGGAAGGGACTATGAGCAACAGTTCTGTTTAGCTTTATAATTCTGACTTGCTCCTCAGGCCAGTCTTTATGCGCTGCATTGGTGCAGGGGTTCTGTAGGGACATGTAATTGTACAGCTATTAATTGTGTGTGTGTTTTCAAAGATGTCCAACGGCCATTGACAGTAGGTGGTGCTAGCAATTCCACCTAACAAGCAGCTTCCAAAAGAAGTTGTCCTGATTGTATCCCTACTTCAAGTGACGTCAGATGCTTTCCAACTTTACGGTTTTATTTCAGTTGAAATTAAACTAGTATTTGATGAGCAATCTTGTTGTATCCAGCATAGCACTTGTTTAAAAACAATATGGCAGATCAAGAAATTAGTGTTCCTTTTTATCTCTTGCAGTAAGAAATGCTTCTCTAATGAAGTCTTTAAAGATCCATGGTTTCTGTATATTTTGGATGTTATGCTTGTAATCTTGTTTTAATATGTTCAGGGCTTTTCCCTTCTTGGTACAGAATCTCTTTCAAAAGATTTCAGTTTGCACTTAAAACTGTAAAGGATAACCACTCTACTCTCAAGTGTCAAGATAATTAACGTATGTTGCTTCTTGCCAGTAACACCTATGTGCTTATAGCTCCTCCTGGCTTCTGAAAGTGGAATTTTGCTGGGCTTGCTCTCTGTGGTTTGTTATTCTGGACTTCTGGGGCAGTTGAGAAAGGCTTACTTTTCCACCAAGGTTATGGTGAACTTCAGCTTCCTCCAAGCAGGCTGGGTTCACACGTGTGTGCGAGTTCACCAGCGGTTCGGTGCCGAGCATGCTCTTCTCTCTGGCGGGATTCTTGCTGTGAAGGGCTCCGTGCTCTTATCTCTATTGGCAGGCATCACCGCAGTTTTAAAAGCAATGAACCTGAACGCTATGAACACAAACCATGCCATGTGGTTTCTAATGCCTTCCTGAACTCTGTCCTGCCCTTTGCTCAGCATAGCTGTTCTTCCTCAGCCCGTCCCCGGAGCAACTGTTGTCTTTTACATAAAAGTGAGCGAGCTGGGGGAAATAAATTTTGGTGCTCGTGACATCCTCCTTGATTGTCTCATCCCTCAGTGGAGTTTAATAAAACCTCAGCCTGTTTGGATTATCCTAGAATACATTACCGAGGTAGAATGAAGTAGAGTTTTAGTCTTCCCTGTGGAGGTGCCAGAGGTCTTCTGTATACCAAAACAAATTATTTGTTTTGGTTGCTAGCCCTTCTGGTAAAAGTGAATAGGGAAATAGAAAGCAGAAAACAAGGTCTGACTCTGTAAATAGTACTCCTTTGTAATACGACTTGGATGGATCTGCGGTAGTATGTTCTGATGATGCCAGGAGTAGCCATGTAATGCTGCTGCTACCTTCCAGACTCTTTAAATTGCAGATTTCTGAATGATTGACTTGATTAAATATCCGTGAAGCTTTTCCCTGTACATCAGGGCATTGGCCTGTATGTTGCAGCATAGTTTCAGCTTGGAAATGTTGAGACCTTTTCACAGAATATATTCTTTTTCTTGTCTTGGGGCAACTAATTTTTTTCTTCATCCCAGCCCTGCAAACACAAACCTGTTCAAATTTGTGCAACCACGCTGACATGTTAAAATCAGTAAGAGTAGTTCTTATATCTGAAGTCAAGCATGTCTATACGTATTTTTTTTAGCTATTATGGTGGTGTGGGCTCTTACAGTCGTAATGAAGGTGGATGCAACCCATTTTATTGGTCTAAAAAGCAAAACTGTTTCACTATGGCTATTCTGTTCCATCCCACTAATGTATTTATCACTTCTCTAAAAACAGACTTAGAGCTTTTGGGAACGCAGGGTTATATTTGCAGTAAAGTTCGCTGTGGCTCCATTTCTATGAGAAAACTTGGCTTGCTTGCTGGTAATGTGTAATGGTTGTTTGATCCTGTATTTTGGTTAGTGGGTTAAGGTCTGTACTGCCTCTTAGTTGCTGGAGGAAATGCACAAATCTGTTTAACACCAGCCTAGGAAAGTTTCTAAGAGCAGCAGGTTATTCTGAATCATTCACCAAGACCGTTCTTACACAAAATAATCAATGATAACGTGCATCTTGCTGCTAGGTGGTAGACTTTTTACCTTTCTAGTGTGTCCAAACTTCAGACACTTAGCGGATCAACTCCACATCAGCCTTGCACCTCGAAGTGTGTTACCTTCCTGCTCATAAAAAGCAAACTTGAAGAGAATTTTCTGAGACCATCAAAAAGACAAATTCGAACCAGACCATAATTTTTTCAAGGCTTGAAAATTTCAGTTTTTATCTGTNGAACCAGACCATAATTTTTTTAAGGCTTGAAAATTTCAGTTTTTATCTGTAAACTGAGTTAGACTTGCCAGGCTTCCTGTTATCCTTCGTGGTAGTGTGTGGTATTGGTGTAGCATCTTGAGTTGCAGCTGTAGACCAGGCTGTAATGAGTGTCCTTAAAAGAAAAGGAAAATTAGTGGATACAAATGTACTAATAAGTCATAAAATACTGTGGAAAAAATATTGGTCCTGCTGCCTGTCAAGTTGGCCGGCAAGTGACGACCCGAGGGTTGCCAAGGTTGGTTTGTGTGTACTGTAGTAAAGGAAAGATCTGGTTTTATTTCCTGGCAGACATTCACGGAGAACTTCCTCTGAAGAGGAGCAGTCTCGAGTGCACTTCCTGAACCTTGTTTTAATTAGCAGTGCCTGAGGTGCAGGGAATTTCACTCCTCAGGAAATTCGGGGCTTATAAATAATGTGCTGAGCTCAAAACGGGACCTGATATTCTAGCCTAACCCTTATCAGCATTGTTGAAAGTGAAAGGATTACTTGTCTCCCCTATGTTTGGCACCCCTTGTTCACAAGTCCCACCATGATACTAGGTTTTTTTATTTATTTTTCCCTTTTTGTCAGTAGTCTCAATAGTTCTTGCTCACTTTTGATTCAGTAAAACCTCCAGATTTTCTGTGGTATTACTGTCTTGCTAGTAATCCCATTTTGTGTACGCACGGTTGGTTATTCTTACCTAGTTGTAAAGCTGGTGGAAAATCATGCGATACAGTGTTAGAAGCCTCTGATGTGACATCTTTCCTTCTCATGTATTTATAAGGTGCTTTACCAGTTACATGCGAACAGCCAGTATAAATCCTTTCAAATTGGCCTGACTCCCATTTATGTCTAGATGCTTGTAGGTAATTAGGTTTGCTTATTCTCTTATTTCTTTGGGACCTTGAGTTGTGTAAGTCACCTTAATGCATCATAATTCTTTAGATGCCGATTTCTTTTGAACCTGTCAAGTTTTGGTAATAATGCCGTGTTTTCATGTGCTTGAATTTCATTAAATCCATTTACAGTAGCAGGAATTGGCAGAAATAGTGGTTTATTTTTGATTATATTGTGTACCATCCATACATACTGCTACCTTGGGGTATAGAGCAGATGACTATCAGAAGTGACGTGATTTGTTTTGTTTATTTCTTACTGGTAACTATAAATCAGTCCTTTTTTTTTTTTTTTTTTTTTTTTTTTTTTTTAGTTGTTTTNAGCTTGAATTCCCTGGGCAAGAATCTGGACAAATGCAGCTTGGGCAGTGTTTCCTTATGAAGGAAGATGAAGAGGATGCGAGAAGGCAATAAGAGTCTATAACTGCACCCATAAATGAATACATTAAATGAGATATAATGTTGTGTACCAAGAGGGAGCCTTGATTGCCTAGCAGCAGTTATTAATAACTGTTCCAGGTACCACTGAAATTCTGCTGCTTAACAATGTGTGGAAGGTATATTGTAACACAGCCCGCTCCCAGCTGTATTGTGGAAGGTACAGTCTTTAAATTGCTAACCAAGATTCCCATGTAAAAAAAAAAAAAAGTAATTTCTTATTTTAGTAAAATAGTATTTAGAATGTGGAAGGTAAAAGGGCATTTAAAAAGTCATGGTTGTCAACAGGACTCCACGTTCGGCATTCCAGGCTATTTTTGTATGTATTGTAAGCAGGTGGTTGTGTTGTCATTTCCCTCTTTCAGGATCAGTCTTCTCAGTTTAACGTTCAGGCTAGGATGATAAAAGCTTGGCAGAATCATAGTAGGTGTTATGTTCCAAAGGAATTGGGGCTGCTGTAATCGTGGAGTTCTTCCTTTCAGCCTGTTCCTTTATTCTAAATTATCTCTAAAAGGGCAATATCCAAAAGGAGTGGTAGGCTTTTTCTAGTAGTATAATAGTGTGTTTTAAATGTCTTCTGTTTCTGGAAGTCTTTTTGTGTTGTTTTGCTAGTAGGTAATATTGCAGGCAGTCTAAACCATGTTGTCTCCAGAACAATTCAGGTTGTACTCCTGTGCTGACTGTTACAAATCACTTTACATGTAAATTTAAGTTGGACTCTTATTATGGTAAACATTTCACCTTAGAAGCTTCTGCATAATAATTTTTTGGTTTTGAAAAACACACAAGCAAACAGGATGTTAACTTGCACCTCCATTTGCATGGTGTTAGGGGCTATGTGTAATCCTTCTTTGGTACCTTAAAAAAAAAATCCTGGGCTCAGGATATATTTGTATCCAGCCTGAGCCTTGTACTTCTAGCTCTGTGCTAAATCCTAAACAGATGTGATCCTACAAGCAGGTAGTCCTTAAATAATAACCTCTACATTTCTTTGGGAGGAGGCTTTTTTGGGTGGCTTTTTCTTATTTCATTTTAAGAGGATATCTCCAGGATACCTTGTGTAGATGCAGATAGTCAGTGAAGAATGGGACAGACATCTGGTGGTGGCAGTGAAATCTGGGCTTCAATTCAGAGGTTTCCTGTTCATAAGGTTTGAAGAGAAGCCGACCCAAAGCTACCTGGAAGATTTGCCTGGGGGGGCTGTGTGTATAAACGTGTATATAGTGTGAAACTTCCACCAGTTACTCTCTTGCTTTTTGAAGGAAAAGATGAAGAGTTAGAGCTCTCTGCTAAATCCAGAGTTCAAGTGGCATAAAAATTGCTGAATCCTGATACTAATACAAGGAATTAATATTTTTGATGCTGCTTTTGGTAACAAACACTTAGCTCTGGAGACATAACATAAATGCAGCTCTCCCCCTGGAAAGGAGAAAGAATGATATGAGGAAAAAAGTAAGTTACATTGCTTAATATACTGATGGTCTCTGTATCCATAGTGATGACAGCAGAAAAACCTGCACAGAATGCTGCTGCCATCACTGCAATAATTGTGTACAAGCGGTATGAGTAATATGGGTCAGAAGATGCTGTTTTAGCTTTTCTAGCTAAAACTCCCACTTGAAGGTATCCTCATACAAAGAAAATCTGTGAGGGCCATATTCAGGGGAGCATCACAGATTTAAGAAGCAGCTGAAATGCACAAATACAGAGTTAATTATTCTTTTAGCGTCTAATGCTTTTCTGCATCACTAATTCCTAGTGGGCAAAGTGTGGACAGTGGTATTGAGTGAACACTGAGCAGGTTTGCTGATGACACCAAGCTGTGTGGAGCAGTTGACGCACTGGAGGGGAGGGATGCCATCCCATCCTGTCCCACGTGGAACAGTGGGCCTGTGGAAACCTTATGAAGGCCAAATGCAAACTTCAA
>RSEF01000002.1:156312049-156323392 GCA_003993805.1 Himantopus leucocephalus | reverse complement strand
GATGGAAAGCTTTTGCTTCTCAACCTTGTAGAAGATGCAGATCATCATAACCCTCGCGTTCCTTGTAGCGTGCGACACCCTGGGCTTGTCTGACTAATGATTAAAGAATGGTAGTGCCTTCCTTTCATTGCATGCTTTTTTCTAATTCCTATAAGAATTTGGCCTAAGTCAATTCTACTTAAGATTGTCAGTAAAACCCGACTTCTCTTCATTTAGACAATACTGCTTCGTGATGAAGCCAGACTAATTACTTTATTGCCAGTATTTGGTCATGGATTCCCGTACTGGTTGAGTTTTCTTCTTTAATAAGCATAGAAAGGTTATTGTAGCAAAGAACTTTTTCATCACAAGTAGTTGCAGGGTGAGTAATGCTCTGCAGTCCTGTTAAACCTTTATTTCTAGGGAGGAGGATGGTAAGGAACTGGATGTATTCCTGAAGCTTCTCAGCTTGGTTTCTGAAGATAAGGGGCAATAAGATTTAAGCTCTTCTCATAGGCGTTCTGCTATTACGCTTGCAGCTCAGCAGTGATCTGTTGTCCTTGCTGTTACGGGGCGATACTAGAAGGAAGTGTATTCCTGAAATCCTAGTGTTTTCATCTCAAAAGCGGATTTGTCTAGCCTGTGACGCGATGGTTGGGCAAGATAAACCAAAGAATTGCAGCAAGGATACTTCAGAGCAACCTTTCAGCGTGATGGTAACGGCCGATTCCCTTACAACACCTTGCATTGCCAGTCGACTTGAACGGCAGCTTTTTGTCCGTCCAGGTGTTCGATTGCAATGGTCTTGAAGCACACGGGCAGAATCTAAAGGCTGAATTAAAAGGTCTCTGATTTATGGTTGCGTGTAGCTGCGCCTGTCAACATGGGAACATACGTGGGCTGATACCCATCCCAGCCCCGTACCAGAGGGCAGAGGTACCGCTCAGATGGCAGGGAGTCTGTATCTGTTCTTCACCCGGCAGTGTCGGCAGTGCAGGGCTAACGAGCGTGTCGCTTTTATCACGTGAGTGGCAAAGAAATGGATGATTTGCACCCTGACCTGTTGAGCTGTTGCGAGCGCGGAGGTGGGATGGGCCGATAGCAGCGGTGCCTGTCAGCTCAATGTCTTAATGTTTTATCAACTAACTGTAAGTTTTAGCAGAAAGTAGGCTTTTCTGTATGTGTTTCTAATTCTGTGCTTTCTAATATTAAGGTTTTTTTGCTCTAGTTATAATGGGAGGACTTAATGCCTGGGGTTTTCTTGTACAGCGGCAGGAAAATGTCATTGCACTGTTCCTGTTCTGTCCTTGAAATGAGGGATTTTCACCTTCGTACTTTTGCTGCTAAGTTCCTTTAGCCACATTGCTTTTACTTTTATATTTCTTATGTGTATACACACACTATTTTGTAGAGTATACAATATAAAATCTGTAATATACATATAAACTAAATAAATTGATACAAGGCGTAATCAGCGTTTGAATAGGAAAATGCCTGTTACTTTTTCTTTCTTCCAAAGTCATTTTGGGAGTTGTATAGGTTTCGCTTTGATCTGATACTGAACAAACGTTTTGCTGGTTTTGGACGCGCTGATGTAGTTTTACTGAAACAAGCTGTGTGAGCCGTGTTGGCCAGTAGTGTCGGGCGCGATGCTTCAAGTACCAAGTTTGCACGTCTACACATAATTTTAAATGTCTTTTGTCAGTCTGGAGGTGCAGTAAGGATTCATTTGGAATACTGCTCTCGCCTGTCACACCTCACTTCTTTTCAGAACGCTGGATGTGATATGCTGGTACAGTTTAAGTACGCTATACCTTAATGATTAAAAACATGGTATTACAGTCAGAACAGCAGCGCTTTTTATGGCTGTGGCTACTGAATAATTTCTGTGATGAACCCTCCTTCAGGTCGTTTGGTGATCTTGAAGTTTTCAAAGTACTTATTGCTCGTGCTGAAATTAAACTCTGGAATGTCTCTGCTCCAAAGCTGCTCATTTCCTAAAATTGGAAGGGAAAGTAGTTAATGCTGTTACTGCGTCGGGTGTGTTCTGCAAGGGAGCAGTGACTGTTAGAGACAGGAGCGGCGGATGAGCTGGTCATAAGAATTACGTGAAATCAGGAACAAGCACACCCCGGACACACAAAAAGGTCGTGTTCATCATTCCCATTTCATACTGTAGGAAAAGCCGGGCGAGTTACTTGGTTTTGGCCAGAGGGGCGGCTAAACTGCGCGGCCGTAGCGGTGGGAAGCGGTGGGCCAGTCTGCGCGTGGCCCAGCGGTGCTGCCCGCCCGTCCTCTCAGCAGCGTTATATCGAGCCCTTTCTAGCAAAATTTTCTACAAGAGGGGGGGAGTAATGTATATTTAGTATTTCTATAAATAGAGTGCAGCTCTTCAGAATGTTTTACTCTTTAATACTGCTTTTTTGGTTTTACTGTTTCTGATTTATTTATTTATTTATTACTCCAAGATTTCATCTAACTACATTTCTGTTGTTCCTCTAGTTGGCAACCATGTTGCTCACTGAAAATACATACTAAGACAGACTACTATATGAAATATTTTTTTTTCTAACTGTTAATGCATTGTTTTTATGTTTCCTGGTTAGATGCTAAGTAGAAAATAGTTTTAGTTGTTCAACATTGACTGGAAGGTAGCAATAGATTTGAGAAAGTTGATAGTGTAATACAAAGCAATGATGAAAATAGCGGTAAGCATCTGCTCAGTACTTCTTGCAGGGCATTAGTTCAACAATTTCAAGAAAAGCATAGCAGGTGCCTTAAAGAAGAGTGAGGGAAGAAGAAAAAAAGTATACTTAAGCGCTTCTAATGCTGTGTCATTAGACACCAGTATCATTTAGGTGATGAATGTCGTGTACTGGCGTAAGGCAGTGAAAATCCCAGCCTGTACCTCAGCAAGTCACGCGTGCCCTGAACCTGCTGTGTGGTACCCGGCTCCCTTCTCTTTAGAGAAAGTACTGACGTAGAGAATTGCTTTTCTGAAACATTCATGGTTTAGCAATTAAAGACAAAACAAACAATAATGAGTATGTGTTGATCGCCAACCCAGAGTGAAGTTCTTGAAAATCTGATGGCTGCTTATGGAGCTCATAGAAAGGAATTTGAGGACTTGTTGCACAGAAAGTTTGCGATAGTTCAAATATGTGATTTTTTTTTTTTTTAAACTAATCTTTATCCAGCATAGAAAAGCAACGGCAGACACTCATTCCTGTTTAATCTAGCTTTATCTCCACTTTGGTTTTTTTTTAATGTTAAAGTCACAGTTTGGCCAAAATAAAATAAACCAGGGTGGGTTTGAGTCTCAGGAACAAGTAAAATTCATCAGAAAGGTGGAAAACCCCTCATACTGGAAGCTACACGTTTGAAACTGGTTATAAGATGGGATCATACTTGGGTATGTATTTATGAATAGAGAAGATGCTTACCATTCAGAGGTTCCCAAAATATTAACTTAAGGATGTTTACATTCAGTATCTCAAGTTTTCCATACGTGCTCGTGTAGCCGTGACGGCTTGTGCATCTTCAGGGGAGTGAGAAATTAAGCCAGCTTTGAAACTTGCACTCGCATCTCTTCTGTCTCTCTTCAGTGTGGTATTAGGCAATTCAGAGAAGTTTGGTGTGTTCATGCTGTATTTGGAGAGGTGAAAACAAGAGGGCAGACTGGAGGTAGAAAACCCAACCTCAGCGTAAAATGGTTTTACTTGTCTGTTAAGTGTGCTTGCCCATAGCTTGTGTCTGTGGATTTACGCAAGCTGTTGATACGCTATAATGATTTATTTTAATGCTTTTTTAAAAGAATCAGTCACTGATGCCTTAAGCCAGTCAGTATTTTCCTGCTCAGTGATAGGAACATAAATAAGAAGTTGAGTAAACTTCAGTTCTTTTGAATAACACTACACTTGGGGGAGCGGGAGCCATCCCGTTTCGCCGGTGTGGATGGTACCTGGACCGAGGATGTGACAATTACCATGGATTGTTAGTTTTGTTTCTGTCTCCGTGGTACGTGCGATGCTTCAGCCCTGGTATAATCATATGAAGCAGGAATTCATCTACAACTTTTTGTAACTTAACTACCATAAAATTCTTGGAAGGAGTATTTTTCCTTCTTTTTATTAGACTTTCCTTGCTCTTCATATCCAGTCTGTGCTCAGATTATTAATACTGCTCCAGTTCTGTTGGAAATGGAAATAAAAATACTGTCCTGTTCTTTTCCTCCAATGGGAAAAATATTTCCCAGCGCAGGCAGTAGATGGGACGTAGGCTGTTACCCTTCTGTTCTTGCAAGGACAGTCCACCTACTGTAATGCAATAAAGTTGCTCATAAAATGTGTCCTTTGTGACTGACTGCAGTTTTTTACAGCGTCAGGTCTTTTCAGGTGTTGAACGCTTCCTACTTCCTTATCCGTGTGCACGTACATATCCCAGTGCTTATCACCTGAAGGGAAATACACTCATTCGCCGTTCTCCTGGAAATCTATCCGTACGGTCATTGCTTTGCAAAATCAAGGCCATACTGAAGAAGGGTGGATCCTGAACACTTTAGGTTGTTGATTTGTTAATTATGGCATATTTTTTCTTTGACGTTGGTGGTACAGTGTAATTTGGCGTGGAATTTTTAGATGGACTGTTATTTCTGGCTTTGATTACTACCTCTTTGTGTTCTTTCCCTTTTCCTTTCACTCCTTTCGGGCCACAGAGATGCTGTTTGTTTTATCACTGTGAACTGTTTTGTTTAGCGTGTAAGAGTAGATTATATAAATGTTATAATAACTTGATTTATAAGTTCAGAGCTTTCTGTCAAAACAGCACGTTCCTAGGAATATTCCCAAAGTATTTTGTTACATCTCTCTTTAGTCTTTAATTTTGATGCATTGAAACAAACAAAGAATTTAAACCTCTCTTGCAAGATGTCCTGGAAGAATTGACAAACCCCATCCAAAAGAATTTCTTTGTAAATACCTTATATCAGTGTGTACCTTTGTTAAATGGCTTGTAAAACAAAACATCAAGGTAAATCTGTAAGTTTGAGATGGAATATATTCTGTGCAGCAACGTATCCTCTTTTTAAAGTCTGAAAGGACAAATCCAGTTCTAAAATTACATCTTACATCTGGAAAATGAGGAATAAAATATTGGGGTCTCTTTCTGGACATTTATCTTATATGGAGAGATATATATATTAAAAAATCTATTTTATATTCCATATATCTGGAAATCTATCTGGACATTTATAAAAGCATCAACTCTAACTTCGGATTTTTTTTTAAATCAAGTATTTTGCAGGTGACAGAAAATTAAACAATGGAAGGCAGACACACTAGAGAAAAAAGCTTAAAATATTTTTTTAAGTCCTCTCCTTTTAAATACTGTTAAAATGACTGAATTGCGATGCGCAAAGGAAAATGGATAAGAGGTGTGTTTAACAGATAACGTAGTACATCATAAATGCAAAGTAAATAGAAACTGAAACAAGTTTTTGTTTAGTTTTGGTACCGGTTGTCTTCATCTCTGAAATCTTTGAGCTGTGAGTTTCTTTTGGTTAATTAAAAAAAATGCAGAATCTTTAGTTGTCTAGTTAAACCAAAAATACTGAGCGTAGATTAGGGGTGAGGAGGGTCTTCCACAGCTCCAATGAAGAAATCTTGAAAGAAAGGCAGCTTTGGGACCTTCAGCGGGAGCGAGGCAGGGGCTAAGTAAAGTAAGCGAGTAAAAGGGGGTGGGCTCTGCTGCCGCTTTTGCAGTGAAGAAACCGTGCTGGGATCTGTGC
Source organism: Himantopus leucocephalus (assembly GCA_003993805.1). Taxonomy (NCBI): domain Eukaryota; kingdom Metazoa; phylum Chordata; class Aves; order Charadriiformes; family Recurvirostridae; genus Himantopus; species Himantopus leucocephalus. The sequence goes on along the minus strand of RSEF01000002.1, from coordinate 156,317,628 downwards.
TGAAGGGTGTTTTTTCTTACAGCAACACCCTCTTTGCGTGTATCTCACTTTGGCTATGAGGTACAGTGGTGAAACGGTCTGTGCAGCTGAAGTTCTTGCTGTGAAAAAGACGTTTCTCACAAGATGAGTGGAAGAGGGATGTTTTCATTCTCTTTATTAACTGACAGCTGAAATGAGGAATTAGCGTTGCACGTTAATGAGTCACAATTTGCTCTTCCTGAAAAATTTCTAAATGCATTGCATTGCAGTAAGGGAAAGATGGTGGCTTGGGGGTGTTAGTTTAGGGGGTTGGTCATTGTCTTTCTCTTTTTTTTTTTTTTTTTTTTTTTTTTTTNTAGAGCGAACCACGCAGTCTCACCAAGCGTGCTGCTCTTTGTATTAGCAAAGTATTCTTTTATTCACTCCTTAAAGCGAGAAGATGAATTTCCTTCTGGAGTGGGAATATAATTTGTCGCTTATTGCTTTTGGAGCAAATCGTGTTAACTCTTAATCTCTCAAATTTTGCGTTTGTGTAGGAGGAATGTTGGCACCACGTCCACGGGAGCCCAGCAGCAGGGATGTGTGGATGGGGTCCCACGGGGCTGCTTGGGGTGTAACATCCCAGTGCCACAGTGACCAGGCGGAACACAAATGTTCTTGAAGCCCGACAAGCTCTGCTTTTTGCTCTTTGCTTCTCTCATCGCCTCTTTGCGGTGTCTGTCATTCCTCTGAGTAGCGTTGCCTTTGACAGAAGGATATAGCTGCATTTTTAAATGAGTTTTTCCTCGTTGAATGCCTGCTCTCTGTGAAACTCACTTCGCTTGCTCAGTGACATACTCTGCAGCTGATTAAAATGTAATGTAATCATGTTTCAGACAAATGCGGAGCATCTTTAAACCATACTTTGATATTTACAAAATAGTGGGGAATAACTAGAGGTCGGGTGTGCTGATGCTGCCCCTGACTGTGCCGGGCCTATTTCAAATTAACCTTTTTCCGTTACGCTTCATCAGAGTTACTTGTTTGGTCTCTGCCCAAAAAGTTACTTTTAACAGGTAATGTGCTTCCACCCCCCCTTTAAAATCTGACCCCTGGCTGCAGATCTGTAGATGGTGCCACGATAGCTGACTGTCAGATGCTTTGTTGATTTTGGTGCAAATTACAGGTGCTCATGGCAGTCTGCCTTGTATCAGATGCCAACCGGCCCTACTTGTCCATCCTCTTCCTCAGGAATTCCATCACCTTCTGCCCCTGTCCAAATTACTGGAATTAAGAATTTCATTGGTAAGAATATATCAAATGATAAAAGCTGCTCTGGGCCCAGAACTGCTGTCCAACCTGTCAGTAAACGCTCTGCTCCTAAACAAAGGGAAGTTGTAATTGTTTTGAGTAAACTAGGTAATTAGACTGGTTTTTTCCTTTTCAGGCTGTGCCTTCAAGGCCTTCAGCTCCTGCACTATCTAACCTAAAGCCGGAGTCGGGAGGCGCCTCTGGTTTTAATAGTTTCTAGAGATAGGAAGTCCTGATACGCTTTTGCGAATGTGTTCAGGATTTCACAAATAGACTTTCCATACCTTGTTATTCTTCCTTTGCATACGGTTTGTAATACCATCAAAGTGCATGTTGCAAAACATAGCAACAGATTGATTGATTTTATTTTTTTTCCCGAAGATAGCTGTATCTCAGAAGAACGCTGGATACCAGAGCAGCTGTAATAGTCCAGTTCACAAACCCTTCAAACCGGGAAATGTCGACAAGATAAATTTCTTGTGTTGCTCCGCTGTTAGGAAACCAAAGAATAATCTTAAATTAATGATAATCAATTAATGTATGTCTGAAGCCTTACATCTAGTCTATTAGATACAATCTTTTTAAGTCTGTTACAGAAACAAAACTTTTTAAGTTCAGCAAAGCCATTACTGTAAAAACTTTATTTTTCATGACTAAGATGTAACAAATAAGTCATTTGCAGTTTCCGTGCTTTTTTTATTTAGTATGCAGGGTAAGGAGTAGAGATGCCATAGGTCTGTTGGTGACCTAAGGAACTGCTCATCTTTCTTATTAAGGAGACGCGCACAGGAGCTTTGTAGATGAGCAAGATCCTCCGTGGTGAGGCAGGTGAGGCACTGGAACGGTGAGCGTTATTTCAGCTAGGAACCGGGACCCTCTCATTTCTGAACCTGCTGCTGACCGCCCTGAGTTCAGTCACTCTGCCTGGAAGGTGTTAACTTGATTTTTCTCAGCAGGTCCGGCCTGTTCTGTCTTCATGGTTGTTCCTTCTTCTGTCCACTCTTAACGCTTTCTGGATATTTCTCTGTGCCGTTTCAGTACGTTACTGTTAAAGATTCTCGGTCTCTTTTTCAAATCTGCCCGTTTAGTTGGTCAACATATCTGGGTACCAGCTGCTAGTTCCCATATGGCTTTAAAGGAAGAACGGGAAAAAAATAAGGTTGAAGTTGGAAATAACACTTGAATTTTTTAATATTGGTATTCAAACCAAATTATTTTTGCCTTTTTTAATCGTTACAATGGAAGAGTTCCTCTTCCTCTCCTACCTGTGCTCTGCCCTCCCTCCTTCCCCCCTCTGCCTGCCTGCGCCCCCATTGCCCAGGCACTGGAAACCAGTAAATGCTATTTAATAGTTCAGCATCAGAGGCTCAGAGCTGTCAGATTTGGACTGCGGGTGCTGGAAAAAAAAAAAAAGGCAATTTCACCAATACAAAACTCATTCATTTCTCTAAGTCTTTGGTGAGTGCGGAGGAAGATGGTTTCTATCTCCCATTGATGTATTTATTCTCCCCACCCCACTCCCCGCCTCAAGATGTAGTCCGAGAAGAGCATTGAGCCAACATACCAGCTTGCAGCTGCCAAAATTGGGAAGCCGCCTCCTCCCTACTACTGGCCATGTGCTTTTGCTGTTTACTTTGTGCTGGCTCCAGAGCTTTTTAGAGCTTTCCTGAGCCACTTCACCTCATTTAAATGGACCTGCCCCCCAAACAAAACCAAACCCCCACCAAAACCAGGAAAAAAAAGAAGCCTGCACTGATTTCTTCTGTCTTAAACACTTTTTGAGCTGCTTTTACTTATTAAGAAGCAGCAGGAGGCCACAGAAGGGAAGCCAGGGCTGTCTAGTCAGGAGGAATGCTCGGCGGAGAGGAAAGGGGCAGCAAGCTCCGCAGCTTTGGCAGCAGCAAGGACAAATTGGTTATATTAAGTTGGTTCAGCAGCCTGTGGTGACAACTTACTTGCCTTTGAAAAATTAACTCAAACCTCTGTACAAATATATTCTTCAGAAATAATCATATATCAGTTCTGATGTCTGTAGCTTCTTACGGAGACAGATCTGAGAAACCAGACTTAAATTCCTTTAATGATATTTAAACATTAAACTATACATGAGAACTTGAACTGCGTGGAAGAAAATATTTGACATTTTTTAAAAACCTCTGAAAATATTGCCTGAGTGATGGGCACTTTAATTTTGTTTTTTTAAACATACTTACATGAACCCTTATAAGCATCAGAATATACAGTGTAGACTTTTCTGATGTGCTTTTTTCTGGGATTGTTTAATTTTCTGATTTGTTCTATGCAAGAAAATGGTCAAAATGTCATTTGACTTTCTTTTTGTTTTCTGATTTCATGTCTGTCTTTTCCACGCCTGGAAATCATCATCTTGTACTGGCAACTATTGACTTGATAAATGTAGTCGGTAGAACAGAAGGCATGAGAAAGCTTGCAAAGCTGATATATCTGCATTTTCTTCGGAACTTTCTGGAAGCACTAAGGGTCATATTTCAGCTTCAACAGTAGAAGCAAAAGGTTAAGCTTTTATGGATGTTCTTAATGTAAAAAAAAAAAAAAACGTAACGCATCAGTGGTCCACTCTCTTTGACAGCATCTTCTATTTGTGACTCTTTCAGGAGACCACGTGAGCATGGCTGTTGTCTGCAGTCCATCCTTGTGTTTTTTCAGCATCCACTGCATTAGAGACTTTTAGAGAGGCTTTTACTATCCGTTCTTGCAGCTGTTGTCCATACCTTTCTGAATTTGCTGCTGTCTGCCTCCACAGCCTGTTGTCCGCTAGCTCCTGTTTAGAAAAGATCTTTTGACTGAAACTAATAGGGGATTATTTTAGGGTTCAATTTATCCATTATCATGGATTTTGTAAATATTGATCAAGTTCTCCACTGGAGTCTCAGCTTTTTTAGGCTCCGTTCACATGGCTGCTGCTCTGCCCCTTAATCGTTTGAGTTGCACTTCTCTGGACTGTCTGGACAGTACTCAAGATGTGGTGGAAGTGCCATTGGCTTTTCTACTCTGCTCTACCTTGGGGTTCTCTGCTGGCGAGGGATTGTATGATGCTGAAGATTCTAGACACGCACCCTTGGCCTTTAGTAAGCTCTGACGGAACCTCTTCCAAGTTACAATGATCCTGAAGACCCTATTTCAGGCTAAAATTAACAATGCAATGAAATACGGCGTCCTTCGGTTGGAATATTTGATATTTTATCCCTTTGTGTCGTTTTTCCTAAGGCTGGCTGCTGTACCAGTTTGTATAGGGGTTTGAGTGGCAGTCGGTGCCTCTGACCTGTGAAATACTGCTACATGGGAAAAACTGTTTGTAGTGTGGAGGGTGTGTTACCACAACTGAAGAGTATTCTGGTTTTGTGCGGAAATGTGTGTATTTTCATACATATTAAAGCACAGGTACTCCTTGTTGAAAGAGGTTGCCTTTCTGTTTTCTCTTTAGCTGTTATGAGGTACTTATTTTAAAATAAATTTAAACATATTAAGAGCACAGATTGCAAATACATAAAAACTTTTTCTTCCTGAAGCTCATGTGCAAAGGTGTTTTAATTACCAGATCCTTTTGTAAGAGATTGTATTTTCAGGCCAGGTAAAACTCAGGCTTTTCTTAAACATGCACAGTTTTTTTTAGTGCCCCCCCCCAATATTTCTGTGTGTTCTAATAGGGATTGAAGGAAGATTGGATTAATAGCTCTGTTGTGTTGTTGGCTTACGGAGGTGTCTTGTTCGCGTAACATCAACTTAATTTATTACCACCTGCTGTTGCTGCAAGTGGTCAGATAGTCACACACAAATTGCGTATTTCATCACCGTGATGTGATGGTGAATTGATTTATTGTTTCCAGGGAAATAATTGACTAGAATAAAAATGCACTATAAAGTAACAGTTTTGTCTTTATGAGTCTTCTTAATGCCTACCCATGATCAAATATATTATAAAAAGATGCAATCAATTCTTGTGGGGGTAATGAAACCTGCTTACTTGGTTTCTTCAGGTTTACCCTAGTTTCTTGACCATGAAGATGTTACGCCGATCATCCCTTGTGTCCTTTGATACCCTGGCGTGATGAGGGACAGCACACACTGGTGGGTTTGGACCTAAGTGAGTGCTGATAGATTTGTCATTATGTTTGTGCTCATTAGACTGAATTTTACTACCTTTTTTTTTTTCCCAAAACGTTCAGCAGTTGAATTACCTGGTATTTCTGACCCCATTCCAAATTGTTTGAAATTAGATAACTGTCAGTAGATTCATAGAATGGTTTAGGTTGGAAGGGACCTTGAAGACC
>RSEF01000002.1:156299947-156311049 GCA_003993805.1 Himantopus leucocephalus | reverse complement strand
GGCCTCCTCTGGACCCGCTCCAACAGGTCCATGTCCTTCTTCTCTGATGACGCTACTACTCCTCAACTAGCTACATAATACCACTTCTATTTGCATTCTCCTTATCTCACAAAATGTGTAGAATGGGTTTACTATTAAGATGGAATGAGGATTTTGTTGTGAAAGAGAGATTTTATTACAATCCTTCCTTTTTTTTTTTTTTTGCACCAATAGGAAGCTGTTCAGTTAAGTGGAGACCTGCAGGAACAGAGTGGGATTCTCATCGTTAAGGAACTTTAATGCTACATTGGAAAGTTAGATCCTATTTTTATCTCTCTTACATCCTTTTTGATAGGTAGTCATTGACTTTAGCATACGTTAGCAGTTGCCAGCTGTGATATTTCTCGCTTTCTTGAGAAGTTGGGGTCTGTGTTTGCAGGAGAGAGAAGCAAGCTGATCTGCAGGTGAGGTCAGTGCTTTGAACATATGAGGCGTTGTGGCCCTACAAGTGTTAGGAAATCATTCACTGATGTTTCTGAAGTCCCCAAATATGATACTGATGTGCTCTGCACACACACACACAAAAAACCACTAGAGGAAATTAAAAGTTCTGTATTTAGAATGCAGTTTGGACAGAGTGGAGTTTATATGCAATGGAGCTACATATTAAACAGCAAGGAAAATTATTTTGAATAGCTGCTCATTAATTATGCACTGCTTATCTCAATTTAAGAATATCGAATGATGAAGTTAACTTTGCAATTTAATAAGGATCTTTTAACACAGAGGTTTGTATGTTTGTATTGTTTCCTAAGCGTTTAAAACCAGCGAACTATAAGTATGTTTTACCGGTAACACATGTGATTCATCAGCATTATCTAAACCATGAAATACATTGCCAAGTGTGGGAGTGGTGTTGAAATAATTAACAGTGGCATCATAACTTGGTGTAAACTAGTACATGGGATGCTTTTGCAAATACTGATGACAGCTGGTGGAGATATGAGAGAGAACTTCAGGTTCTTGAGTCTCCTTTGCGACCCTAGGGAGGCGTGCACAGTAGTGGGCAGGACTCTTCTGCCTGTGTCGCCAAGCTTGATGTCTTCTGCCCAGTTCCATCCAGCGTGAATCCTCTAGTGCCTGTTCTAGCCTCTCTTTTTCGGGTACCTCCCCCACCAGTCTTTTTATTGCCAGGTTGTCATCTTCAAGCATCCGATCTCATACTTGGGGGTTGGACTACATGATCTCCAGGGGTCCCTTCCAACCCTGACCATTCTGTGATTCTGTGACAGTTATCACTCCACAGAACCTTTCCGGCTCTTTGCCTTCGTTTCCGTTCCCAGAGGGTATCATTTACCCTAACATCGCAATACCTTTATCTCCCACCTCGTGCTTCTTGTATAATCTTTCTGTCCTTCCTCCGCCTTCCAGTTTCAGGGACTTGCTCTAGTCACTTTGCTGAGCTGCTCTAGGTCATCTTCCAAATCACAGCTCCTTTTTTCCCTTCTTTCCTGCATCTTCGTTTTCAACACCCCCCCATCAGACCTTGAGGTGCGGCTCTCTTGCCCTTTCTGCACTTTGGTGGACCTGTTTGCTCTTCAGCACCTTTAAGTACAGTTGAGCCTGTCTTTTTATTCCTGTGTCCAAACCCACCGGGAATGGTCTGACTTTGTAGCCCTGGGCTTGATTTGGAGTGTGTGCAGTCCAAGTCCAGTGTCGGAGTCTCCTCTCTGAGGAGGAATTTAGCTTTGAGGCTGTGAGAGCTCTGCTGAGCGTGCCTGCACTGCAGTGGGGTTTTTTCCAAAAAAAAACTGGTAGCTTGACCAAAATTAGGTAGACTTCCGTTGAGATGATGAAAGGAAACACCCTGATACCATACCCATCTCCTATAACAAATTACAGTGCCTCCCTGCTCAAAACTATATAGGCCTGGGCAATATCCAAAGGTTGTTTTTCTTAACGCTGAAGGTCTGACCAGTCCCGTGAAGGTCAGCCAGCCAACCTGCGGCAGAAATTTAGCATGGAAGCAACAGACCTGAGTAGTGAAAGTACAGCCAAGTTGTAGGAAATGGAAAACGGATCTCTGTGAACTTCAGAGTCCACGTTGTTAGCGTCATTTATGAATTAAACCTTGTTTCGAATAAACTTAAAAACAGACCTAGGTTGGTGAGCCAAACTATGTTGTTCTACCTTTAGACAGGAAAAAAAATTGTAACAAAATATGTATAGCACAGCATCTGGGTATTGGGCAGTCCCATAATACACAAAGGTGAGACTGTAGTTTTCTTTATAGGGTCTGGAAACTTCAGAAATTTTAACATAGGATAAGAACAAGTTAGAATTGACATTGTTTTTGTGTAATCAATATGCATCACCATTTTCTGAAAGCGTGGCTCTGCCATTTGCTCTCAGGTCGCTTCATCAGTACTACAGTGATTTAGAGAGTGATACCCATTTTAATTGCCTTTTCTCTCCTTCTCTTCATACTTTGATCTACTATAAATCAATAGTGTTGTACTAAAGGATTAGTAACTTCCCCATTCTCCTTCCCTACATGGATACCAAGTGTCTCCTGAAATCCGACAGGGAAAAAAAAGCTTGATTATGTACGTCCGAGTTTTTATTACACAATACTATTATCAGAGAAAGACCAGCAAGGATTTGAAAATAGTTTACAAAAACCTAACTTCATCTCTGGCTACTAAGCAACCAAATGTGAAATCAATACGATATGTTACGTGCTCTGATGATTTATTTCAGTTGTCTTGCTTGGAAGTCCAAGTTGGCTTCGATTGTTTTATTTATATTTTAGCACTTAGCATGTCTTGGAGATAAAAGAAAAGCATTTCTCACTAGAGAGATGAGATACTGTCATACCTTCTGCAAGGTGATTTATCAGAGTTGTTTGTTAAGAATAAAAAAGAACTTTTATATTCTGTATACGTCGTTCTCTCAGATAAGAGTTTGCCAAAAGGTCCGTATCACTGGTTAGAAGGAGTTGTGTCGGTACGCTGCTCTAAATACATACCTAGAACAGACTTTTGAATCAACAGTTTCCCTGAGAGATTGTGATGATTTTTGTTTCGGGCGTGTAGATATTGCATATTGAGAAAGGTTATTTGGAAACTTGAATAAAATTTTAATCCTGGTTTCTCTCTTCTTGTTTACACAGAAGGCGAACGAGCTTTACCATCAATACCAAAGTAAGTGTTATGCTTTCTTTTCTCAGATATTAAAAAAAAAGTTTTGAAAAATAGTTTTGCTTAAGTGATGCTTTAGGACTGTTTATACGTGCTTAATTTTTATTGTTGCTTTTGGATTCTAGGACAACGAGCAGACGGTCATTAGGGACCATGGGGCATAAATGACTGACAGCAGCATTAAGCTGTACAGACAGCAGAAATAAAATCAGAGGAAAAAAAGTGTATAATGCATCAAACTTATTTGACAGTAACAAAAGAAGGATGTTTTGGAAAAGACTTGACTGGGATTCAGGCTATTTATTTTGAGTCCATGCGTAAACATACTTAAAGGAGTGATGCTAAACAGTTTTTTAATTGCTGTTCCAATCTGTGCGTCAGTCTATGCTATAGTTTTTCCTATTTGTCCCCTTTTCTTCTTATGTGAAATACAGGCAGTATCTTTTTCTCCTATCATAAGTCTGTCATGTCACCTTTTGTTAATAAAATTTCCGTAATGGGGCCAGTCTGAGTTGGGATCTCTAGGTTCAATGTAATAAAGAATACCGTTTACATAGCAAATACTCTTTAATCTGTTTTTTTGAAATACAGTAATGTGGAAGAATTCTTCTCTGATAGTAATTGTGGGTTTGTAGAAAATGCTAATCTATGTCAGGCAAGTAGAATTGCCTTTTTTTTCTCTGGCTAGTTGTATGGTGATACGGTATCCGAGGTATGCCGAGACAGGCTATCTGCCTCTCATAATTCTTACGTAAAGTATGCTAAGATGCTCTCTGCATTTTTCTCCTTCCCAAGCTTTAAGGTAAATAAGGAAAGAATTCTAATTTAAACTCCACTTGAACTAAGAATGCTTCTTACGTTGTTGGAATTGGTATTCCATAACGCAGAGGCAGGCAAGCCTATTAATTCTTCTGGCTGATTCTCTGCACTCCTGGTGTCAGTGGCTCGGTCTCCATCCTATCTGGCAAGCAGTGATGGTTCTCTGCCCTGTACACGTACAGTTTCTTACGGTGGCCTCCTGAAATTCAGTCCTTTAACCAAGCCACTTCTTTTCTTTTGCTTTTTTGCAATCTGACTGCCTTCTCTGTAGCCACATTCGGACCTGGTTTAAAATCGGATTGTTTTGCTTGAAACTTACGGGGCAGCGTCACCAGTATCCAGGAGCAGGAGATAACTGTTGAAAGACCAAATGAAATTCAGCAGTTTGTAATGTCTTACCGCTTCCTTTGTCCTTTGGGACACAGGCACCCTCCCTACTTTGACCCAGCCACCTGGGTTCTTCCTTGATTCCTGGAAGGAGTCCAGAACTATTATTATTATTATTACGACTTTTTTAACTGNGTATCCAGGAGCAGGAGATAACTGTTGAAAGACCAAATGAAATTTAGCAGTTTCTAATGTCTTGTCGCTTCCTTTTTCCTTTGGGACACAGGCACCTTCCCTACTTTGACTCAGCCGCCTCATTCTGTTTCTTCCTTGATTCCTGGAAGGAGTCCAGAATTACTATTATTACTTTTTTAACTATTGGGTGGAGTAGGGGACACTGTTCCTGAATCTGCAAGAAACTGGCCACTTAGATACTAGCGATTGCTCTTCCTTCACAGGTTCTGCTGCAGTGCTTTCTCAGGGTGCAGGAAGAGAGGAGTTAAAATGCAGGGAGGAAAAGGAAATTAAAGCTGAGGCTGGAAGCAGTAAAATTGGTAAACTTAGTGCTCACTCATACGGAAGAGGAAAACTTGTCTTCGCTTAAATAGCTACAACTGAGAAACACGGAATAACTTTCTAATTACATACATTTTATCCTTTTTGATATTTGCAGGGATTTCTGGGATAAAATAAGGTTTGGGACAGTTTACCAAAACTGAATTTGTATGCTGGACTCTGTTTAAAGAAGGGCTCCACGTGTGCTCTCAGTCTGGCAGCAGAGGAATGGGCTTTTTTCAAATCTATAAAACTACTAGCCAACAGCATCTTGGATCTGGAAAGATTTGCCTTTGCCAGATGAAATTCCAGATTTCGGAAAGCATGAAGGGCAGTACTCTCTTACCATTAAAATCGTGTTTATATATGTACATGAAAAAACTTCGGAAGAATTCAGTGGAATTTCTGATACTAATGAACATCTATACCGAGCTACATTTAAATGTAATTGTTTTTCTTCATTTACTTGACATGTAAATGAATTTAAATTTGTTGTACAGAATGAGTCATCTTACAGACAAAAACTCAATTCATACTTTATTTCCGATAGATAATACAGAAAGTAGAAGCACCATCAGATTACATACACTGACAGTGTTTGGACATTCACAGCTTGATTTTAGAAGTTTGTAAAACTTAGGTTTTGTTTTTTTCCTTTAAATTTGCTCTGTTGTCGTGAATGAATGCTAATTAAAATGGTAACGCATTCTCTCCACTCTCACTCCCCCAGATGGGTTTGAAATGGTAGATTCCTTTCTGACTTTTCTCCCCCTCAAAATCTGTCACTGTGGGCAATGGATTGGCCCCGCTAATTACAGGAGGTGCCCTGTTAGGATGAATTCCCAGTGTATGTCACCGTGAAGAATGTACAGCATTCAGCGATTCCAACCTCTGTTTTACAGGCTGGCCAACAATGAGAAGCAAGGAGTAAGGTCGCACACGGTCTCTGTGTCAGGTAAGGCTCATAAAAGAAAAATACAAGTTGATTTATAAAGCTAGCAGATGTTTAGGCAGATTTTTCACTCGCAGTTAGCTCACTTCTTGCTACATGGCTGTTGACTTTCCCCAGACCGTGGCTGTGCTGCCTTTGTAGTGCAGTTTCTAAAGAGAAACTTTTTGCCGCTATCCTGTGCGGCGCCGCGTGCGAGAACTGCCGTATCCGTGCAGTAACGCGGGGCCAGAACGCTTCAAAGCAAGGCAGCTTGTCAATATTTTCATTTAGCTTTGTAATGAAGTAGAATGTCGTGGGCTAGAACTTAAATTACCTGAGTATGTGTTAATTATGAAGGAGAAGCTTTGAAAAGTGAAAATAGGCAATTAAATATTAATCATCACTTTTCAGAAAGAAGAAACTTAATAGCTTTTTTTTGTAGCTGCTGTTTAGATCAAAGCACTTAGTTTTTGCTATTGAAAATTGCAAGTTAATTGAAGGATGAGCATGTGAGGTAATACATGTTGTTTCTATAGCTTATAGACTTCTAAGATTTCTGTTAATTATTGTGGGTTGTTTTAAGTTTTCATACTTGAGAGAGAGCGTTTTTCTTTTACAGAATCTCAGAACAAATCCTTTGATGGATTGATTCAGTGTCTTAGTAGGAACTACGTTTCTAAATCCTTATACATAATATTTATTAAGGAGATTTTTCCATGCGTAAGTGTATTAATATTATGATGTGTTCTATAGATTTCTAGTATTTGGCCACGAATTTCAGGAACTTATCCTGTCACCCAGTGGAGTGTCCACCTCTGACTTACAGGGAGGCTGCAGCCCCACTCCAATAGTTATGTGAGCGCTTAGTGGCACATACTCAAAAAAACCAACGTATTTCATACAAGAAGGAGGAAAGATACGCAGTTGTTTGATTAATTTCCTACTTTTCAGATTCCTTTCCCCACCCTTAACCTTTTTTTAAAGATATTTGAGATTCGCCCCTTGGCATAGGAATCCCAAGTAAGCAGACCTTGGGCAAGAAAATAGATGAGAGGATCTGGAATTAAGATGTGTATCGAGCTGCAGAGGTGTAATAGAGCTTCATCAGGTACTGTTACTCAGAGTGAAATAGCAGCTCTTCTTCCTTCGGTGTGTATCAAGCAAGCGTAGTAGATACGGTAGACGAGCGTGAAGCATGGCCAGCGTGTTCTCTCTTGCTTCTTACCTGTGTGGCTCATTTTAGCTGTTAGAAGAAGTTGAAATGTCTTAAGTGATTAGTGCTGTGCTTTTTAATCACTCCACTCCCCCCGAAAAAGCTAATCTGCAGGACAAAAAAGTCCTACTGCCCTGCCACCTCAAATTTTCACCCTTTCTTTTTTTCTAAGAATGCTGATATACTTTTACTATTAAAAGCAGTAACAAATGCTCACTTCACGATCCTTTATTGCTGTCACTTTGGCTTTGCAAATTTAGGTTTCTCTTGCTTGCTGCATTATAGCTGAAGTACTCTTGTGTCTCAGAGCACAAACTCTACTACTACTCTTTTGAAGTAGTGTTTTGATATTAATGTAGGGAAGTTAGTTGTAATACCACGTAACTCTGGTGTTCAGGGTGTGCACGTGACTGATGGGCAACTCAGAGCTTTGTTGTAGCACCGCAGAAGAAACAGGAGTAAGTAGCAGCGCTGGAGATGAGCTGGTTGTTCAAGTGAACGTCACAAAAGCTGTAAGGCGCAAAGCTGGCTTCAAATGCCATAGGCAAAACAATAAAATTAAACCAGAAAAAGTCCTTCTCTTTCTTTCCAATGCCAAAATCAAAACCGATGAGGCTTTTTCCTTGTATTGTAATAAGGTTTTCTATCTTTCCACAATGAAATCATTGTGCTTGATTCTTGTTTTTTTTATACCGTGTTACAAACCACTGGAAACGCTGACATACTACTGGAATGATTCAAGCCATTGCGTTTATTATTCATTCTCAAGGGTTCTTCTTTTTAGTAAGGGTACACAGAACACTGGCATACTTTTTTTTTGTTGCTGGTTTGGTTTTTTTGCCCCAAAATTGTTTGAAATGCATCGAGTGTGGCATGTATGTCAGTATTTTAAATTTAAACCACAGACAGATCGTTGAGATTAAGTTGCATAATAAGGGTTTTTCCTCGGGAGGTGCTTCCTACAAGAATCTCCGAGTCCCCAAAGGAATCAACTTGTTAGAAATGAAGTAATACTTCACGTAGATGGGAAGAAGTGTCACTCCTGTTGTCACATGTAACTGATCCATCGGTATGGAACAACAGAGGCGACAGATGTACATAACGTTCAGTTAACGTGAGAGTTACAGGTCAGCAGAGGCTGACAGCTGACAGCACCCAGTGCGAAGCCAGCTGGGGGTGACGCTGTCCCAGTTTGCAGAATAAGAGCTTTTCTCCGGTGACATTTAAATGACTTAGAGCGAAGGGCTTCAAATGAGACGAGCTTTTATAACTTACTGACAGCTGTAACGTCCTTCACGCCTTTGATAGTTTAAATCATAAATTAACTCTGTCGTTCATTTCCAGTGAGATTGCTCCCCTTTGTTTAGACCTCTGCCGATGCTAAAGCTAAATTGCAAAAATCCGAGACAGCCATTCGGCAGGAAGATGAAGCAGTCGGACATATTCATAGTATTAATACCCTTCGTTCTAAAGCAAAGTTTCCCAGTGAGTTCCCCACCACAACTTGGGGAGAACAGCAATAGCCAAAAACCAGCGTGGAACATGATTTGGTGGTCTAAAAGCTCAGGTATTTGTCTGAAGTTTTGTAGGTTTAAAAACGAGCCTGTTAATGAAAGATGCCTTGTCTTCTTTTGGGAATATTTCTTAACGTACCTTGAAATATTTCTGGTCTAGTGAAATGCAGACTTGTTCTTTCCGAGTGTTGCAGTATTCCAAAGCATACAAAGATAGAAGGTTTTTAAATACTCTTTTTTTTTTTCTTGCTCTAAAGAAAGGCCTTTTCAAACTAGCGAAGGGTGAAGTTGGTTCCAGGAACCCAAAGCAGCAGACTGCTGGACCTGGGAGCCAAGAAATGTTCTCTTAACGGCTGTGTGTCACTGACCCAGGTTTCACCACACCCCTCTTACTGCATGCTTCTCTTTCTGGTTTTTTCTGGTCTTATTTGTCTGTCTTGCTTCTTTAAATTATACATTCCTTGCAGTGGGCACTGTCTTTCACTGTGTGCAAGTAAGATGCCAACCAATTTTCCTCGTTTTTTTTAAAGCATAGTAATAATCTTATCCCTCAAATTTTACATTTGGTGGGTGTGGGTTTATTAATAATTCTTTTAAAAAAAGCCCAATTAAATATGAGCTGGGTTTCAGATTTCTTTGGTATACACCTGATCTTTTGGTTAAGTTACTGTGATTCACCAGAAGCAATCAGTGTTTTAGCTAACAGATAGATAGTTCCAACTTTCATCTCCTTCGCCCTCTACTTCGGTCTTTACATTAAAAAAGAATTCTTTGTCCTTAGCAGAGAGTGTACACTCGGGAAACAGTAAGGCTAAACTAATTGCTCCGTGCAAATAGTATAGCGCATTTGTAAGAAGCAGTGGAGCAGTTCACTATAATTTTATTGACTAGATTTCCTGCTGTTTTGCTCGGAGTCACCTTATTGAAGTGCTCTACTCTAGTCTAGAGGAACTTACTTTGGCCGGCAGTTTGTTTTGAAATAGCAAACATTAGCCTTAGTAAGGTGATGCACGTATTTCCTCATACACCTATTTCCAAAAATAATAATTTACCTAGTCAAGTATATATTATAGAAAGGTCTTCATAAAATGAAATCAATAAAGCCTTAGTTTGCTCCCTTTTTACATAAATCCTGTCTGACACAGAGTTCTTTGGTTTCTCCTGCCCCATCCTCACTAACAGAAATATGACTAGGAAGAATAAATATGCTTTTGCTTCCCTTGGCTGATCGCCGTGCCTCCTTCGCACTGGAGAATTTTGTGGCCGTAAATTTTTTTAATCGGAGCTCATACGTTACTTTCTACGCAGCGCTACGGAATATGACATTTCAGGCCCTCTTGTTTCAGCCAGTGTTGAACAAGCAGAGTATTGAACCAGTCCTGGCAGCGTGAGGTTCTTGGCAGCATGAGGTTTACCACCGGACTTGATCTTAAGGGTCTTTCCCAACCTAAATTCTAAGCAGTCACTCTTGACCTTTGGATATTCAGGTACTGCCGAATCAAATCACGTGTTTGTGGAGAGGGAGCTGTACCTGGAGAGACGATGGTGAGGAAGAAGATGAGCCGTTCTGCGGGAGCCAGCACGAGGCGTGTGCCTGGAGGGGGTTCCAGGGCCCGCCACAGGGTCGGTCCTAGTTCAGAGCGGGTGCTGGTTTTGCAGCTTTAGCCTGTGCTTATTTGGTGTAGGAAATTGAAAGGTGTTGAAAAATACAGTCTCTGTTTCAGACGTTAAGGCAGGCCGTTCAAGCCGTCTAAGTAACAGACCCCAGGCCACTCGCCTTTAGTAGGGAAATCGGTATCTTAAACAGAAATGTGTTTGCCACCTTGTTCCCCAGCTGGCGCAGCGGTTGTTACTAACGCGAGCAGCTTTTTTAAGTCATAAGGGGTGTAGCTGTAAGTGCATGGTAATACGATGGCATAAATTTCTAATAATACTGGTGTGCCATTGCCTCTCTGGAGAGTAAAAAAAGAAAATTTGTTTGCTTATAGTGACTCGGTAAGAAATCGTAACCGCATCCCATGGTTTAGGTATAGCCAGTAATGTGCCCTGCAAAGGAGAAATCGGATGTCTTGGAGAGAGCTTCCTTATAGGAACTGAAGGATTTTAGCATCCTGAAAGAGGGGCTTTTCAGCAAGTTTCCAGGTTCTGGCTGAGAATCAGAGATTTATAGTGTAATATCATTCCACTTAAATCACATACTGCGGTTAACTCCTGATCATGGCAGTGAAGTGGCATGAGAGTTCTTCTCTAAGGTGCTACTGATGCACAGATCCTAACTTTGAAGTAGTTGCCAATTTAGTCACACCACCTAGCTGAAATTTCAAATTGAATGAAACGAATTCTCTTTTGAAGGAGGTAAGCATGATTTAAGTGAGATTTTAACATGTAGAAGAAAGTTATATGGTGTATTTCATCTGTGAGAGAAACTTCCGGTAGGTTACCTGGACAAAATGGAAATATAGCAGAGGCCAAATGTCGAAATGCAGCAAACAGGAGAGAAAAAAATAATAAATATATTCACCTGATTTCAGTATTACACTTCAAAATGTTCGTAATGAAGGAGA
>RSEF01000002.1:156270230-156283522 GCA_003993805.1 Himantopus leucocephalus | reverse complement strand
CTTCCAACCTTAACGATTCTATGATTCTATGATTTTCCATTCAGTATCCTATAAATACAGACTGGTTGTGCTATTTCGGCAGTATCTAGTAGTAAGCAGCATTTGAAGAGGCAGATGCTGCAAAGCCTTTACAAGTGCAATGAAGAGGGGTAAATGTATTTTTCAGATTCAAATTTGAGCTAGCAGAACAAGGGGTCAGAAATCTTCCCCGTATTTTCGCATGCGAGCTGGATATATGCAAGGATGGAAACGCTACCATGTCATTGTAACTGATCTTCTACCTGTTGTAAGATTTCTTCCAAAAGTGTAAGTTACACTCTGCGCCTAGTACGTTTTTAACAATAATACCTTTCTGTTTTCCCTTCACATATTCAAGTATCTTAAACGTAGTAGAATTTTATCAATAAAAGTAATCAGCAGGTTGCCATTTAAAAAACTCGTACTGGACACGGGACGACTGAATAAAATCTGTTTTCCAATTCAAGAAAAAGAACGGAGAGACACAGCATTTTCAAAACAACAGTCCCTAAGAAAAGGGGTCTTTAATTGGTTTTACAGAGCACTAGATTTATCCACTGTGCCCCAAGTTCAGTGGACATTACTCCTCAAGCACTCCTGTTAACTTGGACAGAATTAAATGAAAAATAAGAATCTCCCTTAACGTAAAGTATACCAGATCTGCTTTTCTAAATGAAGGTCTCAGAGCAGACTTCAAACTTGCCTGAAATAGATAACATTTATCCTTATTTATTTACTTAAGTATTGCATTAAAGAGTTATTTATTTAATCCACTGAGCCCAGGACCGTAACCAACTGTTTCTACGAAATATCACTTCTGAAGGTAGAACTAGATTGTTGTCCACGTGAATTATTACTTCATCCATCGAAAATCCAGACACTTAATTTCTTCAAATGAGAAATAAATCTTCATTTTACACTTGCAAAATGAGTTTATTATATGCTCAAGACTGGCTGAAATTAAATCATTTTTCAGCTTTCTCTTGCTTTTTCCCCACAAACTTAATTTTTCATCCATTTAAATTGCAATCTTAACTTTTCTAGCTGCAGGCTATAAAAACACGTAAGCACCAGTCTAAATTACACACAAGTCCCGCCAACCTCACCAGTTTCACCGAGGTGACTTTTGTGCATTGGGGTTTTGCTGGTTCAGTGCTCAAGTATGCTGCAACTTTTCTTTCGGGAAAAAGTAGTAACTTTATTTAAACATACAAGCTTCTTCGTGAGAGATCTAGTGAGATGCTCACTGGAGAAACAGACGCATGCGTTTAACGTTGTCTCTCTATTGTAGACTACTGCCCTTCCAACGTTACAGACTAAAATTTCTTCTCTGTATTTCAGCACAGTTCGATTAGCTTATTCCGGCACACTTGGCAGCGTCTGCACTGAGCACTGAACCTAAACCCAAGTCAGGCTGAACACCCATAAATACTGTTTTAAACTTCAGAAAAGGTTTTAGAGCACTGAACGCTCAATAGGGAGTACGGCCAAAGGGACGCGTGCAGCCCATGCCCGGACACGCTCAAAACAAAGAATAAAGTGTGTGGTTGGGGTTGCAAGCAATGACTGCTAAATTCGACTCAGCCCGTGGCTTTGGTTACAGTCCTGAATAATTTACTTGGCTCTTTTGATTCCTTTCCCAAGCTGTAAGAAATGGGGATACAGGAGCAGCTGAACTACTCCGGAGCTAGTTTTCTGCTTATCTGAAACATGGGATATACTCTCTACATGCTGATTCTGCTGAAAAATAAAATACAAAGTTGATTTTTATTTGTTCTGGAAGACTCAGACCAAAGCATCTAAAGAATACATTTATTTTTTTAATTTTTTAACAAGAAAGGTTTTATTCTTTGTCCATTTTTATTTCGGAAGTGAGGCTTACCGGACTCATGTAAACTCCTTGGTGTACATCTCCAAACTGTCCTTCACCAATGCAGCGCCCCAGTTCAATTCTCTCCCTTTGAATTTCATAATCTCTGGCTACAAGAATATAACGCACTTAAAATATCAAATTTCTGATGAAGGGCAAAGAAATAATCCACAAGATACAAAACTCAAAGTCAGTCACTCAAATGTCTCACATATGAATAACTAAGATTAACATTTGCCGCACACCAACCTATACAAATGCTGTATACACACAGTGGAAACCTCTTAAACAAACGTTTGACTCAAAGCAAGGAAAAAGGAATTGCGAAATCTAATTTGCTAAATGAACTACTATGCATTATTTATTTCAATGCAATAAGACGTAATTGAATCCTTCTTAATTGTAGCTAGTAAAAGACAATACAAATAGCCTAGGGCAATACCGATTATATTAAATACAGCCTTAGCACACATCGCTTTGTATGTTTAAGAGAACTCCACTATGCGGTATTTTAGATTTTGGAACCACCAAATGAGCCTGGAGAATTTTTAAAGAGGTAACTGCAAGAAAAAAATACAGGAACAAGAGCATGGCAAATAAAGATAAAATGAAAGAGCAAAATTTTGAGTGCACTACACCTCTATCAGTGTGTAACTGAAGCAAAATTGAGATGTTTTGTGGACTTACGCAATTTTGTTAACGTCGTGGTTTAATAGACTGAGACTAGTACTGATAAAAATGGCTCAGTACTTCAGCAAAACATTTAATCAATTGCAATTGAATCACTTCATTTGCAATTTAATTTCTAGCAGACATGGCAAAATATTTCAGGAATAGCAGAAAAGCATGTACAGTATATGTTTTCACCTCTACTTGTATTATTCAGAGAAAAAAAATATAATCAACCAGCTTAGGACATCATGAATGATGATTTTGACCTCGTTAACACTACAGAAATAATGTCACCTAGAGCTGGATAACAAAGCGATAAATGCCTTTTTAATTTCTTTAAGTACTGCATTTTCCTCTTTAAAATCCCAAAGCTAACTAGTTTAACTATAAATAAATAATGTTTATTAAATGAAAGTGAATAGTAAACTTAAAAATTCCACATCATTCCAAACTGCAAGCATACAGGGATGGGTAAAGGGTCTCCTGTTACCTTCATCTATTCCATAGCTTTCTGCAGTGCAATTAAGAGAAAAATCAAATGCTTACTTAGATAAAGCTTCTTAAAATCGAGACAAGGACAAACAAATTTTAACATTTTTTTTTTCAAAACCAAGGAATACACTGATGCAATTTTAAGTTTACATTAGCAGAAGTCACAGGTCTGTTCTTGTGATCTTTACTGACTCAGTCCTTTGAGAGCTGAACACTTGAGTCCACTTCAATCCAGCAAAGCACTTAACGATTTTCCCTTCAACAGCCTGTCTCATGGGCTTTGAATTGAAGGCATACTTAAGAGTTCAGCATCATCCAGGGCTGGGCCCACAAGTAATTACTTCCATGAGAATTTAAATATTAGGAAAAAAAAAAATCACACAAAGTTAATATGTTAAGAAAAAAAAAAAGTAATTTATCACAGTACTTTTTGATGCTGCAATTATTTTAGTAGAATCACGTAGTGACTTACTGCAAGACACTCAAAACACATTGTTTATTTCTGGAAAACATATATTCTTGCTTTTCAAATACTTATGTTCAACTATATATGTTTTTTCCAAACATATATTCTTGCTTTTCAAATATTTTCCACAGCAGCGGAAACGATGCTGTAAACACTGAAGCGGTCATGAAACATTCCTGCCACACGGTGAACTCCAGAAATGCTGAAGCAGATTCACGGTTCTTCAGCAGAACACGGTACCCGTTCACCACCATCCGCCCCTCTCACACTAACGAAACCCGACCTTTTTGCGGGTCTGCTTATCAACCGATTGCCTACTTCTAGAGAAATGCTTTGCTGCCAAAACACAACTGCAATTTTGCAGGCACAACTTTTAAAATCAGAATGCCAGACCTCCACATTAAATTAGCCTCAACAGTTTAATACCGTATTATAATTCAAATACGCCGTAAGACAAAATCCTTGTGGTGCCTAATGCATCATTTTTTTTTTACTTCAAAGATGAAGACTCAGAAGAACTTATTTTTGTTTCTGAAGTCCTCATCTTTACCAAAATTACATGTGGTACAGATGACTTCCCTCTATCAAGTCATTCAAGAGCAGCCAGTCTGTCGCAGAGCGAGTGTGAGGTACAGGTAGACAGCAACACACAGAAGCTTTCCGAACTGTTTGCTCCCATTACAGAAATCTTATCCATTCTTTCTTTAAGCGTTGTGTTCAGCGTCAATCAAAAAAAAAAAAAAAAATCTACCTTTTGAGACATAAAAGGAACTTCACTGTGAAGTCACTGACAGCAGCAAAAGGGAATTTGGTTTTATTTGCTTTGAAACCTGACCTTGAAAAAACACTGAATCTATCAAAACATCATAAAGAATATTTCCTTTGCACACATATTACTTAAGGCTCAAATATAAGATTCAGTCCCTGCTAAACCAAAGAAGCTTTTGGATAGAAAAGTTCCCGGGTTAATTACCGTACTTACTTGATGGCATTGTATAAGTATCTTCTTCATCTATAATCTCTGCATAGTCATCTGTCTCTGTAAAGGGAGGAATTGAAGAGTTTCGGGAAAAGCAGATGAAAACAATTCTCCAGAATATCATCTCCAGTTTATCAAGGCTGATATGTCGCAACCCCTAACATCAACATTGCTGGGACGCATTTACAACAGCATGAATAAAGCTTGCTCATGCATAATTTATGGTATGATAATGACCTCAGTGCCAATTATACTATGTCACATAGATGCATTCACCAAGGAGTAAAAGGAAGATTCATTTGCATTCAAAAAAAGTTCAAGTTCTATAATTGAAACCCATCTAAACTGTTGACTTAAAATCTTTTTAACAGCAAATTCCACTGCAGTAAGAAGAAAACGTTATTAACGCATTAAATGGCTTTACTTCCAATAAAGCGTGAATAAGTTTGCGCTAGTTTTTCATGTCAAACAGGCAGAACAGGCAGTAAAGATGTTCCAGGGCAGCGTCTACCTACTGTCAGTGTGGCAAGGTGAGTCATTTTCCACAGAGCCTTCTAGAGCATAAAGATCTTTAAGTCACCCTCTGGCCTTACACGCCATTTTTCTTGCATTAGTCTCAATTTTCCTCACCATCTCATCAATCACCATCTCATGGACAGTGTTTGAAAACAACCGGTTCTCAAAATTTTTAGAAAAAACGAGTGTATTTCTTCCTCTGTTTAAAACTCATGACTTTTACATCATTTGTTTTCAAACTGGTTTAAATGGTGTCAAGTCATATCAGAAGGCCCTTCTCTCGCTCTGAAGAACTTCCAGTGTGCGTAGGTCATTTCCTAATGGTCAGATAAATCCCCCTGGAGTTTACAAAACCAGTCCGCAAGAGTGAGATAATTTTTCACTTCAAGACTGTTAAGTTCTACTCCCCGACTTCAAATGTACAGAGAAGGTCTCAAAATTGAGTAATTTCAAATCCAGTATGTGGTTTTCAGGGTTGGTTTCAAGCGATCGCACATTCGGCCACCTCTGACAGGCATGATTTACTCCCCCTTTTTCCCCATCTGCCCTGGAGCATGTGTACATCCCTACAACTCCCTGCACCATTTTCTCAAGGTATGGGTTCTGAATGGTGAATGGGACAAAGCCGCAGTGAGACCGGAAAGAAGGATGGGATGATCCCTTTTGGCAGCAGCCCTCAGTTCAGCCAACTTAAGCCAACTCTGAAACCAGAGCAAGGCTCATAAATATTATACACGTACATAAACAAGAGGCTTAATTTTCATCCAAAGAGAACATTCAACAATTAGGAAGCTACAGGTTGCCTATAACCTTTGAAGTTCAACACACTTCAGTGAGTAAATGTAGTTTTATGATCCCACCCTCATACTACTCAAATAAAATAAAAGCTATTTTTCTTCCGAACTCCTGTAGGAATATACCGTGTCTTGTAAAAAGAGTCAGGAAATTCTATGCCATTTAAAATTTTGCTAGGCAATTTCTATTCAGGACACAGCAAAACTGTGAGTCGCCTAATGAAAATTCAATTAATTATAGAGACAGTGCACAACTCTAAACAGGCAGCAAGCTCCACAGGCACTGATCTCTTTCTTGGTATGTTTTTTCTCCCTACGTTATAAACTAATGTTTTTATGGAAAATAAGCCCCAGGTTGATCTAAAAAATAAGCATCCATTTGAAAGAAATCCTTAGTGTGACACCAATGTGATGGCGAGAAATCATTCTGCTTCCTTGTAGTATTGCGGTAAGGTGTTTTTAACATTTGCTAAGTGTGATACATATCAACTATTGTTACAAGCCAATGTTTGAGGATAGCAGAAAGTTCTTAATCTATGTTAAAAAAATGAGCTGAATGAAAGATATTATAAAAATATTAGAAAACGATTTTAAAGTCTGGAAACTAGAACTGGTGCCATACTGGTCTTTAAAAAACCAAAACATTTGTTCACACTAGGTTATGGAACAGTGCTTACAAAATGTGACGAATGGCTTGGCTTGTTCATCTCTCTATTTTAGATTAATGAAGTTAATTCATAATAAAAGTACTACCAGAACACCGCAGAGCACTTTACATGGTTTTGATACATTGCCCAAAACCATCCTGAAACTAGAAGGGTCTTCAGTAGCCAATCCAAATAAATTAAATGCATGCAATTAACAAAACAGATATTTTTTGTTACACATTTAACACTTTGGAGAGGAATATATAATACGAATTCAGAAAATGATTCCTATACATGTCTGGTGTGGTTCCTGGGAATCAGAGGAAAATTCAATCAAGGCACGAACAGTGACGTGCTCAAAGTGTTCTGCAACAAAGATAAGTGACCTCTCTCACACGCAGCCTTTACCGCAGGGTGAGAGTCACCCAGTAGCAGACTACTACCAAGTCTGCTAAGACTATGACTATGTCTGCTACGAGGTATTACAGAACCCACGTGGAGTCTAAAGCAAAACTCAGCTGGGCAAGGCTCTCCAGGCTGCTTTGCGAAGAGGGATGTGCTAGAGCAGTCTCGAGAGCTAAACACTCATAATAAAGTTTAGGTTGGATATTAGGAAAAATTTCTTCACTGAAAGGGTTATCCAACGTTGGAATAGGCTGCCCAGGGAGGTGGTGGATTCGCCATCCCTGGAGGTGTTTAAAAAAAGGGTAGACGTGGTACTTGGGGATATGGTTTAGATGTGGTTTTGTCAGGTTAGGTTAATGGTTGGACTAGATGATCTGAAAGGTCCCTTCCAACCTCAACAATTCTATTATTCTATGATTCTATGAATAAAGTGGCGATTCCAGGAGGTGGTCTATCTTGGAGGCCTTTCATAAGCCTAGTAAAACTAATATTAACGAATAGGGCTCATTACTACTGCTCTCTTGCACATCTTAAAACCAGCACTGAACCTCTTCACCTGTTGGCCAACCCTAGATTCTTCTAGATGGAAATACGGATAGGTCGCTTTTGGACAAAGATAGAGTTGGTGGTACAGGTAAGCAAGTCCATTTGAGCTTTACTAAATCTGAATGCATTTATTAAATAATAGAAAAAAAAAATCTCAGGATATTAAATCCGTAATAGCTGAAATAGGATTTTAACCACCTCTTTGGTATTTCCCTTTTCATGACTTTTTCCTGATCAGAGACCACAATTTACAAAAGATGATAAGCACCAATAAAAAGTGTTGCAGGGTTAGTATCTGAAATACAATTTCCGAATTTAAGACAGAAAAAAATGCACTTTGATATTGTAATGTTTAAGAAAAGAAAGAAAATTTAGGTAGAATTACCTTAACATGACTTATATCTGGAGGAGAGAAAGGAGATGACAATTTATACACCCCCTTTACATTTTACTGACAGGAAGGCCACAAGACGTTATCCGTGTCTATTTCTTCTTATCGCCTTCCTTTACATACTGCTTTTTATGCCCTTTTAGTACCTCCTACTTATAAGAATCAAGACATATACACTACCAGTAGCAGCAGTTTGATTTTTTTTCCAACCTAAGCTGGAATCTTTTAGAAAAACAGCTAAAAAACTCTTTAAAAAAAAACAAAACCAAACCCCAACTTGTTTGCAGATGATAGCAAGTCAATATTTTCTAGAAAAGGACTTTAAAAGTCTGGAAAAGTTGAATATTTTGTAATAAATTTCAAAGTTTTGAAATAAAACGTTAAAATCTGTCTTTAAACTTAGAAGTTTGAGTGGCCGAAACCGGATTAATATTTTGTGTATTCAATCTACATTAACCTATCTTGTGCAGCTTCTTTTTAGGCAAGGAGCAGTAGCGGTCCACAGAGCACTTCGATGCTACCACGCCTTTAAAGCATCACTTAGTAGACTCGTTTCTCTCGTGTTACAGCCATCGATCTCACCCGCTGACCAAAAAAAAATATTGTGATACAACAATCAACCTGCATGGACACTCTTGCAAACCTATAAACCTTCTTTGCATCATGCCAGAACTCTCAGCGCAAACGCATGCAACACCACAGCCCTGCGCGTCTGAAATAGTTCCTCCTTTTTCAATTCCAGTTTAGCAGAAAGTGTTAAGTTGCACAGCCTGTAAAGCACAGTATGTATTGGCTAACGTCCAAAGCAGCTCGCTTTTTAATATTATAATCTGTATAAAATTTATTACTGAAATGTGCATGAAGCGGTATACGGATATAAAGGTTGCATATTGCACGTTAGTAACACACAGACTAGAAAACATATTACCGTCCCCACTAATTTCATCTGCAGATCCAGGTGGCATGCAAGGAAAGAGAAAAACAGAGGGGGAGAGAGAAGGGACAGAGAAGGGGGAGGGGAAAATATACTATTAAATTCATGAGTAATCCAAAAGTATTCAGACTGCAGTTATCTTATATACCTGACTCAAGAGAAACCAGAAAAGTAGCAGAATTTAAGAGTTCTCACCTAAAACCCACGGGACAAAGATACGTTCTAAGAAGCTTGTATGATGAAACAGTTAATGACTTTCAAACACAAAATAACACAAAAATTAAATTTGGGAGTGTTAAGAAATGTCTATTTCTGATTTTATTCAATACTTCACTACGAATTAGATCTCCTACAGCCAGATGAGTCAGTTCGNATACCTGACTCAAGAGAAACCAGAAAAGTAGCAGAATTTAAGAGTTCTCACCTAAAACCCACGGGACAAAGATACGTTCTAAGAAGCTTGTATGATGAAACAGAGTTAATGACTTTCAAACACAAAATTACACAAAAATTAAATTTGGGAGTGTTAAGAAATGTCTATTTCTGGTTTTATTCAATACTTTGCTACGAATTAGATCTCCTACAGCCAGATGAGTCAGTTCAATTTAACCTGGCACATACACTCGTGACTTTGGACAAGTAGAGTTGGTGTTGACCCTTTCAAAGGAAACGCACTCCCGTGCTATCACTAAGACATGAGTAAGAAATAGAACCATCTAAGTATTAATTATACAAAGCATATGGCAGTTATACAAAGTTGAAATTTAAACNAAGGAAACGCACTCCCGTGCTATCACTAAGACATGAGTAAGAAACAGAACCATCTAAGTATTAATTATACAAAGCATACGGCAGTTATACAAAGTTGAAATTTAAACGAGTGGCAAACGGGGCAGCTCTACTGGGAAGACGTTCAAATGAGCACCATATTCTGCATTTACAGTAGCAGCCCTATTGCACACCAATACCCACAGCACAAGCTGATGCACTTTAGACTTATAAATAAAAGGACAATGAGCATTAATGTAAAAGTAATGCACCAATTACTCCAATTCTTCTTACCCCTAACAAAGCCAAACTGGTCCAGACCAAATGCCGAACCAGTATGCAGCCAAAAGCATCACTGTATTCAATATTTAATTCAGAGTGATCTTAGCTGATCACTGTATTCAATATTTAATTCAAAGTGATCTTAGCTGATGCTTATTGTTGCTCTTCTATTTCATTCATAAGCATGCTGCATCAGGGGTCCAAGAATGAAGTAAAAATGTATTAACCATAAACCCCAGGGGTATACGGGGGCTGCACAGCTGTCGAACTGAAATTATTAATACGTTGGTCATTGCAGAATACGATGCTTAAAACTAAGTCCCCCATAAAAACGGGGACCAGCGAGTTTGTGACGCTGCATGAAAATCCAATTCAAAAGGAGGGAAGGGGTAGCAGAAATTTCATGACATTATTCTTGGAACTCTGTTTACCTGAGGCTAAAGTAGTTAAAAAAAAAAACCCCAGTAACTGCGTTAGTATATTCAGCTTTTGGGTTAATAAGGCAGCCTATACAAAGAGCAGTGCAGTACCCGTAGGCGGCGGCTCATGGGAACAGAAGACGAAAGGCAGAAAGCGTCTAGCTTTCTTTACTTTATGCTGACAGTGATTGACTCCTTTACAAAGAGGCAAGAAAAGGAAAGAGAAAAACAGAAACAAATTATTTGGAAATAAAAGAAAAGAGACAGGAGAGAACATCTACAACGAACAAACGTAAAAGTAAAGGTTTTACATTACAATTCTGTATACGCAAATGGATATACGAATGTTGTCAAAACTCTACAGCGTATTTAGTATTTTCCTTCAAATTCCTTTCTACAGCAAAGTTGTTCTTATTTCAATTTTTAAAAGTGAAACTAGAATCTATTAAAAAGTCAGCTTTTGCCAGCTATATATACCACCCACTGACAACGCAAAGAACACTGTCTATCCCAGAAGCGTAACCCGCTTTCGCATCTACGTTCTACTAGACTGTGCTATAGCTAACTTCTGATTTAGGGGGCAGTCACCAGACTTAAACGTGGACGTCTTGACTTTCTGGACCCTTAAAAGTACTTAACACAAAACAAGTATTTCACGTAGCAAGGTCACACAGCGCAAGGAAAAACACAGTTTCTCTGTCCCACTGAAATACAACACTGACATATTTTACGGTCTGAAATCTGCCATTGGAGCTTTATCCCCAGTGCAGACCTGTCTTGCCAACTGACGTTCTAGCTCTCCGAGGATCTCTGGGCAAATACCCCATGGTACTGTCCTCACTGTCCCCTTCCCTAGCCACCCTACTGCGTTTAATTAGCAAAGCGCTTATCGGGAGGAGAGATTTTTGAGCAGGAGAAAATACAAAAAAGCCACAACTGGTTTCACAAGGTGAGAAAGAAGGACACAAGACATCGCTAAGAACCTGAGGATAGCTGCCCCTTTTATTTCTCGTTATCTGTTGGGTCCTCTCTGCTTTCTTTTTTTCCCCTCTCTCCTCTGTCTCAGGAAATGTGAGACGTGGTTTAAAAAGCCAATCAACTAAAAACCCGCATCTTGTTGCTGGTAGTCCTTCAGAGTCAAAACTCAAGAGCGAGGTCCAGCCACCTTGAGTTACACAGGCTGGAGGCGCAGGTGCTAAAAGAGAAGCCCAGTACGACAGAAGCAGCATACTGGTGCAGCATACTAGTCGGTGGTGGGAGGAGTGGAAGGAAGGAAAAGGAGAATTACCTTTTAATGAAAGTAACAACACATTTTTCATAGATTCTGGAAACCTAACAGCCATCAAAGCAGCTGTACTTACACAAAAGCACCATCTTATAGAGAGTTGTACAGTTTTTCGAGGCCAGATTTTGAAGGATTATGTGCAGAATTTTTTTAAAGGTGTGTTCGATCACAGTCCAATCTGTGGTTGAATTTCACGCATGCAAATCTGATGGGTAACGCACCACCACGTGCAACCCATGCTTTGCTACGACGGCAATTTCAATCCAAAATGAAAACAAGCGGCTGAGATTTATCATTGCATCCTACACAACAAAGTACCATTATAAAAACTGCTGGGGTGACTAAACAGAGAGAAATCATTCGTCGATTGTGAAAATTGACATGTCATTGAAAATGACAGGACATTAATCGGATTCAATGCTACAAACGACAAGAGGTGCAAGGAGAGGGCAAAATTATTGCGTAACTTAGTGTATCAGTATTCCTGTGTACACCACACTACTGCCCTCCTAGGGACTTACCTTCCTAACGTCACAGAGCACAATTTTCAGCGCTATCATTCTAACGCAAACCTGAGGTAACAGCCATAAAAAGCTTCAGACATAGTATGAAAGGAAAGCAAAAAATAGCGCAGCTATTTTAAGAGACTGCTGAAAAGGTACTGAAATGAGAATAAAGGAATCTGATACTCCGTACTGGAACAGAAGAACAGGTATAGAGTCACTGGAAGCAACACAAGCTATCTAAAAGGGAAGAACTGTTTCAACTCTTGACCCGTCTGCTCAGGCTACAAAGCTAATTTAAGCTTGAAATGCTGAAATGCTGTTTGCTCTGACATTGATCCGTGGGTAGCGGAAGCTGACTGAAACCTGACTAACCTATTTCACGTGAAGGACACATCAAAACGACAAAGGTGGTTCTAATTCCTCATGTACATGATGCCCCGTGATACACAGTCCAACTCGTCTTCTGCATTTCAAACTTTATGATTTATTGTCTAAAGTTTGTCCAACTATTCTGCCAGACTAAATGGAAGACTGTTTTGCCTTAAACTTACCGCATCTTCAAGTCAAGCTACGAAAGAAACTTTATTTAGGTNAAAAAAAAAAAAAAAAAAAGAAGTTCCAACACTTTTTCAGAAGCTTAGAGAGCTTGAAATGAATACTGCTTAGAAGGATTTCCACCATTCCACACCATCCTCCAGTGGTGTCTACCTAAATGCCCATAAAGCTCAGAAATGCTGCTGAAAACTGCACTGGACTTCTTTTTTTTTTTTATTTAGTTCCTCTTCCCAATACTAAGTATTCACAGAAATTGGTGTGTAAAATAAAGAAAAGAACTCACTTGCTGTGCAACGGACTATGTTAGACAGGAGGTGACCAGGCTAGAGGGCAGTTACTGCTGGGGCTCCTCATTAGGACTGTATGAGTAAATAACCAACACTGGAGGGCTGAAACTGATAATGTCCCATTCTGTTTTAGTCTTACATTCCTGAACCAGTTTGAGGAAAAAGTCTGAAAAAAAATCTGTAGAACGAATAAATCTATTTGTTTTCAAGCTTTTGAAACAAACTAAGCACTACGCAGTTCTCACATCAAATATGTTTATACATACACAACAAAACCCCAAACCTAATCCTGCATGGAACACTTCTTCAGTCACACCTACAGTGTTATTACTAGCCAAGCAAAAGCGACTGCTCAAATCAAGTAAATGGATCACAAAGGAGGAGCACAGGAGGGGAAGAACTCTTTAACCAACACCACAGACTGATGAAATCAATGCCGGAACTTCCTCGGCACTGAAAC
>RSEF01000002.1:156257841-156270130 GCA_003993805.1 Himantopus leucocephalus | reverse complement strand
GGGAAGGGAAGGGAAGGGAAGGGAAGGGAAGGGAAGGGAAGCCGTTCTAGCAGAGGAACAAGCCAGTAATAACACTGGCAACGTAGACTGGACAGCCCCAGCTTCTGAAACACCACCAGTGCAGAACTGGCAAGAACTGGGTTTACCTACCTACGTGCCTCTTAAAGAAAAAGCAGAAGACAGGAGTCCTCCGTGAACTTAATATGACTGAGAGGTGGGGAGAGGTAATGTGTTAAGATATGAAAAAGTTTTAAAAGCTCAACTTTGGTTACTATAGTTCCGGCTGAAAAACAGCCAATCCACTGGGTAACACACAGAAAGTTTTGGGAGTGAATAATGACTGTACCAAACCCCAAACTATGATATTTCAGAAAAGAAGAGGCACAAAAGACAATCGCTCACAGGTATAGACTAGACTAATGAAATTAAAATCTTGGTTTGTGATGCCCATTTTATTTCTAGTTTATTAACTAGCATTATCACTGACGCTGGCTTATCCTTTTGGTGTCCAATTTTCATGCCGATGGTTCTCCATCACCAAGTCATGCACCAGGTGGGCTAGAAGAGCTGAGTTTGAATGGGGGGAAGATTTTCCTTCATATGGAGGTAGCGTTGCATGACCAACGCAAAGTCTAACGAAGCTGCTTGCGTTGGAGCTAAAGTCAGTCACACACACTAGCGGTGCAAATTTAAGAATAATTAGAACAATTACTAAGTGCTATCTGAACATCTACCACCCTACAATCACATTTCTTCATTATCGAATGACCAAGTTTCAGGGTTTTTTTCTGTTTTCCTGCCATGCACAGGCAGGATGCTATCTATGTATGGACCTGGGAAAGACCTGAACTACGTCAATAATGTTACCCCATTTAAACAACAACAGACCAGGGAAAACCAGTGGCACAGAAAAGCAGAAGCATGGCTAAAAAGGGACTCAGCTTTAGACTGGAGACCTTCTGGGATGGTTTGTCTACTTCCTTGTGTTACAAATAGGGAAGAATTCATTATTTTAGATACCAAAAATGTTGGCTTGATTTCCAGAAGTAAAGATCAGTTCAGGAAGACAGAAATTTCCATTCTTAAGCAGCTTTGCTTGGGCGTTGTTTTCCAATAACCAAAGCTGGCTGAAATTAGACATTCTAATGAAATTTAATTAAAATTCTGTCTTTAAAGTTAGGTGTACGAGCACCCTGGTCTCACTGCTCCCGGCTTGCAGGCTGCGACAAAAACAACTGATCAGCACTAGAAAATACATCTCTCTGCTTCAGTTCTATTTTATGAGAAAGGCTCGTGAGACTTCTCTTGAAGTTTTTATTTTTTAGGCAGAGATGTTTGGAGTCTCTAGAAGGAAGGCACAAATTTTAAAAAACTATCACTAGTCAGAATCTTATCCAAATTCACTCTGAATATAACTTGTATATTACGGAATCACATTTCAAGACAACATGTCCTTCTTAGGAGTGCCTTTAATTACAATTTATTTACATCTGCTAGTTAAGTTCAGAATAGTGTAAAGCAGCAATTACTGAAAACTAGTCTAAATTATCAGCCATTAAGTAATTGTTGACGGAGTGACATTTACTATCAGTGTCTCTCATAACCAAAATACCTCGCGGTTCCTCCCTGAAAGACAAGAGCCCCCAAGTGAGGTTTTTGCTGATACCTTGAGTCTTCTCCTCAAATGCAAAAGAATTTATCGGTAGATACGAGCATAGCAACTACCAGAACGAAACATCTCCTTACCTTTCTGTGGCCTGATAATAAAAGATTGCGTAGCTCCGTTCACCAGTCGGCAGTATCCGTCTATCAAGTCAGCCATATTCTCTGCAATGGTTAAGGATGGCGCTGTCACTGTCAGAGGCTAAAGAAGGAAAAAAACAAGGCACCAACAAAGAGGTATTATTGTAGTTGCAAACACTGAGTAGAACAGCTGTGTCATTGCATCAGAACTTTACGCACACTCGCAAACAGCAAACAGCAAAATGTGAGCGAGAAAGAAGTACCAGATTCTTGCTTTACCTTTTACGGAGCAAATTTGAAACGTGAGGTTCAGAAAGCACAGCTGACAAAACCCTCCACTCAAACGTAACATTAATCTGGGCTTTTAAGTGGCTTGCTAGCTAAACTTTCAGTCAACCACTGTTCATTACAACTGCTATGACTTTCATGGCTACAATTACAACAATTCTGAAGCAGCTGCTTATTCCTTAAAGCTCTTATAGGTGGTACGTTTTCCCCCCCCTCCTGCAGCAATTTATTCTTTGCCCTAAAAAGTAATCTTCCCAATCTCAAAAAAGATGAAAATAATAATAAAAAAATACAGACAGTGCAAAAGCTGAGAGACACACAGACAAGCCATTAATTTGAATATGACCAACACTGAGCGTCCTCTGCACAGATCTGCCAACTTGCCCTCAGTCCTTCTTTACCGCAGTGACTGTTTCCCAGTGCACTGGACCAAGGGAAACATCTGATTTCACTCCCAGCTCTGCCTCCACGTAATATGAGGGAACCAATTTTCCCTTGTTCACACTTCCCCTTTCCACAAAAGTGAAATTGCTCAGTTTCCTCTTTAGGGCGTAGCATCATATATATATGCAGGCTACTATCAAGGTGCACTTAAGGGCTAGCATTTTTAAATTAAGCTGCTTTTTGCAAATTTCAAAGTATACAAGCACCAGATGCCAAACCTAAAACATGCAATGAGCTCTAAATATATTTTTAAAATGTTATATCAAAAAAAAAATTTAAAAAATTAAAAATCTATTTTAAATTATGACTGCTAACACTCAAACCCCCCTTCCTCTCAAAGAACAAGAAAAATCAAACAACTGCATTATGCCCAGAACGCAAAACGTTGAAATATAATGCACTGGCTGTAACTACAGGAGGAGCAAGAGAGTTTAACAATAACTGAAGTCTTCATACACGCACACACGCAGGCAGCCCCCAGCTTAAACATGCACATACAAAAGTGAAGTATACTTTTAGTATATCATAATTACGCTGACAGTAGAAAAATCCAGAACGAAGTTACAGACCAGAACAAAAGTACAATACGCAGAATATCTTCATTAAGAGTAAACTATTCTCCACCCCTTCCCAGGAAAACCAAGGCTAGGAATTTTATCACAACTGTCAATGTCATACCTCAGGTGCACCCGCTATCTTGAGTTGCAGCATCCCTTTTCTGTCCTTGTCTTCGCTGTTTGAATACTGAATAGTTTGCACTTGATTAAAGTCCGCTAGATGAGTTGGCTGCAGAAAGGCAATGGAAAAAAGTGGGGAAAAATTCAAAATTACAGCAAAATACTTAGCCGTTATTCCCGACGTTGCAAACGCACATGTAGAATTTGATCTCCGAATTACACTTGTAGAAGTCTGTTCCTCTGTTTCTTTCTACAGTTTTGTCAAGCTTTGGCTAACAACATATCCGCAGCATTTGCAAAATGAAACCAAGCGCCAAGTTTGCCTACAGAGGTCACTGTTGAGTAACTCCAGGCACACGCTAAAGTACATCGTGGAAACAACCTCTTGCGGGTCAGACAGACTCAAGGGTTACCCACACGGAACATGCACTCACAGCGTACTGAACGTACAGCAGACTGCTGTACAAGGTATGTTCTTAGAGCCGGCTACGTATTCCTCATCTCGAAATCTTCTCACTACCTTTGAATGAATTTCAACAGAAGCTGGACGTGGACTCAACTTAAGTCATGACGGTAAAGGTCCCAAGCATTTTGCTGTGCGAACCTGTCTGAACATACGTCCTTGCACCATGGGGGAAATACTGTAACACAGCCCATATCAAGTAATTAAAAGGCTGTTAAGGGTAGGAACTAAAGCAAATAAGCCAGCATTGACTGCACAAATGCGCAACACTCACTGATTAAACAAGCTCTTCATCTACACGTTCCTAAGAAAGAAGGGAATAATTCAGAATAATTTTCATGTTCCATTGTTAAGACGTCACCACTAATGCTTCAAATTCTGCAAGTGAGCACTTCACTGGGGACAAAAGCCAACAAATTCAGTGCTAAGGCTGACACCATCTCTCTACTTAACCCAAGTGCATTTTCTCCGATCCCGAATCATGAGTTACTATCTGAGTAACAGCTGTACGTGCTGAATTTCCCAGCTCTTCTGTGTTTAATTCGAAGATTAGACTTGCCGTTCCCCTTTGTGTGAAGTTCAGTTCACAACAGGTCACGGTTGTTAAGACAGTAACTGAGAAAAGAAAACAGAAGTAGACTTACGTTTGCACCCTTGTCTGTAAGGTAACTGATTCCTTCTTCCGGGCCAATTGCCAGTTCCACTGAAATAATCCAGCTTGACTTCAGAATCAAAGCAGAAAGACAGAGCAAAATTTCGATAGTAAGACAAGACCTTGCTATGGAACACTATCCTCCAATGTTATAATTAGAGTTTTTAGTAATTCGCCTCCAGAAGCGTTTAAACTCTTCAAACAATTGAAAATAAATTAAAATCAAGCAATTCTGTAAGTAGCAGAACTCCTCATGACTGGTTTCCTGGGGATCCGTGCTACTCAAAATGCATTTCCATGTGTTTTATCTTAGGTCTACATAAGAACTATGTATTTCCTATGTTTCCTCTTCTCACGGACATTGATGTTCACGTTCTAAATTCTACTTGACTGTCTATTTTCACAAAGCTTGTAGACTTAAGACACTTTCTCAAAATTTGAAATTGGTAGAGACTAAAAGGCATTAAAGGAAGATTTACAAACAGAAGCAGCTTAGAAGTTTCATTTCCTCAGAAAACCAGGTTAAAAATTGCTTGACTTTCACAAACAAAGCACCAAGAAAAATACTTAATAACGTACAATTCTTACCCTACTAAGGAATGGTGCTTTTTTAACAGTCAACTGAGAAAAGTTCTAAATAAAATCAATAAATAGATTTTGTTGTTAATGAAATCCAAGGACCCGTCTCTACATCAGAACAGGAACTAAGCAAGCAATTAGTTGCAGAACTAAGGAAAACCAATTAGACTCACAAGTACAGCATGTATTCTGGTGACCGTCACATTCCTCTACTTACACCGAGAGCGCACTTGAAGCATTCCTTGTCAAATCTGTACACCGGAGAGAGGATCTCAAAGAATTTCAAAATACTTTCTTCTCTATTGAGGTTGGCAAATTGTCGAAATGTTTGTTGGATTAATTTTCGTAGTGTTTTAGCCTGTGTATTAAGATGTTTGAAGATCGGTTATTTTAAATCTAATCAGTGACGGTGCATTTTAAGAGTTTCAGTCACTTAGTATCACTAGCAGTTTCTTTATCAATGAGATGCAGACCATTTTCAAGGAAAAAAGAAGCTTCAAAATATAAGTAACAGTTCTGCCTTCTAACTTCTACGCAGGAACAAAATTATTTCTGCTCTATATTACAGCGGGAATATCTAACTAATAACGTTTTGAATAAATGACAATAAAAATCAACATGTCAACCCTTTGCAGGAACTATTTTTCCTGGATTCCTCATTCCTCCCAACTTCTTAACTGTGTACCAATACAAAACCACATCAACCTACACCTTCTACTAGGTTTTAAATTTGTATCACCATTCTCTTACCTGGTAGTAACAACCCAGCTGGAGCTGTATCTTAACCTCTGTGCACCATATCTTACATTAGCCATAATATGGTGGCTTCTTAAAGTCTGATAATACGCAAAATAACTTCCATATCAACAGGTAAAATTTAAGACAGTAAATTAAAGATTAATGCAAAAGTAAACCAAACATTTAAATTAAACTATTTTAACTATATTTCATATTTTATTAACTGTTTTTCAGGGTACAAATAACCACTTAGAGCAGCAGAAATCATCCTCCCAACATCTGGGACAGAGCAAGACAACTAATTACATATCCTGAAAAATAAAGTACGTAGAAGATAGAAACAGGCTTTCAAACAACTGCATTTAAAAAAAAAAAAAGATAACTAAACTAAGAGTTATGAAAAGCAAAGTATCCGCCTGTACATAACATGTAATCCCTGGGAAGGTTGCCGCTCATATGAAAATAGAAACAGAATCTGAAAAGCAATCTCTTTAACATGCCCCAAAACTGAACACGCAATCAAGAATCCTGCATAAAAACATCTGTTTCTAAACACTAGAATTCAGCGAGCCAGAAGTGCGGCGCCTTCTCCTCATCTGTCCTAATCTTAAGAACCATAGAACCATTTAGGTTGGGAAAGACGGAAGAGCACAGGTATGCTCTGAAAGTGCTGTAGGGTCAGGTGACCCACTGTTTTTTCCTCCCTGTTTGCATCTCATAACGCCAAATTGTCAAAACCAAACACACATCTATTCTTTTTCCCTTTGCCAAAGCTTGACCTGTATCTAAAGTGACTGAATAGGTTTAAAAAAAAACGAGTGGTACCTGTTTTTAATGTATCTTCCAACTAACAACAACGATAGAGGGCAAAACCCTGCTTATTTTTGCACTATGTCAAGGTTGAGACAGGAATTACCAGTGTTCCTCTACCAAAACATATCTGAATGTCCTATTGTAACAGCATTAAAACTCTTCATTCTTTCACCTTGCCTCTAACAGCTCCAGGCACTACACAAATATAAACTTCCTTTTGCCGTTAGCACTCCCAGTCAGATTAGGCATTCATTTTTAGTCAGCCTGCAAAGAACATTCAGGACTCTAAACAGCCACAATTTTTTAAAAGGAGCGTTCAGAGAAGACTTACTCTAAGCGCAGCGATCCACGGGGGTTGCGTATTCCTGTACAAAATGATTATCGGCTTTGCAACACCACATGTATGGGTTGAAAAAACCCCCCAACTCAGCACATAACCTGTACGTTATAAAGTTAACAGAGAAATCTGCCATTCCGTTGTAATTTCACATTACTGCGTCACTTCAGCAGAACCTTTCACCAGCTATCACGTGGACCGTTACTCTAACAGGCTGCAGACATTCGGGTAGGATAAAGAAAGCATCCGGCAGTCAGGAGACCTCCCTACTGCACCCAGAGCTGCCTCTGACTTTGTTAGGACTCAGACATACCATACCGGACCTTTCGGTTACATTCCTTTTTACAGAGAAAAACGACATTAAGGGAACTGAAGACTTTAGCCTTAACTGAGCACCTGGCAAATACCAGGAGCGAGACACTGTAAAAAGAAAAAAAATCTGCTAGCTCAAGTTGTCCCAAGTATTTCAGCCACTCAGTTGTTGAAAGATGCTTTATTCTGCCCACGGTTTGCTCTCCTGGCCTGTTTCAGCATCATCTTGCCTTCCGTGCGTAACGGTGTACGTTATTTGGCCCTTTTAAGGCCACAAGGAAGACTTACTCTTCGCTTTGAGATCATTAATAAGGTGCAACCATAGAAAAGTCAGTTTGCGAAACACACCTCTTCCAGAAGAGAAAAGAGCCATTTATGAGAAATATCTGCAAATGACAACTTCAAGGGAAACGCGCTGAAAATTTACTCTTAAAATAACTTCCTAAGAACATTTTTTTTTTTTTTCCTCTCTCAGCTTTTGCTCAAGGCACGCTCTAGAGCGACAGGGAAGACTCCCGAATTTGCAAACTAAACACAATCCGGTTTACATCCATTTCCCCGCATCCCCCTCGCCCCCCAGTTGTCGGTTCAGCGTAAGTAGCTGTTTTGCCCCACGGTGTTTGCCCACTGGCCACACCGACATGCAGAGGGCACGGCTCGGCAGTCCCGTCATCTCCGAGGCACCCTTCACTAAGCGCAACGCAGGGAAGTTTCTTATCCTTCTCCAGTGAAGTGATGAAAATGGAAGGCCTGTTGACTCAGAAACTTTCGCTCCGTGCTTGAATTTGGCTGACTTACTCTTTCTTCAACAGGGATAGACAGAACTATTTGCCGTATATATGAGATAGAGTGCATTGTCCAATGAATTTTATGTTTCCTCCTGGAGAAACCTTCCCTGGACACCTCCTGGGACAGCGCTTGCTTTCTTTTATAGCATTACTTCTCACAGACACTCTGTCACCCGCTAATATACCCGTCTTTAAACTTCTGTCTTTTAAAAATGTATTTAACGAGCTCCCCAAATAAAGCTGAACTTTCTGGTTTTAAACCCCTGTATATCGCCTCATACTTTGCACTGTTAAATATTCTGATTTTCATTTTTCCAATCTTTTTGTCTTCTTATACAGTAATATCCTCTGTACAGCTGACATCTCCTAAATGTTTAACATCAACAGATTTGATTACCACTGCACCACACGCTAAGCTTTACCTCACTAATAGAGAAGAATAATTAATTTTATATTTTACGGCCATCAGGAGCCCGCCTTTGCCTGCCTGTTCAAAATCATTTGTCTTCACAAAGTGAGAGGGTCATTTAATCATTTGACCCAATCCTAGATCATTTTTAATAGGGATTTCATTTTCATGAAAAAGCAGACCCATTTTTCCTCTTCATACGTCCAACCCTTTATTCGTGTCTTTGCAAGGTTCTACTCAGCTTCACCTTCCGGCAATTCTTGCTATTTCTTTCTGCTACGCTCTTCATTTCATGATTTCTAAAGAGCAGTTTTCTTTGTTGGTCAGTTTTCTGGCTCTGTAATACCATTTTTTGAGGCAGTTATTCATTCTTTTACGTCTGGAGCCTTTCACCGCAATTTCTCCCATTAGAAGAGAATACAGTTTCAGATAATTGCTTAAATTAAAATGCAGAGGGATTACTTAAATCCACTTGACTTCATTAGCTTCTGATTTTCAAAAGTCTTTTGAAACAAAACCCCTTCATGACAGACCTTTTCTGTTTATCCATTTAAATCACAAAGTAGAAACTGTCTCAATCTGAAGTTGAATTCTATTA
Organism: Himantopus leucocephalus; assembly: GCA_003993805.1. Taxonomy (NCBI): domain Eukaryota; kingdom Metazoa; phylum Chordata; class Aves; order Charadriiformes; family Recurvirostridae; genus Himantopus; species Himantopus leucocephalus. The sequence goes on along the minus strand of RSEF01000002.1, from coordinate 156,261,289 downwards.
TTTCTATAAAACCATCACTGCTAACCAAACCCAGCTCTGAAATACCAATTTATGATTTATACTTTCCCGTATGAACGGTAAGAGATATTTTACCAAGCCATTCATATCAAGACAGCAATAGCTGTAAAAATACTTGGTGACCATTCCTAACCCCCCCGCCCTTTCGAAACGCGTCAAGAAAAATGTGCATTTTTTACTCTGGGAACATACGGACTTCAGTGGAAGCGAGATTCGACTAACGTTTACAGTCTTAAGTAGGATTAACATAAGTGGAAATTACTGGAAATCTTCCTTGACTGAGTCGGATACAGCCTTGAGCAAGGAAGGCAGAACACGGTTTATTGACTTGCCACTAAAAATATACTGTTTTCTTATATGTCCCCTTCCTCTTTCTCCAGTAGTCTCTTCGGGGGGGAGGGAGGAGGTATTTGATATTAAACGATCCGAAGATTCGTTTTGAACTTTTGTCTACAAGGTTTGAGTGAGAGGCAGAGCTGTGCCTCTCTCACAGCAGCTCAGCGAGGCCACGTAAATCCCTGCTGTCTCAGTTCTGCCGGCACAACTGCACAGCCATTCCCCTACAACTGCACGGTGAAAACGATAATGCAATTTTCACATTTCTGACACTGGTTTTTAGTAGTATACAATGGACTGGAACTATAATTACCTTCACTGAATCTAGTAAACTCTTCGGAAAAAAACGTCTTAACCCAACATCTTTCCTGAAACAAAAACACACACAGCATTAATATAAAAACATTGTGCAATATTACATCTTTTTCAGCGTAGTGTTTCGGGTTTGGTTTGGTTTGGTTTTTTAACCATCACATGCAATATAGTAACCGATTTTCCTAGTAACGTCCTTGACAGTCTCAGAGTGAAAACCACAGCATCTTCCAGCTTAAACTCAAAAGGATATCACATTTACAACAGGTACCTGGTTTGGAAAATGTATTATTTGAACTGTTGGGTTGGGCACAGAGAAGTTTTGAGAACAAAAACTATTCTTTGTACATTTTAATAAACTAAAGAATATTGAAAAAGTATTTACAGCTCAGAGTAAGCTGAGAAGGGAACAACATGAAAACGGCAAATTCTAACAGACATCTATTAGAATTGAGCAGGAGATACAATATAAAAGAAAGGACTTCTCATGACCTCAGCTCAGTAAGCATGTTGACTGCCGTTCCACTGTTTTACCCTTTGCAGGACTATAATTAAAGTGGATTTTCTTTCATTTCTCTGGTCACTTTTTCCTCGTATTGAGCCTCTAATGTTAAAATTCCCAACTTTTTATTGCAAGCAATCTCACTTTTTGCATCTGTAAATCAGGATCCTAATTCTGTCTGTGAGCTCAGATTTCGCAAACTGAATTACATCAAGTTCGCCTTCACACTTATAAATAGGGCTGCAGCCCTGGTTTGAAATCCAGAGCCATAAAGACTAAATATTTTCATGGCACAGATGTGCTGCGCCCAGCCTATGTCTGACCCGTGTATGCATCGCTACAACTAAACATTAGCTTCAAGAAAGATGCCCGAGAAGTTGCCAGATACGTTAGTGCAGAAGGCAATCGTTATACAACCAGGTAGAGCAAAAGTTGCCGGACTGTGAGCTAGTTGTATAGGATTAGCAGGAAATTTGCATGAGAAAAAGGAAAAACTACAAGAAAAATGTAAATAGGAAAAGGACTTATATCCTTGCCTCTCAAAGGCGTTACTGACTTTTCCTTTAAATTTAAGAGGTTACAATCTCTTTTGAGAAACACCCTTATCAGCTTCTGAAATGAGTATGGAAGAAAGCGTTCCACGACTGCACGCTTTGAACATAAGCAGAAATACATCTGGAATTCTTACATTTGGGGAAAAAAAAAAAAAGAAAAGCCGCTAGCGAGCTTGAGATATACAGTATGTATTTACTGCTACCTAATGGCGCAAGGAGAAAGCCAACATTAAAGTCAATACAAAAAGCTTACTCGAAATAATAAACCAGGGTATTTTTAAAGCTCTCTAAAGGCAAGTAGTACACAATTTTACAAAACATACTAAAAACATCCTCAACTAAGAGGAGCAGAACATTCACGCGAACACTGGCATCTGTGCAATGACAGTAAGCTGAAAGATTATAAAACTTTCATAAATGTTAATTCCTTTGATGCATTTCTTCTCAAATGCAAATGATATGCAGTTTATCATCCCACACAGTTAAATAAACCTAACACACTATTACCATCTAAATAACATGCAAAGACATTTTGACAAGGAATATATTAGTTTAACATTAAGCATTTGAGAGAGAAACGGTGTTTTCAAAGATGAAGCGCCCTACATCCCTCCAGTATTACTCATTTTAACAGTACTGCAGCACATGGCCGCGACAATCTGACTCGATTCGTTATGAAAGGAGTTGTAGAGTAGCCTTTTGTACCGATCTGTATGGAACAAATTCAGAAGAAATTCTTACACAGAGTACAACAAAACACAACTCAATAACATTTGTTAATAAAGCACATCCTGTGTTTAACCGAGAGGGCAAATTTATTTACTGGAGGAGGACTTAACCTAAGAAGCATACAGATTTAATGCCATGGTCCGTAACAAACTACGGGTACCTATAAATAAGAGAATAAGCATTGGAAACATGGACCATACAACCAGTTTTAAACACACAGCCCTACAAACCTCTTCCCTTCCCTCCTCAGCTGCACTGCGTGGGGGTAAAATGGCCAATTTGGGATACACACCAACTCAGTCCTCCAGATTAAGAATCTCAGACATCTGTTTTCTGATTGCCAGTAAGAGATAATTAGTAGTGAGATCCCAGTTCATACAGTTCTACTACAGCTTTGTATTCGACCTCATCTCCTTCACCCTACTAGTGGGCTTAACTGTAAATTTATTTTTTTTATGTATAAACTTCAATCGGATTAATAAAATACCAACTACAGATAGATGATACTGCTTGTCATATAACGATAAGCAGCTTTAGGCAACATATATCTTCATTTCTATTTCTATTTATTTCTATTTTTCATCTCAATTGAAGTTACAACAAAAAAGAAACATTAGATTAACATAATAGACTTTAACATGCTTTTTACAAAACTGTGGCTGCAGCTGTTCCTTCATATAGCTCCCATTTTTGTACTTGTAATTATCCCTGTTCTATGCTAACAGGCTTCACGTTTATTATGAAAAAATTCTTCTTTCATTACATGAAGGCCCAACTATTAAAGGCTACTTAACAGTTTGATTCTATCTACCATTTCCCATCCACATTTGGTCTTGTATGAAAATCCGATCAAAGACGAATATACATCAAATAGACATCTGACAAAGACAGGCGAGAAGCAATCACACTAAATGCAAAAAAGTGTCATTTAAAAATTGCACTCAGCTGGTTAAGTGCCTCATGATGTACGAAAACTAGAAAAAAAAAAAAAAAAAAC
>RSEF01000002.1:156238726-156253061 GCA_003993805.1 Himantopus leucocephalus | reverse complement strand
AGTTGGACTCGATGATCTTAAAGGTCTTTTCCAACCTAAATGAAACGAAACGATCTATTTACATATAAGATATGGCAGATATAATCCATTTATTTGAAAGACTTGGCAAAGAAGGCATTGCAGAAATATTTTCCATAGGGGGAATTTAGGGTCCTGTTCTTCAGCATCAGGTATAAAACACTGCCTAATGTTATGAAGTGACTGAAGAGTTCTCCCATCTGAATCACTCAGAATCACACAGGGAGAGAACGTCTGGAGATCATCTGGTGCAAGCCCCCTGTTCAAGCAGGGCCACCTAGAGCCAGCTGCCCAGGACCAGATGGCTTTTGATTATCTCCAAGGACGGAGACTCCACAACCTCCCTGGGTAACCCGTGCCAGTGCTTGGTCACCCTCAGAGTGAGGGGGGGGAGGAAAAAACAAAAGGTTTCCTGATGTTCGGAGGGAACCTCCTGTGCTTCAGTTTCTGCCCACTGCCTCTGGTCCTGGCACTGGGCACCGCTGAAAAGAGCCTGGCTCCATCTTCGGTGCTCCCTCCCTTCAGGTATTTATATATTGACAATATTATTGAGATATATTGATAAGATCCCCCCCGAGCCTTCTCTCCTCTAGGCTGCACAGTCCCAGCTCTCTCAGCCTTTCCTCGCAGGAGAGATGTTCCAGGCCCTTCATCATCTTCATGGCCCTTCACTGGACTCTGCAGAAGCTCAATCTCTCTCGCACTCAACGTCATTACAACACCCGGGGGCATTTTCAAGAAATTTGGCAATCCAGAAGTCTGGGCATTTCTGACCAGCCTGTACTGCTCAGTATCATCAAGTGCCAAAACGGGAAGAAGTTTCCCTGGAAAGGGCACTTCTGGAAAGAGGACAAAAAAAATGCAGAGATTTTGAGTAGTACCTTATCTCGACTAGCGTCCATTTACAATTACTCTTCATTCCACTGCAGAACCGCACCTGTTACTAACGGTATAGTATTTCTCTAAATGAAAATCTTCTATAACCAAGGTTTTGTTTAACTTCAAATCAGAACTACCATCTAGATGTCTTCATAAATGCCATAACGTAATAACTGGAAAAGAAAATTAAATGAGACCTTCTGTTCATCAGTAGGGATATGAAACCTGTCCTGCATTAAAACTGCCAGACCCAAGCTCAGAGCATTTAAATCAGGAATATAGTTTTCAGGCTCCCGTGTTACTCCCATAAACGACCTCCGCAGTACCCCAAGGGACAAACAACAGAACGGTACTCTCCGTCCCCAGGTCTACGTGGGCATATTTGAAAAGGAAGAAACAAACTGAAAATGCAAATTTTACGTGAGTTCAGTTCTCAGATGGATGCCCGCATTCCAGAAGTGTATCAAGTTAAAAGAAACGATAATCAATTTACTTCTTGTTTGTATCATCCATACTGAGGTTTAATGAGCCTGAGTAGTACTTTACAATATAAGCCTTCGTTTCATTCTCCTACCCTTCTTCTGAGAATTCATTCACCTTCACGTATAGGCCAAGCTATTTCACCTGAAAAGCTAACATAGCTGTTCACAAAGCCCGCTGGTTAGCCTGCCTTACATCCACCCAAATCAAATATTTTCATTGGTTAGTTCACTTATTTTTAATTAAACTTTTTTTTTTTTAAACCACACATTCAATTTTTTGAACCATTTCAACGCTTTTGCACCACCAGGAAACTTCAGAGCTGTCATCCACCTATTCCTGGAGGCATTCAGACACTGAGAAGAACTGATTGCAGCAAAGTATTTTTTCCATCCCGACATATAAAACTTCCCATTGCAGAAACTATGCTGATTTGAGGCTTCTACTATATCATGATCAAATTTGTATTCATTTATTTTCACAGCTCATTGCCTTGTAGATCCCAGTACTGAAGCACTTCATTTGTTAAACTAAACAGCTTAAGAACATCTTCAGTTTCATGTAAATGTATTTGAAAATGCTGCTAGCCTCAAGCAACTCTTATTCCGTAAATAAATAAATAAGCCACATTACCGAACATTTAAAGTTTGGAGTTTCTTTCCTCTTGCCCTCTGGCTTGGGAGCTTTCACAAATTCCACTCATGTTTTCCCAGTTTGACTCCGCAACTACGGGCACCAGAACTTGACTAAGAAAATTTTACAAAACCCTCACGATCCCAACAATTTGGAAGAAAAAAAAATCAGTATTGTGAAAATTCTCAGCTTATTTGCAAGACCGAAGTGAGACATTTTCAGCACAATGCTGCAAGGAGACAGTTGCCTACCGGAGTGCGTGATTTTGTTACTGTGACAAGCAGAAAAAAGGAGGGGTTTTTTTTGCACATCCCAGTCCAGAAGAGATGGAGGAACACAGATATTTCATAAAGGTAGAGGAAATTACATACATTCCTTCCACCTCACACTTCGGCCAGCGGAGGCTCTCCCTTGCTGATTTATTGGGGGGGATGTGTGTTTCTGAAGTTCCTTGGGTACAGTAACACGGAGTTTCAAGTCTTTCAAATTCCCTACGTTACTCAACCTGAAGAGTGGGATAAAAATGCCTTTATCCACCTCAGAAATGAGATGAAAACACAGAAAAAAAATAACCTCCTCAGTGTCCAGAAGTGATTAACAGCCGTGTTCACAAAATCAGTCATGACATCCTCTCATCTGAATTAACAGCCGTACTTGATTATCATAAAGCACTGCATGTACATTATATACACCTATTTGTTTTTACGTTTAAACTTTGGAAGGTATGCAAAGAGTTTATAAGCTTCAGGAAGCCTACGGCTGTAATCTTGTGGTCTAATTAGATTGAGTAGTATGCTATCATGGATAGCAAAGGTAATAAATTGATAGAAGGAATTAATTTTATCTTGTTTTTCAGAAACCTGTCCGCACACGTTCTTCTTTAAATTTCAGTAAGTCTAAGGAGGGGGGGGGGAACCCAGATTCAATTTCTACTCCCAGAATACTAATGAGAACTTTTCTTACCACCTTTAATTTTTCTTGACTATTCTCTTTGAGATGGCATTAGATCAATGCGTGAACTAACGCTCGTGCAAAGATTAGATAAGCATTTTGTAAGAGGTTCAGCACGAGCTGCATAACCTCCTAAGCAAAAAGCCTGAACAAATATTAAATGGAAGAGACGCAAGAGATAATTTAATGGTAATTAAGCACACACTGCCACAGGGCAATTGAATAGTTTTCCTAGAAGTCCTTTGTGTTTGCTCAATTATTACTTTTATTATTATTGTTAATATAGTTAAATGAGAGAAACGAGAATATTTTTTGTCAGTTTAAGAGAAAAAAGGCCCTATCTCTTAGAGCTTAAAGCCTACATACATACAAAGACACAAAAACGAACTCTGACAAATTTAAAGAATCCTACCAGTTTTTTCTGTTTACTATTAATTCAGAAGTAGTATGTTACGAGGGAAGATGAAGCCCGATCTGTGGGTTTTGGAGACGCTGTTATCTGCGAGCTCGTCCTTCGCCTGCAGAACAGCCCTCCTGGGTGGTACGTGCAGACCTTTACTTACGGCTTTGGAAGTTCAGTTAAGAGTACGCAAAGCCTGGAGGAAGGCTGAAGAGTATGTCATCAAGATATATATACTCTTCATGCGGATCAAGTACCACTGCTGTTGTTCTGCTCCCCATTTTAATTGTTCAGAATGAGATCTCTCCAAAAGCTAAATCAGAAAAAATCGTAAGATGCTACTTAATATAACCTATTTTTATCTAGTTTGTGAGACAGCACTAGTTTATATAAACTCCTCACACAAACCTGGTTTTGAAAAAGCCACCCCCCCCAAAAAATCAACCGGCCAAACAAGAAACAGCAAAGCAGCACCCCTTACTGATTTCCACCAACCCAATGAAGCCTGCGAAGTTCTCCTGCCAAACCTGCGCGGCACTACTTCAGCTACGCCACGTACCAAAGACGAGATGCCTCTGGCAACGATAAGACTACGGGAAGCCTGTAGTCATCTCAAATGCTTCATGGCCACAATGTTTTAGCAAGCAAAATGCATAAAGATTAAGAAGACAAACAGATTTACACTAGGATTATGAAGTCAAGAGTTATACAGCTAAAAGCCTATGTACTTTTCATTTGGTAACAATCAAAATCCTGAAATACTATGTCTTAATTGAATCACTTTGGTTNCGAAATATTATGTCTTAATTGAATCACTTTGGTTTACATTGCTTGCAACACACTTGCTTCCACTTACTTACCCATTTTGCATTCTAGCAGAATGCGCTTATCTGCACTTCCAGAGAAAAATATATCGGAAAACACTTTAAGGGAGGATAGAGAGAAANTGAAATACTATGTCTTAATTGAATCACTTTGGTTTACGTTGCTTGCAACACACTTGCTTCCACTTACCCATTTTGCATTCTAGCAGAATGCGCTTATCTGCACTTCCAGAGAAAAATATATCGGAAAACACTTTAAGGGAGGATAGAGAGAAAAATGATTCCTTGCTGCAATTTCTTGCTGTGGTGATTTCAAGCACCTTTTCCCTTGGATTTTTTTTTTGGTAAATGTTCTAACAAGTTTAAATCAGATTTACAATCAAGCAGGTGTATGCTGGGGGCAGGGGGGGTGGCAGGGAGAAGATTAGTCTATTTACGTTCCATTAAACATGGTATAATGGAAACGCAAACCACTGCAGGCTTCTGGATGAGAACTACTACAAAGTCAGTGTTAGAAGAAGTAACTGGACTGGGATTTGCTCGTCCACAGGCTGGAGAACAAGAATCTAAGTGTGGCCTACGCTACACGTCTGTAGTTAGCTTCTTGGTCACAACAGCTACAAACAGTCTACAAGGGATGCAATACGTGGAAAATCGGAATGCCAAGCATAAATGCACCTCCCGGAGGTAGGAAAAAGAAGTCTTCTACATGTCCCGATACAATAAAAAGCGGAACAAAACTGTCACTCCCCCCCCAACACACACTACCTGTGTTCAATGAACACGTGCTTAGAAAGGGCAGTAGTATTTGTAACAATTTTGAAGTTCAACATAATCCTACGCCACAATGTATTTATTGACATACTAATGTCCTGATATTCAGTAAAAATTCACTTTATTTACCTTCTGTTCTCACCAATATTTTAATTTTTTCTTTCCCATCACTATTCTTCNCCCCCCCCCCATCACTATTCTTCATTGGTTAGACAGAACAAAAATCTCTTTTATGTCTCTAGTCTTTTGAGCGGTGTAAGTTCAAAACTACTCTTAAACCATAAGAAAAAAGAAGAAGTGAACACTGAACCATGAACTAATCAGCTTTTTCCACAAGGAAGAAAGGCACACAAACAAAAGCCCAGTTTTATTTCTGATGTCAGACTTCTTAAATATTTGGTTTTTTACTTGAATGGGCAAACTACTGCTGGTGTAACTTCTAACTTCTCAAAATTTACTAGGAGATAACGGGTACTTTCCTAGCTATACAAACGGCTAGCAAATTCCAGCTGGTATAATTTAAAATAAAAACTGGAGACAGAGGAAAGCCCATGTTTGTGAAGATGGAGAAAGCAGAGAATAGCCCTACGCCGGCACACATGATTTAAGAAGAAATCTCTCACAGGCCTCGTATATTATATACCAGCTGCTACTTTCAAAAGCCATCTGCTTCATTTTTCTGCACACTATTTTTTAATGCAGCTGCAGTATTTCAGAAAAACGTTCACTCAGGCTGACAAGCCATCTTGCCAGTGCAGTTCATAAAAACACCGCCCTGGATTTAAATTTCTTTATTAAGAACAAGAGTAAAATCATTCTGAAGTTAGGACCGAATGCTTGCCAGGAGTTTAAGGATTTTAAAAAATGTACTTGCTGTGTCTTAAAAATACATTTTAGGTTTAGATTTGTTCATATCTTTAGAAATTATTTAGAAAAAAAATAAATCAAACTTTCTATTGAGTTTTCTTTTCAAGTGTAACTACTGTGGAAATTCTTTAGCAACAGTACTATCAAATGGTTTCTCAAAAAGGGCGAATACCAGTAATTAGCCACTACGCTGGCTTTCCAAGTTCATTTAATGTTACCAAGAAATTTCCCACAGGATAATCTCCAATTTTTCAGGAGGACAGTTTAAAAATAAGCAATCTATTTCTCTTGCTTTAGTTTCAACGTCTATGACCTACTTACACAACTTAGTCCTTTTTAATTTATTTCTCTCTCAAATTGGCATTGCTTTGAAAACCGCATTTAAACAGCGCTTTGGTGATTAAGTGCCCCCTAAAGTTACGTGCGTAACCAAAAAAAATATCACCACCACAACACGTAAGATATGTAGATAAGCAAACAAAGAAACAAAATGCCTTCTGTACTCCATTTAGTAAGCAGCATAAGAATCGTAATTATAATAGTTTAATGAAGCACGGAAAACAAAGGTTCACATTACATCATCTTCTCCTTATCCATTTGTTCCATCCAGATATTTTTAGCTGGTGTTTTTAATATTCAGAACTTACGTACTTGTGCTTAGTGACATTTACATTAACAAATACAACCTTCCTCTTAACCTTCCTGTTTCTGCAGTAATTATTTATTTATTCTCCTTTTTAACAGCTCAGGTGTGTTCTAGCACCTGCTTTTAAACATTCAAGTTTCTACTACCTGAAGGTATTTTGGAGTTTGTTTTTTGTATCCGATAGCTCACTCTCAGCCTCCACAGAAGCTGTTCATCAGCATCTTCATTTTACACTCACACACAACACTTCTGGTGCCATCGGTCCTACGGAAGTCCAATGAAATCTCTCCTGTAATTTACCAACTCTTAAATTCCGGCTTCTGTAACATGAAAGTCCAGAACACTTCAACACATCCATCGGAAAAGCTGATCTTCAGCAGCTACTTATGTGACCAAGACAATGACTGAAGGATACACCACGTTCGTTTTCCCCACAATTTCACATCCAAAATGAACAAAGTTGCTCGGTGTTCAGAGCAGGCCCGTTGAGACTGCTTTTTGTTCCACGCTTGCAGCAGGTACCACATGGAAGTCCACCACGACCCACGACACAGCTCTTCCGTGGCACCCTATCAGACGTAATTATCTCAAATATTCTGGAATCTGTCTCATAGCGTTCAACGTGCCACAGAAGTGCTGTAGCGTACGCTGCAACAGATACACCACTGGATGAACAGTCACCCCGTAGAATTGCTTCTGTCTGTAATCACCAAACTGCAAAAGGAGATGGCTCCTCCAACTTCTCACAGTAGAGTCCACCCTCGTTCACCACCAGCAGGTTTCTGTAGGACACCGAATTTTCTTCACTACATAGAATAATCAGCTCGAAAGAGGAGGGTCCCAACCCACGTTACTACAGCTTCAGAAATCTTATGCAAAATTAACCCTCAAAGATTTGTGCCTCATCTGCTCGGAATGAAGTACCATATGCACAGAAGCCCAAAGAGTGCTTCTAATGTCATCAGTATTTTTAGGAGCCACCTTAATGACTATAATGGTAGTTTTAAAAATCTGCACAGGACAGAAACACACATGTGTTTCCACCCCTATTTACCCATCTGATAATATTAGATTTATTAGAGAAGCCAAGTCTACATTAGGGAAAATTAAGGCATTGGCCTTTTTAGGGGAGTTAAAAGCACCGATTCAGTATCGGGATAACATTCATTTGCCATCTGCCCTCAGCTGCTCCTCCTCTTCGTCTTCCAAGGTCACAGTCTCTGTATTATCTAGAGGTGAACTTTGACATCTCTAACTAATTTTGGAAGCTCCTCTGTTAATAATAAGGGCATTAGAGATGGGGTGGGGGGGGGAATCAACTTCTGAGGAGGCATTGTTAGGGACAGAATGGCTAAAACTGATCCCTTCTGTCCGAGCGGGCTGATCTCCAGATGTCACTGCAATATACACTGCTGCCTCTCAGATCTTCCATAAAGTAGGACTATACTCTTGGGAGCCATATAGCACTCAACCTACTAAGCACGCCTTGCTCACAGCTAATTTTGTAATTCTCCTCTCCGACACAGAATTTTGCTTTTCGAGGACAAATGAGTCCAAGCATCAACGTGAGTCAACTTTTTTTTTTTTCCTTTGGTCTGACGCATGTTATATACAACCTAACACACTAACGAGAACACCGTTTTGTTCAAGATTACTAACAAAGACGTATCCATGCATCAGGAGATGGAAACGTGCCCTGAGCATTTTAAATTTATCTTCTTGAATTAAGAGTAATTCACAAATGACGGCGAGAAAGCCTACGGGCACTATTTTCACCACTCCGGTTGACAGGTGGAAATTTTAAATCAAAGCCGCCGTTTTTCTTTGGGCTGAGTGTGGCTGACTGACTATTTAAGAGGTATTTAGGAATACAAGTACATTTTACATTCCTATCATACGGCACTGCTAACAGAAAGCAGACATTTGACCCAGATTTGGAAGATACCAAAGTAGCCACACAACGCTACGAACAGCAGGATCTAAACAAGAACATCAGCGTAGTTTTGAGAGCGTAAATCAACTTTTGTAGTTAAAAAATGAGTACTTTATGAGGAAATTGTGAATTTCAGCAATTCCAAGAAACCGACCCCTGTAAAGGATACCTCGCCTGTAATTACTTTTACAAGCTGTAAGGAGCAGATAGGCGGTGTTCAGTTTGATTTATGTTTGTATAATTTTTTAAAAAAATTAGTATCTTTTTAAGCAGCTGCAATTCTTACATTTCTTACCACTTCCCTTCAGGGCACAATTTATGTGTCAACCATTAACTCTTCCTGAAAGATATTTTTTTGTTTTATTTTTTGTTCTAAACAGGCTGCCAATGGCCGGAACAATGCCAGCTTTTGTCCCTATGCCCTTGACTTTCTTCAAAGCTTTTCCCGTCAAAGTCATTTGCTTTAGGTCTCCTATTTTTATTAGGGTATAAGAGATGTTGTTATTTAATTAGGTTAAAGAGTCTAATTCCCAGCCTGCACTTCAAATTATATCTCATGCACCTAAGCCTTATAAAACTTTAATGATTAAGTTATTACAGTAATTGTCTGGACTTGAAATTTCCTACATGTTGGGGGACAGTGTTATAAAAATAACTGAATTTGCATGATGCATTTATCTGCCACAATATAAAGGAGATTTTTCGTTTAAGGAAATACATTTTAGGTGTTAACACTGTCTTCACAGACACGAGAGAGGCAGAGCAAAACATCGCCATTTGTCCACAAGAAACTTTGCGTCCTCTTTCTTTAGAGAATTTTCTTTTTTTGGAAGAAAACAAGTATTGCTTTTTTCCTCTTCTCTTTTTAAAAAGAATTTTCTTATGAAAATGAACCTGCATTGTACTTATCTGGTGAAACACTGAATCCCCATGGCACAGAATTCAGCTCGATTTTTGCAGAACATCATTTACCCGCCCTAACTTTGAGATCATCCTCTCTCTGCTTGCAATTCCTTCTCTCGTGCACTACGCAAACCTTGGCTCGTTTCAAAAAGCAACCCCAAAACACGGTCCAGTCCTACGGTCTCCTTTATTATCTATACGTACACCTCCAGGGCAGTTCCAACGCCACAGGCTAAACAAGGCAGCGCAAAGATAAATTCTACGCTGACAAACCCGACCTTTTCTTGTTCCTTGGGATCTAAAAAACCCCCAAAATGACTTTAAAAGTCTTCTGTTTGAAGCACGAGGACAGCAACAATGGAAGGGCTGATGCCTACGAGCTGTTTCTCCCCCCACTCTCGTACAGATGCTTACTCCCTTTTCATCAAGGGATAAACCATCTCCAATTACTGGAGGCTAACACGTTATTCAAGGATAAATGTGTGCAGGCTCTTGTCCCACAATAAAAGGAAGGCAATTTGAGTAGCTTACGTCTGATTCTCATTATATGAATGTTTTTAAAAGCTGTATTCTATCTTGATGTGAGATACGGCTTTTGGTCCTCGCTCAGCTCTTAAGGGAAAAGAGAAAAGCCTGTCCCCTTTATTTCCATCTCCCAACAGCCATGTCACTGGAACAGAGGGAAAGGAAGACACTCACAATGAATGTCACCAACACGTATTTAAAGCAACTGGAAATGCTCCCAAAAAGTACGGAAAAATGTGAAGTCTAACTTTCATTACTCAAAAAACCTCCGATTTTTAATTCTCCTTTTGTACCCTCATGCTTGTTTCCTCTGAAGTTTTCTTGAAAAATGGTAAAAAAATGATACAAAAGACGGATTATCTTTATTGAGATTTACAAAACAGTCAACTGAACAAAAAAAAAGGAGGTTACTTAATGATACCAATTAACTTCCAGTATTTTTACTCAGCAATCCCGTGTACTTCATGTTTAAGGTTTTGGGGGTGGGGTTAGAGTTCACATTGGTTCAGATTTGGGCACACAACACNCCATTGGTTCAGATTTGGGCACAGAACACAAAGGGACACGGCTGAAGGCTGGCACGTACAACCTACGCAGCACACATCTGCCAACTGTGCAGACAACCACAAATCTGGCATTTCCTGATTTTTTTTTTTTTAAATGCTTTAACCTCACTATTCAAACAGCACTGGGTGGGTTCCAATTTGCCTAATTTGGCTGAAATTGTAAGCAGTTGGGCCCGAGGGAATAACGCAGTCAATGCAGTATCACCACCCAAACGCTCCACTTAATGAAAAAAAGAGAAGACACCTTTGAAGACCTGTCATCCACTACCTCTGACACCTTCCAAACAGAGCAGTAAGAGACACACTTTTAGCATTAGTCCGTTGATCAGAGCTTTCAACTGGGATGTAAAATGACATGTCTTGAACCCACAACTCCTCCAGTCAAGAGGAACAGCCTGAGCATCAGCCTCTCCCCCATCTCACGTCTCAAAGCTGAAGCACACCCCAAAACACAGATGCTTTGACAAACTGCACGGTGTCAATATTAGTATGATGAATTCTGACGTTACAAACAAGTTCCACAGTGTGCGTCCCCCCTCACGCGCACTAATTTTAATCCTTTGCTGTACAGATTGCAAACCAGGGGCGCTCTCATGAAAAGTCTCGTTAAGTGCCCTGCTTTTATACTTCCAATTAGAACAGCTTACGCCCACTGCAGATGGCGGAACGACCGCCCCCCATTACAAACGGCTGTACGTCGAGCTACAAACAGTTCTGGTCCTAGGTTCGTGATTTGTTCAAGACTCTTGAAAATAAAGAATATATCCAAAACAAAGAAAGGTCACGGCATCCTTAAAATAGTCAAAATTAAGGGGAGGAAAAAAAAAATAGATTTCACGTATTAAGTCCAAGCTGAGAAGATTTAAATGCTTGCACCAATTTTTACAGGGCAATGCACTCATTGACGTGAATGGGAGTAGTCATGCATGTGACGTTACCAACGTGTGCCAGTTTTCAGTTTAACAGCCTGGTAATTGTGGTTTGGGTTAACTGTATGAATAAACTGTGTCCGTTGACAGTGATTAAGGTAACATTTTGTTATCTTTACAAATGTTCTGTGCTTTTCTGGAGGATGAAGATCGCTTGAGGATCGAGTCTGTTCCTCAAACTTTCAGCTTCTTTTTCAACAACGCCACCACTCTGCAACTCAAATTCAAGAAAAATATTACCTTTTCTAAAATCCACGGACAATTCATGGGTGACAGAGGGCACCATATTTCTTTTCCTTCTCCATGAACTTTTAAATTTGATGTACATTTTTAATAAGTCAGACATGTGTTTAGATGTTATCAAATTAGTAGTAGGTTCTCAGCCTCATCTTGAAAAGAAAGATGTAGTCACAGTCAGCACCTGGTCCTCAAAATCTTTTTCTTGTTTATAACATACGAAACAGCAACATATTTGATTTTTACATCTACAAAAGCCAATTTGATTACAGAAGTNTTAGTCACAGTCAGCACGTGGACCTCAAAATCTTTTTCTTGTTTATAACATACGAAACAGCAACGTATTTGATTTTTACATCTACAAAAGCCAATTTGATTACAGAAGTGTTATTCTGTCGGATTTTTTTTAATTCTGTAATTGGGTCCTACATACATTATCTCTAACACAGTTACTTCCGTGCAGAAAGCTGAGGATATCTATGTATGCATGTATGATTTATGTACATCCTGTTGTTCTTGCCTATACACAAGATGATGACATGTCTGATTGTGAAGGGTGAGCTGTGGTTAGCAAAAGAGAATGTTAAAATGTTGCAGGAATGACAATGAGAGAGAAACAGAAAGTGAAAAATCATCTTTCCTTGTTTTTCCACATCCCCCTATGTTTTAGGTCTGGTTTATGATGCAGCGTTACTGCACAAATTCTTTTCCTGCCTCCTTCTCATAAGCCAGTGGGGTTGCCTTAACACCTTACCAGATAAAAGTAATTGTCCTAATTTATTCAAGAGGCCAAGTGAGACTTATGGAGCAAAACCGAATCACGGACAGCGAATGACAGCTCCGAAAAGTTGTGCACCTGATTTCCATGGCAATGGCGACCCAATTACCTTGCGGCACCCCAGAACGAAGAACAGTGACTTTTGAAGAACTGGAGTTTGAAATACCTCACGATAAGGTGGAGAAGAAAGGAGAAGAGAAAAACCAACAAAAATAAGGTATAGTGTGCAGAGCAAGGAGACGAGAACCTGTGATTTTAATTGTATAATAGAACTAGGATTCAGGGCATCGCCAGATACAGGCAGCTGTCATCTTTGCGTATCAGTTCCTGCTGCCCTTCATAAACCTTCTTGCTATTCTGAGCCATTTGTACCTATTTCTAACGATTTCCACAAACTTACTAAAAATGTGTTTCTCGGAAAATGCTAAAAAATATTCCTCTGGCATTTTAAATTCCTTACTTGAAAGAAATAGTTCTGAGGCACAAATGAGAGGACACTGCAGGCTGCCCAGCTCTTGGACAGGTAAACGATGGAGTTCAGGAAATCATTTTGCAGCTCATCACCCCCTTTTGCATCACAGAAAACATAAACCTCCCATGTTTAAAGCCAGTATGAAGTAAGTCACCTGCCGCTGAGGTTCCAAATGAGGAACCTAATTTTGCTATTTCTAGAAGAACCCCGGCAGTACTAAAAAGTCACCAAAATCCAGACGTTTTTAGGCTGAAACAAGCACATCATACGGATCAGTTTAACTAGAATGCCGAGTTCAGATAAGCACTGCACTAGAATTGTCTCCTCAGAAGTCGACTCCATCATATATCAACACAAGAATTTCATCACACATTAAAAAAATTAAGTCATTTACCTAAGGCAGAAACGTGTGTGTGTACAATCAAAGATGTAAGACGTTTAAGAAAATAGCTTTCCGATGAAGTATTGGACAAAGGGTAGGATTATGTTTTCCTCTTTTTAGAAACTTAAAAAGAAAATTTAATCAGAATTACTGTTTCCTGGTTCCTCATCTGCAAACGTGCCTGTTCACAAGGGCAGAAGAGTGCCACGCTTTGGACCAGCTCCAGTTACATCCTAATTTTAGAGGACGTTGCTCAAGAATTATGGTATGTCCCAAGCAACCAACCTAAGATCAGGGTATTTTTGAATGTGGTATACACACAACAAAAAGAACAGTAGTCCGTGGAAATAGTTTTCCTTGGTAGAAGCCTTTGGGGTTTGAGTAACATTATCAGCCCTTCGTATTGTAGTTCCTTTGAAACAACAAAACACATCAGGTAAAAAAAAATAAAGAAATTCTTACTTCAAAACAAAACTCCACAGTTTCCATGGTGCAGTTCTTGAGCTGACTTCACAAGCCCTCTCCCTTTGCCTCTCATTCCTACCTCATTCCATTCTCTATCATGACAATACTCCATAAATGACTCCTTTAAATAATCTAGAATAAAACTAATCCTAAACTAAACTAATCCTAAACTAATCCTAAACTAAATAAACTAATAAACTAAATAAACTAATCCTAAACTAGAACTAATTAATACTAATACAGTAGTACAAAGTATCGCTTAAAACTACAACGGAAAAACCTATCTGGTTCACAAACCTGTCACCATTAGTAACACACGCTGTTTGCTGAGCACTAACACCATTTCAGGGTATGAACATGGACAGCGTACCATCCAGACATCGGGAAAGACCCACCTAACAAGTAGCCAATACCTAAGTTTAGGTTTGAATCTTCAGAGAAGCATGGATTCTTAAAGTTAGGGGATACACTAACTACTCTCATCCAGACTCCCCTACAAGATACCCCCATGAAGCTTTAACTTTGAGCTTGCCAGTCGAAAAGCAGATTAAAATTATTCAAGTGAACAAAATGAAGATTTAGGTGCTTAATTTATAGAAACTTTTACTATTATGCAGTTTTACCAGTCAATAAGGCATACTCAAATCAAGACAATAACCTAATAATTAACGTA